>OX940938.1:16521198-17721198 GCA_954870645.1 Agrotis clavis
ACTAAGTTCTATTGATTACAGTTTTGCCGCGGCTTTTACCCGCGAGCATTTTGTGGCAAATCACGGTTTTAAAATCAGTCGCGGGAAAAAACCACGGTGCGGCCGCTTGTATTAGTTTTCTAGGGGCACAAATTCACGCCATGAAAAACCACAGCGGTTTAGCCGTAGTGCGGCCTAGGCCCAAACCCCTTCAAAGTTCTTTTTCGAAAAAAGTTTTAAAGTTGGAAAACATTCCAACTGAAGACATGATATCAGATGCCTCTTCCACATTTGTTGTAAAAAAAACGTTGAGATACTTTTGAAAAGCGCTAACTCGGAAGCTTCTGGATCTACAGAAACCATTTTAGTCTCATATTGTAGTAAATTTATTCTACTTTCAAAACGTCGTGCTTAAGTTTCATCAAAGTAGTAAACTAGTTCTTTATGGTAATAATCGCCAAAAAGGCAAACAAAGTCTGCAAAAATCAGAACTATTCCATTTTACGCAAAAACGGATGTTCCTGTATGAACTGTAGAATGTTTTAAAACTCAAATTACATTTATTTAATTGTATAACTTTAGCATTTTTGTCCTCAAACATGACAACCAAACCTACTTTCGCATCACATACTTTTTAAAAAGGGCAAGGGGCCTCGCAAAGACTTGCCGCCCGGGGCCTCGCAATGGGTAAGGCCGCCTCTGGTCACAGGCCGTGTAGAATTTGTGACGTTGACAACGTAGATCTTACGTTTCCCACGTCTCACTAGTGCCTCAGCAGAGCGAAACGGAATCAATCTCATAATGCTTCACACAGTTATAATATAACCCGGTTCATTGAAGAAAGGAATCCTAAATGGCGGCGCTTATCGTGTTCTCTCGCTCGCACACTAGTGCCGTCTATACCCACTCCCGCGCGTAGCGTAAGCAGAAAAATAAATAGTCGTGATCTCTTGACATGCTGAGGGATCTTTTTTAAGAATATTTACTATAGTTGTCTGTTATTTTTCCGTTGTTACCTGTTGATTATTGTTGTTGAATTTTGTTTTATTGTTAGGTTAAGTTTGAGAAATGATTGTCAACGCAAGTACAAGCCGCCATTTTAGATTCCTTTTTTCAATGAACCGGGTTAAACCAAGCCTTTAGAAAAACTTACAGCACAGTTCTTCGACCTCCATTCCCTGACAGAACTGACACAAGGTCCAGCCCTCGCTCCAGCACACCTGGCAGCAATCTCCAGGGGTCCTGCTGCCCTGACCTTCTTCCAGGCTTCGGGCCTTGTGATAAGCCGCGTGGTCAACCTCGCCCATCGACGACATACTCGGGACATACGGCAGAGGTCTGAAACCTAGACACAAATTGTTAATAGTTACTGAGTTCTCTCTTTAATCTTTGGAAACTCATTATTGCTTTGAAGAAACTATTCTAATATTATGAAACTGATGAAGGCAATATAAGCTGAATTCAGTGCCAATAGATTTCAGCGCTGAATTGGCATCGTTTCGTTTAAATTTTGCTAGCAGACATTCTTACTTTGTTGATGTAAATTCCACTACAGAATTCGGTGACTCAGAATCAGTCTTGAAGAATAGAAACAGACGACGACAGCAGACGACAATCGTTATCGCTCAGCAGTCACTAATAAATACATTTACAACTTTATACCCCAGCGCGTAAAGTTGAAAATCTATTGAAGTTCACAGATCGTTTTCGTTTGTTTCGTTTGTTTTCGCGCAGCAGTCTTTAATAGATTTATAACTTTATGCACTGGGGTATAAAGTACGTCTTAAAGCGACAGTAGTTCCACTGTGGGAAAGTGACAGAGCTATACAAGTCGTCTATCGCCATCTCGCTCTAACAGTGGAACTACTCTCGCTTTAAGACATCATGGTAGGCCACCAGGAGCCTAACAACGAGCTCTTAACGCGATTCAGTTTAGGCTGTGGGAAAGTGACAGAGCTATACAAGTCGTCTATCGCCATCTCGCTCCAACAATGGAACGACTCTCGCTTTAAGACATCATGGTAGGCCACCAGGAGCCTAACAACGAGCTCTTAACGCGATTCAGTTTAGACTGTGGGAAAGAGACAGAGCTATACAAGTCGTCTAGCGACATCTCTTTCCCACAGCCTAAACTGGATCACCGTAAGAGTTCATAGTAGGCCACCAGGTACGTAATAAGGCAGTATAAGACCAACCTCAAGGTAAGACAGAATCTTCAACCACAGCGCATCGTTCAAGGTATTATCCCTTCTTCTTCTCGGAGGGCCGCAGTCAGCCAGAGTATGGTACCCCTGGTCTAGGCTGAGCTCGCTGAGGTCTGCAGCGAGGGACAGCGCGGGCTCGGGGGGAGGGGGAGGTCGACGACGCGCACCCCCGCACACTCCCGGCCCGGAGCAACTGCCGCTTGACATGGCGCGACCCTGCAAAATGATAGAGAAGAATTAACGCGAGTATTGAAGGTGAATTAGGTAATATTAATATGGCGACCAATATCAGACTAACGAATAACACAAGAGATAAAACCGCCAAAGCCGCCAAAACCGCCAAAAATTGCTATGTTTTAATTTTTGGTGTACAATAATAATAACTGTTCCTGCACTCATGCTACACCACAAATAATGTACAGGTGTATATATATATATTCTTTATTGTGCACAATATTTACAATAAAAATGTTTAAAAAAACAAAAAACCCGACTGCGTAAAAAAACTAAAAAGAAAGAAACAAGCCCAGTAGTTTAGAATTCACTCATTCACACTCACAGTCGGGACCCATTCAAATTATACCAATCAAATCTTCCCAAGGGGCCCCGACTGTGAGTGTGAATGAGTGAATTCTAAACTACTGGGCTTGTTTCTTTCTTTTTAGTTTTTTTACGCAGTCGGGTTTTTTGTTTTTTTAAACATTTATTTTATTTAACTATTTTTAGTTTTTGTTAGCATTTATCAGTCCAAATTAAATTGAAACATATAAGTTATATATATTTTGGTAAACCATTTTTAAAATCCTTTAATTTGATACCCCACTTGATAGAAAGTGAGAGATTTAAAAAAAATACTTTTAGTTCGGAACCCTTTGCACGTGAGTTCGACTCGCACTTGGCCAGTTTTATGTACCCAGTGACACTCTCACGTATATGACGAATCTAACGACACCTCTCAAGTTAAAATCCATCAAGCCGTTTAGGCTGCAGAGCAACACACAGAAACATACATACATACATACATACATACATACATACATTCGAAAAACATAACCCTCCTGGCGCAGTCGGGTAAAAAACGTACATATTTAAGTAAATATTTGCATGAAATCATCTGTTAAAAATCTTCTATACTTATAATAAATCTGTAGAGAGGTCAATTCTGTACATGAAATGTATTTCCAAAATAACTATCAGGGGGTAATTAGGGATCGAAACTGATGCCAAAAATGCAATTAATAAAATTATTGTCTGTCTGTCTGTCTGTCTGTATAACCGTTATAGAAACAAAAACTACTTGACGGATTTTGACGAAATTTGGTACAATTATTTTTCATACTCCTGCGCTGGTTATAGTATACTTTTCATCACGCTACAATCAATAGGAGCAGAGCAGTGAAGGGAAATGTTAGGAAAACGGGAGAAGTTACTCCATACACGCTAATCTTCGGAACTACTGGACGGATTTGAATGTTTTTGTTTTTTTGTATAGCTATTAAGTCTGGGCAACATATAGGCTATAATTTATCTTAGAAACTTGAACACCTGATGCAAAACTGCAATCGATCAGCTAAACTATAAGAGATACAAAAATAGCGCCATAGCAAAAATTGTTCCGCGTGATGAGCATTTTCTGCTAAGAAAATAAATTTGAAGATATCGTCATAGTCGTAGAACAAAGACGGTTCTGTAAATCAGTAACTTTACAGTACGGCGCTTTAAAGTTTTCTAATGGAGTTTAAGGGTATATTTTAGAAACCGCTGATCCGCTAAGCTTGAAATTCGGACATGTTGTTCTGTTTCTGAACTTTTATAATCTGACCAACAAGATAAATTCCTAAAACGGCTAAATTTTATAAAATATCATTGTTTTATGAAAACTTGTGTGTCGTATGTTATCATACGTCGTTGTTTTGCGGATTTTTCTCGTAATTACATGACGCAAAGTGGTTTCCGTCGGTGTTCTAGGAAAATCTACACAAAAAAAATAATATTATGGGACATGCAATATAGCCTAAGAGTTAAATAAAAATAAGTTAACGTGTTAATTAGTGCAAAGCGAAGGCCACGCGCAACCTTACTCAGAACATGGGCGGAACTAACAATCGGACAGGCGCACACGGGCGTAAGCGGGGCGCGGGGGGCAGAGGGCAGCGTAGTACACGGGCAAATAGAATGTTACGTCCTTTTACTGCGTTAAGAAATCAAATCCGTCAGTATTCCTAGTCAGTATCTCGGTTATTTTACATAATATTTAAAAAAAAGAGTTATTGGCTAATAAAGCACGGCATATAAGCTCATTTTACGTAAAAAAGCAAAAATTGAAAAAAATCAAAACCGTCGTTGTTCTACGACTACGACGATATGAAACATCTGACGTGGAACTCCAAGAGCCCAGCTACACTATTACATATATACAGTAATGACGTCTTAGCAAGAGTTGTTCAGCCTGATGAGCACTCCCTGTTGTCGTATAAAAACTGAAGATCTGGAACACCTGATGTGGATCTCCAAGAGCCCAGCTACACTATAACATTATATAGGAATGACGTCTTAGCAAGAGTTGTTCAGCCTAATAAGCACTCTCTGTTGACGTATGAAAATTGAGATCTGGAACAACTGATGTGGAATTCCAAGAGCCCAGCTACACTATAACATATTATATGAATAACATCTTAGCAAGAGTTGTTTAGTCTGATAGGCATTTTCTGTTGACTTACAAAAATGAAAGATCTGGAACGTCTGGGATCGTCATGCGCGTCCCGTTGTTTTCCCGTCCCCAGGCTTTAAGAATTCGACATCAGACGTTTCAGATCTTCGATTTTGACGACCCTATTGTCGCTGGCATAAGCAACAGGATCCGCGTACGAAGTCGCGGGCAGAAGCTAGTAGGAAATAACTGGATACAATTTGATCTACTTTAAGTACTTTAAGTTATGGAAGAGCGGAGTCTCCTACTACAGGTATTGTTTACTCAAAAGGAGGCTCCAATCACAAGCGATCGTTATGTACTTACTGTTACCGAAAATAAAGATTATTATTATTATAATAATGACATATCAATAAACTAGCTGTTCCCCGCGGTTTCACCCCCGTTGCTCGGCTCCTCTTGGTCCTGGCGTGATGTTATATAGCCTATTGCCTTCGTCGATAAATAGATTACCCAACACAAAAAGATTTTTCAGTTCGAACCAGTAGTTCCCGAGATTACCGCGTTCAACCAACCTCTTCAGATTAGTGTATAGTATAGATAATATAATAAATCATATTAATTAATTATTTCAATGTGGTAGGTATTTCGTTAATTTCAATCGACGTAAAACATTGATAGACTATAAAACATGCGACCGGATCAACAAGTATTTATTTAGATAGTTGCAGAAATCATACGATATTTCAAAATAGAAAATTATGACTTAATTTGATTGCAAATATTAACGAAGCTGTTTCAGTTAGGTATGGTAATCGTAACAAATTGTTACTATAAATCTTTTTGCAATGACAAGTATCTACAAATGTCAATAATTGAGATTACGGTATTTACGGTACAGACCTGTTATTAACTTCAAATGCCTGAACGAGTTATCTTTATCGTAAGACATTTTATAGAGTAGCGAAGTAAAGGATTAACCTAATTTGAGATATCAATTATGTTGGTAATGTTGAAAGTGAACACAACCTGTTGATAGCTATTAAAACTCAGGAGCTGGTAGCGAACTATGAATTTTACAACTTAAATTCTGAACTTTAAATTGAAATGAGTACAATTAAAATTAGAATAGAGCTAAAAAAAGATGTTACCTCGATCACGTCATGTTTTTTCAATTCATAATTCTACACTGATTTAGATCTACTTACAAAACCTTGCAACTTTAAAATACATCTATGTATATTGTCTAAACAAAGATAGTACATAACGTATATTGTCCCACTTCTGGGCTAAAATTAACACAAATAAAAATAAAAAACATAACAATATTCTCCCCTATAACCTTCCACTCTTTCCTTAATGCGTTTTTTTCAGTCAATCTCGCATAATCACGTGTAAGTTTTTCACACCAGGCGTTTTCTAGGCCTCCCTCGGCAACGACGCCCATCTTCTGGCACCCACTGAATAATTCTCAAGAACAAAATTCCATGTACTGTCTAATCGAACGATTTAAACGTGCATTCACATTAGCATACAAAACAACATTAATATAGGTGCTAATTATTGTTTGTGAAGCTGTCAATTGTATAATTAATACGCAAATTATCATTTTATTCGCACTTGTGGAGGTTTGATTGCGAATTGTATGCGTTCTTGAAGCTACAGCAGAGTTAATAGATGTGCTAAATGCATTTGAGAACATTTATTTCATAATGATGAACTTTTATGTCCACCCACGGCTTTAGATCGAGTATTTTGTTCGTATGTATGAATTATTTGTAACCTATATAACTGTTAAAGTTTCATAAAAAATTATACATATCTATATCTATACTTATAATAAATCTGTGGAGAGGTCAATTCTGTACATGAAATATATTTCCAAAATAACTATCAGGGGGTGATTAGGGATCGATACTGATGCCAAAAATGCAATTAATAAAATTATTGTCTGTCTGTCTGTCTGTCTGTATAACCGTTATAGAAACAGAAACCACTCGACGGATTTTGACGAAACTTGGTACAATTATTTTTCATACTCCTGCGCTGGTTATAGTATACTTTTCATCACGCTATAATCAATAGGAGCAGAGCAGTGAAGGGAAATGTTAGGAAAACGGGAGAAGTTACTCCATACACGCTAATCTTCGGAACTACTGGACGGATTTGATTGTTTTTTTTTTTTGTATAGCTATTTAGTCTGGGCAACATATAGGCTATAATTTATCTTGGAAACTTGAACACCTGATGTAGAACTGCAATAGATCATCTAAACTATAAGAGATACAAAAATAGCGCCATAGCAAAAATCGTTCCGCGTGATGAGAGTTTTCTGCTGAAAAAATAAATTTGAAGATATAGAACACCTGATGTGGAACTCCAAGAGCCCAGCTACACTATTACATATACAGTAATGACGTTTTAGCAAGAGTTGTTTAGCCTGATGAGCACTCCCTGTTGTCGTATAAAAACTGAAGATCTGGAACACCTGATGTGGAACTCCGAGAGCCCAGCTACACTATAACATATATAGGAATTACGTCTTAGCAAGAGTTGTTTAGTCTGATGGGCATTTCCTGTTGACTTACAAAAATGAAAGATCTGGAACGTCTGGAATCGCGGTTGTGGTTGTGGTTGTTTTCGCGTCCCCAGGTTTTAAGAATTTGACATCAGACGTTTCAGATCTTCGATTTTGACGAACCAATTGTCGCTGGCATAAGCACTAGGATCCGCGTACGAAGTCGCTGGCAGAAGCTAGTATTTAATAAATAAATAACCATACTACAACTATTCATATAATTTTCATATCCTTAGAATTTAGAAGCATGTGCTCTGCACCATGTCTACCAGTATTGTGCCAAGAATATACAAAGTTATTTCTATAAAACTGTCTGTTCCCGGTGATTTCACTGCGTGATTTTATATTGCCTACACCCTTCCTCGATAGACTATACAAAACTAAGATGTCGCTTTAGCACTACAGCTGTTAAGGTATAATTTTGAATAAATAAATAATTAATCTTTACATACTCCTTCCGCCTCGCCTCGTTCTTTCATTTGGACAAACAAACTCACTTTCGTTTAATAATATTATTTAGGATTTTCGTGAAGGCAAAGCTTTTGCAGGACACATCCGTGACCTTATATAAAAAGAGGAATGTAGGCAACTACACACATCAAAAGTGTCTAGGGATCAACATATATTTTTGCAATAACTTTTCTCCTGCACTGAGAGAAATCGGCTTAGCAATTTGAACAAGTTCGACTTGTTAAGTGGTTATCTGTTTGAAATAACATTATTTTGGCTAACGGAAACAAACGCAATGTTGATAATACAAGTCGATTTTGTACAAAGAACAAGATTAAACTTGTTGACAGTTATTTAGTTGAAACAACCAAACATTTGTTTGAAACAACATGCTTCTTATTGCTTTGACAAAATCGACTTGTTATATCAACCAAAACATAAACTTATAGCATTAACAAGTTGGTATCACATTAAACCAACAAGACTGTTTGATTATTTCAACATTATATCTTGTTGAAACTACATTGCGTAACTTTTTAAATGCTATCTTGTTAAAACAACGTTACAGGCGGTTGAAATAACATGGCGTCATTTGAAATTGACGTTCCCTTAATTGTAAAATCAACATTATACTTAACTTGTTAAAGTAACAAAATAAATTATAAACTTGTAGTAGCAACAAGGTGGCTTCACGTTAAATCAACAAGAATTGTTTGGTTATTTCAATATTCCATCTTTTTGAAAGCACATTGTGGTTTGGTTAAATGCTATCTTGTTAAAATAATATTACAGGCGGTTGAAATAATATGGCGTCATTTGAAATTGACGTTCCCTTAATTGTAAAATCAACATTATACTTAACTTGTTAAAGTAACAAAATAAATTATAAACTTGTAGTAGCAACAAGGTGGCTTCACGTTAAATCAACAAGAATTGTTTGGTTATTTCAATATTCCATCTTTTTGAAAGCACATTGTGGTTTGGTTAAATGCTATCTTGTTAAAATAATATTACAGGCGGTTGAAATAACATGGCGTCATTTGAAATTGACGTTCCCTTAATTGTAAAATCAACATTATACTTAACTTGTTAAAGTAACAAAATAAATTATAAACTTGTAGTAGCAACAAGGTGGCTTCACGTTAAATCAACAAGAATTGTTTGGTTATTTCAATATTCCATCTTTTTGAAAGCACATTGTTGTTTTGTTAAATGCTATCTTGTTAAAATAACGTTACAGGCGGTTGAAATAACATGGCGTCATTTGAAATTGACGTTCCCTTAATTGTAAAATCAACATTATACTTAACTTGTTAAAGTAACAAAATAAATTATGAACTTGTAGTAGCAAGAAGGTAGCTTCACGTTAAATCAACAAGAATTGTTTGGTTATTTCAATATTCCATCTTTTTGAAAGCACATTGTGGTTTTGTTAAATGCTATCTTGTTAAAAAAACGTTAAGGCGGTTGAAATAACATGGCGTCATTTGAAATTGACGTTCCCTTAATTGTAAAATCAACATTATACATAACTTGTTAAAGTAACAAAATAAATTATAAACTTGTAGTAGCAACAAGGTGGCTTCACGTTAAATCAACAAGAATTATTTGGTTATTTCAAAATTCCATCTTTTTGAAAGCACATTGCTTGTTAAAATAACGTTAAAGGCGGTTGAAATAACATGGCGTCATTAGAAATTGACGTTCCTTTAATTCTACATAACTTGTTAAAGTAACAAGGTGGCTAAATAATACTTATTACAAATTGAACCGTAAAGCTCGTATAGTAAGGTCGCTATTAAACATTAGTGGACAGCTTGGGCTTAGGTACCTACTTAACCGGTCAAGCATCCAGGGTTTTTAATTGTTATCTGTCACTTAAGTGGTGCGCGGTAGCTGAGAGGTTAAGTACCTACTTACTTTTAGGTTGAGCGATTGAGTCATTCACGATGACGCGTGTCGTGGTTCTTACTTCAATGTCATTAATGGTCAATTTTGACGAATCCACTCGTCTTTGTAAATGGCCCTGATAGGCCCTGAGATAAGATTTCAATTTAATTTAGTTATACTAGGTAGGTACCTAGTTGGATATAATACATATCTGATCTGAAATGTGAGTGAGTATAGCTATCAATGGGTCTTCCCACGCATGACATACCTACCCACTTACATTTACCTACATATCTTATTGTGCAATATTGTGCATGGTCCGACATACGTAGTATCTCCGTGCAGTATTTGTAATGTATTTGTAGTAGGTAGGTACTAGGTACCTACTTTGAGTTTGATCACATGATAAGGTAGGTTGTACCTTGGTACTTACATGTGCAAAAGTCATTGATCTCTATGTAGGCACCTACCTATAGCCTGGGCTATGTCACAAACACATCGCTATAGGTTCATTCTTAGCTTCGTCTTGCTCGCTTGCATGATCTCTAAGAAATGATCCATTCCCCTTTTCACCCCCATAAGGAATAATTTTCGTGATAAAACCATCAGTCCTTTAAGTCTTTCTCCGGGACTCAAACTATCTGCATACAAATTTCATAAAATCGGTTCAGCGGTTTAAGCGTGAAGAGGTAACAAACAGACAGACAGTTTCTATTCTATAGCATTCATAATACTAAATAGTAGGGATAATTGATCGTATTTCTGATATCTTTATTATAAACCCTAGTGCTCTGTGAGCTGAAGAACTCGCGAGCCTGTCTCTTTTCTTCGAAAAAGTGACTCGACAAAAATATTCTATAAAGGGTGTAAAACACTGTCCTCTTATCGAAGCCGAAAGGAACTTGTTCTCCCCGTCATTGCGACCATTTTTTTTGTTCTACAGCATACCTGGGAACCTTCTAGTTACGGAGATATTGGGGGTCAAAGTTCCAACTTTTTGACAAGTTTTTTTTTTTTAAATACAAGATATTAATGTAAGATTTTTACTTTAAACACCTCCGCGACCCCTGTACTATTCAATCCATCCATCAGCACAATTTTTTGAGTGCGTTACATTGAGTTCTACCCCAAAACATGATTTTTCACCCAAAAAAAAAAAGTTTTTTTCGTTTCCCAGCAATAATTTTTGCGTAAAGTTACTAAGTTGGATGTACAGAATGCTTGGCTGACGGCTTCGTGATGAGGTCGTTTACACCCTGTATAGGTACCTAATCCTGCTCACAAATTTTATGAAAATCGGTTGAGAATTATGCGACCTGTAGAGGAAAACAGCGGAACAAACACCGGACACCGGACCCTGGACGCCGGCCGGCCGGACAGACAAACGATTTTTGGCCCAAGCTGAAGCATAGAACCACCTATTCTAAATATAAGTAGGTAGGTAGGTACACATTTTTCATAATACCTACATGATAATCCACGAGTCGACTCAAGTATCGTTAGGTTAGGTAGGTACTTATTAATTAGGTAAACTAGCTTCTGCGTCCGCTTGGAGCTCGTATATCGTAGCATTCGTAGCTCCATACAAACTTTTACCCCCCATTTCATACCCGTAGGGGATGATTTCCGGGATAAAAATTATCCCATTGTCCTTTCCCGGGACTCAAACTATATCTCTATACCTACCTAATTTCATCTAAATCGGTTCAGCGGTTTAATGTGAAGAGGTGACAGACAGACAGACATATTTTCGCATTTATAATATTAGTATGGTTAATAAGGATGGGTGGATTACTAGTATCGGTCACATCATGCATGACGCAACGCAACGCGAAATGGACCTTTTTGGCGCAGCCGTGAGGCCGTGAGGCACACAGCACGTACTATGTTTTCCTCATAATTTTGTATCCTTTTTTATATTATTGTGTTGTGTGTGTGTTTTTAACTGGCGTCAAATAAATATTTTTCTTTCTTTCTTTCTTTCTTTTCTTTCAACGCCGCCGGTGACGACGCAACCTCTATCTTGTTGAATAAATAAGCTAAGCGTACAAACTTGTTAATTGTACATTCTAATGGTCACGTGACGACGCTTCAAAAAATATACCTACTTCTATCTTGTTAATTCAATAAGGTAAGAGTGACAACTTGTTATTTCTCTACAGTGTTGCCACATTTAAGTAAAAAGTAATAATAGTAGAAATTCACCCTGATATTATAATACCTATCTTGTCATTTGATAATAAAGTTCTATAGAAAACGAAATGGTTTGGCTGGGTCTGGAATCTCTAGATGGGGATAAAAGAATTTTATTAACTAGTGGCTCACATGAGCTGTAGAAATCGCAAGCCTAAAACTTTTTTTTGAGTTTCGTAAATGTGACTTCACAAAAAAAAAACTACAATTAACGAACCTGCTCACAAAATGTTCTCGAGAATCGGTTGAGAAAAGCGACGTGTAGAGGAGCACCTATAATACCAAACATAATATTATATAAGTAGTGCAGTGTACATATGTAGACTGTGAAACCGGTGGGTTTATTATTGTTTGACAAACATATTTCTATTTAATACCTTCAAGTTCGTCGCAGTCGGGTAAAAAAATAAAATTGACAACCCTAACACAGTCTGGTTTTTGTATGGAGCAGCGCAGATTAGTTTTGTGACTTTGCCCACTCAAAATAAAGGTAGAAGTACTATGTTTAAATCACTTCTAATAGAATAAAACTATGCTATATTCATCGTAGATTATAGTGTTTATGAGTCGTATCAATATGGTCGACAATACTAAAGTTACAAAAATAATACAAAAGTGGGCAAACTTAAATTTGTGTCATTTATTTGGCCCGGTCGTCTAAGTAATAATTTCTAAGATAAAAACACGTTTTAACGCTGCGCACTGCTAACCCACACATAGATAAGTATAACTTACTTAAGTTATAATCCAAAACGATATACATCTATGAAATAAATAAATAAGTGTTCCGTTGGACCAATTTTGGTACAGAACACTAAAAAGTTTGCAAAAAGCGGGCTAGTAGCGTAAACGCAAGAAAAAACAGTACCTACAGTCCTTATTCAGATTGATGAATTTAAGAATATTAAAAAAGTAGGAGGTACTTATTGGTAAAAAAATGTGAAGCAGGTCCCATTTATAATCTCTGTTTAGCCCAATGGTTAGCTGGTAGAGAATGCCATTTGGCATTAACCTCTCGAGCCCCGCGAAAAATTTTTTGCCAAAAATCCCTGACCGATTTTAAGACTTATTTTTACAAAAATACAGTTTAAAATCGGTCGGGGTTTGGTGGCTCAAAATTGTGCCATTGGGGCGCATTCGCCATTTGCACATTTGTGCATTTTATGCAATAAAATATAAATTTATATTAGGTAATACGTTTAAAACAACCCCTGTTGAATTTGGCTAGAACGGGCTTGGAAATTGCGATCTTTTTCTGGCAACATTGGCTTTTGCCGCGTCGCCCGGGTCGCCCGCGCATTTCGTTCCGTTCTGTTCTGGATGGATGGTGAACAAACGTTGGTTAAAATATTGTGTGTGAATTTGTGTGCAGCAACATAACTCAATGGCTACAACCTACAGGACATAACGTGAGTTGAGGTGTAGTTCTAAATTGCTACTTAGCCTATCAACGAGTTAATTGCACGCGTTACCACGGGGTAAGTTTTTCGAAGTTTCTCTTGGTCAGGTTACTGACTTAGATAGGTAATCGGATTGTAATACTTTCGAAGATTTCATAATGTATTGAAATCAAAGAATCCGTTAACCCTAAACTTTGCAAAGTAACAAAAAAAAACCGTGCGTTCAAGTCTCGTTTGCGCTGTATAAAGCGCAAAAAATCGTAAGTACCTAACTAAAAATGTGTGCAAAAAGTTTCACATTAGATGTCATTATTTTGAGCAACTATAATTTATAGACCGGAAGCCAGACCAAAATATCGTTAGTGATTTCTTCTCAAGCCATAATTAGTAGACTACATAAGGGAGTCGGATCATAAAGATTTGTGGAAGTCAGCTGCTGTTCCGTTGGTGGGATAAGCAGCAATAGCCGTTCAAACACGTAGAAAAAATATTTTTTTTTAGTCATTTCCTCTCAATTGAAACCTGGTTTATATTGAAGATTACCTTGTATTACGAAGAATAAAACCAATCAGCCGACGGTACCATGGTGGAATACACGTCAGCTGGTCACTCGAACATGTAATTTTTTATTTTATTTTCAGTGATTTCCTCTCGACTCAAATTTTACCTGATGAAAGTTTACATGAAGATATGGATAAAAGCAAACGTCAGCTGGCTGTATCTCGGTGGAAAGATCGTAAAATAAAATATGAAGAAACAAATATTTTATTAAATCTGAATAACTAAACGTAATTTATTTGCAATATCAAAACGGACATAAGGGAAACGAGTGTCTTTCATAATGACACATAGAAGAAGCCATAAAAAAAATTTATTTGGAAAAAAAACTTGTGTCATCCTTAATGTCTAATCTTGTCAAATCATTCTGCTGTCATAAGGTTTCAAATCAATATTAAATGATTTTGTTGTTGTATTTCGTTATTTTGTTCAAGTTATGGAACTGTTCTTACTGGAGTGAATAAGTAATTGACACCCTGATCAAGAAGGTCCGTTAACCGGTTCAACAGAATCAGAAGGATTCCCGCACGATCTTCAATGATGATACAAGGCTCTCGCTTGGAGATTACGTGAAGAGCTTTTCGATCCGGCTTGCATTATGAAGAAATTCCTATCTTTGAGGTCCGAACTAGATATCCATTGATATAATATGTTTCATAACAACATGTTTATTTTGTATTTTTAATTGTTTTATATGTAATGTAAATGAAAAATGTAAATGACAATAACATCAAACAATGAATCAAGCAATGATTGGGGGTTTTCTTTATAGAAAAGCTTTTTATTTCTTATACTTTTCACTAATTGAGAAAATAAATCAATAGACCCATTTATACGTTTTTTCAAGAGTTCATTATGATCGTTTTGCATATTCGTGCAAAGAATGGGCAGAGAACCTTAGGCCCATCGCATACGGCGTATTCTAAACGCGCAGAAGACGCGCGTTTCAGGAACGCGCCTCTTCGGCGCCGTAGACGCTGATTTGTTATTGCGTTTGGATTGATGATACAAGCGCGCGTATAAAGAAGCGGAGTAGAGGAGAGAGTCTTATATGTATGAGTTATTAAGTAATCGTTCAGACATAACCGCGCGGTTAGTCAACCGCCAGAAAATAGAATCGCGCTGCTCCCGCGCGTTTCTATTACTATGGAGTCTTTACTTTGCGTTCAGTTGCGTGGCGGATACCGCGCGGTTAGCACATCACAGCTCGTGAGTTTGGCACGGTTCGTTTCGACACTGAACTGTTTATTGATGAAGTATATGGGATATTCAGTGTGAGGATTACTCAAATAAAACTATCATAACCAAGCTTGGCAAGAGTTAGTGGAGATATTTGGAAATTGTGAAAATACGTTGGAAACTTGGTTGGTTACTTAATATTGGATGCACCCATTTGCATTGCATACCGCATTTTTCTTATCGTTTTTTTAAGGAGCAACAACCACAGTAAATCGATTTTTCGCTGACCTCCTTTTTCAAACGGACGTTATCCCTGTACGATAATCACATATAACCGCCGGAGTCTGATTGCATCACAATTTTGCGGTTTCGAACCGCGCGATTCGTGAACGCGCGGTTTCCGCAAGTCTGTACTAGCCCTTAGTCCTGCTTGTACAATAATTTTCAAAGTATCAGCTGAAGACCTTTCCACCGAGATACACCCAGCTGACGTCTGTTTTTAGCCATATCTTCATGTAAACTTTCATCAGGCAAAATTTGGGTTGAGAGGAAATCACTGAAAATAAAATAAAAAATTACATGTTCGAGTGACCAGCTGACGTGTATTCCACCATGGTACCGTCGGCTGATTGGTTTTATTCTTCGTAATACAAGGTAATCTTCAATATAAACCAGGTTTCAATTGAGAGGAAATGACTAAAAAAAAATATTTTTTCTACGTGTTTGAACGGCGATTGCTGCTTATCCCACCAACGGAATCGCAGCTGACTTCCACGAATGTTCATGATACGACTCCCTCATGTAGTCTGCTAATTATCGCTTGAGAGGAAATTGGTCACGGACATCTGTTACGGGCTCCCGCTCTATTATTTACATACCTACATAGTCAAAGAGAATGTAGGTAAATAACATTTTAGGTAATATGCAACTACGCAACTGAGCCATTTTCATATTAGAATAAAAAAATATCACATTCTTGTATCAATATAGTAAAAAAATCGAGCTTTATATAGTATAATAATGCTCGTTAAAACAAAATGTGTAAAACTTTATGTCCATTGCCTTGATGTAGGTACATACTTAAGTGAATCTGTAAATAGACTCGTACGAAGTAACATGTATTGTACTTTTCAGATTCCGCAATGGGTAATACCGCCGATAATGAATACATGATTGATTTGCTCAAACAATGGGGTCTGGAGGACTACATAGACATTTTTATAAGTAAGTTAACAACAATTAAAACACAATACCTATCTAATTTAAGTTTTACTTGCGGTGGTGGCTAGCTTGTACTGTGGGTATTAGGCAAAGGATAGACTTGCATAAATAGATAAATACATTCTTAAATACAAAACCATTTAGGACTCAAGTACAAACATTCATCATACAAATGTTTGCCCGTCAAGGCATCAAACCTCTACCTTGATGTCAAGTGCATTTTAGCGGAGCACCCATACAAGCCAATTCCCACCGGCATGCCTAAAATATTTTTTTTGGCAAGCATAAAGTTAACTCTAAACTATTTCATAACTTTTTATGTTCTGTGCCGCTTCTGTTAGACAAGGCTGCTGGTTAGAAAAGTCTGTCTTGATATATTCCAGATGAAAAAGTTGATGCAGGCTGTCTCCGAATTATAGATGATGGAGATATCAAACAATTGATTCCACTAGCAGGAGACAGAGCCCGATTTAAAAGTAATTTAGCTCTATGGAAAGCTGAACTCAATGTGGATGTTTCAAAAACTCTAACGTTCGAAGTACATATTTTAATAAACCATAATATAATTTTTTAGTTAGTCGCCCTCACCCATTAGATAAGCTTTAGTTGCATTGGTTTAGTAATAAAAATATACATATGTATATATTTACATGATATCGTCTGCTTACTGGTAAAACATAATAAATGCACTTTTTTACTAAATCGAGTTAAAAATGCAGTTACATGTATTTTTTTACGCTCTATCTACTGGTAAAACTGAATAAATGCTATGACCAATGGCTGCAAATTATTGAAAAAAACATACCAGAACAACATAATAAATAATCTTATAACTTAAAACGCGTTCAGTTTATACAGATACAAAATAATAAATACGGTTAAAGCTTTTTAAATTTTATAATATTATGGGTAAAATCTATGTACCATCATAACATTTAAACACCCTAAATGTAATAAAGTTATTTATCGAATTCAAAAGCTAAAACATGTTTTTAAGTACAGGTAAAACATATTAAATGCAGCCTCCTTTCGATCTTAAATTAATTTTATACAATTTATACTAATAAAAAATATTAAAGAAGAGCAAATCTTAAAAGAAGGGTAGTTAATGCAATATTTTTCTAAACCAGTTTTTTAATTAACGAGTTTGACATAGATTAATTTTAAGCTTAAACTTTAAAATGTCATTTACTCGAATTGACAGTGACTGCACTTATTACTTTTTACCAGTAAGCAGACGATATTATTGGCAGCATTTTTTGTTGATTTAAGACTTGACCATTTGCCGGCCGGTTAGCCTAGCCCTAGTGGGTAACTGGGTAGTGACAATGCCTATGAAGCTGAAGGTGCTGGGTTCGAATCCCGGTAAAGGCAAATATTTGTGTAATGAGCATGAATATTATTAGTTTTGAGTGTTGGATTTAAGTATTTATATTAAATTAAATATATTGGCATCTAGTAGTACCCATAACACATAGCCTTATTGAGCTTATTATGGGGCTAGTTCAATTTATGTAATATATTTAAGATTGTCTCATAATATTTATTTATTTTATTTATTTGACTGACATTTTGAACTTGACTGCTTCTTGTTGTATGTATGAGTATTATTATTGAAATAAAAAAATACTTTAGCAAAATGCTGAAACAATGGGGAAGGCAAGTGTCAAAGTGAAAATGACAGTTTGGTCCCCAAAGAACTGTAAAATCAAAGGAATTTTCAGAAAAAAAAAACATTTATTGATGTAAAATGACTAGATGTTGTGTAATAAGCTGTAAAAATGATGGAATACACTTTTCAAAATAATATCTACTTTTCTTTTGGAGGTTATGTACCAGTATTGCATCGCTCGAAAATCGAAGAATTATCACCTGGAACGAGTTTTGTAATAGTTGTGGTGTTAAGAAATTAAATATATTGTGATATTTCTCGAATCTAAATAGAAAAAAAGGTTAAAATTACTGACTTAAAACATTATGATATTTTATCAAAATAGAAAGTCAAAAGCAGCATTATATTCTTGATAAAGGAGAGGACAGGTAAAACATACCTAAACTCAAAAATTGAAACCTCAACTACAAGTAATTGTGGATTTATTACGGTAAAATCAAATGTATAACCACTCAATTAAATCACTTTTTTTCTCTTGTAGATGCGCCGCGGCGTCTTAATTCTTCTTTTAGTATATAGTACTTGCATGGACGAATAATTTTCCATATTTGTTTTGTATTTATACTCAATTTTTATAACAAATAATCTTGTTTGTTTTTTTGTACAAGGTAGACGTGGGGACCAACTATCGCAGCGCCATCTACGATTAGCTTTGAGTTGCCATCCCCATTAAACAAGTACAGTCAAGTACACCAATATGTATACACCACAAAGTCTCAAAGATATGTACACAGACCTTATTTCTGCAACAATAAGGTTATACATATTTATGAAACTTTGAGTGAATATATATTGGTGCTCTTAACTGTACATATGTACATACAAGACATTGAAATAAAAATGGATCACACATATTAAAGTAGAATTGCTGGCATGCATTTCAGTGTGTTTTTTGTTTATATTTCTTAGCAAACATCATTCATATAGTGCTTCATTATGCTTTGCTTTAAATGTCCTATTAATGCTAAATGAATTAAATAAAATGAAAACTTAGTTAAGGCGCGAACGATGCCTAATCTAGGAGTTGGTTAGTGCATAGAACTAGGTTAATAAGTTTTGTTGACATGTGGGCATATTAATTTAATTAGCCATTTCGATAAAATCGCTGGAGTTTGTTCCCGCCTTAAAAAAGAGTAAGTCAAATGAAGATTAGATTGATTAAAGGAAAGAGGGTCCAGGTCTTCCGATCATTCAGCATGATATCAATGAAACAATTTTTTTTTAAGATCTTATCGTAAAGAATAGGTACATTATAATAAGCTTGTTTTTATGGGTGACTTTTTCTGGAAGCACAGATAATTGAGTTTTGGCCTTGGACGGTGAAGTAACTTTGGGATTTCACCCACCCTAAGGCAGGCCTCGTTTTACGACGACGAGCGAAGCGAGGAGGAATGTTAGTTTAAACTGCGACCCTACAGCGCGCGAGCCACTTAGTATTAAAATTAAGTACCAAAATTTTTTCCCTCGTTTTTGGTCACTTTATGCCAATAAAAAACTAAGCCCCTCATGTGGGACCATCTTTCCTTTAGGCGGACCGTCAGCTATCCTGGAGTGATAATGTGTTAACTTTTTTCACTGAAGTGTTAATTATTTCTTATCAGGAAACATCTCAACCTGTTGAGACTGCAAAAGTAGGAGAAAACGCAAAACAGAATACAATAGACACAGCTGAGACATTTACATCACAATATGAATCCGCAGAGGACAATTCTGTAAGACCAATACTGTGTGCAAATATAATTATGGATTTCATTAGTGACCCACCATGGTATTATTTAATATTGTTAATATTACAGGTGCTGAAATTACTTAAAAGTTCAATTGACGGAAAAGCTATTTTAAATAGTGGACAAAAAAATCAAGGTTTACTTGACCAGACACTGAGAAGTCGTCTAGCCAGACTGATCGCCACGAAAGAGTTGACTGACAATCCTACTGGTGTAGTGCCGGGATGCATACTTATGAAATGTGCGCATGAAATAGCACAGATTTTTCCAAAGGAATCTCCAACAATATATTATATTCCCTACATGAGTGCTACATCTCAACAGATAAAAAGAAATGCGTCTGGAAAATTATATGATGCCGTCGTAAATAGAAGGAAAGACCTACGCAAGAGAGGCGTAATAGCTGGATCTTCCCGGAGTTCTAGGAGCTCTTCATCAGAAACTAGTTCTGCAACAGAAGTGACATCGCTTACATTTTCATCAGTCCATAGTGAAGGTAGACAATTGTTATTAATTTATTTATTTTATTGAAACACATTGACAACAACATCTGGCTAATTACGGATTTCCATTATAATGTAAACAGTTTTGAAATGACACCAGTGATATAATGTTTTTGTCACGTCTTGTTTGTGGTGCCTTTCTGAAAATTGCAATTTACATCTTTTGCTTTTTAGGTAGGTAGGTAGTCAACCAATTTGATTCATAGGTCACTTTATAATCTTATCACAATTCATCTGTAACTGTCACAGAAACATTTAAAAAGTCACTATAAAGTTTATTGTGAGAAGATTCTACAGTAGCCTACAAATAAAATTGTATGAATGTACGTAAGTACATCAATCAATAAATTTGAAAAAAAATATATAAAAAAAAATATATTATATTTTAATAAAAAAAAATGTCTACAGGAGAACTTGAAGTAGAAGAAAAACTGCACTGGTTAAGAATCTGTGTAGATCCATGGCATTTAGTTGAAAGTAATTGGGAAGCTACCACAAATGTAAGATTGGCCACACTACAGTCAAAATCTGGAACAGTCGAAGAATATTTAAACTTGTATCCGGCTCTCAAGCTACCTGAAGGTTATCGCTTGGTGAGTATCTTAAAATGGTTCTCCTTGAAAAAAAAACATCTTGAGGCGAAAACAGTCCAAAGGGGTTTCGTTTGTATGAATCGTTAAATGAAAATATATAAATACACACAGCTTCACAAAATTGTCGAAATACACATCAAAATTGTCTAAGAATATTTTTATCCCTACTACACAAATTTTTGTCCAAGAGCTACTGAACCCTGCGACTAACGGTCTTCCTGTAAGGTTAGAAATTTGTACACGTAATATTTATAGCATGCTAAGAGCAATAGCGACGACCTGGCAGGCGTCAGCCGTGCACATCATTAGACAATTTAATTTTCAAAGTGTAAAAAAAAATGAAAAAAAAAACTTGTTCCTGTAAGCTTAAAAATTTAACAGGATGTAGTTTATTTATTGTAAATCTTGGAAAAAAAATGACAGGCGATTACAAGGTGCACAAGTATGTGACAGGCGAATTGAAAAGTGCAAAGTTGATGAGGAAAAATAAACTTTCTCCTGTAAGATCAAAATTATCTCGCGTTTGGCTGAACTGATTTTGATGCCGTTTTCAGAAAAGTGTGCGTTACATTCCGAGAAAGGTTTTAATATACAGGGTGAATTTTTCAACTGGGCGTGGATGGCTATCTCCGAAACAATGAGGAATATCGAAAAAAGTTGAAAGGAATCTCGAGGCCGATTTTGACCAAAATAAAACTGCATCGTTGGATTTTAGAAAAATCAATAATCCTGGCCAGGAATCGAACCCGCTGATTTTGGAAAAAAAATCACAGCCTGTATTATTACACCATTCGATAGTGTTGCTAATAAGGATCAAATTCTGGGAAGTAATCATATACGGCAAACTTTAGGAAAACGTATAATTGAAAAAAGAAACTGATGAATGTTCAAGACGATAACTGTATTCGGAACATAAGTTAACCGTTTCTTCTTTGAAATAACGCTTATTTTTGTTCAACTCAATAATTTCGCATTGCTGAATACACTGGGATTGTTGAGACATCAAATCCACTGAATTATTGAAAACAATTATAAATAAATTATGGCTCAGTAGAACATAGTAACATAGAAATATAGCAATTTCATGAAAATCTGCTATTTCCTTAAGTTTGCCTTATATGATCACTTCCCAGAATTTGATCCTTATTAGCAACACTATCGAATGGTGTAATAATACAGGCTGTGATTTTTTTTCCAAAATCAGCGGGTTCGATTCCTGGCCAGGATTATTGATTTTTCTAAAATTCAACGATGCAGTTTTATTTTCGTCAAAATCGGCCTCGAGATTCCTTTCAACGTTTTTCGATATTCCTCATAGTTTCTGAGATAGCCATCCACGCCCAGTTGAAAAATTCACCCTGTATATTAAAACCTTTCTCAGAATGTAACGCACACTTTTCTGAAAACGGCATCAAAATCAGTTCAGCCAAACGCTAGATAATTTTGATCTTACAGGAGAAAGTTTATTTTTCCTCATCAACTTTGCACTTTTCAATTCGCCTGTCACATACTTGTGCACCTTGTAATCGCCTGTCATTTTTTTTCCAAGATTTACAATAAATAAACTACATCCTGTTAATTTTTTAAGCTTACAGGAACAAGTTTTTTTTTTCATTTTTTTTTACACTTTGAAAATTAAATTGTCTAATGATGTGCACGGCTGACGCCTGCCAGGTCGTCGCTATTGCTCTTAGCATGCTATAAATATTACGTGTACAAATTTCTAACCTTACAGGAAGACCGTTAGTCGCAGGGTTCAGTAGCTCTCCAGCTATTTGAGGTTCTTCACTCAGTATTAAAATATTTCTACATTGAAAATGTTCTAAAATATTCTAAATTGTCTAGAGATAACAATTATTAGGCACTTTTTATGAGTGTAGGTATATTATAATAATAATAAAAGTCCACGAATTCGTGCTTTGTTATTAATTAAAGTTTTTTATTACAGCTGTTGCAGGATTTTAACTACATGTATAAAAACAACAAGGACTTCCTTTATTCAAATATTATCCTACACCAAAAAAACATTATCAAAGTGGCTAAATCCAAGTTAACGCAATTAAGAGACAAGGATGTCAAACAAGCAATACAGAATTACACAGATTCTATTAGTGGTAAGTCACTTCTTTATTTTTAACTGACTTCGAAAAACGTGTCATAGGTACGGCTTGCACAAATCGGCGGACGTGACGGCAGAGGATATTGAATTTGTAAATGTAAATATTTGCTATTTCAATTGAAATAAGGTGTAGAACCGCGCTCTTCGGAAATCAGTGTCGGAATTGAAAACCTCCCGATATTACAAGCCCTAGTACACCCATTGGATGCTGGATTATTATTTTTACTGATCTGGATTTGTTTCTTATGTTTGTGAAGTCAGAACTTTGATCTTTCTGAACTGATTTTGATGTGTCAATCTATTTAAGTATGTAGGTAATCATAAAATTTGCATAGGTTAGTTAGTTTATTTAGTTAATTAGTATAAATAAATAATAAAACTGTGTATAAATGGGACGTTTTGCTTATCTGTTTATTTCTATAATTACAGATGACAAACCAGAGTCGGAAACAAATGCAGCGTTGTTGTTGCTGCCATATTTGGTGCCTTCAATAGTGTCAAAGAAAAAAGGAAAGCTCTCATGGAAGCCATCGCGTAGTGAAATCCGGGATGGATTTATATTGCAAATAGCTGGCGTTGATGATCTACAAACAGCAATATCAAGTAGGAGAACGAAATTGGTGAAACTCGGACGAACATTTCAGCCCTTGATAATCTACACGGGCACAATTTGTGATATTCTAAATATTTATGTAGTTGTTGGTCAGACTATTTACAAAGTTAATTCATTACTCCAGGGAGTCGATGTGGCATTTAAGATTATACATGCGACAGGAGCAGAATACTCTGACGAATCTTATCTCATTTGGCTGTTTATACAAAGAGCATTGTATAACATAAACACTAAATTTGATAAATCACTCAGTGTTATTCATACCTTAATGGGTGATTTAAATTTGGATTAGAATGTTAACTTGTTTTGCGTGTAAGGCTCAATTTTCTAATACTAGATCTCTTTGTCACCATTTGCGTTCTCTGTGTTTTGCTGCCTTAGAAAAAACCGTGTTTCATTGCGGAGAAGAAGGATGTTTCCGGCATTTTCATTCTATAAAATCGCTATCAAAGCATATTAATTTATGTCATAAAAGTGAATCTTCTTTAAGTAACTCAGATGAACCTTTAAATAATGACGCGTTAGTAATTAATGCACAGGACGCAGTTATGTTACCTCCTCCCACTGAAACCTTGCAAGATCTGTCGTTCCTTGCAACAGCAAATAATGAGACTTCGTCTGCTGAAAATATCCTTAGTCATGATATGTCACTATTCATTGCATCGCTGTATGCAAATCCCATAATCCCACGTTCAACCGTTCAAGTTGTAGTTGAGGGTATACAATCTTTCCTTGAGCAATCACTGGACAATGTATTGAAAACTCATTTTCATGAGTTAGTAAGAAACGGTAGCGTTACTAAAAATGCAATAAGCGTTGTTGACCAAATTTTGAATCTTATAAAGAAAGCTGTTACTGGCTTTCGCTCAGAACATACACGTTTTGACAACTTTTCAAAGTGTGGTACATTAATGTCTCCTATCGAAGTTGTAGTTGGGCAGAGGATGGAAATGAAACGCACACGTCTTGGACTCACTTACGTTCCAGTAAATTGCACCATGCAGATTACACCTTTGCGCCTTATCTTACAAAAATTTTTTACTTTGCCAAATGTACTAAAAGATACTTTAGATTATTTATCTATATTAAAGAAGGACTGTAATTCTGGTCCTATAACTAATTTTGTTCAGGGGTCAGTTTGGCAAAACTTTGAAAGTAGCAAATGTTCTAACGATGATGTTGTATTGCCACTTATACTTTATTACGATGACTTTGAGATCGGTAACCCTCTTGGCAGCCATGCTGGCATACACAAACTTGGAGGAGTTTATGTTTCTCTTCCATGTCTTGGGCCTAGTTATTCATCTCAATTATCATACATATTCGTTTTAGGCTTGTTTCATTCATCAGACAGAGTTCAATTCGGCAACGGAATGGTATTTAGAAGAATTATTGATGAAATTAATTACTTATCTGAAACAGGTATTATAGTTAAACCCCTTCTACACGATCAAACCGACCGCCTGACAGAGGTGAACTTGGTCGTGTCAACAGTACCCCACCGTCTGGAACGCTGTCGGCTGACGGTCGGGTCCCACCGCGGACGCAGCCTGTCGGGACGGCTGCGCTCCCGACTGACTCCGCCCATATTTGGTCGCACACCGGACCAAGGTCACCTCTGTCAGGTGGTCAGGTCTGACCGTGTAGAAGGGGTTTTAATACAAATAGCTATCAAGGTACAATTAAATTCCGTTTGGGCGCACTTACAGGTGACAATTTAGGTCTGCACTCCATGCTTGGATTCGTAGAATCTTTCTCTGCCAATTATCCCTGTCGAATTTGCACTGCATCAAAGGATGCAATTCGAACCATGTGTTATGAGGACCTATCATTGGTGAGAGACATGACTAACTACAATGCCTTAAGGATACTAAATGACGTTTCGCAAAGTGGTATTAAAGATAATTGCGTCTGGTTAGATGTGAAAGATTTCAACCTATTTAATAATGTAGCTGTTGATTTACTTCACGATTTGTTGGAAGGAATTTGTGTAAAAGTTATGTCATTCGTTATTACTCAACTGATAAAAGCAAAACTGTTCCATTTGAAAAATTTAACTGACAGAATGTTTGCTTTTGATTTCGGTCCAGATTCATCTTCAAAGCCGTCATCTACTGGATTGCAATTTGACGGGCCTACTTTAAAGATTCGCACTTCTGCATCTGAAATGTCCGTTTTGGTCAGGTATTGCGGTCTACTTGTTGGTTATTATGTACAGAGAGATAATGAGATTTGGAATTTATACATCTTACTACGAAAAATCATGTACAAGTTGTATTCCGTACAAGTATATAACGACTCTTGCGAACAGTTAAAGTTCTTAATCAGTGAATTTAATTTGCTATATATGACTCTGAGTAAAAAACAATTAACTCCTAAATTTCACTTCCTTGTGCATTATCCAGAAATGTTGAAAAAATTTGGCCCTATTACGCAAATGTGGACAATGCGATTTGAGGCGAAACATAGAGTGGCAAAAATTGCGGCGCGCTCTTCAGCAAGTCGAGTCAATATTACTAAAACAATTGCGTTAAAATTACAGCTCCAACTTAATTATCTTTTTTTGAAAAATGAGGCTCTATCTTCCGTTGAATATGGCAAACGAAAACAATTAAAAAAAACTACAATTTTGGAACTGAACAAAAACTTTGAATTAACCGGAGAAAATGTTATAGAATGCTCCCTGTCGTGGGTAAAACTAAACGGGGTCAAATTTACACAAAATTCTGTCATTACTGTAGATTTGTTAGAGTCGACGTGCTTGCCGTCATTTGCAATAATTAGGAATATATACATTGACAAGGCTAACGAAGTCTTGTTCTCTTGCTCGTCCTTAAAAACCATTGACTTTGACGAACATTTCTTCGCTTACGAAGTCGAAACTACGGACCTAAATGTATACATAGCATACAAGAAACTAATTGCGCCTGTAACGAACACAATGACTGTTATGTCTGATTTAACGACGTTTGTTACGCTTCGTTGGTCCTTTGATTAACGTCTTCATTAGATATTTTGTGATATATCTCCTGGTCTGCTCACAATGGACCCCTGGCATTCACTACCAGGCTGTGCACGATAGGTTGCATAATGGTCTAGTTATTTAATGTTTCCATGTTTTGTTTAGGCCTCTGAGCGCCGCGCCGGATGCACGCCGCGTATATTGTTATTCGTAACGTGCTGCCGGCGTTCGTCGTCCTCTTAAGAGCGAGGCAGTATATCTCCTTCGTTATTTCCCTTGACTGTGTAACTGCAACACCGTAGGCCTAGATGCTCTTGTTTCCAGCGCGGCCACGCGGATTCAACGGATGCCAAGGTGCCGCAGGACTTGGGTTCTTTGGCCGGGAACCCACGTCTCCTCCATAATCTATGGAGTTTTTTTCTCGGGTAGGTAATCGTGTTAATGTAAATGTCTCTGGTACGTCTTCATTAAGATACTTACTTTGTGATATTTCTCTTGGTTTGCCTACAATGGACTCCTCGCATTAATTACCAGCTGTTTAATTTTGTATAAAGATGTCTAGGTACTTCGCCAGACTCGATTGTTTTAGCAAATCATTGTATTTTGCAGCTAGTCATTCTAGATACCTTTACACATAAATTAATGCATAATCTACCAAGATATTGCCTAACTACTTTCGACTCTAAACATATGTCTATAAGGTTTAAAGTGGGACACTTAGTCGACCATACATTTGCAAAACTTTATGTAGTTTTGACTTCTAGGACAGGGAAGCATTGTTCATAGCCTTTTAAACGCCATTGACGCACATTGATTGATGATTCTTAAATAAATAAGACCTTAAAATACTTGTTTATGCTTACATAAATTAAGGTATAGTTGACCAAGATATTGCCTTGCCACTTTCAAGTGTAAACATATGTCTATAAGGTTTAAAGTGGACCACTTACTTGGTCAACTATACATTTGCAAAACTGTATGTAGTTTTGACTTCTAGGACTGGGAAGCATTGTTCTATAACCTTTATACGCCATTGTGGTACACTGTAAATTAATAAATAATTAAGACCTTAAAATACTTTTTATTTCTTTACAAATCTATTTAACGATTATTCCTTTGCGACACCAACGACGTAACTCAAAATGAGATGCGGTTAAAGGCTGTAATGCGTTTAATAAAAAATGTATACTTACAATATTTCTCTTTGAGTATGTCGTTCTTGTTGTATTTACATTGTAAGTTAAATTTCGTACTTGTTCTGTCTTTTTTGTTTGCTAGTGATTAATTTAAATGTAATTGCATATTGTATTTTTGTTATTATCTGTGCGTTATTTATGTTTGGTTGTTTAAGTTTCCATCTGAAAGCTGAACGAAACATAAAAAATAATTATGTAGCTTGTTAAGTTACCTTGTTGAATCTGCATTATTGACTTGTTCTATTTACAGTTATAGTCCGACCGCTTCACTCAGTCCTCGCCTGCGCCCTTTATCGTGTTGAGTGAAGCGGTCGGACTATAGCTGTAAATAGAACAAGCCAATAATGCAGATTCAACAAGGTAACATAATAAGCTACATGTTGATAGAACAAGCACGTACTGTAACTACAACATGATAAAATAACAAGCTGCTTGTAGATTCAACAAGCTAGCCATGACAACAACATGTCAAGCATGTTAAAACAACAAGGCGAGCATGTTGAAACTATATGATCAACACATAAGAGTAACAAGATAAACTAACAAGCTGCTTGTAGATTCAAGAAGCTAGTCATGTCACAACAACATGTCAAGCATGTTGAAACAACAAGGCGAGCATGTCGGAACTATATGCCCAACACGTAAGAGTAACAAGATAAACTAACAAGCTGCTTGTAGATTCAAGAAGCTAGTCATGTCACAACAACATGTCAAGCATGTTGAAACAACAAGGCGAGCATGTCGGAATTATATGCCCAACACGTAAGAGTAACAAGATAAACTAACAAGCTGCTTGTAAATTCAACAAGCTAGTCATGTCACAACAACATGTGAAGCATGTTGAAACAACAAGGCGAGCATGTTGGAACAACAAGGCGAGCATGTTGGAGCAACGAGGCGAGCATGTTGGAACTATATGCTCAACACGTAAGAGTAACAAGATAAACTAACAAGCTGCTTGTAGATTCAACAAGCTAGTCATGTCACAACAACATGTCAAGCATGTTGAAACAACAAGGCGAGCATGTTGGAACAACGAGGCGAGCATGTTGGAACTATATGCCCAACACGGAAGAGTAACAAGATAAACTAACAAACTGCTTGTAGATTCAACAAGCTAGTCATGTCACAACAACATGTCAAGCATGTTGAAACAACAAGGCGAGCATGTCGGAACTATATGCCCAACACGTAAGAGTAACAAGATAAAGTAACAAGCTGCTTGTAGATTCAACAAGCTAGTCATGTCACAACAACATGTCAAGCGTGTTGAAACAACGAGGCGAGCATGTCGGAACTATATGCCCAACACGTAAGAGTAACAGATAAACTAACAAGCTGCTTGTAGATTCAACAAGCTATTCATGTCACAACAACATGTCAAGCATGTAGAAACAACAAGGCGAGCATGTTGGAACAACGAGGCGAGCATGTTGGAACTATATGCCCAACACGTAGGAGTAACAAGATAAATTAACAAGCTGCTTGTAGATTCAACAAGCTAGTCATGTCACAACAACGTGCTGAGCATGTTAAATCTACATGCTAAACTTGTAAAAACAATCGGAAAATGTTAACGTAAATTCGACCTGACGTAACGTAGAAATAACATGATACGTAGCTTGTAGGATCAACAAGTTACACTTTACAAGATCAAACTTGTAGTTTCAACCAAAGAGCACGTAGGCGCTATTTTAACCCGAAAACTTGTTGAAGCAACGTGAAATCTGGTTGTTTTTTCTCTCAGTGTGATTGATATTAATTAAAATGTTCTTTAAGGATTCATCAAATAAAGTGTTATCGTTTGTCACAGTAACGATAAACCAAGTCACCTTTGCATTCATAAAGAAATTTGCCATTTTCCTAATAAAGGGATTTTTGACATTTGAACCACTAACATTAAAGTTCGAAAAAAAGACTGAAATGACAGTTTTCTTTAAAATTTTATTGGGTAACTTAAACAATTAATAATCCGTGCTTCTACCGCGAACACTAACAACACAAGAACATCGGTTTGGCATACTCAAAATGAGTTCATCCAAATCACGCTGTGGAATGGCCGCCCATGTTCGTTGCAACAACAAAAAAAGGTCTTCTTGCGACTGGATACCCTCCATATTCGGCAGAGCTCTTCTCTGTAGCATATCCCATGCATGCTCAATCGGGTTCAAGTCTGGCGACTGAGCAGGCCAGGGCAGGACATTGATGTTAGCTGCGGCGAGAGTCTGTCTTACAACTCTTGCGGTGTGCGGTCGTGCATTATCATGCATTAACTGAAATAAGGGACCGATTTGCACTTGTAGAGGAACGATGACGTCTGATACAATCGTCTCAGCATAAATTTGAGCGTTGAGGTTGCCTCTGATCCAAATCAACTCAGTTCTTCCGCCGATCCAAATACCCGCCCATACCATGATGGTTCCACCACTATAAGGATGGACTTCCTGGCAGGATTTTAATCGCTGTTGGCGTCCAGGGGTTCTCCAGTGTCGTATACGTCTTGTATCCGGTCTCATACCAAAACGAGACTCATCAGAAAAGCACACGAAACGCCCTTGTTCTTCTGCCTAATTTCTGTGTTCAAGAGCCCATTGATATCGAATCCTACGATTGTGCATTGCTATAGGTAGTACCCGTAGCGGTCTTCGGGAATGAAGGTTCACTTCATGCAAGCGGTTTCTGACTGTTTGGTCGCTAATTAAGTTCCCTGAAGAGTGATGAAGCCTCACGGCTAACATCATGGCGGTTATTGTTGGAGCTCTTCGAGTTAAGATTTGAATGTATCGGTCTTGTCTCCGTGTGGTGCAGCGATACCGTCCTCCATGGCGCTCAGCCACGGTACCAGTGCTTCGGTAACGTGTCCAAAGTCGACTGATAACACTCTGACTTGTATTCAGAGCTAAAGCCACAGTACGTTGCCGGGAACCAGCTTCTATCATTCCCACGGCTCTGAGCATTTCTTCCCTGCTTAAATGACGTCGCCGCTCCATAATAACGTTGGTTTTAATCAGTAGTAGGGAAACAGTAGCACTAATAATGTCTTCAATGCGTTGTATGTTTTTATAGGGAAAATATTGACAGCTGATTTTCATCTTTTACTCGAATTTGATTTACAGTTCCTGATTCAAATTATGAAATGCACCAAAAAGGATCCATATAAATTTATAAAATCATAAATTTATTACAAAGCCACATCTCAATCTCAAGAAATCCGCATAAAAATGCTTGATCCCTAGACACTTTTGATGTGTGTATAACAGTCCTTTATACTCGTAAGTAAGAGGGTGACCCACAATATACATGTACATGTATGTATCTTCATCGCTTTGCAGGCCGACTTTGATGTATACCACACATCACATACTGGTTCCTGATAGCATAGAATGGATGGATGGATGGCAGAAGGTCCACAATTTGTACTATTTCTATGATTTTATTACCCACTTCGAAAAAGGAGGAGGTTCTCAATTCATCTAAATCATTTTTAACCGACTTCGAGAAGAGTAGTTTCTCAATTCGTGTTTATTTTTTTTTCTTGTTTTTGTTTGTTACCTCATAAGTTACGACTGGACGATTTTTCCGATTTTGATGATTCTTTATAAAAGTATTTCAGTTTGTTTCAGTAGTTTTTATTTCATGAGCATTTTTTGCATAATGTGTACTTGAACAATATTATTACTGGTACTACGGATTGCGTTTTCTTCAAGAATTTGAAAAAAAAATGGCACTTCTGCCCTCATTTTTAATATCAAAGTACTTGCCGACCTTATTTCACAATTAAACGCGTATCTTTACAATGGAGGTATAAATCAAACGAGTTTGTCATCTGTGCCACTCATGCACATTTATGAGCAATGGTTATTTCGATTGAACATGCTATTGGTTAGCCGACTTAGGGCCAATTTACACCGGACATTGCGCGCATATTTTAATAACGACTCAAAATCACATAATTTATATGCTCACTTATATTTAATTTATGTAGAGTATCCTACTAATATTATAAATGCGAAAGTTTGTGAGGATGTATGTGTGTATGTAGTTACTTTTTGTGTTTGTTACTCTTTCACGCAAAAACCACTGAACGGATTTGGCTAAAATTTGGCACACAGATAGTTTATAACCTGGATTAACACATAGAATAGTTTTTATCCCGATTTTATTATCCCGTGGGATAATTTTCGAGTTCTAGCGGGTGAAGCCGCTGGCAACAGCTAGTATTTATATGACTTCACGAAAAGTTATCATTTCCCGTATCATCCCGTCACGTCGCGTCGCGTCGCGTATCGGTGTGTACTGACCCTTTTTTAACGTGGTGTCATCATCAAATGAGTCCACCCGCCCAGGGTGGAGCTTAAGGGACTGTCAGACTCGTACTGCCTGAAATCCACGGTGTTCCTTCAATAGTCTTTTACGTTTTTGGGTCACCGTTATCTGACAAGACAGTTCCGCGACCCCTGCAGGCGCTTGACTCTCTCTCTATGAGGGCTTCGTCGGATTGCTGACGGCTCTTTGAGGTGTGTGGAACACGACGGCGACGCGCCGTCAGCGTCGACCCGGATATGGTCCATGATCGGACGGCGAGTTAGTGTTAACTGTCCCTTAATTTAAAGCCTGCTCTACATTACTCGCGAAGTTGCCTCGACGTAGTTCTCGTCGAAGTTGATCGAAGTCCCGAAGTATGTGACTACACTACTCGCGAAGTTGCCTGTGTCATCATTATGCCCTTTGACTCGGTCGCAAAAACCGACAACAAAATGGAAGTCGCCCGAAGCGAGCCGAAGTTGAACGAAGCGAAGCGAAGTGCCCTTCTACACTATCGTATTCGGTCAACTTCGATCAACTTCGCGAGTAGTGTAGAGCAGGCTTAAGATTGGCAGATTTTTAGTTCACTCTTTTAATAGCATTGAGATCTAAGGGCCGATGGGAAATTAAACGGTGATTCCATTACATTATACTTATATTATTTTATCTATCTCATATTTTAACGTTGATAGGGATTTAAATCAAGTGTAAGAACGGTTGTTAAAAAAACACAAGTGTTTATTTCTGTGATAAAGTGAAGTTCATTTAATTATATTCTTTTTACACGTCGTATCTTTACGTTGATTGGGGTTTAAATCAAAAGTAATAATGGGAATTTTAAAAATCTAGTTTGTCTTTTTTTTCTGTTGCGACGGTCTTTTTTATCGTAGTAAAATCATCAAACGAGTCTTCCCACAGATAGCCCTTTACGTTCCAGGGTCACGGTTACCTGATGAGACAGTTCCGCGACTCTGGCAGGCTTTGACCCCCTGAGTGGCGCTCCGTCAGATTCCTGAAAACTCTGCGCTGTCGACCCGAGCATGGTCCATGATCAGACAGCAAATCACCCAATACTCCCAGTCTGCATGACCGTGGTATAACCCGGTTCATTGAAGAAAGGAATCTTAAATGGCGGCGCTTATCGTGTTCTCTCGCTCGAACACTAGTGCCGTCTATACTCACTCTCCCGCGCGTAGCGTAAGCAGAAAAAAAAAATGTCTTGATGTCTCGACGCGCTCAGTGATCTTTTTTAAGAATATTTACTAGTTTACTGTTATTTTTCGTTGTTACCTGTTGATTATTGTTGTTGAATTTTGTTTTATTGTTAGGTTAAGTTTGAGAAATTATTGCGATCCAGTCTTGTTTTTATTATTTTTAATTTGAAAAAAACTTTAACTTGAAATCTTATATGCTGACTGTACTATCTGTCAACGCAAGTACAAGCCGCCATTTTAGATTCCTTTCTTTTATGCACCGGCTTATACATTGTGACGATGAGACGCAAGGTAAAAGTGTCCTTAATAAATATAAAAAGACATTTCAGAAATAAAATTATTAAAATTAGTACTGCTGGCACACAGGTCTCCTCTCATGTGAGAGTCATCAAGGTTGAAGGTCAATTTCAGGTTCTAGGACATGCAGGTCTCCCCACGATACTTTCAAATATTTTTAGGAAATTGAAAAACGTGGGTTTAATTTTTTTTTATCTATAAATAATTTTATTATTTTTATCTTTTTTTTCGTATTCCTGACAGCAAACCCTTTCATTTGATACTCATATCATGGGGGTGGATTTCAAACAGCCAGTCCGCCATCTTGGGGAGGCCGTCATATTGGATTTGTTATGACGTTTCTTAGCTAGTCATGTTTTGTCATCAGTACTCAGAGCGTGTGCAAAATTTGCCTTGTTCAGCCTGCTAGCTTATCGGGAAGTTCATCAAAATTGAGTTGCAAAAATCCTAACGGAACGACAAACAAACAGGAGAAGTGAGTGTACAAAAACGTGGGAAAAATCATCTAGACTCGTTAAGGGTCTTTCTGCACCCTTCCAGGGTATTTTCTATTCCTACTTCCTTACGTAAATGGAGAAAGTCCGTCAGCCCCATGAGAATAAACAATCAATGATTTCTAATTTCCAGAATCCATTAAAATTCCATATAAAGCTTTATTCTGTTATCCAATATGGAGATAACGGAAATCGACGAAGTATTTAGCCTCAATTCCTAACGAATAAATGGCCATCGTGTCAAAAGTGTCACGCGTGGAACAACATATTTAAAATTCTAACTGTACATGTACAGGCCTTATGGCCGATGTGATGTTGAGATGGCGATGGCGGCCCGCTGATCAGTGGCTTCGCACTTATTGGGAATAGGGCTGTCCCTTGATTTGTGACTGTTATTGTTACATTTATAACTAATGTTATAACTGTGAAAGTTTGTATGTTAGTTACTCAATCGCCTAAAAACAAATGACCGTATTCGTTATAAGTATTACTAGCGATCCGCCTTATAGTTTTCTATTCGTGATTTTTTAGAGTTATTCCCTAAAACTGATATTCTAAGGGGATCAGTTTTATTATAAATTATATTCTATTCCTCTCTGATTCCCCGTAAAATCAATTTAATTATTTTTTCTAACCCTGACTCATTTTTAAGACAGTTAGCAACACAACATTTGTAAGTACAGGTTCTATTAGATTATTTTCTTAATAATATATTTATGAATACAGACAGCCATTATGTATATGAAAAGTGTAAGTAAATTAATTTGTTACTATAAAATAGTAAAAGGAACATTCTGAAAGTTAAGGAATATTTAGTCCGTTTAGTTTTTATTAGCGCTGTCGACCCGGGCATCGTTCTTGATCGGACAGCGAGTCGTAGTTCGCTAACATAAATAACTAGACCACTGTTTGGAAAAGTTCTATAAGAATTATAATTTTAAGGGTTCCGTACGTCCCAATAAAATAAACGGAACCGTTTGAAATTTGCCCAACAACTTTTTATCAACTACGAGTATACACTATCCACGCAGACTTCGGAAGTAATGAAGACTACATAAACGTAGTTCCTATTTTATATAATGTGCTAGCTTTTATTTGACCTTATGAAAAGTCAAATGCCAGAATGGAACCCAGACAACATCACAATGGATTTTGATGTTCCAGCCATAGTAGCAGTCAAACACTTTTCCAAACGTTAAGATTACTGGCTGCTACTTCCACTTCAGCCGCAGTCTCTGGCGAAAGGCTAAGGAGCTGGGCGTTACAAAAACCCAACTGGGAAAAATCCTTATTAAACTTTGTGCGGCGTTGTCTCACCTGCCTCCAGAGTTAGCTGATGAAGGTTGGCTCTACGTAATAGAAAAGGCTCCCAGCAGCAACAGCTGCAGCGTGACAAAGTTTGTTTTGTTCTGTTCTGTTCAGTTCTACCTTTAGAGAGATCGCATAGCCAGAGTGGATCACCCTCTGTCAGTAAGTAATGTTGGCCAAACTATATAATGTATACAACGTGTGACGTTAAATGTGCAAAACCTCTCGTGGGGTAACTCAGCCCATGTTATTGAACAGTGTTTGTTCTAAGACTATTGGAAAAAGAAAATTGGTTTTCATAAAAAATGAGAAATTGATCGGGCCCATCAGTTTGAAAAATCTTTTTTTTTTTTTGCGAATTTTTGAAAGTCTTAGAGAACAAAAATTATTCAGTAACATGGGCTGAGTTACCCCACGAGAGGTTTTGCGCATTTACCGTTACACGTTGTATAACTAAGGGCTAAACTTTACCTGTTGCACCACATGCATTCCGCATAACGTTTTTCTACACGTCTCTACTGAAATAATCATGAAATTAAATGTCATTTCGACCAATGAAAAAATAATCAAAATCATGAATTGCTTCATTCATCCCGCGGGTCCCATCTGAGCGGGGTCAATCGACCAAAGAGCCATAAGATCACTCGTGTGTCCGCCTTTCCGCTCCACACTGTCAATTTTCTCCGAACCTACTTGACCGATTCAGTTGAAAAGTTGGTAAACATATCTTTTTTTTTATAATTGACAGTGGATCGGTTCGGGGGATCAGAGCGGAATAACTTATCTTATACATATATAAAATTTCCGTGTCACAATGTTAGTTACAGTACTCCTCCGAAACGGCTCTACCGATTTTTACCAAATTTTATATGCGTATTCAGTAGGTCTGAGAATCGGCTACTATCTATTTTTTTTTTAATTTATATGGCAAAACAACGTTTGCGGGGTCAGCTAGTTTTTTTATGAAAATCAGCTTTGACTTTTTAAGAAGAAGAAGAAGTCTATACACAACAAAAAAGAATCCATAAGGCCCGGTATCCACCAAAGCGGAGAGGAGAGGAGATGTGTTTGAATAACCAATCAGATGTCTGTAATAAGCGTCTCTCAATAAGCGGAGAGGAGATGTGGATATCTGATTGGTTATTCAAACACATCTCCTCTCCTCTCCGCTTTGGTGGATATACCTACCGGGCCTAACTCCTTTCTCAAACATTCGAATAAATGTGATGGGAAGTTTTGGCACAGAGTTGGATTGTAGTCTGAATTAACACTACCCTTTATTCCAGCATTAAAATCTCCTGGGCCAATTAACGAACTAGGCGAGCGAAGGCGCTGGCAAAAGTTAGTAAGAAATAATTATGCAAAGAACTAGTTTTCTGTTCAAAACTCATTTATCTTGACGAACAACTTTTAAATGCTCTCAAAACCGCAGTCCATTTTCTTAAACACTTAAGTTACAAAGTTTCATAACAACAGAGGAATATTATTGTAACTGTAGACGACGATGGTTGACCGCTCGTCAGACCCTCACATGGCTTGCAGTGTCGCGTCTAGGAGATATAGGGCTGTCGGAAGGTAGCATCTAGGTCTTTATTCTAGAGTTGTAAAATCATCAAATTAGTTCCTACTACCCCTAAGGGGCCCCATGGCCCATCATTGTGCTGACAGTACTTTGAGGTGCGCGTAGAACACGACGCGCCGTCGACCTGGGAATGGTCTACGATCGGACAGCAGTCGCCCATTCCGTCCGCATGCCCGACATCTAGGTCCTAATTCATTAATTTTGACCGGGTACACTACGATAATACGAAAAACTTTATTCCGAAATTCATAAATACGAATTTCAAAATACCGATTTTCATAATTCCGAATGGTTCAAAATTCCTAATATAACAACTCCGATGGATCAATATTCCTATTTTAATCATTCCGAAATTTCAAAATCCCTAACGTTTATAATTACTATTTTCAAAATACCGAATTTCAATAGACCGAATATCAAAAATTCCGACTTAACATATTTTCCGAAACATTAAAAACACGAATACCGAATATTAAAATTCCGATTATTGGAATTCCGATTCGGGTCCGTCAGGTCGAAAAGTCCGAGTCGGGGTGCCTCAAGACACATTTTGCTCGCTATTGCATCCTGAGTAATAGCACCACCAAGGTGGTTCAACGGAGCCCCGCTTCGCGGGGCTCCTATTTCTGTGAGCAAGGTTTAAAGTAACCTAACACGAAAGGGATGGCGGGGTCTTTCAGACCCCGCCATCCCCTTCGAACCTAACCTGTCCGTGTCGGGGTGCCCCAGTCTCGAGCTCGCTTCGCTCGCTCTTACATCCTTGGTCGATTTGTTGACTACCACCTACCAAGGTAGGTCGACGGAGCCCCGCTTTGCGGGGCTCCTATTTCTGTGAGAAAGGTTTAAAGTAAACTAACACGAAGGGGATGGCGGGGTCTTTCAGACCCCGCCATCCCCTTCGAACCTAACCTGTCCGTGTCGGGGTGTCCCCAGTCCCGAGCTCGCTTCGCTCGCTCTTACATCCTTGGTCGATTTGTTGACTACCACCTATCAAGGTAGGTCGACGGAGCCCCGCTTCGCGGGGCTTCTCTTTCTGTGAGCAAGGTTTAAAGTAACCCCGAGCTCGCTTCGCTCGTTCTTGGATCCTTAGTTCTCCTAATAACAATAAAAATCTTGAAGGCAAACAGTGAAAGTTAAGAGGAGACGCCTCGCCACTCCGTGCCTAAACAGGCTTAAATAACACTCTGGGAGTACGGTAGACAAAATTTCGTGGAGCCGGTTTTGCACCAATTCGCTTCTGTCACTGACTTTGTGGAATGAGAAACGAAATTCCGATTTTCAATATTCCGAAAAAATCAGTTTATTCGGAATATTGAAATTCGGAATTTCGTTTTTCGGAATGAGAACTCATCGAGCATTACATTTTTCGAATATGTGAAAATCGGAAAAAGAAGACATCGGACATACGACTTTCGGTCAAATAAATTTCGAGATTCTTAATAATAGATATTGTAATTTTTAGGTATTATGATATTCGGAGTTTTGAAAATCGGAATATCGAAATTCGGAATAAAATATTTCGGAGTATTTGGGTGTTCCCATTTTGACCACCACTATAATTATAATTATTCACACAGTTAAAGTAACAGACTGTCTGGGTGGTCAAGTAATAGCAAGCGGTACCTACTGCTAAAGAGGTCTTTTAAATTTAAATCAAGTGATTTGACTGGCACTTTTGAATGGTCAAAAGTAAAAAAAATGTGCTGTCTCAGTCACAAAACATAATAAATGTGAAATTACTGAAGTTACCCATTCCAAAGCGTAGATTTCTATGGAGAAGAATGGGCAAGAAACTCCATGGACAGTTTTTGTTTCGATTCAGGAGCCGAGAAGTGTTATTGTATCTGAGTCTGAATCTCTCAATTATTTGTTATATGTTATGAATTATCTATTATTATTTAGAAATTCACATTATTCAATTTTTTGACGCAACATGAGTCGGGCCAAATCTTGTCATACCCCTTTCTAATTTTATTAATTAGGTATTACAAGAGTTCATACATTTGTCGCATTTTAATGTGCATCGCAACTTGCACACACCTCTCGGACCCCAATGCGCCCCAATGGCACAATTTTGTGCCACCAAACCCCGACCGATTTTAAACTGTATTTTTGGAAAAATAAGTCTTAAAATCGGTCAGGGTTTGGTGGCAAAAAAAAAATCTCGGGATTATATGGAATGTCTTCTTTCTTTCAAGGACAACCCTACAAGTTTTTCCCCGCTCTCAGTCCATTAACAAACACAAACGCTATTTGCTTAGCCGTGGTGTTATTTCAATACCCATTGACCGCACTTGAGAAGTACTTCCAATAATTATGTTTACTTTGCGAGCCGAGGTGAGCACTAAGCGACTATTAAGCTACTGGACATTTCTTATTTGAAAGAAAGGTCTCCTTAGAACATGCTTTTGTAAAGAATTTTATGGTTTGGTGAATAAGAAATAATGTGAGGAAGTTCGTTCGAAACAGTGATAGAATTAAAATAAGGGCAAAATCATATTGTAAGTGCAATAGGGCTTCCAAATATCCGATGACATATTTTGATATTCGAATAATCGATTTCTAAAAAGAGAATATTCGAATATTATTCGAATGAACATTTTTTTCGCGACGAGAAAGACACTCGAATACTAAGCAACTTACGAATTTTTAAGTCAGTGAGTTACTAAAAAAATCTGTTGTTTTTACATGTATGATCATCTAGACGTCTGTAGGTCCTTCCCGACAGCACAGGTGTCGCTAAAAAACGTCAGGGAAATATGCTTTCTTCTAAGTCAGTTAGCGAGTCTAGGTCGAGCTTATACTGGCTTTGCATAGCTTGGTGTATAGTCGTGTGCACAAGTCTGACAGTCCCTCCCATCCGCCTTGGGTGCCGGACTCATTTGATGATTTTACAAAAAAAAACATAGCATACACTCACGAATAACGTAACTTTTTTCTGGCGAAAAAATTTTCCATATCGGTTAACTAATTAGAGAGATTGCTTCCTTCAAACAAACTTACAAACTTTACCTCGTTATAATATTAGTATAGAAGAAACAACGTACCGAAACCGTGACGGATAGTTAAAACACAGGTTTATCAAAGATTTCCATCGATAAGGCTGTTTATACGAGTATTATACAAGAGGAAATGACTTAACAAGCATTAAAATTAAACTCTTAATGAATTTTAAACATGCTTACTTAATAGGCTAGTTGACAGCATCTTTAAATCGCAAATATATTCAGTCTGTCAGTTGCAGTTAGGGCTTGCAAGAACCGGTTCTTTTTAAAAGCCGGTACCGAAGTTTCGGTACTGGACATGGAACCGGGATTTCCCGGGAAATTCGGTACTTTCGGTACTCACGTACAAATGTCGCTATTAACTTATTGTATGAAAGGCACGAGCGTGCACACTAACTACATGACGTATGTTATTATTGAAATCGGTTGAAAAATGAACTCATTACAAATGTGGGTGGGATGGCGTAGTTCATAAAACATTTTTTTATTTGTAAATCTGTAATTGACAATAATCATCGGAACACAATTACAAGGAACCGAATTTAAATGCTTTTTTAAGCTGTTGCATAGCTTTCATCGCGGGCTCTGTTCGCGGCGACCAAATCTAGACATTCCCAACAAAAACATAACGAAAATACCTAACACCACGCATCGTATAAAGTCTTTTCAGTTCGGGAGGCTTCGGCAATCATAAAAATATCCATCTTAAAAACAATTTGCTTTATCTTACTGATTCTAGACGACTAACTACAAAAGGTGTTTTCACAATGAAACCTGCTTATAAAGTTCTCCTGCAACAAAGAAGTTCTATATTTACAGTAGTGCATCACAAACATTTCATTTTCTTTTAAAATAAAATAGTAATTTGTTATGCAAGGCTGCAAAGTTGATTTTTGGCGCGAGTACTTGGATTGACTGAGGGTAGCGAAATTTTTAAAGGTACGAGATGCAGAAAAACTTTGCTGCCGAATGCAACATACAACTTTTCACCTCTCACCTCTCACCTTTTCAAAATGGAATTTTGCGATATAAAAAGCTTTTAAATATAAGAATTAAAATATAGGTATCAGGACTATATTTGGAAATTCCTACTAAATTTTGAATTAGGAATAAGCCTATAAGTCTTTAACATACATATTACAATAAGTCTAACATCACATAGTGACTTTGTTCCTTCTACTATAAATAAATATCATTAAACGAACAGTAGCTAAACAAATATAGTATAATGCTTTTTCGAGATGAAAAAAAATATAAAACTGAAGAAAAGAGGGTAACAAGCGCTATTTCCTTTAAAATAATTATGATAAAAAAAGTAAAAGCTTTTTACGTATTATTAAACCAAATAATTATAAAATACACAAAATCTGAGCATGATTAAAGTTATTCACTTTAATATGTAAGTAATGCAATAAATGAAACAAATCAAAAATCTACTGACATCTATAAGTAGATTTTTGATTTGTTTCATCATATCTGACCCCTTACTAACATTGCTGATTAGTTTTATTTATGAAATTCTCATTATTATGAAATAAAATGTTTTATATCAACAATATTGTAAAAGAATAGTTTATTGGATATGATACGGTACTTTATATTGAAAACGAGGAAGAAAATAATAAAGTACCGAAAGTACCGGGACTACGGGTTGAAGAACCGGTACCGGATTGCTGAAAAAAATCCCGGGATTTCCCGATATTTTCGGTACCGGGATTTCCCGGTTGCATGCCCTAGTTGCAGTATTGAAAAATAATGGACATGTCTTTTTTGTTTTTTTTTTCTAATCGCTGAATATTGACAAAGCTATTAAAACTCGAAAAAAGGGCTTCGCGTCGTCATAACGAACTAAAAATTATACCACGGCTTATAAAGGTGCATTTTACACACATCAGCACGTCACGTCACCGACAACGGATCGTTGACGGTTTATGTACGTATCTAAAAACATCAATCACCGTCACGTCGTTTGTCAGTCAAGTCGCCGGTTTGACTGAATCATTGAACAATAACATCAGTCAAGCTCCCGTAACTTTGTCATACGTGTAGCAATGACGGTAGCACGACGCTGACTGATCTGAAAAGTGACGATTCCGGGTGTGTGGGGATAAAAGTATAAAACTTGTATGGAAATATTATTTGACGTGCGTGACCGGTGACGTCACTGACAGATCACGTGCCGGTGACTGACGTGTGGAAACAAAGTCATACTAGGAGTATTGAAAAAAATTTTAAACCGGGCCGGGGTGACGTGACGTGCGGTGACTGATATGTGTGAATGCACCTTAAAAGCGTCGTATCTCCGTCAATTTCAGTTTACGTAACAAAATAAAACACTTGCCTATTGCGAAATAGAATCTATTTCGCAATGGGCAAGTGTTTTCTTTAAACAAAAATAAGTCTATTATGTGAAATAAGAGTAGGTACCTAGTAAAACAGTGAAATATTTCATTATTTTGTAAGTTTCTGACATGAACATTTAAAGTTGAAAACTTGACACGCTCTGCTTATTTATTAGTTTTTCCTTTGAAATTAAACTTATGTAAGACATTTTTAATTTTACTGGCTACATGAGTCTCATTAGTGATAGAATTACACAGATTCCCAACTTCAAGTTCACAATTAAAAATGTAAACTAGAAAGTACTACATAATACGAGACATAAATAAAATAATTAAATATAATAATTAAAATAAAATAATTAAATAGTACTTAGTACTAGTTGGTAGCACCAACTAGTACTAAGTACTATTTAATTATTTTACAAAAAATTAAGCTACCAAAACATTTGCAGCGCGCTTGAAGTGGCGTCTGCTGAGCATGAGGTACCGGGTTAGATTCCCGGGTCGAGCAAATTCTTACAGGGATTCCCATTAGGAATTTTACAGTAGCAGTCACGTATTTGTGCCCGTTTAATGGCAATTGGCTCTCTTATATGGGATATTCCACTGCCTAACCCTTGTGAGATTACAGAGGCCTTACCACGAGCTCTTAACGTGATCCAGTTTAGGCTGTGGAAAAGAGACAGAGCTATACAAGTTGTCTAGCGCCATCTCTTTCCCACAGCCTAAAGACTCACGCTTTAAGAGTTAATGGTAGGCCACCAGGTGTTTTGTTATACACACATCAAAAGTGTCTAGGGATCAAGCATTTTTATGCGGATTTCTTGAGATTGAGATGTGGCTTTGTAATAAATTTATGATTTTATAAATTTATATGGATCCTTTTTGGTGCATTTCATAATTTGAATCAGGAACTGTAAATCAAATTCGAGTAAAAGATGAAAATCAGCTGTCAATATTTTCCCTATAAAAACATACAACGCATTGAAGACATTATTAGTGCTACTGTTTCCCTACTACTGATTAAAACCAACGTTATTATGGAGCGGCGACGTCATTTAAGCAGGGAAGAAATGCTCAGAGCCGTGGGAATGATAGAAGCTGGTTCCCGGCAACGTACTGTGGCTTTAGCTCTGAATACAAGTCAGAGTGTTATCAGTCGACTTTGGACACGTTACCGAAGCACTGGTACCGTGGCTGAGCGCCATGGAGGACGGTATCGCTGCACCACACGGAGACAAGACCGATACATTCAAATCTTAACTCGAAGAGCTCCAACAATAACCGCCATGATGTTAGCCGTGAGGCTTCATCACTCTTCAGGGAACTTAATTAGCGACCAAACAGTCAGAAACCGCTTGCATGAAGTGAACCTTCATTCCCGAAGACCGCTACGGGTACCACCTATAGCAATGCACAATCGTAGGATTCGATATCAATGGGCTCTTGAACACAGAAATTGGGCAGAAGAACAATGGCGTTTCGTGTGCTTTTCTGATGAGTCTCGTTTTGGTATGAGACCGGATACAAGACGTATACGACACTGGAGAACCCCTGGACGCCAACAGCGATTAAAATCCTGCCAGGAAGTCCATCCTTATAGTGGTGGAACCATCATGGTATGGGCGGGTATTTGGATCGGCGGAAGAACTGAGTTGATTTGGATCAGAGGCAACCTCAACGCTCAAATTTATGCTGAGACGATTGTATCAGACGTCATCGTTCCTCTACAAGTGCAAATCGGTCCCTTATTTCAGTTAATGCATGATAATGCACGACCGCACACCGCAAGAGTTGTAAGACAGACTCTCGCCGCAGCTAACATCAATGTCCTGCCCTGGCCTGCTCAGTCGCCAGACTTGAACCCGATTGAGCATGCATGGGATATGCTACAGAGAAGAGCTCTGCCGAATATGGAGGGTATCCAGTCGCAAGAAGACCTTTTTTTGTTGTTGCAACGAACATGGGCGGCCATTCCACAGCGTGATTTGGATGAACTCATTTTGAGTATGCCAAACCGATGTTCTTGTGTTGTTAGTGTTCGCGGTAGAAACACGGATTATTAATTGTTTAAGTTACCCAATAAAATTTTAAAGAAAACTGTTATTTCAGTCTTTTTTTCGAACTTTAATGTTAGTGGTTCAAATGTCAAAAATCCCTTTATTAGGAAAATGGCAAATTTCTTTATGAATGCAAAGGTGACTTGGTTTATCGTTACTGTGACAAACGATAACACTTTATTTGATGAATCCTTAAAGAACATTTTAATTAATATCAATCAGGAGAAAAGTTATTGCAAAAATATATGTTGATCCCTAGACACTTTTGATGTGTGTATTTATATTCAGTTAAAATTACAAGAATAAAATTTAATATAATAAAGCATAAGATAAGTATAATATAATCTTAAAAGTCCTACCTTTCATAACCAGATACCTTGATGAAAGTAATTATTATGTTCGTTGATCCGCCGCCGGCGCTTTGCTAGACAAGACTAAGCTGTTTAGCAATTATTACCTAAAAGTACGCTCTTAAGATAGATTTAATAATTAATTAAATCTTGTATACAAGTTTGTTAGACTTCAAACTAGCCTAGTTTCAGCCCGCGACTTCAATCGCGTTAAGTTTTGGCTCCCAACCACCGCGTCGCATGCCCGCGCTACTTATATAATTTTTCGGCATTTCTAGATAAAAAATGTGACCCTATCAGTAAAGGTTAAAGTATATATAATTGTGGGGATGACAATACTATGTGACTGAAAACGAGAGAATGTATAAGAGAGAGAGTGGAATAGAAAATATGAAAAGCGAATGAAATGGCTTAGGAGCAGAAAGCCTAATTCGCAAAATGGAAACCGAATCGCAAAAGGACAAGTACTCAAAATGGCAATTTCTCGATTTTGCACCGTTTAGATACCGACATCGGATTACTGTAGATATTTAACTTTTAAACATTATTTTATATATAAATTCCTCGGGGAGAGTCGTGAAAGAAAAACGAATTATACAATTTTCCTTAAATGTAAGACAATGCTTTATTATCCTTATTTATGAGTCTTATAAATCATATTTTTATTGTTTCTTAGGATTTCTTTGTGTCTGAAAAGTTGTAAAATGAAATTATGAAACCAATGGCATTTTTCTTTCAAAATTAGACAATATCTTTCGTTTTATTCGTAAACATCAATCGCCTTACCACAAAAAGATAAACATCTGTTAAACACTTGTCTTGTCTAAGAAAAGTGTAACTGGAAAACGGCCCTTATATCAATGCAAATACCGGTTTGACGTTGTCAGATTTTTCCCACGTTTTTATAAACTCACTTTTCTTATTTGTTTAGACAAGTGTTCAACAGATGTTTAAGTTTTTTTGTAGTAAGACCGTAAACGTTTTAACTATACTAGCTGTTGCCAGCGGCTTCGCCCACGTTTGTCTCGAAATTATCTCACGTAAACTTAATGCCGGGAACATAATTTTTGGTATACTATTATAATATTCACAGGGTGTCAACTGAAAACCAGCGCTGGGTTTCTTTCGCCAAGCGCTTGTTGCTTTTTTGCTTGTTGTTTTTTTTATATCATTTATTTATCTTTTCCACATAATTGGTACAATCTTAATAATTTCTTACAAAATAAAAAAGGTAAAAAGCATTTAAAGATGTACAAAAATGGTGGTCAGGATGGAAGCAGGGTGAAAGTTACCGGCGGTTAGGGCTCTCGAGACAGGAACCTTCTCACAATGTGAGCCGTATCGAGGACTACTGCCTTCTGAATCAAGCCCTTGATCCAATTACCCAACAAGAGAGAGCCTCGAGAGATGTTCGTTGAGGCTCTCGACCATCAGGCCATTTGCCGTTACAATAATCGATATAATATTATATGATTTATGCTTTCCGCTGTAGTCTATACACTTTCAGTTTCGACGCATCACGAAGATGCGCTCGTACACGCGAGAGTGGAAAAGCGAACGAATGAGAAACAAACTTACACACTCTGTGTTAGAGGCAGAGCAAAAGGACCGGGAACGCCTCTCGTTTCCCGTATCTTCGAAGAATACGTGTTTCGTCTAAAGTGGTTCGACGTGAGACCAGTGCCGGTTTTAGCACTACCAGTGCCCTTGGGCAAGATTTTCTACGGCGCCCCCTTACTGCAAGGGCGGATCCAGATTACATCAGGGGGGGCCCGGGGTCACCATGTCGTGTTAGCTGTATTTTTTTTATCGTGGTAAAATCATCAAATGAAGACTCATTTGATGATTTTACCCACTCAAGGCAGGGCGGGAGAGACGTTTCTTCAATAGCTCTTTACGTTCTGGGGTCACGGTAATTCGTGAGTCCCGCGAACCCGGCAGGCTGTGGCCCCGTCATTATACTGACACACTGGCATGGTCCATGGTCGGACAGCGAGTCAACAACGCCCACATGCCCGCGCCTAGAGTGGCCAGAGACCGTCTGCCGACGTCCATCGTCGTGGGCGTCTACCACTGTGTCTGGGGTGGAGAGAGGACGCTGTCCTCTTCCTTACGCGGCCCGTCTCCTTCTTCGCGAGCATGACTGCATGGTAGAAGGAGGCGACCGCTTCCCATTCCGTCTCGCCCCGCAGCTTAGCCTCGACCAATGCTGGGCACGAGAGGTCTCCACCTATCGCCGTCGCGCGTCGTGACGACACGGCGCAGAGCAGAGCACCACCGCGGGGGTGCTCTGCCCAACGTGCTCGTTTAACGGCAGATCCTGGCTGAAGTCATCATCTGACTAGCCTTTTCCCAACTATATTGGGGTCGGCTTCCAGTCAAACCAGATTTAGCTGGATATCAGTATTTCACATGGAGCGACTGCCTGTCGGACCTCCACAACCCAGTAACTGGGCATTACCATACCCCATGGTAAGACTGGTTGTCAGACTTTAGAGCTTCTGACTAACAGTAACGACTGTCAAAGATCTACAAATGACAGCCGGGACCAACGGCTTTACGTGCTTTCCGAGGCACGGAGGAAACTCGCTATGACTGATGGTCACCCATCCATAGGCCAATCTCGGCAAGCACGGCTTAACCCGGAAGATCGGTCTGTGCAGCTGTAATTATTTAGCCACGAGATCCTGGCTGAAGTAAGTTTAGTAAAAAATTATCCTTCCTTTTCCATAGCTTATTCATCCATTTACACTCACAAATCACGTTATTTCGATGAAAAATAAAACTGAAGACTTTTACTTCCGTTCGATCAAACAGAATGAAAAAGTTCAGAAAAAGTTCAACTAACGTGACTCTCTGTCAATTTTGCACAAACGTTCCTTGAATTTATTGTGTAAGTTTTGTGTTTTGTTCAGACGGGTTTTGGGTTTATCCCCTAAAAATGGGATGAAAGAAATTGGGAAATTAACGAGAAAGTAGGCCTGCGGCGCCCCTTCGTATTCGGCGCCCCTGGGCGGTCGCCTAACCGCGCCTTACCCTAACGCCGGTACTGCGTGAGACAACAAACCTACGAGCTGCACACAAAGCTGTCGCGGCAGAAACTGGATAAATACATTCATACGGCCAAGTTTGAAGAAAAGATTATATGCGAAGTTTTCGGCGCGCAGAGAAAACTCTGATATTGTACGGAGCTGGAGTAGGTTCATGAATACGGCCACGTTCAGCGGTCGGAAATTCAAACACAACTCGCTCGTTCGCCGCCTGAGATCCAAGTGAAATATTAGAGTCGAGATCTTCAACGAGTCGTACACTTCTCAAGCGTGCTTTTCGTGCAACGAAAAAACGGGAGCGTTCAGCAAGGTGCTGATGAACAGACTGCGCTGGGGAGTTTGCCCAAACTGCAAAAGCGAGTTTGACCGTGACGCAAACGCCGCGAAGAACGCCCGGGCAGGCATTCTGACGTGATTGAGTAACAAATTAAATGAAAGTTTAGGCCTTATTATTAAATTCAAACATTCCCACCAACCAATAAGTTATAATATTAATCTTTATTTAATGATATTCAACAAACCTATTAATTAAGATTCAATACTAATTGGAAAAAAATATATATCTGTTTATATAATATCTGAGTTCTTATAAAATTATAAGCTTTTTCAAGAATGTATCGTTATGGTTTTGTTAAAATTAGTCAATTGATTTTGTGTTGATCGGTTACACATACATAATTATATTATTATTCAGGCCGTTGATATATTAATAACTGTGATTAATAAAATCATCTAACGTATTTATCTCTTTTCCTTATCAGTAGAAAAAGTTGTAAATTAGGTAATTAGATTTGCAAATTAGGTTCATCAAGTTTGAGTCGCCAATGGCCGTATATCCTACTTTTATTTACAATAAGAAAAATACGAAAGTGAATTTGTTTGTACCGTTTTCACGCCTAAAACGGTGATTATGAATTCTTGTAAATCGTGGAATTAGTCTATCTAACTTTCAGACTCACGCCGTGGTACCACGAAAACTTCTAAACGTCTGTTGAACACATGTCTAAAAAAACCTGTCTAATATAGAAATCTATAAAAAAAAAAAACATAAAAAAGTATTTATTGACATAAAACAATTTTTACAGCTGTATTGAATTCTCTGACTCCTGCACTACTTACAACTTTGTTGCAGGAGCCAGTGTCCTCCCGTAATAAAAAGACACACCTTTTTTTGTTACGTGACAAAAAAATGAAAGAAAAATTTAATAACAATGTGCGGGAAGGTAAAAAAATAATATTAAAATAAAAAATACAGCATAACACATTACTGCTGATAACACGTGTGTTTGTGTGTGTGTGTGTGTGTGCTATGAGACACTAGCCGTGCTCTATGGTTTTGCCCGCCTACTACGACTGTATGACTTTTTGCTTTATTAAAATAAAGAATAGTATAATACCCTCTACCTCTTTCATTAATTCGTGATTATCCATGGGTTTTCCAATCCTCCTGGCCCAGGTAATGCGATTCACACACGGCACCGCCACCGCCCGCGCCGGGGAGGACGGTGGCGGCAAAGTTGCCCCGCGCGGTAAGGCGCAAGACATACTGAGATGGCGCGGCGCGGGCGTGGTGCGGGTGCGACGCCACTTCTTTGATATTTCATACAAAATGTATAGAAGTGGCGCCCGCGCCCCGCCGCCGCCGGGCCGCGCTATCTCAGTATGTCTTGCGCCTCGTCACTTCGTAGCCACTTGTATTTGTCCCGCGCCTAAGGCGGTTCACGCGCCTGTCCGCGCGGTTGGATATAACACGGTTTTGACAAGTTTGGTCACAGACACTGGCTAGTTATGCGGCGCCCCATGTGTAAGGCGCCGCATCAGCGCGCGGACGGCAGCGTGGAGAGGTGGCAGTGAAAGCACCGCTCGACCGCGCGGCCGGGTGGTGTACGGGTGTTAGGCATCTACGGATTTATTAGAGACCAATACGACATGAGATCCGCTTCACCGCCTACCGCGGCGGTGCGCGGTGCCGTGTGTGAATCGCCTTAAAATGGAAGGGATGGTCAAACGGACTAAAAACAAACCTTTTCCATCTGTTTGTTTCAGGGTCGCGATCGCCTTTCTAAGACAATTTCACAGCATCAATAAATTGCAAAAATTAGTCCGTCTCAAATCAATGGATATTTACAAAGATTATAAATAAGTAATGCAACAAAATTCGAGAGTCAGAAGTCTCGTGATGTCAGAAGAAAGTAAAAACTGTAGGTACTTGCTTTTGAAGTTTTGCGAATTTTAAAAGTGTCATAATCTTCGTTAATTTTTGTTTACAGAACAAAAGAATAAATACATGTCAAAATCATTTTTGATAATGGTGACTAGATTTTTTCAGTTAAATACCCTATTCGCTACCTCTTTCATTGATGTTACGAAACTCGTTATTTATTACCCATCGGTATGTCTGTAACAGTAAAAGTTTACCCCACAGGCAGTCAGTCCTCTGGTAATATTTCTTCAATATAATTGTTAGCGGACAGTTTCTAAGCCATACCATCTGGGAAATGCGTGTTTAACACTGGACCGAAGTTCCGTTGCGCCCGTACTTTTAACGGGATTTCCACGAATACCAGCCCCTTAGGCAACTGGCAAACAATTTGAGACGCTCTAGTCTTCAACAGATTTTTATGCTCTAGAACATTAAATAAACGATAATATAGTACGAGTATTTATCAGATTTTCAACTTTCTAGGAGTATTTAAAAATCAAAACATCTTCTCTACGTGTTTCCCGTGCAAAAAAAAAAATACACGAAAAGAACGTAAAGAAAATCATTTTAATATTTATAATAGGTAATCGTTTCACATAATATTTTGGAGATTTTTGATGACTCTACTCTGCAGTGTAAATGCAATGTTACGGCTCTGTCGTTATATTAAATACCCGAAACAGAACGTTATAAGTTATAATAATTTATTTAATCGACAAAATTACAATGTTAACATTAATTATAAAATCACTTGTAGGTTACACTTACACTTAAGTTAACAAAGACAGTTAGGTGAGGCAACCAGTACTCCTACTAAGTTATAAAATAACTTGTGCTAAGTTAAGTACTAAGTTATAAAATAAATAAGTGCGAAAGTGAATTTGTTTGTTTGTAACGCCAATCACCAAATCCACATCAGTTCAAAGATTTAGAGAAAACGGGGTGAGTTTTCTCTAAAGCTGTACAGAGACGGACATAGAATGCATTTCATCCAGAAAAAGTATTGCTTCCGAGGCGATGACGCCTCGTATATTATGTTGTAGGAGAATTTTACAAATGGGTTATAATGTGAAAACCTCATTCCTGAAGCTGGCTGTTTAGAATAAGTAAGAAAAGTAATTGTCTTTATGACAGACGTGTGTTTTTCAGTTGTCTTAAAAAATTGTCTAAAATGTAGGAAGACGTTTTTGTTATGGTGGATTTTATAGTTTGACATTTTACTGTTCATTTTATTTAAAATGTATCTGGTGTACCGCAGTAATAGGTACAATGTAAAATAAAAAGTATCTATAATGAAGATGTAAGTTGGTAGTTTTAATATACGGAGGATTCCCAGATCAGTTCTCACTTCATCCCCAACTAGGTTAAAATTTCAACAGGATATGGGCCCAGAAATTTAAAGAATCCAGATTTGGCTGGGACCGGATTGGAAGTTGAAATGTAAAGGACGATTTTTGAAGACTGGAAAATGAAGCCCTGAATTTTAAAATCGGATTTTTGCAAACAATAAAACAAGGAATAAATTAAAATGGCGGACGGGATATTATACAAAAATTAAATAATGAAAAGGATAAGAGAATTATGATACTGAACATAATTCTGTTGAGAGAGGAGGTGAAGATTAATTTTTGGTGATGATGAATATATACCTACGATCCGAATTTATTGTCAAAATCTGAATAAACGCGAGCAAAGACACGGCCAAACGCTAGTTCAAAGATAGAGTCAGTAAATAACACTCGCTAAGTACGTCTTTCTTGAGATATACTCATGTTTTTATCTAGAGTACTTAGGTTCCGAGACATAGTAATGTATTTACTACAATAAAAGGAATATACTCGTATTATCAAGTTCAGATATGAGAGTGGCAACAACAAATAGGAGTCTTCAAACTACAATGTAGAATTTGAACTGTGAAACTCGTTGCCTAAGAGTCTGGAACGGCAGAATGTCAGTCATCTTGAGCATATATTTTTTTCTTAACGTTTATTACGTACATTTATCCATCAAAACTTAAGTTAGTGCTCGAACAGTTATCAGTCTAGCTATATAAAGTCTACTTTACTTAATGCGAATCCTTTCAGTATCTTCACTGAGGATTGAGAACCTCTTCCTTTTTTTGAAGTCGCTTAAAACAGGAGTTCTCAATTCGACTTTATTTTTTATGTTTGTTACCTCATTCTTTTCAATTTCTTTAGTTTGGTTCAGTAGTTTTTATTTTATGAGCATTTTTCGATTATTGTGTACTTGGACGATATTACCGGTACTACAGATTACGTATTTGACAAGAGTTCGGATTGAATGTTTGAACGAAAAAGGGTAAAATAAAAATAGTGAAACAAAAAAGTGTAAAAAACTTCTTTCGTTATATTTTTTTGTTGTTTTGTGTAGTGGCCAAGTGGTAACGGCCCCGATTTACGAATTTTATTTCTTGGGTTTTGAACCCAATCAGGCGCATTACTTTGTGTAATTGACTGCATCAATACTGCTCTATGTGAATCAATCGTGAGGAATATCTTAGAACCAAAGATCAAAGACATGTGACATCTACCAGCCCAGGTAGTGGATTACATTTCACTACCTCTCACAAAATGGGAGGCCTTTTTCTCAGTCAATGGAAACAACGCAGGCTGATTCCTTATATAGTATGTCTATTAAACTTTGCGTCTTAAAATAAAAATTGAAACGGGAAAGAAAGGAGACAACTAACAATAAGTACCGCAATATCAAAGTTATTAGAATTAGAAGACAGAATATGGAACGAACAAATATGTATTTGAATGTTTGTACATAATAAGCATGTCAAACTTACAAACAACAATTCCCTAACGAAGCTAAGACCTTCGCATAAAAGCTTTACGAAATAAACTTGTATCATTAAATAAAAATGTACCTGCAGAAGGTTCACTCAAATATTCTTAAAAACACACATTTTTTTTTGTATTGGTACATTAAGTTATGATTTTTTTTTTTTAGACTCATCATTTTACAATATATGTAGATTTAGAATTTAAATCAATTAAACAGTTCAATTGCTGTTTTTCCATAAAATTAAAAAAAAAACATGATCACAAGCTTTTTTTGACATACACATTTATTTAAAGCCGTCAATGATATTCTAATATACAGATATGTTATACGCTTACAAAACAACAGCAAAAACTGTTCCGCGCCGAGCGCGGACTTTTTTATTCAAACATTACATTTCACTACAAGTAAAAAGGATAGCTTGATAAAACGCAATAAGAAAAAAAGTCACAGCTAGATAAACAAACAGCGCCACGCCACCCACGCGTCATCAATCCCCCCGCACCGCCCCGCACGTCGGCATCACGTTGTCGTTCTTACGACATCAGAATATTACGAAAATAATTGAAATATATTAATAAATCGAAGTATATTGCTTACTTACATGTGGTATGAGATCCCGTGTGTTTTATTAATTTTTTTATCATGATTGGTACACTTCATAAATACACACAATGGCATTTTTGATGACAATTACGTAGCAGCGCGCAACGTGTTACTCGTAGTCGTGCGAGACACAGACTAAAAGCAATTGTCCGACGTAGGACATTTTCTGGTCTTCACGTTTTGCGCGCTCATAACATATCTGTTTACTAAAATATCATTGAAAGCCGTGTAAAAATGTTCTGAGAGAACCCTATATGCTAAAATAAATATCATTTAATTTCATCATTCGTGGAATAACTGAACCTTAATCAGTCACTCCTATGTACACTTAGTTTCAACAGTTTTTTTTTTATTGGAGATACAGACATTAAAAAAAAATTCGTGGAAGTGTACTCCTAGATAAAGTTATCTCACATAACTTTCGAAAAATTGCTGATTGTGTCCCTAATCCTAATTTAAATAATTTTAAGTTATTACAGAAGTCTTACTCTTTAACACTTATTCCTTATGCATCATTGCCCTCAATAGTTCTTGTATGGCGTGTATCTTCTGTTGCAAATTGTAATGGCGCCAAGCACAAATGCCGCCCGCCCACGCACTTAAGCATTGAGGAGTAAAGCTTGATTCATACAAAGTTGCGAAGTACACTACTTGCGAGTACCAACATGTTAAAAACAATGTACAACACATTTATACACAAGATAAAAATAAATATAAAAAGACCTGCAACGTTTTACGTTCGCAATCTTAAAAGAGAACTTGCTCAAGTTTAAAATATCCCCTTTTTTGCTAGGAACAAAGAAATTTTTCCGATAGCTGGTAAGTCTTTTAAATAATGAGTTCTGTCATGGCAACTTTTAAGTTTCTGAAAGGTTATTTTACTGTGAATTTTACTTTTTGTTTTATTGAAGAAGGAACTTACATCTTACTTCAAACTTCGAAGTAAGAAATAAAGATGATATTTCGCCATTTTGGCAAAAAAGTTAATATTATGCTCCGAGTTCCAAAGCAGATTCAAAGTCAAGCTATCTCATGAGACTCATATTTCACTAACTTTTCCACGAACCCTTTTACTTTCTCCCTTTTCCAGATCATTACCATGCCCATTTGTGGCAAAGAAAGGCTCTACGAAAAAAACAAAGAAAAAGCTTTTCCACACACTAGGATTTTCTCATGTAGATATCGTGGTTGCGTTTACAACCCGGAACAACTACTTATAGATCATACAAATATTTGCTTCATCTGGTAACCGATACCGCGACACAAAGCTCAGCAGTCAATCGATCAGCCACTGCGCCAACCCAGCCGCCGTTCAACTTTTACTATGTAACAAACCCTTCAAAATGGGTTGTTTTTCCGTTTACAATGTATGAAACACCTAATTTTTTTTTTGCACCGTCATTTTTTAATGAATCTAGACGCATTTATGAGGGATTGGCCGGAGAAAGCCGCGCAAAGGGAAGAGTGGAAGGTTATGGGGGAGACCTTTGCCCAGCAGTGGGACAATATAGGTTAATAAAAAAAATGATTTACAAATAACACTGTTTACGGCATTTCCCAAAAGAAACCAGATTTGATCATTGCAACACTTGCGTGTTTACTTTCTTGATCACAACAATTAAATCTAAATTAATTTACCATGAACTAGCGGCACGATTTATATCTTAGATTAGCTTAGAAAGTGTTCTAAACCGCCGGATCTATAAACCTCTATGCCACGACATTAAAATAGCTAGTTTCCATTAATTGAGTTCTGAGCTTTATCCGAAGCAATGCGGCGCCAACATTCACTGGCCCACGCTTGCCCTTGGCGCACCCGTGTTATCGTGATACTAGACCGTGGCCACTTGTGATCACTTTCAATATCGGTTCAGAAGGTAGCCTTGGTGATGAAGTGATAAGAAGTAGACCCAATAATTTTATACATGTGTGACGAAAGCAATATTTAACCGACTTCAAAACAAAAAAAAAGTAGGTTCTCAGTTCGACCTGTATGTATGTATGTATGTATGTTTGTCCGCGATTATCACGCGTTTGGCTGAACGGATTTTGATGCAGTTTTCAGGAAAGTGTTCATTACATTCTGGAGAAGGTTTTAGTATATAACAATAATAGATTTCCCGTGACGTTGCCCGCGTGGATCCGTTTTCCTTACTTGGATCGTAGATTTTCAGGGACGATTGCATGTTTGTCCGCAATTATCTCGCGTTTGGCTGAACCGATTTTGATGCAGTTTTCAGAATAATGTTTGCTACATTCTGGGGAAGGTTTTAGTATATAACAATTATGTATATCTCGTGAAATTGCTCACATAGATCCGTTTTGCTTAATAGGATTGTAGATTTTCAAAGACGCCGATTTTATGAAGATTTTTGTTGATTATCTCAACTAAAAAGGGAAAAATAAAAAACTTTTTGAAAAAAAGGGAACCGACTTCAAAACCAAACACAAAAAAACTATAAAATAACTTTTCTTTCGGAAGTCGGTGGCCATATGTCAAGGAAATAAAAAAAAACAAAGCCACCGACTTCCGAAAGAAAAGTTATTTTATAGTTTTTTTGTGTTTGGTTTTGAAGTCGGTTCCCTTTTTTTCAAAAAGTTTTTTATTTTATGTGGTTTTGTTTTTTGGCTGACTACATTAATAATCGTGGGAAAAAACATTAGTCGAGGATAATGCGTAATTCTTTGATAATTTCTACAGGTTTTATTTTGAACTAATAAAGAGTGGCCGGAGCTTTGACGTCAAAAAGAAAACTTTAGGTCCCTCGTGACATGATATTCAAATTAGCCCATGTATGTTCTGCGATTTTTTATAGGTTTCGAGTGAAAATAACTCGAAAACTTTAAAGATTTAGATTTTTTTTCAAAATTATTATATAAAATTATATCAAAATTCTCGACCTTACCACTTAATTAAGTTCAAAAACATAAACTACATCAATTATTATGACTACATCGATTTTTTTTAAGTTAATCATCATGAATTGTACTTTAACATAAAATAATTAGCTTCTTTACATTACTGGAAGCTATGATAATACAGACTAAAGTGAAAAACTAACGTTCGCTGAATTACGACGTCAATGTTCCGGCTACCCTGTATTTTGTCTAGGCCTTCTGATTCTCTAGGTCTAAGGATTCCATTCGTTCGCACGTCAGCCTTCAAACGCTGTGATTGATCAACATTCCGCCACATACGCACGATACAGCGTATGTTTAGTGCCCACGCAGTGCCAAAAATAGGGGTGAGCCAACGGTGCCCAGGCACAAGGCTCAGACCCTGAGGGTTGCAGAAATGGCCGGAACAGAACCATGATTGGCCACACCAGGGCACAGTTAAATAGGTTCGCTTTGTACGCATAAAAGGCTAATCACGGCACTGTGCCCGCGCTCTCTAATAGTATTTCTCCTTCGTGACTATCTTGGACAATGACACCATCACTATTCACCAAATTCGAACTTACGTCAGACTCGTACTGACTAAAATCTACGGTGTAAGCCCTTTACGTTCCAGGGCTAGTCAGTCATGGAAAAGCGACCGCGTACCGGCAAGCGTAGTATGTCCAAGCCACCTTAAGGTTGTTATTCCAACAACCTTGGACTTGGACAGACCAGATGAGGAAGGCGGAGGAAAGGATGATTTAGCAGAGCCTGGGAAAGGCCTATGACCAGCAGTGGACTGTGATAGGTTGAGTTGATGAGCTGCAAAATATTTAATACCTATTTTACAAACATAAGCATAAGGTTGGCATGCAACAACAACTGCCTACACAGAAAATGTAAATTCCAATCCTATGAATTATTTCGTTAAGTTAGTACTAGACGCTTCTATCAGACAGACAGCATTGCAGCAACAATAGCATTCCATTCCCTTTCAGTACAGTACCCTAAAACACGTTTGCACAAATGAAACTTTGTTGCCCAACTCGACAACACTTCTTTTTCTACCAATCATATCTTTAGATCATTTTATTTTAGTAGAAAACATACTTGTGACACGCGACGCCGTGGCCCCTTAACTGGTTAACTTTTAAAATGCAGCAGCATCATTAAACACTCTGGTAGGAATATTGACCCACAAAAGGGACTAATGAGAAACATTTACATGCAGCTGGGAGTATTCTCATCTCTTGAAAGACATAAAAATGTTGTACAAATGGATAGAATAAGATATAAGTATGAATGGGATGCCTGTAAGTGGATCTAGAGTGTTAAAATCAGGTGTCGTGGTATTGGCATATGAAACTTTGGAATCCCAACTTATATTATGAATGCAAAAGTGCGTATGTTTGTTAGTGTGTAAATTCCGTTTTCAGGATAAAAGGCTATTCGAATTTTGGTACCGAAACCCATAGACAATAGATGAGTCCTTATAAACAGTCATAGGTTATAAAAAGGGAGACCGCTACCTGCACCTATCACGACATCAACGAATTTCATTTTAGAAGTATGCAGATTGTTACAATAAAATTATAGGTCTGACAATGTCGATACGTAAAAAAGGAAGAACAAATTATACAGAAAATTTTATTGGTATGAATTTAGATGGTTGGATGGATTAGGTAAAATATAATAAAACTAGAACTGTAAAACACGATGAAACTATTAGGTGAAGTTTTGATAATGATTCGTATTCCGCATCTACACACAGTAGCTACACTGTACCAGTCACCCTATTAATTAAATTGACCAGTGCAAGTATCATGGCGTGGCGTTTTGTCAATATGGTCCTACCAGCCAAACATGTGTCGTAATAGGTACTCCAAAGATAAGCGAGCGAGCGCCATCTAGCGAATAAATCAAGAAGGTGCACGCAACCTAGTGACGTGCTGACTGGGGCTGCTATCAGCCGATCACATCCCTATCGAAGTCTGTGTGTAATCGCGTGTTGAACAATAATTTATTTATGAGAAATGTCGGGAAGTAATGACTAGAGTTGTTTATGTCTGTAAATAGCTAAATATGTAATGATTAGATTGTGGTGCTGAGAATTGTTTAGAATTATTGTGAGCTGATTTTAAAAACTTTTAAAATCAGCTCGTGTTGTCGACGTGACCTCCCCTACGACACAAGAGAAATTCCTAGTGTAGGGTAATATTTTTTTTTTAATATTTGTCTCCGCCTGTCACCGATATGTATCAATCTCATGAACCTGATAGTTAAACAATTGACAGTTTACAGATGAGATGTATTTCTGTTGACTACTGCTATAACAACAAATACATTATTATTGCTCGTTTTTGCTTGACATTTAAAACAGCAATAGGCTCGCCTGAAATATTCATATAATATTTAGTTGTTTTCACTATAAAATCTAAATAAAATAAAACCGTTTTGGAGGTTTCAACAAAAAACTATCAAAGAATTCTTATTTGATAAAAAAAAAAAACTTTGTAAAGATATCCAACGCTATTTAAGTTAATCTTCAAACGCAAACACCTCGTTCGCAAGCGACTGCAAATTACTTCATTTTATTTTATTGACTATCTCGTATTTAAAAACGTCAATATATCTTAGTTTAAGGAGTAAACGTCAGTTAGAGGAAATGAAGTTCACGTCAAACACAACCGATGACTAAGTTCACTTATAAATCATTCACAGGCTTTTCCATTTAACAATACATTGAAATATAACTGGACGAGAAATATGAGTAACATTTTACAGTTTTTTGACATTTCTTCTCCATAAGAATTTTATCTTTAACAAACTTTCTGAGTTAAATTTAGAAATAATGTTCAAAGAATTTTTAAACAAAACAATTTATTTAGCAAAATGGTAAATAAAGTCGTAACAATTTTTGTCAATAAATTAATCAGATTCTGCCACATGTGACGTGTAAATAGGTTGTAACAAATTAGAAAAAAAGCACAATCAAAAAAAACTTAAAAAAAAAGGGAACCGACTTCAAAACCAAACACAAAAAAAAACTATAAAATAACTTTTCTTTCGGAAGTCGGTGGCTTTGTTTTTTTTTTATTTCATTGACATATGGCATATTAAAAAGTTTTTTATTTTTCCCGTTTTAGTTGAGATAATCAACAAAAATCTTCATAAAATCGGCGTCTTTGAAAATCTACAATCCTATTAAGCAAAACGGATCTATGTGAGCAACTTCACGAGATATCCATTATTGTTATATACTAAAACCTTCCCCAGAATGTAACAAATACTTTTCTGAAAACTGCATCAAAATCTGTTCAGCCAAACGCGAGATAATTGCGGACAAACATGCAATCGTCCCTTAAAATCTACGATCCAAGTAAGCAAATCGGATCCACGCGGGCAACGTCACGGGTTATCTATTAGTGTTATATACTAAAACCTTTTCCAGAATGTAATGAACACTTTCCTGAAAACTGCATCAAAATCCGTTCAGCCAAACGCGAGATAATCGCGGACAAACATAGATACATACATACAGGTCGAACTGAGAACCTACTTTTTTTTGAAGTCGGTTAAAAATAAAAATCAATTATAAATAAAATATTACATGAATATGTCAATAATAATACTAAATGACCGGAATATCTACTTGTGTATCATAGAAATATTTGTTCTGTGCGGAAATCGTACCCGAGACACGCAGCGCAACAGTCGATCGTTCGGCCACTACGCCAAGCGTGCCGACACATATTTGACAAAGGATAACCCATATTACTTTTAATTTTTATGTCCTTTTTTTGTAAGTAGTGCATTTACCTAAACAGCTAAGGCCAGGCTGCCATGACAAACGTGAAGAATCCTCTGGGCTTTTCGTTGTTATTACCTGTAAATAAAGAAAAAAACCCGTTAGTTGAATAAATATGAATAGCGTCTATATTTTTACAGTTTTCGTACTTTCGAATGAAAAACGGAACTCTCATAATTCATAAAATAATTGAATAAATTATTAAACTGCCAATCTCGCGAGATCTCGAAATTGGCAAGATCTCGCAGTATTGTTATTGACGAGATCTCACTTGAGCGCCAATCTCACAAGATTTGCATTCCCTAGTATTTACTAGGGAATGCAGATCTTGCGAGTATATATTTCAAGAACCTACGCTGTCAATAAAACTGTTACAGAAATCCTGTTATAAGGCCTCATAATACGTGTTTTCAGATTAAACCTCAATGTTGTTTTAATACACCAGCACATCAATCTACTACACAATCTGTCATTCTTTGGGGTTGGTTTCATTCGGCCCGCTGGCCCCGCCCCGCCAATGAGCTAGATGGGAAAAATTGTATCATCGAGCTCGGTAGTAACGGCATCGGCATGTGACGGAGTGGATGGCACTGGATAAGCACTAATGTGCAAACGTCAGCACAATTTTGTTTTTTTTTTTTGTGCTGAAGACAAAAATATAAAACTTTAATTTACTTAAATGTAAGTTCAGTAAGAAGTACTTACCAATTTAAAAAATCCTTAATCAACGTAAAAGTCATTTTCTTTAAAATTCTGTACGGTACGAGTATAAGGAAGACTTTATCTTCTTTTTGTGTATACGCTATACTCTAGAGGCTTAGTCGAATAAGCCTATGTAACTATTATCAAAATGAGGATTTTTCAACGAGATTACAAAGAAAAAACTTCTCACAGTCTTATCTTTTATTAAGTTTTTGGCCATGTGACCCTTCGGGAAGGATCTTTCTTAAATAATTAGTTTTAATTTAGTAAATGTTAAAACATATAAATAATAAAATTAAGATTTTCCGGTTAGTTTTTTGAGTGTGGTAAAACATACTTTTTATTTCAGTGACAATTGTAAGACCGATAACTTGTTTTACATAAGGTTCAGAGATATTATTTTTGTAGACCACGTAGATGTAGACGCCTTTTTTGTACAATAATTAACTACCCACATCTAAGTTTTGGGGAATACAGCCTTTCGTTTATGATGATAAAAAAAGAAATATTCGCAATTAATTCGAGAGATATTCATTTAAATTGAATATATTAACTAATTTATTCAAGCAAAATATATGCGTTAATGTTCAAAAAATCACCTTCGTTACATAAACTTGTATGTTAAGTGCCATTAATAAGATAACGAATGGATGTAATAAATTGATGACCAGAATCTCAAGTTTAGAAGTGTTAAAGTCTTAAACAAGACGTTGAGTCATAATGAGGATTAGTCATAAATACTAATTAGTAATAATTACCGTAGCTAAAGCCAGTTTGATTTTATTAGTTCGGGAAGCTATTTATTATTTCTGTTCGTGATATAATGAATTCTGAATCCTACAATCTATTTTGCAATCAAGATCGTTAGGTTAGGCGCAGAATCTCTTTTTTTTTTTATCGTGGTAAAATCATCAAATGAGTCCTCCCGCCCAGGGCGTGACTAAAATCCACGGTGATCCTTCAATAGCCTTTTACGTTCCAGGGTCACGGTTGCTGATGAGACGGTCCCGTGAACGGCGCAGAATCGCTAATTCACAAAATGGCACCTATCACCCTTATCTCCAAAACCAGTCAGTTTATCCCATATTGTCTGGGTTAAAATTAATGCAAATAAGGTCTAGTATCACCCATTTTAAGGAATGCGTCCAATTACAAATCACCTGTGTATAGACAACAATCCCTTATCCAATTAAACGATTAGAAAGGAGAAATAATAGCAATAATTACATAATTTGTAATTAGCATAGAACATAACATTAACTGCAAATGACATGCATGTAATTTTACGAAAGCTCATTGTGCTAAGTACCGAACGATTGTTTAGTGTAATAATTGTTTAGTATAAATGTTACGGTTAAAGCCCGAAGTGCGCTACCTAGGTACCTAGCTGTATCCTACATATCTTCGGTTAGAACTAGGTTTAGCCGGTTAGAACTCGGTCTAACCTCGGGACTTCGAACTCGGTGAATTTAATTCCCGCTCACCCTCCTAATGGGATACTTTTGGAAAATCTTAAAATGCTCTGGTAGTTTCGGAGCCTATTCAATTAAAACAAACAATAGTAGCAGACAAACTGATATTCCGATTTTCACCCTGTCCAAAATTCAAGTTTCTGCATTTAGCGGTTTCGGCTGTAGTCGAGTCTTTATAAAAAACCCTGTTCTTTTATATAATATATAGATTTCAAAAATCACTTGAGCGCCTTGATCCAGCCAGCGCTTACAAAACTGTTTGAGGTTAGTTCTCACAGTGAATCCTTTACAGTACACTAGAGGTGTTTGTTTGTTTGTTTTTCATTTTCTATAAAATTTAAGGCGTAATACTTCAAGCACGGTGTAAGGCAAAATATTTACAATTCATACTAGAACCTCAGAAGGTCTTTAAGGTAGTCATGTACACATATTTAATGATTACGAGTACATGTACCAAACAGACAATGTGTTACCTACTAAGATTTCTAATACCACTTAAAATTCACTACACCGGTCAGCATCAAAGATAATAAACATCATGCCTTGCGCAGATAAATTTAATAATTCTCTCACACTTCGTACTGTTTCATAATTAATTAATTGTAATGCATACGAGTGTCCAAATTATTGTTTGAACTAAGCCACAAACTTGCACCAATGCATAGTTCAACATTCCAACATTCTCTCCCACCGCAATCCATAAATACTAGTTAACATCGGCCATCTGTCTTTCTGCAAATTCTAGACATCTTTATAGCCCCCTTTGCTGGTTATGAGCTACCAGCAGTTCTATACATTAATGCAAGAATTGGCTGCATTATTCCAAAATTCAATCTGTAGGTTCACAGGCATGATTCTGATCTCGGCAGTGGGGAGCAGTATTACCGCAACACTGCTAGTCCCCCCATTCTATATTACGTGTCTTAAATGAAAAAAAAACATTTCGAACTGGTAGGTTACCATGACTTCTTTAAGGAAAGAGTAATTCCTGTGTAGGAACGAGATGGCGCTAGACGACTTGTATAGCTCTATCTCTTTCCCACAGTGAAATTATCATTTCATATCATTGTCATGGTAGGCTACCTGAGCAGCAATGCAACGGCAGAACTGCTGCACGGTAGAGTTGCCTTTTGTCGCTTTGTTTGAAATCAGCGTGCCAGGCAGTTGCGTCCTGCCGAGATCGGATAATACCTGTAGGGATTGCCGTGGCACTAGAATTTAACTCAAAAAACATTCGAAGGAACTGGATGATTTTTAGTTAGTAGGCACCAATATGACAGATACCACTCTACTCAAATTGGGAAGACTTATTTGATGATACCCCAAAAAGGGTTTAAATTGATTCATTTCTCTGAAAGGATCAACAAAATTCTACAGAGAAAAATAATAATATTGCAGACTACGTCTTTAGAATTAAAATGAGCTTGTAATTCTATAGTCAGCCATATAATTATGTATATACGTAGTCAACCAACCAATAATATTTTATCTATTCAGTTAATTACGTCAAATTAAATCTGCATTCTAAATAAGATTCGGTAAATTATTCAGTAAATTCGGACTCATAGTATACAATGATGAACACCATTAGATGAACACCATTAGTTGCTTATTTATCTCGAAAAAAACCGGCCAAGTGCGTGTCGGGCCACGCACAGTGTTGGGTTCCGTAGGTGCCCATCAAAGTACTTATGCCAACTAACTAAACTGATTCGCTGAATTTAATTTTAAAAAGAAGAATTTTCAAAATCGGTCCAGGCGTCTTTGAGAAATCGGGGAACATACATTAAAAAAAAAGACTCCGACGAATTGAGAACTAATCCTTTTTTTAAAGTTAGTTAACAATAGTTTACAATAAAAACCTACCTATCCCCAAAACATATCCACCTATTATTATAGCTGTAAAAATAAAGATGACAAACTTACATTTGCAGTTGAAGAACATGTTCTCCGATACATTTTGTTTAGGAAAATATGTTATCCAAGTACGTTTTATAAGTTGGTCGACTATTACTCGTAAATTTGTAAAGCCTACTTAGTCATGATAATTTTCTTTTAAACTTCGTTATTTATATACTACTATTGTGAATTTTTTTACACCCCCAAACATAACCGTTTAGCTGGTAGAAGGGGGGGACACTTGAGTCGAGCAAAAATCATCACTTTAAAGCTTAATATTTTACAAACGGATCTTTTTATCAAAAAATTGTTAATGTAAACTATCAATATTTTTTAAACGCCTTTTTAATGATACCCCACACTAAATGGTAAGCGAGAAAAAAAAACATCCCCACTTGTACGTGTACAGGAGGTACCCCAAAAAAAAATATTTTACGAGATTTTATGTTACCACTTTTTCGGCGTAACAAATCCGTATACTTACACCAAATTACAGCTTTCTAGTACTGGGCGTCTCTGAGCTAAGCTGCGGACAGACGGACGGACGGACGGACATGGCGAAACTATAAGGGTTCCTTGTTGACTACGGAACCCTAAAATTGTAAACTAGTTTAAACAACTAAAGCTATGATGTCAAACCACGATACAGTATTTTTTTTACTTTCGTCTCAACAGTGTAACATGTCGATTGTCGAGATGAGAGCCAACCCGATTCAATAATATTATGATCACGATCAAACGAATTATTGCCAAACACTATTACTGCATAATTTATTACAGACACACTGAACATTTTCCATTTATCATATAAGCAATACTGACGACATCGCACATTGAATAGAAACTGCACCTCTCTGAATAATTTAAACCTGAATCACTGACAGAAATTCTATCGTTAGAACAATCTGTCGGATTAGTGCCTACGGTGGCAATTGACAAAACAGTTTTGTTGCCAATGGTACCAGTATAACTAGCAATCATTTTGTTAGTGCTCAGTTATGATGTTGATTGGTCAAACTATAGTTTAGCCTACTTGAGGGTATACTGAAACATTTAATGCTAAGAATAATAGCTAAAAATTCCAATACCAACCACAAACTTTGAAAAGATAAACAATTAATTTTGAGTAAAAGCACAGTAAAAGTTCCTTCGTGCTTTTTTTTCGTTTTTCTCAAAATCTATTAATCAGGACATTCAAATCGGCGTGAAGACAGCTTTCCTGAATGGATACATCATCGAGGAAGTATTCATAAAGCAACCAGAGGAGGACCATAGACAAGGGAAAAGAAGACTATTTGTTTGACTTTTGGAGAGGTCATTGTGTGGCCTGAAGCAGACGCTATGCGAGTGGAACGAGAACTTGGATTTAGCATTGAAAACCATGAAGATCCATCAACTCGGAAACGAACCATGTGTCTTTGATATACTCTTACCATGTTACAAATCCGGGACATCCACTTAAAACAACTAGCGAATATATCTATGCTAAAAAAACATTTGGCTTAAAAATCGCCGGACGATATACCGACAGATTCATTGCATTCGTATGCAGCTTATACAGCAGCAAGTTGTATAAGAACGTGCGATGCCAATGATTTATCTGATTATTCCGGTTCATCTAACGATACATCTACCAATCCTTCAGCAATAAATCGACCATTGTATGGCCAACTAGCTTATTCATCGAATATTTTAGTTCGAGAAACGAAGACCATCAAGTTTGTGATTTTATAGAATCAATTGGGATCTCTATTGTGTTAGCTAACTTTTTTATCTATAATATAATGTGCCATAATTTCTTTTGATCTAATCATCATTTGTCCGAATGATTACTTATCCGAACTTATTTCACATAATATCGCATGCCATAACATTTAAATTCCTAAATACTGTATGTCCTAAATTCGTTTGTCATAAATATAACAATCTATGATATACAAAATACATAAAACCAATAATAATTGTCATAAAATAAATAAGTCCTAAATCAAAATTATCCTATTTAAAAATTAGGGATATCGTCATCACCGTTTTAACATTTTGTTTATTTTGTTACTGATCATTACCACCCAACAAGGAATCTCGACGGAGCCCCGCTTCGCGGGGCTCCTATTTCTGCATGCAAGGTTTAAAGTAACCTAACACGAAGGGGATGGCGGGATCTTTCAGACCCCGCCATCCCCTTCGAACTTAACCTGTCCGTGTCGGGGTGCCCACAAGTCCCGAGCTCGCTTCGCTCGCTCTTGGATCCCAAGATCTCCGGTTTCCAAACATTTAATGAAATATCAGTTTTACTATAGGTACCTAATTGAACATTCGGAATAATACACATTATGTAATATATACTTAGGACATGTGACTATGTTTCATACAAAATTAGGAGATTAAATTATTATATTAATACTCGATATTATGTCAGAACAGCGTTAGAAGTGAAGATAATTATGTAAAACAAAATTTAGGTTTTTTGATGATTATGGTTACTGAATTTTATAGCAAACGTGTTATGGCTAATGATTTTCGGACAAACAGTTTTAGGAGACGAAAAGGGATACCAATCAATTGCTGGGTATGTTCCAGGTTTTTTTTTCTAGAAAATAGTAAAGCATTTTAAATAATGACTACACAACATTTTGAAATAAATAATTTAAAGCAATTAAGGATATCACATTCTTAACATTTGTTATATTGAAACTCTATATACTGTTAAAATCATCAAATGAGTCCTTCCCACATTGGTGAAGCTGAAACTGCACGTGCACGAGAAGATTCTGACAGAGACTGTCAGTCCCTGTCGAACCCCCGTGTCGACACAACCCAAGTCTTTGATCGGACGGCGAGCTAATCATTACTCACCGTCCGCAAGCCCAAGACTTTGTCTATGCCCTAAAGTCTTAGTATTAAAAAGCCACCTATCATATCTAATTCCTAAGTTAAACATTGTAAACGCGTACCTAGACGACATGAAATTCTTGGCCTAATTACGTTCTTGCTCACTCGCGGTCGGCTTGCGGTCGATTTGATATGTACTTACAAACTGAGAGTTGCAGGGCATTTGCTGGTTTATTTATGGCTCAGGCATTCACGGTATGTCGCTAATGGAGATAAATCTGGTACCGTTTAGCGTTAGTATCATTTTGATTTAGCGCCACGTTATTGGCAAATTGTTGGTGGTACACCAAATTGGACAAATTGATCGGATTTTTATTAATGTTTTTATTTCCTTTAAATCGTTATTTTTACCAGATGGTATGCGAACAGAATGCATCAGGATCGATAGGCTAGGTTAGGGCGTCGCGTCGGCGTCGTTGCCGAGAGAGGCCGTTAGTGCAGAAAGCCGTACACAGGGAAGAGTGGAAAGTCATGGGAAGAGACCTTTGCCCAGCAGTGGGACAAAAAATAAAGAAAAATAAGTGAACCTTTGGGAGCATTAGGTGTCTCTTCCTCCATTGAGATAAGAGATGTCGCAATGTGTTTAAAAATTTAAAAAAGTTTTTGGGGTGAACAATTATGAAATGATACCTTCTGTGTGGAACGGAAGGAACTGTCTAAAAGCCACCGTGTTGCTTCCATTGCCCATATGTTCCAGGACCGCGAAATCTTTCCAGAGCAGCGGTAACTAAAAATTAATTATAAAGCTTGGCTATTTATCAAAGCCTTCAAAACAAAAACAGGCTGGTTAACAGATAATGCGAAAAGACAACGAAACAGTTAACCCTCGTTTACCTATTAAAATGAGTTACTGCACCAACTATAAAACTTTAATAGGAGGCTTTCACAAAGGGACATTGAGTGCTATATAAATTACTGGAAGGTTCACTCTAAAATTGCCTATGTTAATTAGGTTCCACTCTATCGTATCTTTTCTCACGGCGAGAGAATGCACGTTCCGTGCAAATTATAGTAATGTATATGCACTGCAATTGGAGTTTCTTTTGTGTGTTAAATCCTTTTACTATTCTTGTGAAGGTGAAAATGAAGTACTGTGGTAAGAACCTACTGCTAAACACTATAGACTCCGCCAGATAAGTCTGGAATAAAATTAGTTGACTCCCGTGTACCAATATCATTCCAATATTTCAAAATAATGAAAAGATGCAAAAAAACGTTGACTTAGTTAATTTTGTTACTGGACCCATTAATTACGTACATGTTCAAAATGCAAAAACACGGCTAGGACAGTTTGGAAAAAGGTTTCGAAGACAGCAGGTTATTCAGAAGTTGCCTTTTTGAAAGATCTGATTAAAGCTACATATTTTAACTTTTACTGTCCCACTGCTGGGCAAAGGTCTCCCCCATAACCTTCCACTCTTCCCATTGTACGGCTTTCTCCGGCCAACCTCATCAAAAACACGCCTAAGTCGTCACGCCAGCGTTTTCTAGGCCTCCCTCAGCGACTGACGCCTTTCCGCCGACCCCGCCAACCCACTGTGTTAAGACTCTGGCCCAATCGATCAACAGCCACATTAGTTTAAAGAAAATAACAATAAAATCATGTTTCCCTTTTTATCTCCAAGTCAAGAACTCTCAAGATATCAAGGCCATATCGCAATAAAAAGCATGCACGAAATTTCCATGTACCCGTTTCTTTGCGTGCATCATGCTACGGGCAACGCATCTATAAGTTATTTCATATGAAAAGGTGCGCCGATCAGGAATGTCAACCTATCAATCGGGTATTGTGCTATTTTTTCATTTTGACAGCACTTGAATTTATAAAAGGATCGTTGACGATCAAGGACGCTCGTAGGAACAGCTTATTGCCTTTTGTTTTTTTGAGTGAGTACATCTTTATTAAAGACTTGCTTTCGCCTGCGGCTTCAGCTGCATGGAAGTCGAAAATTATTACACATGGACGTAAAACCATAATATGTGTAATAAGTAATTCATCCATTCTCAAAAAACCTAAATTTTACAGAACAAAGAACAAAAGCTAACGCTTTTTAAAACGCTACGGTTCCACAAACAAACGAACACAAAACCCAGAGCAATCAAACTTATAACACCCTTCTTTTTGTGTCGAATGTTAAACTTACGAATTACGAAATAAGTTTTTAGACTGACATGGTCACAACAACTATTATTTAGATTTAAAACGTTCAGTTCATCCGTGATCATGGCGCTTGCAACAGTGCCGAAATATCGGAAACTCAAAACAAATAGTAAACATGGTAAATATCCCGTTTTAAATCTAAATAATAATTAAATTACGAAGACAAAGTATATTAAAAGAAGTTACTTTCCCGACTTATAATTGACTTGGGTTGTCATGATAACGGCCTCAGAAACGCTGTATAAAGTTGAGAAAATTTATGAATATAATTATATTCATGAATTTCCATTCATTTTAGCGTATCAATGGCTAAAAGTTCAAATGAGTTTAGGCCAAAATACAGCTACGCGAACTCCGCTCCATGTCTGTGGAAATGTCTGTAAAAAATCTGATTACTAAAACTCATAATATACTGTACATTTTTACATCAAAAATCTACTTTCCCGGAAAACCATCTAACTAAGAAACAGTGGTGGCCCAGGAGCGATGATAACCGTGTGGTACGACTTAGGCGCGGCGCGGGTGCGCCCAGTATCGGCATCGGCACGGCTGAGGATTTTAGGTGATAAAAGCATTATACATTAACTTCATGGCAATATAGTAGTAATTGCCGATGCAGTAGCCTCAAGCATACCGAAGCGGTATTTTTGTTACTACGATCATATACCATGGAAACTACTTTATTGCCATTAAGTTAATGTCTATAATGCTTTCTATCACCTAAAATCCTCAGCCGTGCCGATGCCGATAAGGGGCGCCGGGCCTTACCTAGTTGCGGGTCATGGGTTTAAAGCCAGCGCATTACTTTGTGTTATTTATTTCATCACTACTGTTCTCAAAACGGTGAAAGAAAACTTCGTGAGGAAACCGGCATGTCTTAGAACCAAAAATTCGTGACATCTGCCAACTCGAACCGGGCCTGCGTGGTGGATTGTGCCCACTCCCTATATAGAGTCCTAGAATTGGGAAAATTATTATTATTATTAGCCTGATGAAGATGATACTGAAACGGAGTGCCTACCTCCTCCGTTGCCTCAACCTTTTCCACCTGGATCAATATTGATTTTTTATTTTTTGAATGTTCATATTTTTTAATTTCTATTTTGGATCTCATTCTGTCATTTGTGTCATCTTCAACTCTTTTTTGATCAGCACAATTTTATGACGATAACAATATTTTAAAAAACTGCTTCAGAACTAAAGTAATGTGTTTCTTTGAATACACTATGCCATAGAGTGTATTTTATTTATTTATTTAATAACAGTGAGAGAACATAACATTATATTTTTATAGTATACACATTTCTTGTCAAACAAAATAAATTTTCGTTTGACAAGAAATGTAATGTTGAAATACAATTATTTTATTTATTTAATAACAAAAATATTTCTATTTCAAAGCGTCAAACAATAGTAGCTTATTACAAAATAACTGCCTATAACACAGCTATGTTTGATGATTTTAACGACCCCCCCAAAAAGGCCACCTTCAACTCTTCACGAAATAAAGCTCTTTGGACCCAATTTAAGCTAACTTATGATCTTCTCGCCATCCTTTTAGCGCTTTTGTGGTCTTTCATAGGCTGATTTTCTTCTCATCACCTCTAGGAGATGAAGCCCGGGGTGGGCTTACCATGATGCCAAAAACGTGACGCACAAATTCATTCCCACTGTTTTCAAGGATTGGTCACGGGACTGCCTCATCAGGTAACCGTGCTACTGAAGAAACACCGCGGATTTTAGTCAGTACAAGTCATATGGCAGTCGCTCTCGTCTCGCCCGAGTTGTAGGACTCATTTGACAATATTACCACATAAAAAACCTATGACCTTTTTGCCATCCTTCTAGCGCCTTTATGGTCTTCCTTCGGGTGATTTTCTCTCCATGGCTTCGAGATTTCGGGCGGTTTCAATTTTTAAATATTCATTAAATGTGATTTTAGGAAAAGAAAATATAACCCAATAAGTACGTGATTCGATAGTTATAACAGTCTATTTAATAATACTACTACTAATAAAACATAGTTTAAAGAGTTCAATTGTTTGTTTTTTTTTAACCTACGAAAGGTTAAAAAATAGGAGGAGGTTCTTAATTCGCCGGATTTATTTTTTATGTATGTTCCCCGATTTCTCGAAGTCGCCTAGACCGATTTGGAATTATTATTTTTTTGTTTGAAAGGACTTCCCAAGTTGTCCCATGATCATCAGGTCAGGATCTGATGATGGGATCCCAGGGAAATAGAGGGCAACCTTCAATTTTATACGCACACAGTACCATTTTCATATATTTTCTAAAGCTGTTCAAGATGCAAATCTGACAATCATCATCTCAGGTGGATGAGCTGATGATGGAAGGTACAACTCCTCTAGTAAGGAGAGGACTCGGAACCGCGTTATAAATCTATTATTTTTTGTGAATTAATTCAAGCAATATGTGATGATTGTAACTGGGAAGCTTGGGACAGACAGTTTCAATGCTTATGTTAAGTAGGCAATTGTAATGAACTGCAACCCTTCTTTCTTCCCTTAAAATTTGCAATGTAAAGATAAAAAATTAAAAGACCTACTTTGTCCACCTTGAGTAAAATTTACGGCCCATAAAAGTGATTCTTCGTTCATAAAATATTAGCAAGTGTCAACCGATGCATTTTTACTCGATATTCACTGCGTCGCAATTATAATCAATTTGAATGCAAATGTCTCTCGCCGGGGACACTGGGACAACTAGTTTCTCTGTTGCATATTTTACCGTATGCTTGTTTGCTCTTTATAATTGAATTTAAGATGGAAGGATTATTAAACGTTCAGTTTAATAATGAATTATTACGAAAAAAATGGATAAATTCTTTAAACGTCATGTGTCCCGTCCAGTCAATAAAGTTTTGTTTCCTATTTCGACAGTTAACAGTCTTACCACAAAAAAAAAAGTTAAACATCTGTTAAACACTTGTCTTAAAAAACTGTCAACGTCAAAACGGCATTTCACTTTCATGTAATTGTCGTTTTGATGTTACACTTTTTTTGGACAAGCTTTCAACAGTTGTTTATCTTTTTGTGGTGCGATGGGAAGTGTTTAAAGAGAACGTGCTAGTGTATGTTCTCTTTAAACAAATCTTCAAACTTTAATTATTTTAATGAAAATAAGAGTGTTCTTATTTTCATTAAAATAATTTTAGCATATAATTAATACTTTTGTATTTTGTCTAGTACCCCGGTCTAGTTGAGATGAAACTTCTCAAGGAACTGAACATTTAATTAAAAAAGTAAATTGAAGAGAATTTTTTAAAGTAACTACTAGTTTATTGAATTTGTTTAGTTTATCGCATTTATTTATTTTGTCATAAAACTTAAGAGAATTATATCAACTGCAAATAAATAACAGATATTAATGTGACGAACCTTTGCCCTGAAGCTTTTACCCAGAAGTGGGAAAGAGAAAAACAACAACAACAAAAATACAAACGGTGTGACTGTATATTATATACATAGCTAATAAACAATAAAAAAACGAGTTACTACCACACATCTTTAAATCCCTTCCAATGATCCAGAATTAAGCCGAGAAAACATATTCTACAGCAATAAGAATCTCATGTATAGAAATTGACGCCATATGAGTATGTGGCCGGAATAATGTTTTTATTTTAATACACCAAAGTTACTGAAGCTGATTTGCATGCAACAGTGTTATATTCCGTGTAGTGGTAATTTCTAAAGACTTAGCGCTGTGGCAACGCTGAAGCTACGGTTTGTCTTTAGTAAATTTTCAACTTATTTCTATAGTTGTTCAGTCTACCCATCACCGAAGCTAAGCAACGAAGACGCGGTCAAAAGAATGATTGGTGACTCACGTCAATATACCGCAGAGACTTCACTTTGAAATGCATACCAAACCGGTCCCATTTTTCGTTCGTATCGAATACCTACGTTATGACTACTGACAGGCATGTAGAAGCTAAGAATTCTGGCAACCAGTTTCGCTATACGGCGAAGTTTGCTGAACAAGTTCGAAGGAAAGTATCTGTTTAATGTGAAAAAGTTTCTAAACTGTCACATTTTTTGGTGGTAGATAGTGCGATATTCCAACTGCTGGGCCACAGGCCTCCTCTCTATAAGAGGGAATGAGAAGTAATCCATCACGAGGGCGGGTTGGTAGATATCAAATGTCTACGAATTTTGGTTCTAAAACATTCAACAACAGTAGCTTCAACGTTACGTTTAGTTTTGGGTGAATACCATAAATTAGTAATGTTTCTGGATGAAACAAACCCACGACCAACAAACAACTCTTATGAGATAATGACCCTCGATTTATATCGAGGGTCATTATCACTAGGCCAAAACAACGCTAGTAGATACTTATTACATTAAAATAAAATTGTAGGATCGGAAAAACCTAAAAATGGGTCACCGAGATCTACTGACTACTTTCTAGTGACTATTTCTATAGACTACACAAATACTAGTCACTCGAAAGTAGTCAGCAGCTATTAGTTTCAATTTTATAGTCAAAGAAGAGTAATAAAGTACAACTCTCTAGTACTGACTTACTAGTGTGCCGTTGAAACCGTAGGGAGTACTACATAGCAACGAGATTCTGTAATTACTTTCTGTATCAAAGATATAATGATGATCAGGGATTTAGAAACTAGATGTTGGTTAAACGGAAATGCTTGCACAGAAAGCGGTGAGGTATCGCTGGTTTGTAAAATATTTAATTCATACTGGGATTACTGTATTTAATGATTAGTATCGACACATGATGAAAAGGTGGCGCAGGACAAGTGCTCTAGGGAAATCTTAGGGAGGCCTATGTCCAGCTGAGGGACAGTGAAATAAATGATAAAAATGAAAATTGATGTCGCAATTCGGAATCAGACAGTACAAACAATTTAAAATCCGTTGATTTCCAAGTTGCTCCATTGTTGCCACTGTTTCACCCAAAGTTTGTCTGGTAGAAAATGCCTTAATCCATCTCTGTAAATTTGTGTGCTTGAAGTATTAAATAAATAAAAATAAAGTCACCAACTCTAAAAAAAACATAAAAATAAAAATTGGTGTCACAGAAAATATTCTCGTTTTTTAATAAACTTAACAATAATTTGAAATCCGTTGTTTTGAGTACCTAATTTTTTTCCGAATTTTCCAGTGTGGCCACTGTATCACCCAAAGATTGACCGGTAGAAAATGCCTCAGTATTTTGTATTAAGTCCATCTCTGTACATTTGTGTGCTTGAAGTATTAAATAAATAAATAAGAATAAAGTAATCAACTCAATAAAATTATTAAATGAAAAATTGGTGTCACAGAAAATATTGTCAATACTTAATAAAAAATACTGTAAATAGGTACTGATGCGTGTGACTTTTTTCCAATCGGTTGCCACTGTTTCACCCAAAGATAATAATGTTTAAAGCATACTGCGTTAAATCCAACTCCGCCTCTGTGCATTTGTGTGCTTAAAGAATTAAATAAATGAATGTGAATATTTTCTAGAAACAAGAACTGAATATAAGCCATGTCGCTTAATGTAGCTTTCTTTTGGTTTTTAAATGTATTCGTTACAAATAAAAATACGAGTACAAATCGACAGATTGTAGAAGCAAGCGATGCCCACACAAACACAAAATTCTTCACACAAACAAAAACCCTCGACACGATCACACGGCCAATATATTACCCAACACAATCTCCCATAGTCCTGTTGAAATGGGCTAAAAGTACTAATTGACACGCTCTGGCTTAAGAATGCTTCGAATAGCATACCTTCGAATGTCGAGGCTGTGCGCATAGGTCATTTGCATGGCATTTGTCGCGTGAACGACGCTGTTAAAACAAATTACTGTAATTGACTGTACTTTACGTCTTAAGAAAGAGAAAATGTAGAACTTTTGTAGACAGTTTTTGCACTTTTTGCGTGTATATGCAAGGACTTGCAGCTTTGCAACAGTGTTCTTTTCTTGTTTCTAAAAGTTGTAACTATAAATTAATACGTGATCAACTGACTTTTTGCCCCTTTGTACAAAAAATACACGGAAAGCATTTGGCACATTTAAGTTTTAATGGAGGAGATATTTTTTAATTTAAACTATTAACCCTATGTATGAAACCATTTTTTTTTTTACTATTATTATGCCTTTTATAAAAATAGTGTCATCATACAATGCAATCTTGCTAAGTATTATTATGATTTCACATTAGGTATTTTGAAAGTCGTCTGTACAGATTTAAGACAAGAAAGCCTGTTTTAAAAAAATGTTTTATGGATTTTTGTGGGACGCGTTTCCCGTTCTTAACCTTGGCACGTTCTAAGGGAAATAGAGTTATTTCCTTCAAACCGTCAGTTCCATGAAACTGTGGTTGAAGTAAATGGCGTAAAATAGCTTCATTATCGAACACTTTAAGAAAATGACTTACGTTCTTGGAATTGAAAAGGAGAGACAAGTGTTTTGTAATTCTGAGAAATTCTCATGGCTTACCTTATTTGTACAAAAGTGATTAAAGGAAAGATTTAGCCTGCAAAGTCGGAAACAGAACTTACAGTTTTTTTTGGAAGTTTACCGCACTTGGGCACGCCGCAATCGTGGCGGTAAGACCCCTCTTTGAGGAGTGGCTGGATAGGCGTCACGGCGTCCTGACCTACCGCATGACGCTGGTCCTCACCGGACACGGAAGTTTCGGGAGGTACCTGTGTCTGATGAGGAAGGAAGAAACGCCTGGGTGTCACCACTGCGATGATCGCCCTGAGGACACGGTTGAGCATACGGTGCAGGACCCCGCTTGGGCAGAGCACCGCCGTGTCCGGTATCGCCGGCAGCGATAGGCGGAGACCTCTCGCGCCCGGCATTGGTAGTGGCCATGCTGCGGGACGAGACGGAGTGGGAAGCGGTTGCCTCCTTCTGCGAAGCAGTCATGCTCGCGAAGGAGGAGACAGGCCGCGTTAGGGAGAGGATAGCGTCCTCCCTCCACCCCAGCCGGAGTGGTGTACGCCCACGGTGTCGGACGTCGGCAGACGATCTCCGGCCACCGAGGGCGCGGGCATGCGGGCGGCGAGAAAAGGGCAACTCGCTGTCCGACCATGGACCATGCCCGAGTCGACGGCGCGTTGTGTTCCACGCGCGCCTCAAAGAGCATTAGCATAATGACGGGGCCCCCTTTAGAGGGCCAAAGCCTGCCGGGGTCAAAATCAAAATCAAAGCATTTATTTCAAGTAGGCCAGTTACAGGCACTTATGAATTGTCATAGACAAATAAAAATGTAATTAAACATTAAAAAGTTATGGTGCTACAGTCCCAGTCACAAGACATAAAAACTGTGAAAGTACCGTAGGTGCTCATTCCAAGGAGTAGATCTCTATGGAGAAGAATGAGCAAGAAACTCCATGGACACTCTTTTTCAATCGCCAAAATTATTACAGATCTTTTGTTACATCATTCATCATCAGATGGTACATTATGTGAGAACGATGTGGCAAGTTATTAGTGTCCATAGGAAATATAAACAAGACAATTCGAAAATAAAGTTATAAATAATTAAAATAGACCATGGCAGCTAAGGGATGACCAGTCCCAACTGACAGCGCCCGTTCACGAACATGACGCATATATCAGCACCATTCAGCTCAACCATTTTGAAGGGAACTAAATGATCCGACACACGCGCCACCACCAGCGAGACATTTGAGTGAGCATGACATGAGCGGGACTTATCTCATTACCGTGACCCCGGATCTTAAAGGCCTATTGAAGGACACCGTGGATTTTAGTTACTACGAGTCTGACAGTCCCTCCCGCTCTGCCCGGTTGGGAGGACTCATTTGATGATTTTAATACGCTAAAAAAAAAGATTACCGCACTAGAACGGTATTTTAAATAATTGTATACCGCTAAAAATCTAATAATAACTTTCATACAAACATCCCATAAAAAAAATCTAAAATTATTACTCATACTTTTTCTAACCTACAATTTAACCCTGTTTCTGCAACATATCAGGTACTGCACCTAAATGTGCCTCCATTACACGGTCCTTATTGTTAATAACAACATTCAAAGGACGCAAATAAACATGGTGCATACGCAAAAAAGGTAAAATCGTGATCCTCCTTAATCGCCTGCGACTGCGGCGACTAAAATGGCGCTCAACGACTTAATTATGTTGGGAATCCGATTATTCTGAACTATGTGGAGTAGTTGGTAGTTTTTATTGCGGCAGAATGGGTCAGAGCCCATTCGTCCCCTAAAATTCGTACCCCAGCATAAAAGTTGTGGATTCGGCCCCTATATAGGTGCCCATTGGTCTCCTGGTAGGGTACCAATTAATATTTTAATAAAAAATATTATTTGTAAGGTACCCATTCGTCCCCTCTAATATAATACAATATAAGTTAAAGATTCGGCACCTATTCAGGTGCCTATTGGTCCCCTGAGATAAATTTAGCCATATTTTACATAAGAAACGGTTAACGGAGTACACTCATGAACAGTTTATTATCGGAATTAATTTAATAAATCATAACAGCTCATTGAAAAAAGAGCTATGATGAATGATATCCGTCATGATAATAATCAATGGCTTGTTAAAAAAACGGGTTACAAAATTAGATAAGGTGTTTTGTTTGTGTGTTATGGCCTCCTCGGTGACATATTGGTTCTTGAAAGTGACTGCGAATACGAGACTGTTCAATGTGTCTTTGGTCTTTTATTAAATGAACTTCGCCTAACGAAATAAACTTTTTGTTTTTGTCACCGACTTTCGAAAGAAAAGTTTTTTTGTAGGTTATTTTGAACTTTTTTTGTGGTTGTTTTGAAGACGGTTACTTACATTTTTTTTTTGAAAAAGTTTTTTATTTTATCCTTTTTAGTTTCACTATTCAACCCAAATTTTATGGGGCCAAATGGCAGATATACTAAGTATTTCGAACAAAGAAAGAATCATCGAAATCGGACCAGAAACCTCGGAGTAATCGATGTAGACAAAGTTGAAAACTTTTTAGGTTTTTGTTGATTTTTCAAAATGTGCTGGTCCGGTTTCGATAAAATTTTAATGGGACCATTCCGGAAGTATACCCTATCCAACAAAAAAAGATTTTTTCAAATCGGTTGTTAAACGACGGAGTTATGCCCGAACCAACATAAAAAAAAACACATAAACATCCGAATTGACAACCTCCTCCTTTTTGAAGTCGGTTAAAAATAATCAACGTTCTAACATTAATTCTGTTTTGCCCCAAAAATTGCGTTAAAATTGAAAAGTACTCTCCAGATGTGCGCGGGGTGTGGAATGCCAAAGCGGCAGGGGTAATCTTAGTCAGAGTATCTGCGCGCAAGCAAATTAGATTTAAGTTATTATGATTTTGCATTACATGTAGTTGGTAAATATACAAAAAAATAAGAAGTGATTATTTACTGTTGATATGAGTTCTATTTTTTTTTTCAAATTTTATATTTTATGTTGATTAATATGATGGTCAATCAAGGCTGATTTATGTAAAAAGAGTTGTATCTTGTTAGTTTCTAGGACATTGTGATTTTGCATTTGTGTATTTGTTGTTAGTAAAAATGTTGGTTTTACATAGTTGATAAAGACTGATTTTACTTTTTATATTTCTTTAATACAAAGTTATTGTGATATTGCATTATTTTGTAGATCTCTGGTTATTTGTTTGTACACTGGATGTAAATTTATCTAAAAATCAGTTATTACACAAGGGAACAAAATAAACTTTTTTTTTTTTGTTGCATGGAATTTTATGCCTGTTTTTTACTAATTTGAGGTCGCTGATTTCAAATCTACTTTCAGTTTTTTTCTAGCAGCTCTAGTTTTTGAGATACAGCTATCAGTCATATTTTAGTACTAATCACATTTAAATTTCAATTCTACCGAGCTGTTCTTTAAAACAATTTTTTGTTTAACAATGTCCAAGTCGACAAAGATCTGGTAGAACGATCCCAACTACTTTTGTAACATCTGTGGTGAATATACATTAAAAAATCGTGGACTAAGTGTGTCGGATTTCATAAAACAGATGTATTGTGATTACTTTGGATTCCCTTTGGGCATCCGTGACAAGTACTGGGTATCTCCTTGGGCAAGTAAAAGATGTGTGGAGACTTTCAGATTATGGGGGAATAAGAAAAGACCCCATTGTGTGTATCAAACACCAATGATGTGGCATTAACTTTCCAATCATCAAGATGATTGCTATTCTGGTGTGGTTGATATAAACAGGATTTACAAAAGAAACCGTCCGAAACGGTTTTATCCTAATTTGTTATCTGTTACTCAACCAGCCTTGTACTCCGTCAATGCTCCAGTTTCCCAAGCTTCTTCATCTATACAAAATAATCCCGTTTTAGAAGAAAAAAAAAGCTTCTTCAAGTTATGATAGTGTTAAACGATTTTAACCCAGATATTTCTGCTGACCCCCAGCCCCTTAATCAGGAAGACCCCAGTGCATAAGTCAGAACCCTTGGTCTTTCTATAAAAGCATCGAAGAGCCTTTGGGAAAAATAACAAAAAAATTGTTGGGAAAAATTAGGTTGAAGCTATGTGGAGCATAATTAACTGATGTTGTCACACTTCTAGCAGCTTGGTTGTGATATGAGCATCAAGGTACACTTCCTCCAAAGCCATTTAGACCGTTTCCCTGAAAATCATGGTGAATTGAGTGAAGAACAAGAGGAATGGTTCCATCGAAGACATTCGGGCTATGGAGGCACGTTACCAGGGTCACTGGAATGCTCCAAGATGGCGGATTATTGCTGGAGCTTCAAAAACAGCCCTCGTGAACCAAGTCAAGCAAGAAAATCTTTTAAAAGATTTTTTTTTTATAAGTTGTGGTTGATTTTCTAAGGGTTTTCTTCAGAAAAAGTCGATTTTTCTTAAAAACGCGTTTTAATGATATCTCAAAAACTAAAGCTGATACAAACAATCTGACTTCCAGATCTGTAATCAGCACCCCGAGAAAGTATAATATTAGTCATAATATTTCATGCAACAAAAATGCTGTTCCCTTGTGTTATTACTGAGATTTTATTTAAATAGGTACACAGTTTTATTTTACTGCATAAAGATTATTATATGTAGTTATCATATATTTTGCTAAATATTTACAAATGTACAAGAAACCAAAAGTTGATTAATTATTTTGAAGACTGACTTAATGCCTAGAGGCATTTATTAAACTTAATCTTATTTGAAATAAACATGATATCTACCGAATTACTATATTTTTTATTTTACCCTTTTCTGCGCGACTGTACCAGGACTACCAAGGTGCAGTATACACATGTACATGTACTGATATTAGAAGAATGAATAAAAATAAATATTCTTCAGGGGACGAGTGGGCCCCTCAAAACTTCCAGGGTACGAGTGGGCACAGGGTGCGAATCTTAGGGTACGAATGGGCTCTGACCCGGCAGAATAGGGTTAAATAGTTCGTACGATTTTTGAATAGATAAAGTAGATCAGTTGATAAGTTTTGAAGAGAAGATTATCTGATGATGGGAATGATAGTATAGCCTATTTAAAGACAGATATGTATTTTTTAGAAGAGATCTTCCATAAAAGGTGATATAGGGCAAAATTATTTGAAGACCTTAATAAAGATAAAGAAGGAATACTTGGTAGAAATGAGTATTACATACATTTTTACCAAGCATTCCTTCTTAGTAAAAAAAATGTGTATTACATACTTGTTTACAAATTACGAAAATGTATAAAAAGTCTTGTTTAATGTTAATGAAATGTTCAAAAGAAATGGGTAACTTAGTTGGCTCATAGTTTCTGCTTTTTCCTAGCTTTTATGTATTCAGTAAAGTAGAATACTAAAGTCTGCAATTTATGTGAGTTTATAATGTTGTTACAATGTTAGCACGTTTTTCATACTTTCCCAGATACAAATGTAAATATAATCAGGAAAAAATGTTGTTTGTTCGTTTTGAATTTCTACAACAAATGTATTATTGATAGGCGTAGGGTGAAATAAAAAATTGAGATATTATGTCGACTATGACTTGGCTGATAAGTCGGTTGCAAAAAGTTCGTATAATCGGTTACGGTCAAAGCTTTCGGTATAGTTGGAGATATTCAAAATATAACTTTTATCGCCTTTTTGGGACAAACCCACCACACTATTCCCAAACCACTGCAACTCCTGAAAGCCAGAATCAACAGTGGCAACCACCAGAAAAGCGCCGAGACAATGAAGCTCGACGTGTCCCGGATACCTGTCTTGGATCCTGCAACGAAATTAATCAGAAACGAATAGTGGAGGAGCAGGAATAACACGTAGTTTCCACTTCCCTCCATATCAAGCAGGAGACAGAACAAAACAAGACCAATAGGTACAAAGGGACATTATAACTGGGAGAAGCCCAGTTGCCTAGCACCACGGATAAAAATTACTACTAACATTTATGCCCTCCAAGTTCATAAAGGCGTAGGAAGAAGAAAAAAAACCGGCCAAGTGCGTAGTGGGCCACGCACAGTGTAGGGTTCCGTAGTTGCCCATCAAAATACTTATGTGAACTAACTAAACTGATTCGCTGAATTTAATTTTAAAAAGAAGAATTTTCAAAATCGGTCCAGGAGTCTTTGAGAAATTGGGGAAAATACATAAAAAAAGATTACGACGAATTTAGAACCTCCTCCTTTTTTTAAAGTTAGTTAAAAATAGTTGACGATAAAAACCTACCTATCCCCAAAAAACATACCGTAAAAACATACCTATTAAAGCTGTAAAAATAAAGTTGACAAACTTACATTTGCAGTTGAAGAAGATGTTCTCCGATACATGTTGTTTCAGAAAATCTGTTATCCAAGTACATTTTATAAGTTGGTCGACTATTACTCGTAAAGTTGTAAAGCCTACTTAGTCATGATAATTTTCTTTTAAATTTCGTTATATATACTACTATTGTGAATTTTTTCACACCCCCAAACATAACCGTTTAGCTGGTAGAGGGGGGGGACACTCGAGTCGAGCAAAATTTAGCACTTTAAAGCTTAATATTTCACAAACGAATTTTTTTATCAAAAAATTGTTAATGGAAACTATCAATATTTTTTAAAGACCTATTTAATGATACCCCACAGTAAGGGGTACGCGAGAAAAAAAAAAAAACATCCCCACTTTACGTGTACAGGAGGTACCCTAAAAAAAAATATTTTACGAGATTTTATTTTACCACTTTTTCGGCACAACAAATCCGTATATTTACACCAAATTACAGCTCTCTAGTACTGTGCGTCTCTGAGCTAAACTGCGGACAGACGGACGGACGGACGGACGGACGGACGGACATGGCGAAACTATAAGGGTTCCTTGTTGACTACGGAACCCTAAAAAACAGAAAAAGTCATTCCTATAGCTTTATGAACTTAGAGCGTTGTATTGATGATTTTGTTGATTATAATTCTGTAACTACATACGTTTTACAGCCGCGAATAATATTTTAATCAACATACAACCTAGCACTGGCCTGCAAATTGCAAAAAACGTAAGAAAAATTGAATTTCGCAGGCTACATCGACGCAATCACCTTAAACAAAATTCCTCATTTAAGAACTAAATCCTCCCTAACAGATTTTGTACAGCGCAAATCAATTAATTGCGGCGTCGGCGTCGGTACGTTAGCCTAACCGACTATAATTATGTAAGAAAGGATTATCCAACATATTATTTAGCATTTGCGAATCCTGATCATAGTTTGTTCAGAATCAGTAACAGATTCGATTCCAAAATGTTTAACCGACTTCTAAAAAAAGAAGGAGGATTCTCAGGACACAGTTTTGAAATTTTTACATAGATTCTTTATTGCTACAAAAATACTAGAGAGGTGTATCAAGTTTCGCATAATTATACTAAAAATAATGTTGTATACGTGTTAAATATACTCGTATACAGCTACCTACTTATGAAATAAAATATGAACAAGCTATAAACATACCGCCTACAAAGCCCTAACTCTAGAGATTATGGAAGTACTTTGGGCTTACACCTACAGTAAGCTGTTGGCGGCTTAAAGTCATCAAGCCATGAAATAGGGATTGAGCCGATTAAGATTATCTTCAGTCAAACAGCTGCAATTGCAAATAACTAAGGAAAATTAATTACGTAATAAAGCATCTTATCTTAATTAAAAGAAAAACCATTGGGGCCCACGTTAGAGGGCCAGACGCTGCCGGAGTCACGGGAATATCTCATCAGGTAAACGGCCCTGGAAGGAAAAGGGCTATTGAAGAATCACCGTGGATTTTATTTAGTCAGTACTCGTCTGACAGTCCCTCCTATCCTGCCCTGATTCGTTTGAAAATTTTATCACGATAAAAAACCGACTTCGTCGTCGACTCGTTTTCAATAAGTTTTTACTATATTTTTCTCAGGTTTTGCCAATATACACACATAAAAAAAAGATGCGCTCACTTTTTTTTGTAATGGTAGATAAGATTATGTTTTTTTCTTCTTTTTAGATTCTTTATTGTTGACAAAGTTCAATTTAAAAAAAATATCAGCTTATGCTAGTGATCAATACTGTGTTGTTTTCCACGGGCCGGGTATGTTATTCACCAAAATAATTTGTCCAAAAAAACAAAAATTTCTTGTAACTAAAATAACATGGATCACTCAATCCTCTTACCATAATTTAATATCGATATTAAAGCATCATTTTAGCGGCTCCATATGTACTTCAATCGACAATTTTCCTGAGGCACAACCAGGGTAAAATATTGCGCAAAAATATTATTTTTAATATTGGCAAGTTTTATCGTCGCCAGGAGCAATAGGCAGGGCTTAGTATATACCAACTTAATGTCCGCTTATTACTAGCTACTCGGTCTTCTGTTTCGTTCTGACGCGTTGAGATTGTAGGGTTGTTCTTGTTGCACGGTCTTTATTAAATGCTTGGTTTTTGTTAATGTTTTATGGCTTGCATCATTAAGTTACGCCGCCGCGCCGGTTACAAGGAGGTTAGACCACCCTCTCTGGTATCTTTAAAAACTAATATAACAATATCAAGATGGTGTTAAAATTATAAGTACGATTACCATGCGTGGGATCAGGTTCATTTCCCTTATCGGGTGAAGAGATATCGCCGATATGACAAAAACACGATTAACGATGTCCTTAAGTGAACATTTCATAGGGTTTGCTATTTTAATATATACTAGAGAAAAGAGCAAGAAACTCTAATTAAAATTACAATAGTTCAACTACTAATTTCTGCAACAGAACACATGTTCGACTAGCATATTATGTGTGAGTCCCCGAAATATTTGTGGAGATTCTCGTAAACGTTCTTTTTTTATTTTCATACGAGATCAAGCAACAACATCGATCACGAGTCTTGCAAGTTATTTTTAATTAATTACGAGTTGCATCTGTACGAACGGTACCAACTTTGTAGACAGCAAGCGCTCAAGCACATACTCCTAGCCCTTAAGGCGTGGGCCGGAACCCACTTTTACATAATCATATCAAGCTGCCGAAGGAGGCGGCAGACCCGGCTCCGGGGGGGGGGGTCGAACACCTAGGGACAGGCGAGCTATCATCACCTTCGCAGCCGGCAGGTGATTCGGCAGAGACGGATCGCAACACAATGCAGCGGCGACCAACCAAGAACCGGGGGGCACGGCCGAGGTGGAATTTGAGGCGTTTTTTGACACCTAGCAAGAAGTGACCATGACACCCAAGAGTAATGACGGGAGGAGAATGTCACCTGAAGAGAGAGCCCGAGACCTCAATCGCCTAAAGACAGGAGAAGAAACGCCGCGCGGCGGAGAAGGAAGATGCGAAGAAACTCAGCAAGGCTGAGCGCGACAGGGAGAGAAAGCGATTACTGAAGGAGAATCTCGCAAGGCTAGCGGCCGTACTACGAGACATGGCGAGTGAGGTAAGGACAAAGGGACTGGTGTGTAGTTCACCCGAAACAGAGGGGGAGGATCTACCTCAGCTGGCGCAAAACGTACCGACACAGGAAACGGGATTTGTTCGTGACTCGAGTTCAGTTGAAAGGTGACATGGACAAGACTTAATCTATACATAAAACTGTAGAAAAATCGTTTTTGTACATCAAAATAAAATCCAAAAAAAATAGCTAGGGTGTTGAAGGACAACCAACAGAACCCATTTCCAGCATTTTTAGAATTTTTGTCTGTTTGTCTGTTTGTCGGTTTGTCGGTTTGTCTGTTTATTTGTGGCTCCATCACGTAAAATGTACGAAGGCAATGTAGATAACCTTTATACACAACGATCGAGCGTAACTTGAGGACTAATTTAGTTTTTGTTTCATTGCAATCGGTTAAGTCTATCAAAAGATATTTGAATTTAAAGTGTTCCAGACCCAGAAGTAAAATTACGGTCAGTTTACACCGAGACGCGCAGTTCAGTAGCGCGATCTAGCTTGGAATAGAAAAACTACATACCTATTCAAATAATGTTGTGGACTGGAGTGGAGTGGTTTGGAGTGGAGTAGAGTAGAGTTAAGTAGAGTGTAATGGAATAGAATGGGATGGTTTGGGATGGAATGGAAAGAAAGAAAAGGTTTTTATTAGACTCACACTAGAATGGGAATGAGTGGGATGGAGTGGGATGGAGTAGGATGGAGTGGGATGGAGTGGGATGGAGTGGGAAGGAGTGGGATGGAGTGGGATAGAATCAGATGGAGTGGGATGGAGTGGGATGGATTAGAATGGAGTGCGATGTAGTGAGATGGAGTGGGATGGAGTGAGATGGAATCGGATGGAGTGGGATGGATTAGGATAGAGTGGGATGTAGTGGGATGGAGTGGGTTGGAGTGGGATGGAGTGGGTTGGATTGGGATGGAGTGGGATGGAGCGGGATGGAGTGGAATGTAGTGGGATGGAGTGGGATGGAGTGGGATGGAGTGGGATGTAGTGGGATGGAGTGGGTTGGAGTGGGATGTAGTGGGATGGAGTGGGACTGAGTGGGATGGAGTGGGATGGATTAGGATGGAGTGGGACTGAGTGGGATGGAGTGAGATGGAGTGGGATGGAGTGGGATGGAGTGGGATGGATTAGGATGGAGTGGGATGTAGTGGGATGGAGTGGGATGGAGTGGGATGCAGTGGGATGGAGTGGGATGGAGTGGGATGGAGTGGGATGGAGTGGGATGGAGTGGGATGTAGTGGGATGGAGTGGGATGGAGTGGGATGGAGTGGGATGGAGTGGGATGGAGTGGGATGGAGTGGGATGGATTAGGATGGAGTGGGACTGAGTGGGATGGAGTGAGATGGAGTGGGATGGAGTGGGATGGATTAGGATGGAGTGGGATGGAGTAGGATGAAATGGGCTGGAGGGGTATGGAGTGGGATGGAGTGGAATTGAGTGGGATGGAGTGGGATGGAGTGGGATGTAGTGGGATGGAGTGGGTTGGAGTGGGATGGAGTGGGATGGAGTGGGTTGGAGTGGGTTGTAGTGGGATGGAGTGGGATGCAGTGGGATGGAGTGGGATGGATTAGGATGGAGTGGGATGTAGTGGGATGGAGTAGGATGAAATGGGCTGGAGTGGGATTGAGTGGGATGGAGTGGGACTGAGTGGGATGGAATGGGATGGAGTGGGATGGAGTGGGATGGAGTGGGATGGAGTGGGATGGAGTGGGATAGAGTGGGATGGAGTAGGATGGAGTGGGATGGAGGGGGATGGAGTGGGATGGAATGAGATAGAATGGGTGTTCTAATCCAGTAGCAATTCTTCTGAATCTGAACGACAGAGGGCGTTTATTATAATCACCTCAAATATTCTTGAAAAATAAATTCTAACTAAAAACAGGGATTATATGAAAACGATATGATTTATAAAAAAACGTGGCGAGAATTAAGCGCTTCGCACTAAAAAATACATTGTTAATTTCCGACATCCACGCGAACGAAGTCGCGGGCACAGCTAGTTTATAAAATAAGCCTTATTTTGACGGAACATACTTTCTTTAACAAATCCAATCTCAAGATAATGAATAGGTGCAGACCTTTAACCCTGAGAGAAACATTTCCGGTGGTCACAAACGACGATTGCAAAATAATCTAATCTAGTACAGTGAAATTTAAGTAACAGTTAACTAGCCATAGTGCTTATGCTGAGCGATGGGCCAAGTCGTGCCTCGGCACTAATTAGATCAGCAGTAATCGTCCCGTTAAGGATTATAACTGGACGGCCATATAAAGCCTCGTTCAGAAAATGCAAGAACAGAAGACATTGCGGTATTTTATTTGATCAACTGAATTCATTGTCTCTCAATAAATCGCAATGTTATGCAACTCGCATGGAATTTATTGCTTTGTCTAATTAAGGCTTTACACACAATAGTCCATCTATACTATAAATACGACTTAACTATTAATAATCCCAGTTCCTCAGACATCCCTTAATTAAATTAATCTCTCCATCCGTCCTATTGTTTTCTCTCATATAAATAACCCATCAAAAACGAGGAAGCAATCATACAATTACAATGTCGAGTCACAGTACCAAAAAGGCAGTGAGACAACGGGCTACCGGTCCACACGTCTATAAATTAACCAGAATAGTACACGGTGACCCGCGGGTCACATTCCAACAAACAGGCCGCCTGACTAATGTCCATGTAGTCACCGTCATGGCGGACGGCGACCTGTGTAGGATAGGCTGAAAGGTACGCTTTTTATGGCAGTTGTCATGACTCCGGTTTAAGTTGTTACTTGGTGGACTACGGCCCAGCGTTTAGCGTCGAAGATACATTGGTTAACTTGGCAGATGATTACTGTTTTAAATGCGAAAAAATGTGAGAATGGTTAGACGGATGTTTGTTACTCCTCTACTCAACGAATTTTCATATTTTGCACACAGATTATAACTCTGATTAATACATGACAATGTTAAGAGTATGGCATGACATGCGTTTCATTGAATTCCCTTACAGCATGAGGAACATAACTCAGTGGCAAGATAGAATGTTAGAAATCAGTTCAGTCGTATTTTCAGTTTACCCATTACAAACATAAAAATCTTTCCTCTGTATAATATAAGTATAGATTCGTGTGTGATTGCAGAGTAGTTTTACTGACGGACAAGAAACAGTGCAATTACCGACTTCCCTTTCACTATAAATTAGAATAAAGGGCTGGTCTAACATTTGCCTGACACCACACAATTTAGACTGTTAACAAGTTAAGCAACGTTGCTTACAATACTGATTGTTAGAATTAGACAACAGCCTGGCAGATACATGGAACCTTAGTATACAAATTACCAGAACCTAGTGCATAGCGTTGGTGACAAGTTGACAGTCATTTAACAAGCCTGTTGATCTAACTGTGGTAAATTGCTTTAGGTTCTAAGTAGGATACAATAGCTTCACGTATTAAGGTACGGCTCACCAGCACAAAACGCTTGGTCACTGTTTTCTGTAGTCTTTATGGTCAGACGACACCCTTAGAGGACCGCCTACCGGGGTTGTGGGACTGTCTTATCAGGTACGTAAGGGCTAGTGAGGGACACCGTGGATTTAGTAAGAACGAGTCTGAAGGTGCGTACAGACCATGTAACAATGTTATATAACACGTCCACACTATGTAACATTGTTATATAACATTTCAACATATAACAATACCGTACACATTAGTGTAACAATGTTAAATAACAATTGCCGTTTGTCGTTCTTCAGTGCTAACCACAATGTTACATAACATTCTGTGTCACCATCGTCTGAAACATGATATATAGCAATGTTATATAACATTTTGTGTCCACATCATCTGAAACACGTTATATAACAATGTTATATAACATGTTTCATATAATGTTATAACATGATGTGGACACAAACAATGTTATATAACATGTTATGTTATATAGTCTGTCCGCACCTTTACAGTAAGGGCGAACAGACGATCTCATTAAATTGACCGGAAGAAACTGAATAGACATGACACGAAACTGCTAAAACTGAAAAGATTTGGAGAAGACCCACACATAGCAGTGGGAGGCTAAAGTTTGAAGAATATTGAACAGAAGTGAAGGATGACTTAGGGCTGATTTTTTAATAGTCAGATAACATTTATCTGAGGAATAAAATTAGCGGTTTGACATATTTTCTATAGATAGGCTGTCAAACCGCCATTTTTATTCATCAGATAAAACTTTTTGACTATTGAAAAATCAGCCCTTGACGACGCTATTTTATTTATTCAATTAAATAGAAAATTAACAGCACTCTCGATCTACTTAATATGGGTGACAGATCTTAGTAAGATTTTCTTTGCCATCAACAGTGTGTAATACAAATATTACCACCAAAAAAAATGATATATTGAAGAATATATCATTTTTTTTAGTGATTTGTTTTTTTAAACTGATTATAGGTATACAATGCGGTGAGTATTTATTGGACATGCGATGTTTCCCCAAACGCTTTTCCGAATCAGACCTTCTACAAATCGAACGTTCGACGTCAATAACGATTCTGTTACTTTTATTTTGATCAGAAGCGTTTACATATTTGTGTTTGTCGACCTCTTAAATACGCCGAGTGGGTCAACAAAATTCGTTTAAGCTCCTCAAAATCCTATTTGGATGGAAAAGGAAATACCAAAGAGAGGAGTAAATAAGATTCGGCGAACGGGCGAATAGTAACTCAATTTCGGTTTCAGGGTTTTATGGCTGCATACGAAAACACGACCGCTTCTATGCGGTACATTTCTTTGAGAGTGTAACATGTACTAGATAGACATATTAGTACAAGACCATTTTTTTAAATACGTTGTTTACACCAGGCAGTTTTTTTTTTGCATGAAAACTAATTCTACAAGCAGAAAATGCACAGAAACATGGCAATGTCAGCTCCATCATCATCATCAGTCTATAAATGTTCCCACTGTTGGATTTTAGTCAGTACAAGTCTGAAAGTCCCTCCCGTCCTGCTGTGGGTGGGAAGACTCATTTGAAGATTTAACAAAAATTATTTTTTTTGACCCACAAGCTCTTAGGCAGGTCGTACTATTTAGATTAACACCCACCCATCAAATTACAGACTTGAGCCTGTAGCCAAACGGCAAGCGAAAATAGTTAACGTTCAGCAGTCGCTAATACATTTTCAACTTTAACCCCATCGCATAAAGATGAAAATCTAGTAAAGACTACTGAGCGATAGCGAACGAAATAAACGAAAACGATTTGTAATCTTTGAAAATGTATTAGCGACTGCTGAACGTTAGTGAATGTCGCTTGCCATTTGGCTATAGGGCCTGAACGGACTCCTCAATACACACAACACCTGTTTTATGAACAGTGTCGTCCAATGTCTATCGAACACCAAGCCTCTCCTGGAGTACGTGACCGACAACCTCAACACCACGCTGTCTTATATGCAGGGGAGGACTCATTTGAAGATTTAACCACGAAAAATTTTTTTTTGACCCACAAGCTCTTAGGCAGGTCGTACTATTTAGAGTAACACCCACCCATCAAATTACAGGCCTGAACGGACTCGTAAATCCTCGAAATAACCGTTATATGAACAGTGTCATTTAGTGTTTGTCTAACACAACCACCCTGCAAGCATACGTGACGGATGACAAATACGCTGTAGAAATCAACACTACGCTCTCCTATATGCAGGGGGAGCTCATAAAAAGTAAGCTTTACTGCCGATAAAATAGAGTTGATGACTAGGGTAAAAATGAGTTGGTGATTTGGGTAAAGTTCATAGTATACTGCGGAACACGTTGAGAGAACTCAGTGATGGAACTAGCCAATGTAGAAATCCCAAAATACAATATATCCGGTTACCTACACCAAAGATATGTGCTGTTATGCAGGAATGGCTTAAGAGGTAACCACGACGGATTTCCCCTGTGGCAACACTACAGCTAACAGCTGATTTTAAATTGTCCTTAATTTTTTTATTTAAAAAATTGTATTTATTAGTTTTCTAAAGGATTTTTCCAATTTCTCATCAAGAATATTGCTTATTAATGCATTTTCTGTATTAGATTCACATATTGAATGTAAATTTTGTGTGTAATTTCATTGTGAAATAAGTGACAGTTACCGGCTTCAGGGAAACTTGCATTGTCATCTTAATCCAGGTACAATACTTCTTAATTATTTGCTGTAGTATTGTTTACGTGTCGTAATTACGTCTACTATTACTTAGAGTACATTTTCATTTGGATATTAATGATACTCACGACCTTTTCAAACGTAAACATAACCTTACTTAACTAGGTGACAGAACTCGCTTAATCTTGATTTCGTGTTTTCCCTATATACTATTCTGTTTTATCCTGCTACTATAGTTACCTACTCTCGCTCAATTTCTTTCTTTTCGATTTCCTTACTGTAATCATGACTATGACACGTAGTGCCCGCGCTCGCCAAGAAGAACTCACTCTGGCTTTGAGCGAATTGAAGGCATCAAAGCAGTCCTGTGACCAGTTAAGTAGGGAAATAGATGAGAATGAAAGGGTTCTCTTGGAGGTCCATGACAAGAATAGAACGTTAAAAAGAGAAATGGCTCAGTTATACACTCAATACACTGATGTCATTGAGGACCGGGATAGGCTCCAACTTATTGTAGATGGATTCAGCCAATGTAGCACAGAGTATGAACAAGCTCTTAATGACAAACACTTTTTAAAACAACAGCTACATGAGGCTAGAAGTCAAATAACAGATCTCGAGACTACAAACATTAACATCACTGCCTCGCTGAATCAAAGTCTTTTCAGTGAGTTGGTGCCTATTGCCCCGTCAATGGTTTCTGCCCTAAATCCCATTTGCACAATAGATTTGACCAATGAGGATGATTCAAAGTCATGTAACTCAGTGAGGGTAGTTACCAGTAAAAATAAATTTAAAAAATATATTAAAATCAATAAATACATTGTTAAAACGAAAAAACTAGTCAAAAAGCAAAAGTTTTTCATTAAAAATGTAAAATTAAATAGAGAAAGACTAAACTTACTTAAACAATTGGATTTATATTCATTTAATTTGGAGCGAAGCACCGAGAAGCACAAAATTGAAACAAAAGATCTGCAAACTAAACTAGACTACCTACAAGACAAGCTCACTTCAATGACTAGTAAGTACAATACCTCTGAACATCTTATGAGGGAACTCAGATCAAAGAAACAGGCAGATAGAACGTGCGCGAACAACAACGTGGTGCCAGTCGTTATTTATGTGTGCGCGGCAGATAAGTGGCGCCGTGTACGGACACGTGCATCTGTGTGCGTTTACGGTTGCCAGATATTGAGAAATACTCCCATATTTTTGTTCAGTTAAATTGTTCTCAAATGTTGTACTAATATTTTTTTTCAATTAGAAACACGATTTTGCTTTAAGGTAAATAAAGATATAGGCATACCTAGATAGCAATAGCGTGTAGTATTTATTATTTCACAGAATAATAATAAGGAATAAAAGTTAATATGCATAATTACTTCTACCTATTTAATTAATTTATATCAGAACAGGCCCTGCAGTCTCGACAAATATAACGACATAAATCGCTCGTTAAGTCTAATCGATGTCAAATTTCTTTAAAAGATTTTCAATCTTATGCTTTCCAAATAAAGTTGAAAGTCTATTAAAGGAATTTGACAACGATACGACTTAGCGACCGATTTTTGTCGCTGTCTAATGTCGAGACTGCAGGGCCTGATAACACTTTTTAACGCTTTTTGGTAATTTGTTTAATTAACTATTTAAGAATAGGTATTTTAATTTAAAAAGATAAACAATTTGTTATAACAATCAACATATTTATTAAATAATTTTTATTTTACACACATTAAACCTTAACAGCATTTGTTGTGCACCAATTATTGTACATACATACTATTAATGTTTAAAATTGGAAACGCGATTTTGCTTTATGGTTTTACCCAGATAGCAAAAGCGCGTAATATTTAAACAAGAACAATAATGAGGGAATAAAAGTTAAAGATGCGTAATTACTTAACTTAATTCACCGATATTTTTTATGCACAATACACATTCCCCTAATTCAGGGTAATTTTCCCGTCATAAACTAGCAACACAGACGATTTACTGTTAAGGTTTTGTGTTTCAAGTGAGCCGAAAATATTTTATGTTAAATAAATACCAAAACAATAAAAATAACAAGAGTTACCTGGGAAAAGATATTCCATCTTGTTTTCTTACTTTTTGTGAACAACTTTTGCAGTGTTTAAACACACAAGATGCCATATTTTGACTTATAATGACAAATCACTAGTGACGTGTGAGCGAGACGATGCGTAGCTTGGTACTGTCGCGAGTTTGTAGTAACTTTTGATTTTGTAGTAACTTTGGTGGACCCACTCGCGTGTTCTGAGCGCTCTATCTGTCTATTTTTTTAATCTGAGTGAGGGAATATGTGTTGGCAATGAATGATCTGGTAAATTCTCAAAATAACAACTGTGAGTACTGTCAAGCAACTTCCAATGTACATACACCGGATCATTCATTGACATCATGTAATACCACCTTACCGCAGCCATGTGTTGAGTTGCATGCACCGGTGAATAGTTCCAAAGAAAAATGCAAACAAAGTTATAAGGATGTAGTAATTTTTTGTGATGAGATTGGAAAAGATCTAGGTCCTTTAATAACAGATGAATTTCCAGGAAATAAAATAATAAACCACTGTATGCCTGGCTGTTCTTTAAATGATATTATGAAAAAAATTATTAAGTTTCATTTTAATCAGGACACTACTTTACTTATTTTAATAGGGAATAGAGGTAACTTAAATAAAGGAGAATTGCTCCATTACTATAGAACATTAAATAACTTAAATTTAAGAAAGATTGTTTTGTTTACTTTCCCCTACAGTAACAGTTTGCCACAGGAGGAAAATAACTCTAGATTTAATATTAATATGACATTGTACAATTTGACATGTAATAATGATGTATTTCAGTTAATTGACATTAATAATTATGTTACTCCCTCTCACAGAGAGGAGGCCTGTGTCCCAGCAGTGGGAACATTATAGGCTGATGATGATGATGATGAATAATTATGTGGGTAAAAACTTTTATTTGACAGAAGATAGATATTTTGTAGAAAAGTACTATCTTACAAATTATTGTAAAAGACAGATAGCTGTGTCTTTGGCTTATTTTTTTTCTATTACAGCTCAGAACTTATGTAAACAAGATGCTTCTGTTGAGCAATGCAACATTGAATTAAATAACTCTTACAATAATTTGATAACCTTGACTGAACCTGATCATCATTTAAATTACACCTTGAGACAATAGAGGAAATCTCTTGCAATTATGTAAGAAAGTCGGATAATGAATTAAATGTGAGTGTTGGAAATTTTAATAGTATCAACCTGGTGCATCAAAACATTCAAGGATTTTTAAACAAGGAATTAGAAGTAGAACTTTTTTTAAATTGTAATAAAATAGATATTCTATGTGTAACGGAGCACTGGCTCAAAAGTCACCAATTCATGTTCAATTTTAGCAATCACCAGGTTGGTAGTTCTTTCAGCAGAGTGAATGCTATACATGGCGGCGCATTAATCCTAGTAAATAATCAGCTCAAATTTAAAGACCGTAAGGATATTGTTAGCCTCTCCGTTGAACGGACAATTGAAATAGCCTGTATAGAATTGGAGCAGTTTATTATATTAAGCGTGTACAGACCTCCATCTGGGTTGTATGACTGTTTCGAGAAGGTAATGGATGAAGTGCTGCACAGAATTTCTAATTCAAAAAAGGCTATTATAACTTGTGGTGATTTTAATATTAATTTGTTAGAAAATTCTGTGCTAAGTACTAAAATCTTAAGCCTGTTCCGGTCATACAACCTTGAAAATAAATTTTTGGAGCCCACTAGAATAACCCCTACTAGTTCAACTTGCCTAGATAACATATATACTGATGTCAAAGAAATTCATAAAGCAATTATTAACCAAATAGATTCTGATCATTGCGGGCAACTTATCACTATTGAAAATGTTAACAAAAAAGTAATTAAACAAGAAATCACAGTTAACCCAAAAACCAAAAGTAGATTGGAAACTTTTAAAAATAAACTTTCGCATAAAATAACTCTTTTGTCAACTAATGATGACCCGAATCAACATTTTAACGATTTTTTCAGTATGTACTGCAAACAATTTGATACCACATTTGTTCCCAAAACAATCTCTGTTAATAGTAAAGCTTCATTCAATGACTGGGCCACCATTGGTATTCATAGAAGCAGAAAACGACTTTATGAGCTGTATGAAGAGAGGTCCTATATTAATACTCTGGAATTCAATACATATGTTAAGAATTATTCTAAATTATTTAAAAAAGTTTGTTGTGTAGCAAAGGCTCAATACTTGAGCTCAAAAATTAAAAATAGTAGTAATGTAATTAGAACGACATGGAAAATTATTAATAGCGAAACGGGAAAGTCGTGCAAGACAGATAGTGAGTTCAGCCTTGCCATTGGTGATAGTATTTTAAATTCAGACACTCAAGTTGCCACAGCCTTTGAGAGATTTTTCGCCGACATTCCTGTATCGACTACTAAATCATTAAACTCGGCACCTGCTGCTGCAGAGTCTTTACTAAAGGATAATGTTCCTGCTTGCGATTCCGATTTTTGTTTTCAATATGTCACTTGTAAAGATATAATCAAAACTTTTTACACATTAAATATTAAGAAGACCGCCGATCTATGGGGTCACTCAGTGGACGTTGCTAAGTCTATTATAAATACTGTAGCTCCTACCCTCGCTTCTATTTTTAATGATTGTATTGACAGTGGAGAGTTTCCTGATCTAATGAAAAATAGTAAAATAATACCACTATTCAAATCTGGTAGTACATCAGACCCTACTAACTACAGACCTATTTCAGTACTACCTACCTTTAGTAAAGTTTTTGAAAAGCTTATTTTGGTTCAATTGCAAAGTTTCTTTAACAAACATAAGTTATTGCATAATAAACAGTTCGGTTTTACAAGGGGTCGTTCAACAACTGATGCCGGTGTTGAACTTTTAGGACACATTTATGATGCATGGGAAGACAAATGCGACGCCTTGGGCATTCTTTGCGATTTGTCCAAGGCTTTCGATTGCGTTCAGCACGAAACATTGATCAGGAAACTGCACCACTACGGTATCCGGAACGCCTCTTTGGATCTTCTTACCTCTTATTTGAGTGATAGGATTCAAAGAGTGGACGTCAACGGAAAAAGATCCCCCGGATCTGTTGTAAAAATGGGGGTACCCCAGGGCTCAATTCTTGGCCCATTTTTGTTTCTCATTTATATAAACGATTTGCCTTACCTAATAAAAGACAATCATGACATAGTGTTGTTTGCTGACGATACTTCTCTTTTATTTAAACTCAAACGTCAGCAGGTCGTTACCGATAATGTTAATAGAGCTCTGGCAAAAGTAGTGAATTGGTTCGAATGTAATAATCTTCTTCTAAATGAGAAAAAAACGAAGTGCATTAAATTTACGATACCTCATGTTAAACAAGTGGAAACTGTTATACGGATAAAGGATCAAGAGTTAAAACCAGAAGACACCACAGTCTTTTTAGGCTTAACTTTGGATAACAAACTTCAGTGGGGCCCCCATATAGAAAAATTGGCAAAAAAACTTAGCTCTGCAGCATTTGCCGTTAGAAAAATTCGCGATTTAACTGATTTAGAGACAGCCCGTTTAGTTTACTTTAGTTATTTTCACAGTGTGATGTCGTACGGTATTCTTTTATGGGGAAATGCCGCCGATATTCAAACAGTTTTTGTATTGCAAAAAAGGGCAATTCGTTCCATTTACAAATTGAGTCCCAGATGCTCCCTCAGAGAAAAGTTTAAGGAGATTAATATATTGACTGTGCCGTCTCAATTTATTTATGAAAATCTTTTGTACGCACATAAAAATATTAATCTTTTTAAAAAATATAGTGATATTCACAGTGTTAACACGAGGAATAAAGATAAATATATTGTTCCAGCAACTCGTCTGAAAAAAATAGGGATTACGTTTAGATGTCAATGTATACGTTTCTATAATAAACTTCCCGGCCTTATTCAAACGCTAAGTATTAATAAATTCAAATCATATGTTAAACGAAATTTGTCCCAGAAAGCTTACTATCATATTAATCATTATTTAGAGGATAAAAAGGCATGGGAATAAGCTGCTCCAATTAAATTCACTCAATGTTTTTCTTTTACACTATTTCTTTTATATAATTATTTTGACGTTTTGTTTTTTTTTTTTTTTTATTATATACAACCTGACATTTTATTTATACTTATTTTTTTTGTCATGTTCTTTTTTATACACCCTGACATTTTAATTTTACATCTTTTTATTTTGACATGATTACTTTGTAATTTTTTTTTTTTTTTTTTTTTTTTTTGACATTTTCTATGTCATTCTCTTTTTGTATATACTTTTTATTTTGTTTTTGTTCTTTTTGTGTCTTTTTTTTATAGGTACTTTTTATTTTGTGACATGAATTACTTTGTAATTTTAATTTTGTCTTTTTTAATTTATTTTGTTTGTTTTTTTTTTTACGAATTTGTGAATGTGAGGACATGTGTGGGTTACATAATATTATTCTATTTTTTTTTACGTTTTTATTTAAATTGTCTGACGGTTTGAGTTATTTATGCGGCCTACCCAAATGTCCTTTCTTTGGTATTGATCGTCGTATCGTTGAGCTCCTTATGTTATGAGTTGAGCTGCACGGTAACTGACACATGCTTGCACTGACTGGACAGGCCCACTCAAATCTGAGTGGTTCTTTCTTCAAAAGACCACTTCAGACACCTGCATGGTTCTCATATATCTTGATCAATACACAATTGTCTGGACTTTAAAAGAGACTGTGACCTCTGAGTTTGTTTCGGATGTTTCTTCTCAGAGTAGTCAGGTACGAAACACCGGCCTCATCTAGTTTAAAAATAGTGTCTTTTTGACGTGTAAAAGAGTTTGCCAAAACCAATTTGCTAAATAAAGATCATTTATCATTTATCATTTATCATTTATCACGGTTCTATAACGCAAAAAGCAATCGAAGATTAGGATTGATTTCCAGTCCAACCGGATGCAGTATTTTACATAAGTAGAACGACCTTGGTAAGATTGGTTGTCAGATTTTTGAGCTTCTGGATGCTGGATGTTAGACAAAAACTCGAACTACGTAACTGTCAAAGATCTACATAACAACCGGGATCAATGGCTTTATGTGCTTTCCGATCCACCGACCACTCCTGGCAGACGCGACTTAACCTGCGCGGATCTTTAGCTCAGTTTTTATACGATGACTATCCAGCCTAAAAGAAGTTTGTGTACTACTGTAATTATTTAAACGGGCAAAAATGTAAGCCCTTTCGTACACAACAAGTCCCTGATTCCTTACGACGTTATTGGTACCGTCATTGGGATATCTTGACTTTTTGTACAGAAATAATGGTCTTACACTATTGTCAAATGAACACTAAATCCCAGTAGGTAAATAACTGTAAGGGTCGGAAGTTCTCATCAATATAAATGAATTTATTAAGTCCAAACACAAGGTAGCTTCTGTAAACCGTTGAGGAGTTCCCTGAACTGTCCTTCGTCGTCGTCATCAGACCCTTAATGACAGTTACAACTCATCCCGGTGTAAAGTTCTTATCAATACAAATTAATTAAGCACAAACACAAGATAGCTGCTTTTAATCGCTGAGGAGTTCCCTCGACTGTCTCTCGGCTCCATCAACAGATCTACTCCAAATCTTTATTTTATTGTAATGCTTTAAAATACTTAATGAAAAGCTGACAAACGCACTAGTCGTTCCTACAATTTTTGAAAGCTCCACTCGATTTCTCTGAAATACGTCGGATGGTATCGGAGACTTCTTGTTTAAAATGTTGGTTTTTCGATGCTTATATACCAGTCTTGAACTTGGTGACCTGACGACGGTCAAGGTTATTAACCTTTTTCAGGCCACCGCAAGTGTTACTTACTTAATCAAAGTAAAATTAATTGCCACAAATTGTGTCCGCCAGTGTTTTACCGAGTTCCTTCACCTATCCAGTTCCGTAAAAGCAATAGAGTGGACATTTTTATACGTCCGCTCTGTGATTTATAACCCGTTTTTAGGGATCCGTGGCGTAAACCGAATTTGCAAATATTTTTCTTAGCAGCTACGGAATTTGGGTTTTTGATAGTAATAGGCTAGACTTTAAGGTTATTGGCAAAATATGGGTGAGCTATAAGGTAAAAGGTATAGATTCTCTGCTAGCAAGTTCGCCGTCCCATCAAGGACCCAGACCCGAGCCGATGGCGCGTCGTAGTCCACGCGCGCCATATCGACTGAATCAAGAAGCTGTCAGCAAACTGGGCGCCTTACAGAACCAAACACTTGCCCCGGGTATAAAAAGGGTAATAAAAAGGGTAAGGGTAGTAAGTATGAGAATTGCAATCCATTCCGCTCTACCTAGGACAAGACGACTCATTTGATAAGTTTACCACATATCAAAAACGTTTTACTGTAGTGTAACCTTTCGCAATTTACAAGCGTGTTGTATTCCTTGTTTTTTTAGTGTGGTAAATTCGTCAAATGAGTCCTTTCCCATTCAGGGCAGGGCAGGAGGAATTGTCAGACTTGTACTGACTAAAATCCACGGTGTCCTTAAATAGCCTGTTACGTTCCGGGGTCACGATAATTCGGTAGACCCGCGACCGTTTTGTTGTTCTAGCAAATAAATGTGAACGTAATGTAAGTCTTTCTCGCCAGAGATTCCTTCAACTTAGATTTAATACATTCCATTCATGTGAATATTTACAATTCTCAGCGATTGCTTAACAGTGCTTTACAGACAGTTTTTGTTAAGAACTGAGGCCTTACCACGAGCTCTTAACGATCCAGTTTAGGCTGTGGGAAAGAGATGGCGCTAGACGACTTGTATAGCTGTCTCTTTCCCACAGCCTAAACTGGTTCGTGTTGAGAGCTCGTGGTAAGGCCTCGAGCACAAATTCACAATCCGTACTTTAAATATTATAAACGGAAGAATTTGTTTGTTTGTATGTTTCATTATCACGTCAAAACGAGTGAATTGGAATTTTGCTACAGATATAGATCGCTGTAGACGGGTATAGAAATGAAGGCGACCGAAACAAGGGGTAAAGGCTAGGAATGTTGTATAAATGTTTTTCGGCTGCTATCTTTTACATTAAACTGATATTTGGGGCGCCTTGTGGACCAAGTCAAGGTTTGGAACAAAAGTTATCTCGAATAAAATTCCCATATATTTAATATCCCTCACTAAAACGGACAAACCTGCAGGCAGAAGCAATTTTTTTTTTTTTTTTTTTTTATACGTGGCAAAATCATCAAATGAGTCCTCCAACCCCGGGCCGGGCGGGAGGGACTGTCAGACTTCTACTGACTAAAATCCACGGTGTCCTTCAGTAGCCTGTTATGTTCCGGGGTCACGGTAAGGAAATAATCCCGCGACCCCGGCAGGCTTTGGCCCTCTGAGAGGGGGGCCCCGTCATTATGTTGACGCTCTTTGAGGCGCGCGTGGGACACAACGCGCCGTCGACCCGGGCATGGTCCATGGTCGGGCAGCGAGTTGCCCTTTACTCGCTGCCCGCATGCCCGCGCCTACGGTGGCCGGAGATCGTCTTGCGACGTCCGTCGCCGCGGGCGTCCACCACCGCGGGTGGGGCGGAGGGAGGACACAGTCCTGTCTCGCGCGCGGCCCGCCTCCTCCTTCGCGAGCATTACTGCTTCGCAGAAGGAGGCGACAGGCAGAAGCTATTTAGAAATAAATCGAATAAAATATCTTATTTCTGGACGTAATATTGCCACAATTTATGAATTACCATGCCGAAAAACGGATCGGAAGTGCCGCAATACATTAGCTATACAACACTGAGGATATAATGTTCACCGAATAACTCGTGTAGAAAATTGACAGTGACAGCTGTCATTTTCGATAAGTCATTTGCAAATTGGCATAGACAATTTAATGTATACCGGAACCCTGTTCACTGTACCATGACAATTACTAATTTATTGCTAATAGCTTATGATAGCTTTATTGGCTAATTTTGTTTTTTATTCGCTAAAACTTTAGACCGTAGACAGTCTTCTAAACCTTATAGAGAATTTAAAAAAATATTGTTTTTATTGATATTGAGATAAAAACATATTCGGATTTTGTTTTTGGATCCAAATATGTATTTAATTCAATATTGAAAGAAGAAAGTCTGCTTACTACAATGGTTTGCGCCTCTATTACTGTGGAATTGAAAGAACACAAATCTGTGGTGTGCACACATTAAAATCGCTTCACCAATTTTGAAGGACTCACTAGATTAGTTGATGTTAGGGCCGAAACTGCGTTAAGCGGATGCCCGCGCGGTTCTATACAAAAGTGCTCCGTCGCGGGGACCCGCGCGGGCGTCCGTCGCGGGGAGGTCCGCCCCGCACCCACGCAACGGGGCCCGCATCCGTGCCACGGACGCCCGCGCGGGTCCACGCGCGGGCTTTTTCGGTCAATAAGGGTTCCATGTCGACTACGGAACCCTAATAAAAATCTTCAAATTGAACTAGCGACACTGCGTAAATCGGTCTCCGCGACGGGGACCGTCGCATACCCACGGAGCCTAGCCGCGTGTCCACGCGCGGGACCCCGTGCGGGACCCCGCTTAACGCAGTTTCAGGCCTTATATTATGGAATAACGGTACCTAAATGTAAAATAAAAGTTTGTGTACTAACGTGTTACTCCGTGGCATACTCTAATTTTAAATAGGATACTTACTTGCATATCCGCAATTGAAAGTACTAAATACCAACCGTTTAGTCGTTTCAAACATAACTAAACGCTAACGGAACCCAACCGATTGACCCAACTCTTGGCTATGGTCGTTAAAATTCGCATTTTCTGGTTGACACGGTCACCAGTCCCACGGAGCAAGTACATAAAGCCACTTTATCTTGGCCTCGCTTTGGAAGTTCTTTCTGTATAATGAACGAGCAGCTGATGCTGGTTTAACATAAAGCCGTATGTACGAGGAAACAGTTCGCTGTTTCACTTGGCTTACTATTTAATATTGCTTTATTTACATACGTTCTCGTATTCAGTAGAAATACTGTAATCCACTGTTTAAGTAATAAGTTTGTATGTGACAACAAAACAAAAGAAATACTAGTTAATTTTCTCAAGAGTAAATAGATCAGCGACGCAGAGGAGTGGAGGTATGGTAACGGCCCCGACTTAAAAATTTAAGGTCGTGGAGACGTGATTACGAACCTAGTCAGGGGCACTTGTGTACTTTCTGTACAACCGCAACTGCCTATCTGAGCTACACAACCTTATGTTTGGAAAATACGACAACTTTTCGTATGACTGTCAGACTTTTAGAACACGGCGAACTAAACACCACATTTACTAGCAATATTTGAAATACTAAATTCTCTCTCTTTTCAGCTAATTGCCTTCCACAGGACAGAAACTGGTCCTGGGTAGTCCTCATCCATCCACTGTCAGCCACCTTCTTCAAATCATCGACCCAACGAACTGAACCGATCTCCACTCCACATGCACACGACCACATGTCTCATCATCATCTCATCAGCCTAAAATGTTCCCACTACTGGTACACAGGCCTCCTCTCTGTGAGAGGGAGTGGGCCATAATCCACCACGCGGGCCCAGTGCGGGTTGGTAGATGTCACATGTCTTCGAATGTTTGGTTCTAGGACATGCCGGTTTCCTCACGATGTTTTCCCTCACCGTTTTGAGAGCAGTGGTGATAAAATAAATTACACAAAAAATGCGGCTGGCGGGGTTCGAACCCACGATCTACAATTCGTAAGTCGGGACCGGTACCCAGTGGTACCGGTCCCGACTGGCCCAGTGGCCACCAGTGCTCCTCAACACATGTCTGCTTTGTCCCATCTACCCATCATCGGTCCGTCTGCAGACATGGTCGGCCCACTGCCACTTCAGCATGCTAAATTGTACGCGTAATATCGATAATTTTATTTAACTGGAGAATCGCTCTCTCCATTGCTTTATTTTTTTTTTCTGGCCAACCAACAATTGTATACATATACTGATACATTATGACAAATTATATATTCATATTCATATCTTTATTTGCATTCTTATATGGTTAGTATTACAATTTCTTATAGGTTAGCACCGCATGCCCCATTGAATAATAAGTGTTACGAGTTATAAATAATTAATAATAAAATTTAAAAACAGGATTAAAATAAAATACTTGAATACAATTAAAACCGAAATTAAATCAAAAAATCAAATTAAAATTAAAGACAAAATCGATAATTAATAAACAAGATGAAAGTCAAAACATTCAAAATTAAATACCAATTCAATTGCTCCTGACCAACCTCGAATTTGTGTATCAGTCCTATTGGTGGTCCTAATGGTGACTTAAAATTATCTTCTATTCGTTTTATTACCAACAGAACCCGATGAAAATCCTAGTAGCTGCAACACACTATATTTATTTATATTAATGCTTAACGCATTTACCGCAATGAAGTAATTATGTAGTCCAGTAATAATTTTCAGACCTCCATTAAATTATGATACTCGAACAGCACTACATAATATTATAAATCTTGTATGGAGCTTGTATGATAAATTTACGGCGAATGCATGCCTTGCCCAGCTTGGATTAGCATGGCAATCGACATGGAATCTTTAGAAAGATTATGAGCATTTGAATATATAATTTTATATAGTGACCCCGCGTTGTAAGTACCTATGTGAAATAAAATTTATTACATGACTAAAATTAATCGTGTAATCTACATATTCGTATTAGACATTTACTTAGACAGTTGGGGTCATAAAAGGTTACTTCAGTAACAGAATCATAATATTATAGGATAATAATAATTGCGTCAGCGACCATTTTGTCATATTATTGTCAAAATTATAGAATTTTTATTTCAAGAATTACAGGCACTTTCGAAATTAAAATCTGGAAAATACCTACTGTTAAATGATAAATGATCTTTATTCAGTAAATTGGTTTTGGCAAACTCTTTTACACGTCAAAAGACACTATTTTACACTAGATGAGGCCGGTGTTTCGTACCTGACTACTCTGAGAAGAAACATCCGAAACAAACTCGAGGTCACAGTCTCTTTTAAAGTCCAGACAATTTTTATTGATCAAATGTATGAGAACCATGCAGGTGTCTGAGGTGATCTTTTGAAGAAAGAACCACACAGATTTGAGTGGACCTGTCCAGTCAGTGCAAGCATGTGTCAGTTACCGTGTGTGTCAAAACACAAGGTGCTCAATTACAGTTAGATAGGACATGAAAACATTATATTCTCCTCAATTTACAATCTTTATTAATTAAACAAAAAAGCAGTCGTCGATCACATCTGTCAAATTTCTTAAATAGATTTATTTATTTATTTATTTATTTGCTCTCATGCACATCATACACTTAACATTGCTGTCGGTTCCAGTACATGAACCCTGTCAGGGCACTGCAAATCTCAGCGCTGGTTTGCCATTGAGTTTACATAACAATTAAATTAACATTAGAACTGAGTCAATCTTATAACAAATAAATACAAAAGTCGATTTAAATAATAACAATGATAGGGATTATTGAGCAATAATAATTACAATAGAACGAATTTAGAACGAATCATGACGTTATGTCAGTATAAGTTAATATTATTACATTAGTTATTTCATTAGTCAATAGATTTTGAACCTTATAACAATTTGGGAAGGTAATGTTCGATTGGTATTTAACAGATTCGGGTAGGTTGACCTGCTGGCGTCTGTACCACGCTGCTGCGTAGGGTTGGGATTCCAGTTACGAAATTACGTTTATCACTACCAAGACAAACAGTTTTACGACAGTTTATAAACTAATTCGATAACTTATTCTTCCAATTTTGCTTTTGGGCACAACTCCAGCCAAGGCTTATCAAGGTAAGCATTTATTAAATGGGCCTAGTGATGTAACTATATGTTATTCAGTAAGAATGTTGAGATCTGCTTACGTTAGAACATTATCTAATCAGTCGTTATTATACTTCATTGTTTTTTTTTTATCCTACTAATATTATAAATGCGAAAGTTTGTGAGGATGTATGTAAGTGTATGTAGGTATGTTTGTTACTCTTTCACGCAAAAACCACAGAACGGATTTAGCTAAAATTTGGTACACAGATAGTTTATAACCTGGATTAACACATAGGATAGTTTTTATCCCGATTTTATGTTCCCGTGGGATAATTTTTTATTACCTATAAATATTATTATGAAACCGTTGGGACACAAACTTTTTCTTGGATAGGCCAAATGATTCCTCCAGGCCTGGGTGGAGTGGGAGTGTGACTAAAAATCAGAGCTCGGGCCACGGTATCCTGCTTAGAACGCATTACGCAACCCGGTCCACACTAATTAAGAATCTGTTTTTATTGTGGGTGGAAAAAATCATCACATCAGTAGAGTAGGTAGTCCTCCCCGTAAGAAATCTTTGATTTCTAAAGGACTGTCAAACTCGTAGTGGCTAAAACCCACCCTGTTCCTTATTTAATTTTTTTTTCAAATTTATAAAACAAACAGTTCAAAATGTTTTAAACAAGTGTTTTTTTTGTTTTTTTTAGTTTTTGGTTTTTTTTTTCAAATTAATTCCACCTTGTTTGTTGATGTTTAAACGTATAAATTAATTATGTTTCATTTCTAGACTACATCTTTTCAAATTCGCCCTTTGTAATGAAATTTTTACGAAAAATGATCAATGGATAAAAAACATGTGATGTTTTTTTTTTCTAATAATTTTAAGCATTATTTCATTACAATGCCAATAAAAGTTAAAAATATGACATAACAATGGCATTACACTCAAAAGGTTTTATGTCAAACTATTTAGACTCCTGAATATTAATTTATTTTCATTTTATATGTAGGTATTCATCTGCTTTGAAAAGAAGTTGAAACGGGTAATAAAAAACACTGTTTAATTTCAAACTGTTTTAAACACTGTTTTAAACAGGTGTTTTAAAACAACTTGTTTTAATCATGCCAACCCTGGCCGTGGTAACATCTTAAGACATTCCTACAACTCCTACCAAGATCGTGAGTGTACAATCGACAAAGTTGAATTATGACCCACCATAACCTTATTTTCTAACAGACATTCAAATACAATTTTATTAGGTCCACATTTGCGTCAACATACCTACATATCCATGGTAACGACTTTGATCTTTGTCAATTTAACGGATTCAAATGATTTTTGTCAAAATGGGTCATAATTCAATTTTGTCAATGGTACACGGATAAACGACTAGACTCGGAACCTGTCATTATACAAATATTAGTTCTATGCGGAGTTCGAAACCGTGACAAGCAGTACTACAGTCAATCGCCTAGCTACTCTACCAACAGTGTCATTAAGAGATACACAATAAACCAAAAACTTGCTCTCTCACGGAAGCTTAAACTCATAAAACAAACAACATTATACAAAAACACACTCGTTACTATAAATAGGAAATGTTATAAGACTTCCTACATATAGAACTTGTATGTCAATTAGTGCAATAATAATTTCCTGCCTTAGAAAGTAATAAAGCAAGCTATTATCAAGATGTGAACCGGGTGATGTGGTTGGAACACTTTCTCTGAGTATCGTAGCTACCTATACAGTTCAATTAGAGATTAATTAATGGTACAATCATTGTATGCTTTATTGATTTATTCTTTTTTGGAACGAAGTTCCTTATCGCGCGTTGTGAAAGGGGGCTAGACGGAAAAAATTCTTACGAAAAGTTGTCACGACACTTTTTGGAACGAAGTTCCTTATCGCGCGTTGCGAAAGGGTGCTAGAGCTCAAAGAGTGGAGCGGAGAGGAGTGGAGTGGAGTGGAGTGGAGTCGCGACGATTATTTTTGTTGAGTGTATACAGTAACTTCGTTCCATTCGGGTGTCCCTTGACACCTCTCAAGTTTTTTTTATATTTTTTTCGTCGTGACGATGATTCTCTTTGACATGATTAAATTAGCGTTTTTTTTACGTGGTAAAATCATCAAATGTTTCCTCCCAGGGCAGGACGGGAGGGACTGTCAGACTTACTGACTAATGATGAGATCGATATGCATTATTTATTGCTGGTACCTGTATGGAACACTAACTTCTACCCGTGACTTCACTCGCGTTAATTATTTGACAGTAAATTCGGGGTGTTCACGTGGCGCCGTCTATTTATTAATAACGATGTTTTTTGGTGTTTACACCGAGAGTAGCGTATTTTATCGCAATATATCTAATATCTTTAAACGAGCAATTCTTGTATATATATTTATATATAATCAGGATCTTGGAAACGGCTCCAAGGATTTTCGTGAAAGTTACAGATTAGGGGTTTTTCGGCTCAAGGAATCGATTTATCAAGGTCCCAGGTTCGAGAAAAGCTCGGTTCCCAAGATATAGACATTTTAAAAACCAAGCGAAGCTCGGTCAACCAGATATTGTTATTTAAAGTAGATAATTGATAGAACAATTTTAGTAACCCTGACATTAGCAATATTGCTAAAAAGCTGCTGAACTGTTTTTCGGGATGAAAGGTCTTTCATTCTGAATTTGTTAGTGTGCGTTTCTGTATTGCAAACTTACCTTCGCATTTATAAGTTAGGATGCCGTTGCCTGAAGAAACAGAAATGAGACGCAACACGCTTTCCCCATGAATGTCAGCTAACCACATGCCACGGCCCCATAGCTTATGGCGATGAGAAACTGTTGGTCGTAAACCACAGACCACGAATATTTTACACTGTCTTGCAAAAAATATAGGGACGCTGCTTTGGACCATCGATCGGAAACGTCGAAACATATGGTCACTAACACTATCATGAGAATTTAAAACGATATATTTATTAACATGTTTAGTTAATGTCATGATCACGTGATCGAATTGTCTGCTGTAAATGAATAGTATCTAAACATAATTAATTATTTTTTGCACGGGTTGCGCAGTGGTCGAGTGATGCGTGTCGCGGATGCGATTCTCACACGAAACAAATTTAGTATGAACAAGTAGTTGTTCTGGATCTGCCTGTTTGTTAATGTGAGTTTAGATGTTTGTAAACACACCCACGACACAGGAGAAATTCTTAGAGCAACATTTCTTAAAAAGAACTTCTTGACGCTTCACTTAAATTCGTAACTGAAGTGACTTCTTGCAGAGCGATATTTATTACTAATGGCTGCTACACACCTTACGATAAATCGTTACGATTAGTCGGTACAGTTCAAACTGCAACGATAAATCGACAAGTGTGTATGAGAAAAACTGTACAGTTTGTTCGATTTTTCTCATACACACTTGTCGATTTATCGTTGCAGTTTGAACTGTACCGACTAATCGTAACGATTTATCGTAAGGTGTGTAGCAGTCTTAAAATACAGAAAGAAAAAATATTTATTTGGCACAAAACCACGACAAACACACAACAAAATAAAAGAAATAGAAAAGTGGAAACTTAAGCTAAAAACAAAAATAAAAGGAAGAAATAAAAAAACAAAGGATTGATGAATGTCCCATGGCTGCGCCAAATAGGCCCAGTTCAGCAAAATGTCGAGCATTTAGTGCTCGACGCTGGTTTTCAACTGGGCCTGTATTTGTGATGTAACGGCTACTGATATATTGATGTAGTGTCAATGCTTATGTATGTATGTACTTACATAAAAAATAGATATAATATAATAATACAAATATACTACATAATAATATACATATAAATGTTAGTAATATAAAACCAACAGATAAAGAAATAAGACAGTGTGATAATAGCTTGTTTGTTTTTCACTAACACCCTGTTTTGAAACTGTATTAAAATGAGATATATTTTCCGAGAACCTTTTACTGCAACCGAAGTCAGTCAGTATCGAAGAGTTACAAGACATTTCATAGAACGCGTGAGAGTGAACACACATGGCCCCGTTTCAGTTCAAGATGCAAATAAATATTTTATTATTCGAAAACTGTTACAGACTTATATAGGGTTACCATATCTTAGATTTTGTCTTGATCTCGGGATTTTTTAGACTTTTCTCAGGATTGCCGCCGGATTTTGGATATGTGAAGTTTGCGGTTGTGTTTTCATAGAAGAGCTGATTATTCGGATCTAAATATAAAAAAAAATCGATTCGAGAACCTATAGAGACTAATTTAAAATTCGGCTTTGGTCATGTAAATATATGAAAATAAATCTATGAAATTTATGGTAGAGGTGGATGTATCTCTACACGCTCTCTCCACGCATCGCGTGGCAGGCTGCAAAGCTATAAATGAGATTTGAAAGTAAATACACGAATTTTTGAAAATTTCGGAATTTTTAAATAGAAATTACGTATATTAATACAATTAGAAACCAAAATGAAATAAATAGAATTAAAAGATTTCAAAATGTATGAACAAACATCGACGTCGGGAATGTTTCCCTTTTTTGGAAAGCTTTTTTTTAAAGTCATATTTCGACCACTATAGCAAAGGCAAATTCTACAAACAATTTAAATGGACGGTAGAACTACACCCTACTACATTGCGACTAAATATTTTACTGCTGCAAGTGTTTTTGAGGTTAAACGTTCCGTTTGTTGTTTCCAGGTAAAACTACAACTTTATGAACATAAAATTGGAAAGTCATTTACCTAAAACATTAGCAATTCAATAGGTATTCACCTAGCTGTCCTAGAAAATCTTAGGACAAAATTGTTGCCATGATGAAGGGTCAGCACCTCACGACACTATCGCCATTTGTCACTTGGCACATTTTGGTGCTTTAATGTCGTAAATCCATCACTTGGGTGGCCTTCCAACGGTTTTTCAGTTGCAACAAATTCTAAGGGCCTGCTTAAAATGCTGCTGGGGCCTTATTTAACTGACAAGTCCCAATTCAACTCTCTCCACGCATCGCGTGGCAGGCTGCAAAGCTATAAATGAGATTTGAAAGTAAATACACGAATTTTTGAAAATTTCGGAATTTTTAAATAGAAATTACGTATATTAATACAATTAGAAACCAAAATGAAATAAATAGAATTAAAAGATTTCAAAATGTATGAACAAACATCGACGTCGGGAATGTTTCCCTTTTTTGGAAAGCTTTTTTTTAAAGTCATATTTCGACCACTATAGCAAAGGCAAATTCTACAAACAATTTAAATGGACGGTAGAACTACACCCTACTACATTGCGACTAAATATTTTACTGCTGCAAGTGTTTTTGAGGTTAAACGTTCCGTTTGTTGTTTCCAGGTAAAACTACAACTTTATGAACATAAAATTGGAAAGTCATTTACCTAAAACATTAGCAATTCAATAGGTATTCACCTAGCTGTCCTAGAAAATCTTAGGACAAAATTGTTGCCATGATGAAGGGTCAGCACCTCACGACACTATCGCCATTTGTCACTTGGCACATTTTGGTGCTTTAATGTCGTAAATCCATCACTTGGGTGGCCTTCCAACGGTTTTTCAGTTGCAACAAATTCTAAGGGCCTGCTTAAAATGCTGCTGGGGCCTTATTTAACTGACAAGTCCCAATTCAACTGAAGGGATCCGATGAGCTAACAGGGCCCGATGTAATTCAGGAGTGTTGAGGGAATGTCTTAAGAGGTTAACGCTACACTGGAACGCAAAGGGCAATGGAACAGAATGAGTCAGTACGAGTCCAAGTTGGGTCATTATTTCTCACAGCTCATTGCAACTTGAGCTTATATTTCTGAGCAATTTAATGCAAGGAAACAGAAGCAGGAAAATAAAACCGTTTCTAGAAAAGTGACGTCTTTAAAGCTTTAGCAAAGCTGGCTGTCTTGTAATTGGGTGGGTCCTATTCAAACTTCAAAATGCATCGAACCCTTCCTTTAACACTTCAGCGTCTTAATTGCAGACATTTTGACGGAGAGGATTGAAACAGCAATTTTGAAAATGTACACGCGTATACGATACGAGTGCACATTTTTCATTCATTCTTTATATTTTTTAAATGACTTTACGGATTTTAATGAAACTTCGCACATATAACTAAGACAAAAAATTCTAATTATAATTTTTTCAGATTTTAGCCGGTTCGATTCCCGGGTGTGGGAGAAAGGAACTTTCGAAAATCTTTGAATGCAGTTTGCTTTCTATTCAAAAATAAAGGAATGTTTCCTTTGAGTAAAATTTTCTATCTGCAGTATTAAGAGTACTTTCCCTCCAGGTGGCATTACAAAATTCCACCCTGTATACGAGTAGCATAAGGATAGCCCTTTAAAACTTGCTGCCTGGATACTTATCACTTTTATCGACCATACGTATAATTATGTATGTTTATGTTGGAATTTCTCTAAATTAATTAGCACGTTTGCTGTTCTGTTTTGAACAACTGTTTTGATAACTAATTGAGTAACGGCCTCATTTCAGTTGAAAATGTTTAGTATGCGTTTGGATAAGGAATAGGACTAATTAATACAGTGTACAGACAGTACAGTGTACACGCATAAAAAAAATTGCAATCACTTTGAGAAATTAAAATCTTTTTGTTACGATAGATTTTATTTTATGATTTCTTCTTCTTTAAAAGTTTAGTTTTAATAAAGTAAGCTTTGTTGTTTTACTTATTTTTGCATAAAACTTGCAAAAATGAGTAAGCCAAACCCAAAATTCACCAAAATAGATGTTGGTCTAGTGGTTAGTGACCCTGACTGCTATGCCGGAGGTCGTGGGTTCAATTCCCACCCAGGACAAATGTTTGTGTGATGAGCACGATCATTTGTTCTGTGTCTCGGTGTAATGTATCTATAATAATTATGTATGTATTTAGAAATATATAAGTATGTTTATCAGTTGTCTAGTACCCATAACACAAGCTCTGCTTAGCTTGGGACTAGATGGCGTTGTGTGATAGTTGTGGAATATTATTATTATTATTTATTATTAACCTATTTAGCTGAATTGTGGTTTTCCCGTCAGGATTTCATCTTTGCCTAAACTTCGGGGATTGCCGGGGTCGCGGGACTTATCTCATTAAAATGACCCCGGAACTTAAGGCCTATTGAAGGACACCGTGGATTTTAGTCAGTACAAGTCTGACAGTCCCTCCCGCCCTGCCTGGGGTGGGAGGACTCATTTGATGATTTTACCACGTAAAAAAAAAACTTCGGGGATCACTGGCGTCATGTCATCATCATATCAGCCGTAGGATGTCCACTGCTGAACATATGCCTCCCCCATAGATTTCCAATAGGACCGGTAGGAAGCGGCTTGCATCCAGCGCGATGCTGTGATTTTCATCAGATCGGACGTCTCACGCTGCGCTTACCCGTGTGTGGTTTCCATTCGAGGACCTTACGAACCCATCGGCCGTCAGTTCTGCGTGCTATGTGGCCTGCCCACTGCCACTTCAACGTGCTAATTCGGTGGGCTATGTCCGCAACTTTGGTTCGTCTACGAATCTCCTCATTTCTGACTCGATTACGCAGAGAAACACCGAGCATAGCCCTCTGCATAGCTCGTTAGGTTATCTTGAACTTACTAATATGATGCCCATAGTAAAGACCAGTTGTCAGAGTTTCAGCGGCATAAGTCATCACTGGGAAAACGGGTGCGTCTCATTTCATATAAAGTTATTTGATCTATTTTCATTTCAATAACGTTCACATGATATAATCAACGTGAGATATACCAACGGTTGATATAATTTCTTTACACATAATGTTTGTGTTACTCTAAAACTCATTTCATATAATTTTATTTGATATAACGTTTATTTAAGCGTAAATCATTACATTTAACGTTTGAAACATATAATATAACGTCTAAACTATTTTCTTTGATGACTTCGGCTTATCCTTTGAGCTTTGATTGTTTGCCTTCACTATTGCTATTGTTATTAGAAAAAAATAGTATCCAAGAGCGAGCGAAGCGAGCTCGTGACCTGGGACACCCCGACATGGACAGGTTAGGTTCGAAGGGGATATATATATAACCTGTTACTCGTGTTAGGTTACTTTAAACCTTGCACCCAGAAATAGGAGCCTCCGTCGAGCCAGCATGACAGGTAGTAATCAGTTATTTGACCTAGGATGCAAGAGCGAGCGAAGCGAGCTCGGGACTTGGGGCACCCCGACACGGACAGGTTAGGTTCGAAGGGGATTCCCCTTCCCCTTTCCCTTCGTGTTAGGTTACTGTAAACCCTGTACGCAGAAATAGGAGCCCCGCGAAGCGGGGCTCCGTCGTACATTCATGGCAGGTGGTACTATTACTAGGTACATCAGTGGTAGATTACTTGCCAGGAAGAAAAAAAAATTAGACGAAATAAGTTTTATGTCTTTTGAGTGGTATACAAAACGAATTTATATTCATTGATTGTTATGCTTATAGAAATAAGTCATTATAAAATTATGTCAATCGTTTATTATAATATTAACAGATCGTTATATCAAATAAAATTATATATTCAGTTGTTATCTCTTGTAAAGGACAATGGGCAAATTTGTATGGAAGGTGGTCCATATTACCAATACACGTAGTGGATGTCTTTTTAGGTAGGTCTTGTCATAAGATTCATGAAAATAAATGATTTTTTATTCTAATGTACCGGGTATTAGTACAGTCAAGTTCATAAGACTTAAGTGTTATCAAGGGATTTTGTTTTCTGGTATATCTATTCTACTTGTTTATTTACTTATGTATGTGAGCATGTGTGTTTTAATAAAGACTAGACATATTGGTACAGTCAGAGACATTAATATGTAACCACATACATACATAGGGTACACGCCGACAATGGAATTCGAACGTATAAAATACGGATGCGAGGCCAAACACATAACTGCTCGGTAACACCCAACACCAACCCCAAAAAAAAAAGAGGCTGTAAAAAATATTATAAAGGCGTAACTCAGAAAACAGTTTACAAATCACTTGTTAGGTGTCACAATCAATAATTGTTTCATCTAAAAACTGTGCTGGAGGATTAAATCCTTCATGTCTCGCTAGACCCATGTACCAAACCACAGATAATATGTGTGCACAGCTTCCTAACGTACGACTACCGGTCAAACAGCTACAGTAATATTGAATTATGGCGTCGATACCAGTTTAGTTTCTATCTAATAATATATAGCCATAATATTGGCGTGCCCTAACGTGTCTGGATTGTATTCTAATCCTCATTAAGAATACATTTGTTTGTTGAATATTGAACTCGTTTAGGTCACCTAACTGTCCATCTCTATACAATTCAATTACATACACCCCATCCCGCAAATGTTCAGCACAATACGACTTCGCCAGTTTCACATGGTAAGTGCCAAGCGCGAACAGTATTATTTGTTCTTTTGTTAGGGATGGGAAATCTATATTAATATCTTCCATTCTTCTGAATGGGACTCTTTGTCTATTTAGACGGTGCGAAACCACATAATCCATTAACAGATTCGGTATGTGCTCTCTTTCCTGTATTTTATTTAATATAGGAGGAGCTTGATCATTGTCATTTAGTACCAAATGAAAATTATTTATCAGTGCTGCACACACTTTAAAATCCACAAACATGTGTGGAAGCGCTCTATTAAAATAGTTTTGGCGCAAAAGCTTGTAGTCACGCTTAAAGCGTCCATTGACTACCTCTATCACCCAACGACATTTCGTTATTTTCCTGGACTGGTTGGCTTGGGCTGTTGATAACTGAGAGGCACCATTGGCCTTAGTAGGAGGCATGTGTCCTTCGTAACCATAAGGTTCCAGGTTTTCCATGGCATCACGGAAGCCTCTGTCTAATATAAAAACATCGTTTGGGACAAGAAACACATGCAATGAGTGTTCTTCATCACTTAAAATGGAATTTAATATTGTTGCGTCACTCGTTGTTGCAGCATATGGTCCCAAAACACCAACTATATAACCGTTACTTGTTGTGATCAGAAACGGCTTTAAAAGGTTGTCGAACTTGTGTAGGCTGTAACTAAGTCTCTGGAATAAAAAAATAGCACTTTTTTGGATGTAAATATATGTGCCATCGCATATCAATACTACTTTTGTATTTGCTTCATCACCGAAGAGCGATTTGGGTATCAGCAAAGTCTTTTGCAGTGCTTCATTTCTAGTGATGTGGTCAAGACCTAGATGCTGAGGGACGTATTCATCTTCTTTACGCAGCGCACGCAACGGAAGCTCTCGAAAAGGAATACATTTTCCCGATTTTGAAACATTTCTCATTGCTGCCCCGTTCCTATTGGTGATAGCGTGATGTTATATAGCCTATAGCCTTCCTCGATAAATGGTCTATTCAACACAAAAATAATTTTTCAATTCGAACCAGTAGTTCCTGAGAATAGCGCGTTCAAACAAACAAACAAACAAATAAATAAACAAACAAACAAACTCTTCAGCTTTATAATATTAAATATAGATATACAGGGTGTCAGGGACATCGACGCACAAACGGATACCAAGGGTCCAGGATATGATTCTGTTTTTCCCAATCATGCAGAGATCATGCAAGAATCGTGTCCTGGACCCATGGTATTGGGCCATAGTTTGTGCGTCGATGACGATGTAGAGAAACACAAAAATATATTTTAAAATAATTAAAACTTTCAACCTGACTGTACATGTTACCCGGTTACTTGGATTTTTTTAAATATTTTTTCATAAACATATGGGCTATAAACTATCATATAAAATTGATTTCAAGCGTATTGGTTACTTGGACCAATTTGACGCATTGTCTTTTTAGAGATTTTGTAGTTATATCATATATTATATGACGGAGGGTCGAGCGGCTGAGACACCACGTGTCGCTGTTTCTCCGTCATCAGTTGGTCCTCCATTATGGGCGTGTAGTTGCAGGTAGTTGAAAAATAATATTCACAAAATATCTCACTTAATTTAACTTTTAATATTTCAACAAAACTTCACCAAAATAACTAATGATTACAATAATAATTACTGATTAAATAACGGAGAGAAAATAATTAAACTTTAGAGCCAATGGGTTTGTTCATGGTAGCTCGGCTGACCGTCGCCTCAAAAGTGCGCGTCACCGCCGCCATGACACTTACAACTCCATTCGGTGTTACCCGCTCTAAATTAAAAGTACCAATAAAGAAATAATTCTTACACCACAGAGTAAAAATAATCGATTACAACTTATAAAAAATGTTACAATAAATCAACTAAATCATCGCGCGCCGTCACGGCCGTCCTGCATCGTCACACGTCCTCGTGTGTACTTTCCTCCTCACAAATGACCTCCAAAGTGGGGATGAGAACCTATCCGCTACAACACTCTCCAGATTTTTTTTTCAATATCTGTGAACAAAACAACAACAACAACCAGTCGGTCACATTTTCAAAGCTCGGTCATTCTGACCACAATAACATTTTCAAGAATATTATCAAATCTTGACACGTCTACTCGAAATAAATCGAAGCTTAATTGTCACTAAGACCCAAAACATTACTAGAACTGAAAGTGTACCATTTCATTTCATTTCAACTAACAGGTGCCACACAGGCTCATGGGTGCCACACAGGCTCACGGGTGCCACACAGGCTCGCGGGTGCCACACAGGCTCACGGGTGCACAGTCAAAGTCAAAGTCAAAGTTAGTCGTTGCCACACAGGCTAGTCGTTGCCACACAGGCTAGTCGTTGCCACACAGGCCAGTCATTGCCACACAGGCTAGTCGTTGCCACACAGGCTAGTCGTTGCCACACAGGCCAGTCATTGCCACACAGGCTAGTCATTGCCACACAGGCAGTCAATAGTCAATGTCACATACATCATGTCATGACTGGGACTGTAGCACCGTAACTTGAAGTGTTTAATAATATTCCTTTGATTGTCTATGACAATTCAAAAGTGCCTGTAACTGGCCTACTTGAAATGAATGCTTTGATTTTGATCAAAAATACAATTGAAAGGAAATGTAATTACACACTCACCATGGCCGTCATCGGCCCCTTCTGACTCTACACTGTTAGTTGGCGTTTCCAGCCCAACAATAAACTTTAAAGGTAAAGGTAAAACGTAACACTCAGGCATAGGTCGTATGCGATCATGTGAGTTTGAGTTCAATACCTACCTTTAGCAAACATCAATATCTGTCAACATCAAGCAGCTCAGCCACTTGATAAGGCCTTTATATTTTGGCTCTAACTTTGTTTTACTGCGCTCACGATTTTCTAATAGGACATAAGACATAATCTCCTACTTTTAATTTATTTACTTTGGCTTTGTTTTTGTCAAACCTAACTTTCTATGTAGACAGTTTCGCGATAAGAAGTCTACCGCTCCCTTTTTTTTTGCCATGATGATATTCAACGTCAAATTCAAAAGATTGAAGGAAACACCCATTATCTGTGGACACGAGGAGTAAGGTCTACTTGAGACTTAGACGCCTTGACTGCATTGCAATAAGTAATTACTGTGAACTTTTGTCCTTATAAGTAATGACGAAAATGTTTTATGCTATTCACTACTGCTAGCGACTCTAACTCATATGAGTGATACCGTGACTCAGCGCTAGAGTTTCGGCGATTATAGAATTCGAAAACATGTAATTTTCCGTTAATCTTTTGCATAAATATGGCACCATAACCAGCGCTGGCATCCATATGCAACTCTATCGTCTGGTTTGGGTCGAAAATAGAGTTAGAACGGGTTTGTTGGTAAGTGTCGCAATAATTTCTTTTCTTATTGTTTCAAAAGCTGTTTTCCACTGTATTTTGCCTTTACATGAAGTAAATCTATAAAGAGGGCAGGTGTTTTGAGAGAAACATGGTACAAATTATCAAAAGTACGAAGCTAAGCCTATAAATTGACGTAGTTGAGTACCCGTTTGGGGAGGTGCTAGTACTGTCAGTGCTCTAATTTTTCGCGGATTTGATCGTATTTTGCCAGCGGCTACGTGGTACCCTAAGAACTCTACTTCAGTTTTGAGAAAAGTTCATTTCTCTATGTTGAAAGAGAAACCAGCGTCTGTTAATGCTTTCAAGATCTAACGGTAGCGAAGTACAGCAAATGACTCCTTCAAAACTCCTAGAGCTTTTATTCATCGCACGTTGGTACACCGATGGGGCGGATGAATTAACCAAAAATAAACCTTATCGTAATGACCTTTCGTTATTTCTTTACGAATATAGCCGTAAGTATTGAGTTTCAGATCAAAAGATTTACGTTAGATAAAACAAATAACCAAGCAAGTATTAAATCCAATTATCATTACCCAATAATCTAATCATACAAAAGCTGGAGTTTTATTCATGTCCTGTAGCTAACATTTAGCCCCACAAACAAACCTCTGTTTGTCTTACCGCATTACTAAAGAATGACCAGATCGACACAACTCTATGGTCTCTAGGCTAGTCTCTACCAGAGCACATCGCGTATCCAAGAGTTCAGGCGTTAGAAGAAAAGCATTGCCAAAAATTCAAATTACCATTTGTTTCGTCCATACGAAAAACAGCACGCTCCACTGACTTTTCCTTTACTTGGTTTGATTTATTTAATTTGGTGGAAGCCACTAACCATATTATCAACAGATGTGACATAATTTGCTCCTACCAAAGATTGTGGGGAGGGGAGACCTATGTTCAGCAGTGGACGTCTAACGGCTGATATGATGATGATGATGAAAGGTTGTATTTGATCAGATATTAAAGGCAATGGATAACAATCGGGAACTGTGTTGCTGTTAAGCTCACGGTAGTCTACGCAAAGACTGTCAGATCCGTCTCTCTTTTTGTCCAGCAAGATAGGGAGTAGAAAAAGTGAGAAACTTTCACGAATGACACCAGCATTTAGAAGTTCTTTGATCTTAGAGCGCACTACTTATCTTTCATCACAACTAAGCCGGTATGAACGGCGTTGTACAGTGCGGTTGGGATCAATCAATCTTATTTTTAATTTTCCTGTACTAACTCTACTTATAAGAGTGCCTTCTACAAAAAAATGTTGGTAATTTTCGAGTAAAGAAGTTAATTATTCTCTTTTTCCATCGGGAATATCACTATTCACACTATCAAAGTCTTTTACTTCTGAACCTACATCACAAATAGCACCTATTTTAATGTTATTCAATAAGCAACAAAGATGTTTCAGAAATTTCAACTGAAAATTTCAATGCTAGTAAGTCCTATCCTATCATAACGGCAGTGGAAATACAATACTCAGGTAAGACATGAAATAATAACTGTAACGAGTAACATTGTATCATAACAGTGGACAGTATTTTAAAATTGCATTGTAAACTAGATTGGGCTATGCCTAAAAACGTAACAGCATTTTGCTGTCATTTATCAGGGAAACTACTAGCTAAACTTTCCCGGATCAAAGAGCACACAGCACCGGAATCAAAACAAAATGAAAACGACTCACCGGATTCGGTAGATAGTAGCTCTGTAGCTGGCTTAATGGTGCAGATAAACACTCGCTTCTCAACTCGGCTGCTCCCGGAGTCAGTCTCCTTCTTTGGATAACGTATGGCGATGTGACCGGGTTCGCCACAGACGAAGCAGGCCTCTCAGCTTCCTTGAGACATTACCTGTGGCTGGTTGCGATCCATTATTTTCTGTGGACTGTTCCTGCGACGATCCATGAATCCCACTTCTGATGACGGAGGGTCGAGCGGCTGAGACACCACGTGTCGCTGTTTCTCCGTCATCAGTTGGTCCTCCATTATGGGCGTGTAGTTGCAGGTAGTTGAAAAATAATATTCACAAAATATCTCACTTAATTTAACTTTTAATATTTCAACAAAACTTCACCAAAATAACTAATGATTACAATAATAATTACTGATTAAATAACGGAGAGAAAATAATTAAACTTTAGAGCCAATGGGTTTGTTCATGGTAGCTCGGCTGACCGTCGCCTCAAAAGTGCGCGTCACCGCCGCCATGACACTTACAACTCCATTCGGTGTTACCCGCTCTAAATTAAAAGTACCAATAAAGAAATAATTCTTACACCACAGAGTAAAAATAATCGATTACAACTTATAAAAAATGTTACAATAAATCAACTAAATCATCGCGCGCCGTCATATATATTACTTACCCCTGGGAAAACACATTGCTCGAAAACTTTGCCTTAATGAAATGAAATGAAATTGTTTATTTACCAGATTTGCATCCACATAATAAGATTATGAATTATATATATATATATATATATATATATATATATATATATATAACTGTACATATTAAATTATTAAAAAATAAATAATACACAATTGAAATAAATAAAATACAATAATTTAAACAAGTCGCCGCAAATTAGGTTATGGCCTTAAGCCACTGAGGTATTTTGGAGGAGAAAACTTTGAAGTCTATAATCAGTTTACATGAAAAATTAGCCCTATGACCTTTACATACAGTTGATTAATACAAGTACCCATTTGCATAAAACGAAAATTTAAGTATTTCTGACCTTAAACCTTTTTCTAAGATCGCACGATACTTAGCCTCAATAATAATTTCCCACAGCATTAAATAAATAATGATATTAAAAAGCGCATTATTATTCTAGAATCTTACGTCATCTCTACTTATTCCATTTGTCTATCGATTGGATGTCGATGTTCGACGTTATTTACTTAAGCCATCGTAAAATATTGAATTACGTCGTTACGACGTATAGCTTTTATGATTAGCCTGTTTAATGAGATATTGCTCGTTCGTGTTATTTTTATGTTATTGCCTACTTGTCACGTTTTTACATTTTTTTTTCTTTTTACTTGGCTTAATGGTTTAGTAGTAATGCGAAACCGATAATGTGTCCATATTGGATGACACTTTAAAACGGAAAAATACCTAGCGTCTTTTTAAGAGCACACAACGCCAAACGGCATTTCATGCACACGCAATCTCAAAGCATTTAATTCAATTCAACCATTACAGGCACTTTTGTTTTGACAAAATATATAGTTTTATTATTAATCTTTGATGCCAACCACAGTCCCATTCATAAAGCATAATAACTTGTGAAAGAACCGTAGTTGCCCATTTCAAATCATAGATCTCTATGGATAAGAATAGGTAAATGTGAGCAAATACAAACTCTCAGGTCCTCATTTTCCAAATGACGGTACCGATTTTAATTAAACTTCATACACATAAGCAGGATACATAGGGCTAATATGTCATCAAAAACAAAATAAGCAAAATACATAATTTGATTAAAAATTAATTGATTGATTAACGACATTCTTAAGCCATGTATTCACTGAGCAATAGTGTTTCAGATACACAGTTTCTGAAACATCACGTAAATGTTTCCAGGAAAAATGTTTCGGAAACTCTGCCGTCCACACAGTCAGTTGCTTAGGTCATGTCGCAATCCCATAATATTCGTTTTTTCTCAAACAGTTCTATCAATTTAAAGACAGTTTCATCGTCCCACACTACAGCCATGTTTATAAACAAATGTTTAGACGCGTCCACACTCACATGCACCTGTTGCGCAACTGATTTGTTTCTGTGTTCTCCGCCGCAAGTGGGGAGCACCGAAACATACCGATAAACACGTAGTGTTTACAGAAACAAAATTATATGTTTCTGAAACAAAATTATATGTTTCTGAAACAAAATGATTTGTTTCAGATACACGTAGATATTGTTTCTGAAACAGAGTTTATAAACAATTGTTGCTCAGTGAATACGTGGCTTTAAACTAACAAAATCAAATTAACAAGTACAACAATGACTCAATCCAGTATCAAAAGATCTCTTGAAAGCCACTTCAACTAGATTCTTTTTAGAAGAAAAATAAGAAATTCCGTTTCCGGACCGAACCGTTCAACGGGAATATTGGTAATTTGGTATGCCTCTCATGCGGTCTGTCTGTCAACGAGCTGCATGTCATCCGCAACAGGTAGAAAGTTGAAAATTCCACAAAATGTGTATTTTCTTAAAATGAAATAGAAACGTTCGTTCCATTGCCCGCCTGTCTGCCAACGGCAGCATTGCATGATCCGTAACAGGTAGAACATTATTACAGAGTTGCCATGCAAACATCAAATCTTAAAAACGAATGATACGGAACCCTTCATGCGCGACTCAGACTAACAGTTTACCGGTTTTTTTCTCAATAAAGTCATTTTTTAATTTGAGATAATAATATCAAAGTGTCGTCACCATGTATAAAGCCTCTCGTTATAGTAACGAGTGAGATTGAAGAGTGCAATAAAGCATTAATTGCATGCACTGACAGGTTCCTACAATATCGCCTACACCATAAAACAGTACAAAAGGACCACCCAAAACAAAAATATTTTATTTTAAATCCACTTTCCATCTGATACCCTTTTTATGTCACAATAAGCTCAATCTAATGATATTCCCAGTTAAAAAATCATTTATTCAAAATGGACTGGAAATCAGTACCTTATTTGCACTTACAATAGACAGAACTCCGAAAATTTAATAAAAACAATATTAAAACTTTTACGCATGGAACAAATATTTGTATAATCTACAAGATGTTGTTACGGGTCGGGGTGTTTGTGTATATGAGTTTAAATGTTTGTAACCGCACCCACGATACAGGAGAAATGGCTAAAGTGGGATAACGTAACCTCATTTGTAGCAAATGCAGTATTTCTAAGCACAATTTCGCCTCTATTATTAAATTTTTGTTCAATTGCTTTGCCTTGTGTTTTAAAATAGTTGTTTTAGTACTTATCTTAAAGGCGGCGCTTACGTTTATTAAACGAAGTGAATTTACTGAACTAATCTTTACTGTCCACAAGATCCATAGATACTTATTACCCTCTATCAATCCTTACAATTTGCATTAAAAACAGGTATCGTAATTCCCGGCTAAGAATGGCATCAATTTCCTTGATATTGTAAAGATAGGAATAGGGAGAGTCGCAAAACCAACACTGAGTAAAATAAAGACCACTTTTACCATTTATTGGACTTTTTTTCTGTTTTTATAGAACCGTTTCTAAGAAAGCCGTAATTGAAGGTCTGAAGAAAGATAACTTAAATTTTATAGAACAGGTGAAGTAAAAACATCCGTTTTTGTTCTTGAACTATTGCCACATACTTACTGAGAAAAATATGTATCTTTCTAAACAGTAAGTATAATAGGGTAAGTGTACAGTAAGTATAATAGGATAATATGTTACAGGTAAGCTAGTTTGATGGTTTTATTTGCAGGAGCGAGCGCGGGCCAAAGCGGCGAGTGCCGCGCGCCGTCTAAGGCTGAAAGACGTAAAAATTTTATGAATTCCTATTTTCCAAGAAAATAACTATAAAACATACTACTGAACAAGAAGTATGTTGTTAACTACAATAAATACCAAATTAAAGTTTAAACTACAAAAAAATATGTAACCGCCTTCAAAAACAACCACAAAAAAGGGTAAAATAACCTACAAAAGTTTTCTTTCGGAAGTCGGTGACTTTCCGGGCCAATTCAGATAATCTCACCGTCCCCATTGGCTCTACAAGCTTGATCGCATTGTATCCGTCATTCCCATTGTATGCCAGGATATTGCTAGATCCATCCATAGTGTATTCAGACAAGAGCCATTCTATGGACCGCTCAGAAGTCCTCAATCAAGTTGCTCGGGACCCGAACAATCCCATTCCAACTAAGAAAGTTTTAGAGACCCTCCTCAATAAAAAGGAGACTAACTGGAAAGAGTTCCTTGAGTCAGTGGATGTCAGAGGACTATCCCGTGAAAGTTTAATAATTGGCCTCAAAGGGAAAGAAAGGGAGATCAAGATCGAGGGAAGGTTCTTTTCTTTGATGTCATGGGAGCTCAGAGAATATTTCGTGGTGACAGAATACCTCATAAAAACACATTATGTACCATTGTTTAAAGGTTTAACGATGGCAGATGACTTAAACACAGTTATTAAGAAGCTTATGAACAAAGCTCAAAATGTCTTCTTTCGGAGATGATGAAAGTATTAATCCATCTGAATCAAGTAGCATACAACTAAACGATGACGAGTATAATCAATTGTCCAGACAACTGAGAGGTCAGGAGTATTTATCCAACGTGGATTATTCACTGAATTCACCCCTGATAAGCGATGAGATTGATGAATTTAGAGCGTATCTGAAAGGCAAAACTTATCGTAGGTCCTGGAGTAAGAAGGTATGGCAGAAGAGAAGAGAGGTTCTTTCTATGTCACAAGACGACAAAATCGATTTTATCCCTGCCAGTGACCTGCATAAGTGGTTTGGACGGAAAAACCTGACTAAATCATTCAATGGACGGAGAATAACTGAATTATTGAGTGCTAGTCAATCAGACTCTGATCTTACGTTCCCGGTCGTATCAGCCTTTGTGAAGGCTTGGATTGGGAAGGATCTGGACAATCCCAACAAATCGCAATGCCCTGACGCGATTGTCTCTTTTGCCACCGACTTCCGAAAGAAAAATGTTGTAGGTTATTTGACCCTTTTTTGTGGTTGTTTTTGAAGGCGGTTACATTTTTTTTTGAAAAAGTTTTTTTGTAGTTTAAACTTTAATGATGGGACATCATGGAAATCATGGGACCACTTGGGAAGTATACCCTTTCAAACTAAAGAAAAAAAAAACAAATCGGTCCAGGCGTCATCGAGAAATCGGGGAACATACATAAAAAATAAAGATTCCGACGAATTGAGAACCTCCTCCTTTTTTTGAAGTCGGTGAAAAAGAGAAATGCACAAAAAATATCACAAAAATTTTCAGAGCACCTATAGGGTAAACTACTCATTGGACGCTATCAGTTATTGGACAGAACTCCCTTTAATCTAAGGTTATGATTGAAGAGTCTAACAATTCAACTGGCTCTTTCTGTACTCTCTACTGGTAATACTTAAAAGTTTAAAACATTTCTAATAAATGTCAGTAATTCGTCGAAATTATTTACTTTTCTCGGAGTCCGGACGGTTAACGGTCATTCTAGTGAGAAATAAAGAATTTGGTAAGTTTATCTATACACTTTTTAACGATTTGAATTATTCTACCTGACAATCCTATGTTCTTAGTAGTTTGCACATGTACGATGTATTATGGTATTATGTACTGATTTTAATATGATTACATATTTTTTTTTGGAAAAGTTAGTTAAAAAGTACATTAAATGTAATAAAATGACGTATAGAAATAAGGAAATAGTGTATTAGAAAAGAAAATAATTTGCAAACGTTATTTCCCCTGAAACCGTAAAAATAAACTGTGAAATGTAAAAATAGATGTAATAAAAGTATGTATATAGTAGATATGAGCGCCGATGGCCAATTCCACGGCGGCGGCGTGGCCTGTATATTTTCACGGCGGCGGCGGCGTCACGGCGGCGCGTCGCGGCCGGCCGTGCGCCTTAGTTTTTTTATTTTTATTTGGGAGAGATTTCTTAAGAGGAAAAATGAAGAAAATCAAGTTGTTGTTAGGTACTAAAAACAGTTTTATAAAGAAACGTATTTGCTAATTACAATTTTAGTCTTCTATAATTACAGATTACGTTTACTAAAAACAATAATTATTTCAGTATTTTAAGATGCGAGACAGAGTTTTTAATCAAAGCACTATCTATTTTTTTATGTGAAATGGGTTTGCTCTTGACCCTAGTTTTTTTTTATCGTGGTAAAATCATCAAATGAGTCCTCCTACCCAGGGCAGGGCGGGAGGGACTGTCAGACTTGTACTGACTAAAATCCACGGTGTCCTTGAGTAGCCCTTTGTGTACCGGAGTCGCGGTATAAGTGTGTCCCACGACCCCGGCAGGCTTTGGCCCTCTAAATGGGAGGCCCCGTCATTGCGCTGACGCTCTTTGAGGCGCGCGTGGAACACAACGCGCCGTTGACCCGGGCATGGTCCATGGTCGGACAGCGAGTCTCCCATTACTCGCCACCCGCATGTCCGCGCCTACGGTGGCCGGAGGTCGTCCCGCGACGTCTGACGCCGTGGGCGTCTACCACTGCGCCGTGGGCGAGGGTTTTCACACTCGCGTCCCGCCTGCTCCTTTGCGAGCATGACTGCTTCGCAGAACGAGGCGACTGCTTCCCACTCCGTCTCGCCCCGCAGCATGGCGGCGACCAATGTCGAGGTTGTCGCCTATCGCCTGCGTCAGGACACGGCGGTGCTCTGCCCAAGCGGGGCAGTTCTGCATCGTATGCTCTACCGTGTCCTCCGGGCGGTCCTCGCACTGGTGACACCCAGACGTTTCCTCCCTCCTTATCCGACATAGGTACCTGCCGAAGCATCCGTGTCCACTGTCCGGCGAGGACCTGCGTCAAGCAGTAGGTGAGGACGCCGTGGGACCTATCCAGCTACTCCTCAAAGAGGGATCTTACCGCCGCGATTGCGGCGAGCCCGTTGACCCTAGTCTAGGTCACGAATGGCTAAGACAAGGTTGACGATACCCAGAAGTAGGAGCCCTGCTAAGCGGGGCTCCGTCGATTTCTCTTGTGAAGGAAGAACTAGTTTTGCCTAGGCCAGACTAGTTTATCCTGAAATCGAGTTCGGCCGGTAATTTATACACTTGACTGTGTAGAGCCGACTATACACGTACCAGCATACTTGTACAAATCGAGACTTGCACAAACATAGGACAGTGACCATGTTATGGACTTAAACCATGGCGTGATGTGACGCGATTTGATCGATTCCAACCACAAGTGAAAATGAACCTTGCCACTAAGAAATAATGATGCAATTCGATTGAATTGACGTCGTTGTGTCGTCCCTTAGAAATTTGTGCAAGTATCTTCCCGGGTAGCCGGTGCCGGTATGGCAAATTACGCCGGTACGTGTGAAAGCTATAGTACATGCTATACACTGCGCCGCCGGCTACCCGGCAACCGGAACGTGTGAAAAGGCACTAACTTGTCTGGCATAAGCTACGTAGTAAGTGTAGCAAAGAGGCTAGAGCGAACAAACGCCGAATGCCATCAGGACGCGCGTGCGAGCGAGAAAGCAAGTTGCGACTCGTCGTGGCGGCGCGCCGCGCGTTTTTTTCGGCGGCGGCGCGCCGACCGAATTCACGGCGACGGCGGCGCGCCGGCGCGGCGCTCATATCTAGTATATAGTGATAAAGCATAGTTTTAAAAAGAAAATGTAAAATAAAAAATGTTTTGTGACAAGTATTTCCCCTAAGAAAGAAATAAATAAAGAGACAGAAAAGTATAGTTAAAATTATTGGGCATACCACCCATAAGACTGAAAGTGGAGGACTGCAAGAAAGATATAGTATGAAGTATGAAAGTACGAGAGGCATGCAAGTGAGAACTGGAATGAATGTTGTAGAAAAGTAATATCCAATTTATGTATCTATGATAGATGTTATATTATCTGTGTATCGATTACACATACATGTGCTGCCATCTGTGATGGCTTGGTGGTAGATTTTAAAATTAAACGTTCAGTTCTGTTTCTACACTAAAACGAGTTGTTTTATTAGAGGTTATGCGCCCGAGTAATTAGTAAAAAGTAGTGTTTTAACAAGAATTTCGTCACGGTACGAGTGTTAAAAAGACTATTTTGGACAAGCGTTTTCACTGTGTTGTGAAGATTGGCCGGACATTCGTGAAATAAAAGTTTTTATTCAGAATTACGATGGCGGCAAACTACTTGGTAAATGTACCCAAGTTACGTGGACGGGAAAACTACAGCGAGTGGTGCTTCGCGGCAGAGAATTTCCTAATCCTTGAAGGCATGAAACATTGTGTAAAGCCAGAAAAGGATGTAGTTGTAGGAGCTGCAGATGACGAAAAAACGCGGGCAAAATTGATTATGACAATCGACCCGTCTTTGTTTGTACATGTGAAAAGTGTAAGAACAACGAAAGAACTCTGGGATAAACTACAACAGTTATTCGATGACAACGGTTTTTCAAGAAGGATACATCTGTTACGGAATCTAATTTCGATAAGACTGGAAAATTGCAGTTCAATGACGTCCTACGTGACACAAATTATTGACACGGCTCAGAAATTAAGTGGCACGGGTTTCGAAATAAATGACCAGTGGACAGGCTCATTGTTATTAGCAGGATTACCAGAGCGGTTTTCACCGATGATCATGGCAATAGAGCATTCAGGCATTAGCATAACGGCTGATTCCATCAAGTCAAAATTATTAGACATGGAGTCAACCACGGAGGAACATGATGAAGTTGGCGGGGCATTCGCAGCTCGTTCGAAGTCTATGGTCAAGAAAAATAAAACGGCGCCAAGAAAAAATGTCAATGTTGGTAGCACTGCCGATACGTCAAAGTCAAACGTCAAAACAGTGACATGCTACCGATGTAAACAAAAAGGGCATTATCGAAATCAATGCACAAATAACGAAAATAATGCGTCGAGCTCCAAGGAAAAACCCCGAGTGCAGTCTAATGCTTTCAGTGCTGTGTTCCTCAGCGGGAATTTCAACAAAAATGCATGGTATATTGACTCTGGAGCCAGTGTACACCTTACGGCAAATGAGAGTTGGGTGATGAATGCATCTTATGATCAGAAACAGGAAATTATCGTTGCGAACAGTGAAAAGTTGTCAGTGTTGTGTTCTGGCGATGTGAAGATTACAACTACAACTTATGATATTGATTACGACATTACGGTTGAAGACGTTTATTGTGTTCCAAGTCTGGCGACTAACTTGCTATCAGTCAGCCAACTCATAAGCAAGGGGAACAAGGTGTCTTTTTCTGATGGTAGTTGCTTAATATACAACAAAAATAATGAGTTGGTAGCTACAGCATTATTAGAAAATGGAGTATACAAAGTAAACTTACAAAACCAGGAACATTTGGCTGCATCAGTTGTATCAGGTGTTACATGGCATCGCAGATTAGGACACATTAATAAAGACTACCTGAATCAGATGAAGACTGCAGTACAGGGTATGTCTTTTGATGAAAAAGTGGATATTGGCAAGTCTTCATGTGCCACATGTTGTGAAGGCAAACAGTGTCGTTTACCTTTCAAAAGTACCAGCCAGAGAAGCAGCAACTTATTAGATATAGTCCATACAGATATCTGTGGCCCTATGGAAAACATATCTATAGGAGGGTCCAGATATTTCCTATTGTTTGTTGACGATTGCAGTCAAATGGTGTTTGTGTATTTTCTTAAACACAAGAATGAGGCTTTGAAGTGTTTCAAGGAATTCAAAGCTCAAGTGGAAAACCAAACTAAGAAAACCATAAAAATATTAAGGAGTGATAATGGGCTAGAGTACTGTAATAAGGAGTTTGACAACTATTTAAAAGCTGCTGGCGTGATACATCAAAAAACTAATCCATACACACCACAGCAGAATGGATTATGTGAACGATTCAATCGCACTATAGTAGAAAAGGCAAGATGCCTACTCTTTGATGCCAACCTAGGGAAAGAATTCTGGGGTGAGGCCACCAACACTGCAGTATATCTACAGAATCGAAGTGTGGCTGCAGCATTGGGAAATAAGACGCCATATGAGATATGGACTGGCTGTCAACCTGACATAAGTCATCTTAGAATCTTCGGTAGCACTGCAATGGTCCATGTAGCTAAAGAGAAGCGTAAGAAGTGGGACAAGAAGTCAGAAAAATGTATTCTCCTCGGATATCCAGAGAACACAAAGGGATACAGACTGTATAACCCAGAAACAAAGACAGTATTGACTAGTAGAGATGTGGTCATAATGGAGCAGGAATCAAAATCTGAATGTCAGATGGAAGTTTCATCTCAGAGTTTTGATTCAGTGGGGGAAGAAGAAGTGAAGACAGATGAACCAAACTCAGAATCTGACACCACAGACAGCTCAGAGGACACATTTCTGGATGTGGTTGATGAAACTTATGAACCTAGTGATTCTGAAGCTGAAGATGTCCCGGAGATCAGATCTCAAAGATCTACACGGACGAGGAAGCAACCAGACAGGTTTCAATTTTCAAATTTTTGTGCTGGTGAGAGTACATATGATGATGTGACAGGTTTGTCTCTTCAGGATGCTTTAGCCGGACCTGAAAAGGAACAGTGGAAAATGGCCATGGCTGAAGAGTTACAGAGTTTCAAAGAGAATGATGCTTGGGAGTTGAGCAGTCCTCCTCAAGATGTTAAGGTTGTGCAGTGCAAGTGGGTGTTACATAAAAAATATGACTGTGATACTAACGTTCGGTTTCGTGCGCGTTTAGTGGCGAAAGGTTTTTCGCAAGTACAAGGTGTGGACTATACTGACACTTTTTCGCCTGTAGTGAGGCATACCACATCACTTTTGTTTGCTCTCTCTGTTCAACTTAATCTTGACATAACACATCTTGATGTAACAACTGCTTTCTTGTATGGAATTCTTGAAGAAGATATTTATATTCAAATACCTGAAGGTTTTCCTGAGCCAGTACAGAAAGGTCAAGTACTTAAATTAAAAAAGTCTATGTATGGACTGAAACAGTCTTCAAGAGTATGGTACAAGAGAGTAGAGGAGTGTCTTTTAAAAATTGGCTTTGTTAAATCTAAGATAGAACCATGTATGTTTTTGAAAACACAGGATAAGCTTAAAACGATTGTTACTTTATATGTGGATGATTTCTTTATTTTTTCAAATGATAGTAGAGCTACCAAGCACTTAAAGGATGTTTTATCTGATAATTTTAAAATTAAAGATTTAGGTGAAATCAAGAAGTGTATTGGAGTAAATATAAAAGTAAACAAGTCTGAGAAAACAATATCAATAAGTCAGGAAGATTATATTGATCAGCTGTTACTTAAATTTAATATGAGTCAATGTAAAACTGTTCAGACTCCAATGGAGACTAAGTTACATGCATCTAAAGATGAGAATAATGTAAATGAATCGTTTCCTTATCAACAAATGATAGGTTCTTTAATGTATTTAGCGGTCCTTACCAGACCAGATATAGCATTTCCAGTTAGCTTTTTAAGTCAATTTAATAATTTCTATACCAAACAGCATTGTTCATATGTTAAACGCATATTGCGATATTTAAAATTGACCAAACATTATGGCTTAAAATTTTCTGCAGATGGGAACTCTGTCATAGAAGGGTTTGTGGATGCTGATTGGGGTGCGAACACTGTTGATAGAAGATCCTACACGGGTTTCTGTTTCACTTTGTCAGGTTGTGTAATTTCTTGGGAGACAAAGAAACAGAAGACCGTGGCTTTATCAAGCAGTGAGGCCGAATACATGGCGTTAACTGAAGCCTGTAAAGAATCTCTTTATTTAAGAAACTTACAATTTGAAATTACTAATAAAAAATACACTATTGAATTATATAATGATAACCAGAGTGCATTAAAGTTGACTCAGAATCCAATTTTCCATAAAAGAACCAAACATATTGATATCCGTTATCATTTTTGTAGAGACTGTGTAAGTAATAATATTGTAAACGTTAAATATTTGCCATCGGCTGAGATGCCTGCTGACTTACTTACTAAGAGCTTAATCTCAAATAAGCATTATTATTTATTGAATAAGTTGGGGGTTCAGCATATTTAGTTTAAGTTAATGATTTTATACTAATATAACATTGTTGGATATAGTGGGGGTGTAGAAAAGTAATATCCAATTTATGTATCTATGATAGATGTTATAATTATTATCTGTGTATCGATTACACATACATGTGCTGCCATCTGTGATGGCTTGGTGGTAGATTTTAAAATTAAACGTTCAGTTCTGGTTCTACACTAAAACGAGTTGTTTTATTAGAAATGTGGTTGTAGAAAATAGGCACCAGCTTTGTTGGTGGAGAAAGAAAAAAAAAAAAAATATATGATTACATAGGTACAGTCAAATGCACTTTTAGGTTATTATGTAATGTCCAATAATGGAAAACTGTTTTGAATATAATCTAATTATTGGACACGTACAAAATTAAAGGGGAGGTCCCCTTTAATTTTGTGCAGACCGAAACCGGACACATTGTATAAGTGCTCTGAAAAATTTTGTGATATTGATTGTGCATTTCTCTTTTCTCTAAATAAATAATACTTGTACAATATTGAACGACAGCAATTTTCATATAATAAAATAAATCAGTCAATGTGTCCATAATCTTACGCACAGCTTATGGATAATTTAGTACGCTGCAGAAGCTTAAAATTTCACATATAAATTGCACATAAAAATGAACTAAAAATATTTTAATGTCAAAACTCTAATAATCAGGGTTGGCATGATTAAAACAAGTTGTTTTAAAACACATGTTTAAAACAGTGTTTAAAACAGTTTGAAATTAAACAGTGTTTTTTATTACATGTTTAAAAACAAAGTTTAAAACAAGTTTAAAACATTGTATAAAACAGTACGAAAAAAAACATGTTTTAAAACTACTTTTCATGTCGCAATAACTGAATATAAAATGAAAATAAAATAATAAGTAGGTATTTCAGTCTGAATAGTTCAACATAAAACCAATCGAGTCTCTATTGCTGTTATATTTTTGAACTTTCAATGGCATTGTAATTGACTTAATCATTTTTTTTTTTATAAAACGTAGCCCCACACTAGGAATTTCTACTGTGTCGTGGGTGCGTTTACAAACATATAAACTCAAACATTATTTTTATGTTATGTAAGTATTTCATTCAATCAAACAAATATCTAAGTACCAGGATTTGTATGGGACAAGATAGCACCTATTTTTGAAACATTATCATAATAATTTCAAAACAATTAAAATTGTAACAATTTTAATTAATAAACAACATTAGTCATAAATAAAAAACGTAAACTTCGATCCCTAATGTCGGCTGTCGAAAGAAATTTGGTAATTCCCCTATTTTTTAGACATATAAGTAGATCGGTGTTTCTCAGTCCATTGTTCATAAGGTAAAGCCCCGCACCGTGGCCGGGGATATACCTTATGAACAATGACGAAAGAATAGGAGGCGCGCCGCCTGTCCCGCTAGGAAAGTCCCTACGTGTCGCCCAATATAAAATCAACATTAGAACATACCTACCGGGTGAATGTGAAGCGTTTGATTACGCAACATACAAATAAATGTTATCTATTGATCGTTTTTTTGTAAATATTTAATTTATTAGGGCGAGTTTATAAAGATCTAGCCTAGAAAAGAAACATCGTCGAATTAATTTGAAATAATGCACTAAACTAAAAAAAAACAAAAAAAACACTTGTTTAAAACATTTTGAACTGTTTGTTTTATATAATTAAAAAAAAACTGTTTTTTTTCCAACCCTGCTAATAATCCATTCAGTCAAATAAAACGAAGCACTAAAATCTACGACTTTTATGCTTAGTTTAAGTTGTGTAACAAAATATACTGGCTATTTCAATAAACATAAAAATTATAATATTTTTACGACTTCCTCTAAACCCCATGTGGATTGATTCATTATAAAGGTCCGTTGCCACTTATCCCTTACAAGTGGCTCGTGAGTCGAGGCGAAACAAGACAAGAGAAAATATGAGAGCATTTCAACTTCAACCCTTTTCAAGTGCCACCATTGATAGGTAATGGTATAGAAGGCCTGACCATGTTGGACTAGACTCGTCTTGAACGATGCTTAAGTATTAGTCTATTGATATTTAAGTCGTGATTTCTACGAAACCAGTCACATCTGGATAGAAAATTGAATTTGATTGAGAGTGGGTAGGGCAACAGGTAGTTCAAAATAACAACAACTGAGCCCGTTTCAGTACTTCAACAGGCTTTCAATTTGACATCGACTGGTCTTATTTAGTATAGACTGACTTTGTTTCTGTAAAGGCGCTCCTTCACCGCGAGCATACACCTGTAATGTAACATAAAAGTGCGCAATTTGATGCTCTATTGTCTTCGAATGTTCGAATCTGTAACGTTACATTACAAGTGAATGCTCGCGGTGAGCGAGCATAGATTGGCCCAAAATTTTCTGTGTCTTGCAATTATGAATAACCTTAAAGGCCTATCCGCACACAACATTCCGTGACGTGACGTGCTATTCATTATATTCGAGTGAACGAACATCACTGAACGGCACTGACACTGATGAGTCCGGATAGCGTCGTACAAAATGTATGGTACAATATCATAATTAATTGTACTGAATAGGACATTTTCACACAATTTGTTTTTTTTTTTGTGTAGAACAATCATAAACTAAAGACACGGTAATTTATGTGCTAAAGACATCATAGATAATACAATGTTGCAATATTCCGAGCTATTAACTCAAGATATCAACTATTAAAAAAACAAAAGTCTCATCAGTTCTTTGCTAAGCGTTGAGGTTTAGCTTTTATAATTTTAAGATTATTAAAATGGCCAACTTATTTGTCAGACTTCAAAAAAGGAGTTCCTCATCACGTTAACTGTTTATACTTAACAATACCTTCACCAACTACAAAATTCCAACAAACGCTTCACCCTACATTCGTCGGCTATCATTCCGCGAATCACTCCGTACCATCGTATCGATTTCGTGGGAACGCCGCGAGCGTCCGATCCCCAAGTATTGATTAGCGTCCAGATTTATCTGCTTATTGTTGGCATCTGATACACGTCACGAATATTGCTGATTAGATGGATAGATCGGGAATTGTCGTGGCTTTGTTTGCTTGTAGAAAAAGTCGGTTGTTGACTTGTAGAATAGACAAATCATTGTGTTCCTTAAAGGAAATACTCATCATTACATCAGAAATACCTTTTGTTACACAAAAGGTAGATCTAATGTAATGGGTATCCCTTTTGGTCTCCTAAAACTGTTTGTCCGAAAATCATCAGTAACAAAATAAACAAAATGTTGAAACGATGATACGACAACCCTAAAGTTTTTTTGGTAGGTACTTAATGAAATTTTTAACAATTTTAATTTAGGACTTATAAATTTTATGGAAATTGGTTTTATGCATTTTGTATACGAGTATTATTGATTGTTATATTTGTGAAAAACGGATTTAGGACATATGTATAGTATCTATTTAGGAATTTCTATGTTATGGCATTTGATATGTGGAATTTTTGTTTAAGAATTTCAATGTTATGGTTATGTGAAATTAGTTCGGGTAAGTAATCATTCGGACAAATGATGAATGATGTAAAAGAAATTATGGCACTTTATGGATAAAAAAATTTAGGTAACACAATAAAGAACCAATGTAATGATCATTCCCGATCTATCCATCTAATCAGCAATATTCGTGTATCAGATGCCACTAATAAGCAGATAAATCTGGACGCTAATCAATACTTGGGGAATCGGACTCTCTGGAGTTGCAAGTGTCTATAGACTAAGGTGACAACTTTCCACCAGAGAGGCCGTATGCTTACTTGTCACCTTATGATATAAAAAAAACTACGGCATTACGGTTAACAGGTAGCTAATGGTTGTTTACGAACGGCACCTGCTAATAGATAACTAAGATTTAATTCTCGCTCATCAGAAAGTTTTCTCTTCACTACGATTCATTCACACTGCTTCTAATCTCAGCGATCAGCCGTAAGTCGGCGAGCGAAAGGGGTTAACTAGACAGGGACACAAAATGACAGGTGATCACGATCAATTAAACTTCTAACATGTTGCCGTAGATTAAGTTAGTAATCATAGATTACTTAGCACTTTGATTTCCGTTGCCCATATCTCCTGTTAACTTATGTTCAATGGTGGTGAAATCTAACGTTTAGAGATGATAATAATATTCCACAACTATCACACAACGCCATCTAGTCCCAAGCTAAGCAGAGCTTGTGTTATGGGTACTAGACAACTGATAAACATACTTATATATTTCTAAATACATACATATTATAGATAAATTACACCCAGACACAGAACAAATGATCATGCTCATCACACAAACATTTGTCCTGGGTGGGAATCGAACCCACGACCCCCGGCATAGCAGTCAGGGTCACTAACCCCTAGACCAACAGACCAGTCAAAAGTCGAAAAAGATTTCGTTACTCGAAGTAGATTTTGGTGACACTGCAAAACTTAAATTGTGTGATTCTATGATTTACGCGTGCGACGCCAACAGGTCAAACTACCCGAATCTGTCATTTTACCAATCGAACATTTACCTTCTGTACATTCGAACGGAACCGTCTGTCTTGGTATGGACATGGAAGGATGATAAGTACTCATGTTACTAAGAGAGTGATGAGTATGAATGTTGATTGATGGAGAGGAAGAGGAAAGCCAAAGAAAAGATGGATGGATTGTCTTAGGAAATTTATTTATGAAAGAAAAATTAGTAAATGATACGATGACGACTGATAGGGGAGAATGAAAGAAACAAAAGTGTTGCGCCGACCCCAAGTGAAGGCAGGAAGAGAACGATATTACTCTCATACGCCGCGCCCGTATATTGCTTCAAAATACGACAGTTATTGAAGATTTTTGGGTATTTCTTACTCTTTCACCCACAATTAACAGACCCCCTAGAAAAGTGGTTCACGAAAACGCTCTGTAGTCTTATTAAATTTTCAACTTTATGCCTAAGAACATGGAGTTGAAAAAACAACCACAAAAAAGGGTAAAATAACAACAAAATAACTTTTCATTCGGAAGCGCCTTTGTTTTTTTTTTTTCATTTCATTCTCTTTTTTGCCACCGACTTCCGAAAGAAAAGTTATTTTGTTGTTATTTTACCCTATTTTGTGGTTATTTTTGAAGGCGGTTACCTTTTTTTGAATAAGTTTTTTATTTTACACTTTTTGGTTTAAATATTCCACCCAAATACTTGTCAAATACATACATCGTTTCCTTACATGTGCACTAGAATTTTGTAATCCGTAGCTCGCCGCCCGGGTCGACGGTACGTTGTGTTCTACGCGCGCCTCAAAGAGCGTCAGCAAGATGACGAGGCCCCCCCTAGAGGGCAAAAGCCTGCCTTTTGAAAAGTTTTTTTATTTTATCTTTTTTAGTTTAAATATTCAACCAAATAATAACATCGCCCATGTATGTACAAAATGAACTGAAAATGATGATGAAAGAATTACGTATCAAAAGACTAGTCTTTTGATATAATTTGAAACATGTTCGCATATTTTGTTGAATGTCTAACACAACCAGTGCTAGTAATATCTCAAGAATCGTATCGCGTTTTAATTTGACCAGTAAATTCACACAACCTTGAATTGTTTCCTCCGACTGATTTATATAGCGAACCACACTATTTACGATGTATTTAAATATTTAAATACTATTTTGGGAGGTTCACAGACAGGACTCAGACATCTGGCTACTACAGTCATTTGATAAGTATCTAGCATAATAGTGAATTTTATAACATACATTTTTTGGCTTAAAATTATAAGTACAACATTATGAAGCCCTACAACTCTTAGGGCTTGGTTCTGTACTTTGTCTAATTTAGAAACATGTGTCTTTGCAGCAGAATCATACAAATAACAGCCATAATCAAACCGGCTTCTTTTTTTTCTTACACCTTAAAACTATCAGTGAACAGTCAATCATACATGCAACAAAAGTACGAACTTTGGACAAGAAACTACATGGTAATCCTAAATTCGATTCCTAGCGCCGTGAACTTGTAATTCGAGTTTCCTGTCAGAAAATTTACTGCCTGGAGTTTATTATTCGGAGCGATAAATAGCGACAAGCTTGCTTCGGGACCTACAATACCGTTATTTGCTATCTGTGGGTGTACAATAGGCACACCTTCGCTAACGTTAAGATTAGTACCTATATACAATCACGTCATAAAGTTTTGTATGTGACAAAGTTTATGGCACATCCATTAGACGTTCCAAATAAGGAAAGTCGATACTTTAAAAAAAATAACCATTTCTCGTAATTTAATTCTCTTAAATCGTAAATACTGTTGAACATCATGTCTGTTTTTTTAACGACTTTAAAAAAAGGTGGAGGTTCCCAATTCGGTCAGTAAGTTTTTTTTTTATGGAAACTCTTGCAAAAAAAAACGGGCACTTTAGATTTTTTTCTCTACTTCAATGAAGAATAACAAGAAATAGGTTTTATTAATTTGACGATGTATTGGCATGTTATTTGAAGCATCCTGGCATGATTCTTTACGTTACAAATTTAAAATTTGAAATAAATAATAATAGATAAATAATTATTATTGTGGATTATTATTCTAAAATTGCTTTACTAATGGCGCGAATTGCTGAAACGATTTCTAACTGATTACGATATTTTAAAGCTTTTTGGATATTTTCTGCAAATTAAACAATTTCATCTTTCTTTTTACATTAAATCACTTTTTGATATGAGTGATAAAAGCGATAAGGGCCGGTAAAATTATAGCCCTACTTGAAGAAGGTTGTTCGCAAACTTACGTGTCTCAGCGGCTAAATGTGAGTCGTTCAACTGTCCAAAGGACTTGGCAACGGTATCAAGAGACCGGTTCGGTCAAAAGAAGACCCGGTTCGGGAAGAAAACGATGCACAGAACCAAGAGATGACCGCTTTTTGGTGAGTCAGGCGTTGCGGAATCGTAAGGCGTCAAGTGTGGACCTGAAGAAAAGCCTTGAAGAAGTAAGGGGAGTAGAAGTTAGCTTGTGGACGGTCAGGAGGAGGCTTTTGGCTGCCAATATCAGGAGTTACCTCCCAGCTCGGGGCCCTAAAGCCCGGAGGACTGGAATAAAGTATTGTTTTCTGATGGAGCTAGAATCTCTTTGTGTGGAGAGGACCGACGCCGGCGAGTGCTGCGAAGACCACGGGAACACTATGCGGAAGTGTGTTTCAAAGAAATCACTCCTTATGGCGGAGGCTCCGTTGCCGGACATTAGCGACATTGACCTAGCCATGGTGGGTCAGGATAGAGATGCGATGTTTGCTTCAGGAAATCCACTCGTGATTGTGGAACAAATCAAGCAGGTGACCTTCCAAGGATCAACATCCAAGCCACCGGAAAGGGACTTTACGAATGAGGGGTATGACCCGGAGGATGACCCCCAGATGGTCTCCTGCAACCCCTTGATTTGTCATCCCAGGTATGTTGGTCCCGTGGGATGATTACCGAACTTGAGGGATTTATAAGAAAAATAAGTACATATTTATAATAAATAAATAATACTTTTATTATGCCTAAGTATCTTCAAGTCGTGGTGGTCCATCCAACTCCACAACAATTACTGGCTATTTTTAGCATTATTATGTTTGTCAGGACAGGCAAGAAAGGAATGATAAATGACTGAATCCTGATTTTAATGTGTTCATTTTATTCTCAGATTAATATGGCAACCTATTCAAGTTGTTAATTGGGATTTTAATAACCAGAACCTAAGCTCTTAACAGGGGACAACTCTATCCTTCAAAACCACAATCAATCTTGAGCTTTTTAGTACGAAAAATAACGTCCAAATTATAAATGCATGTAATTGTGAGTCGGGTTATGCCAGCCATATATAGTGAACTTTATATACAGTTCATATTTATATATTCAATTTGCTGTACAGTACAGGAGACCTAGTTACAGAACTATATTTTAAACGTTTAATGCACTCTTGCGCAAGTTAAGTACCAAATAAAGTGGCGTGTTAGACTAGATTTGTACAGCAACAGTAAAGCGAGATAAAGGACATTCGGCTGTGTATAGAAGATATTATGTGTCTAATTTATTTCTTAGTGTTTGGTGTTGCGGCAACAAGCACTAGTACTGGATTCAATTTCTAAAGAACTTAGAACAGTACTTCAGTATGAATGTCGATTCAGAACTGGCAGCTTTTCGCATAATGGGGATGGCAACTCAAAGCTAATCGTAGATGGCGCTGTGATAGTTGGTCCCCTACGTCAGATTAATGTCAACCTTGTACAAAAAACAAACAAGATTTATTGTTATAAAAATTGAGTATAAATACAAAATTAATATGGATAATTATTCGTCAATGCAAGTGCATTTATTAAAAGAAGAATTAAGACGCCGCGGTGCATCTACAAGAGAAAAAAAAGGTGATTTAGTTGAGAGGCTAGAAATTTGATTCTACTACATTAAACACACATTTACCGTCTTGTAGTTAGGATTTAAAATTGTATTTTTTAAGTAGGTATTACATGTGCTAGCCTCTACAAAGAAAATAGTACTGCTTCTGACATTATATAATATAATATACACACTCTCTCAGTCATTATGAAGTTAGGTGCGAGAAGTAAGACATACAGGTTTCCAGACGAAATACCCACTGAATGTGTCAGTGAGCCAGTGAGATCAAGCTATCAAAGAATATACTACAGTATTGTCCGACCAAACCTTCGACTTCGTCCTATCCTTAAGCTTCGGCCAAAATAGGCTTAAGTTTTGGCCGACGCTACAGAAAAATCATCATCAAAAGTGGTATCAATGTTAATTTATTATACATATTAGCCAATTTCAAAACGAATTTCTTAGCTTTGAGCTTGACAACCTGCCTAGATTTCAAGTAATTTACATCTACTTAACATCACTTCTGTTTACATAACGTTAACACATTTATTGAACAACTAAGTTTATTAAATAGGTAGGTAAAGTGATCTTTTTAGATTTCCAGAACTTCTAAATTCTAGAGATTTTAAAATACCACTATAGCTGGACCATAATAATTATGAATTGAACTCGTAAAATGGTTTCTACAACAGTTATTGCATTACAAACTTCTGCTGAAGCAGACTTTTTATGCCCCCAGAAGCCATGTCCATTAACATAATATGAGAGTGGCTTTTTCCCCCTACCCTTATAAACCGGAGAAGACCGGAGAGGGTATTTCAGGTCTTAACCTGAAAGACCCTCTCCGGTCCTCTCCCATTGTCGGGGTAATTTCGTCCATGAACTCTTCTAGTGTCAATGGTGTGTAATGCCGCGAATAAATTGTTACTGCTGCAAACATTTGTATTGTGGCAACCTACTGTAGACATAATTATGATCGCACAACATACTATTTTTACTCTAAAATGCGACAGGAAGCTAACACCCTCACCAAAAAGAAACCGTATGCGTTTTTAAGAGTTGCAGAGGAACACTGGCTTTCTTGGAACCTTGTTCACCAAGGGATTTTGGGTCCTTATTCGCGTTTGACCATATCAAGAGGGATAGGTGAGGGAGGGGTGATAGGTGCTCTATATCCATCAATGCTGTTGAGTAAGAAAAATAAGATTTTACTAGTCGCACATGCCAATGTTACTAGATAGAATTGCAAGGGATAGATGGGAGTGGCACAATAGCGCTATAGCTAAGTACCTCCCAGCTGGAAGCAAATCTAACATTGCTGCGTGCGCAATAAACCTAATAAAAATGTCTGTATCCACCGCTGGCTGCAATAAATTGCTAGTACGCTTTTGGTACTGTTTAACCTCAGAATATGTGGGCTCCTACAACCCACCCTATCATGACAGGTCTATACAATGATGTGGACACTATTTCTCTGAGAGTTGATGATGGTATAGTCCAAACTTCCAATTCTGGCGATGTTATAATTTATGGGAAAGAGCTGATTGCTCCCAAAGTAGGGCACCCTGATACTGGAAGATACATTTCCGAGAGATATCCTGTAAGAAGGTTAACGATTCCTGGTTGACAAAAAAGAGCGGATGTCTATAGGCACAAAGAATATCGTTTGGATAGCCTGGAGAGAAATATTTAGCAACCAGAGATGAAATTATCAAATATCAGGTCGATAGAACAATACAGAGGCATCTGGACCTCTTTTACTCACATAGTAGAGCCAAGCCTTATGGCTCAATTGAAAAGAAAGATTGATGATGCAGGTAACGATGACCAGCCTGGCTCCTAAGAAAGAAAACGTGCTTGCATAGCTTCCTCTTCAACCTCTAGAAGCCTCCTTTTAATCCGTTTTCATTTTAGTATTTCCTTTCGTTTAAGTTTTAGTAGGTGGCTTTGCAAAAAGGGACTTGTTTACCACACAAAATATTACAAAATAGTCACTTCTCCAATAAGATTCCAAAGAAGCATCAAGTTATGAAATGAATGTTTGCCGGCAAAGAACTTAAAGTCAACTTGAAATGTCCCACACACAGGTTTGAAGTTGGTAACATAACGTCAACTCTGAATCAAAGTTGTTTAGAAAGTGTACTCCTAAGTTAAATATAACTTAAGTTACGGCTGTCATGCAAATTCGACTTACCTATACACTGGTCCCCTTTTTCCTCACAGATTTGACGTAGAAAATGTTTTCCCACATTTTCAACTGGAGTCAAATCCTTCCATATCCAACATGAGAGCGGGTATCAATCACTAAACTCACAACCACTCATAGTTTCACTTAACACAAACTTAATTAAACCTCAACTTAAACCAACTTAACCGAAACTTAACACGTCGGAACCGGGATGACAATGTCCATGGCACTATGACAACTTTCAAGTAGCACTTAACTGTTACGACACTTTAACTAGTTCTACGGTAAGGTGGAACTTTCAAAGATAGTATTTTCGATAGTTTTTAATAAACGTGTCAAAATAATTTGACGTGTGAAGTTATAAGAGGTCCATATAAAGCGTTTGATGACCTCTAAAGTTGCTTTACAACTGAGTGTTGAATGCAAAGAGCACGGTTTCTCCAGCGCGCGCGCAGCTCGGTATGCGGGTGCGACTCTGTGTGAGTGCATAGGGACAGGACGACACGCTCACATACGAACGCAGGCTGCACGGTTTTTGTCGATGTCCACGGGGCAAGTAACCTTAGTAGAATAGCGTTGTAGCTCGAGAATTAACGAAGGTATTTTTATGGATTTTCTAAATATGGGTAATATTGGTGACAAGTTTTCTGACACGTGAGGGTTCTTTGTCTGCAAATTAAGCATATAATTGTAGTGCACATAAGAAATAAGCTAAACATTACATGATTAATTTATACAACAATGTTTTAATGTAAGCATCTGAGGGGAAATTAATAGAATTTAATTGCCTTTTTCTAAAGATCTTTGGGTTTTTGCATGCTATATTTTAAACATTAACTTCATCATCAATGCAGTTTTATTGCGAAAGTAATGAATACTTTCGCAATAAAACTGCATTATTAACCTTACTCCAACAACGAACAAATAAGTTTCCAAGTTGCAACACTGCGGTACTGCGTCGAAGTTTTTCTGAAAGCTGCTGGTCGATGTCCCGCTAGTGAGACTCGAGCTTCGTCACCTGTCTCTCTCGCACTTTGCATTAACCATACATTAGAAAGAGAAAACTATACGTCTTAAGACGCGGCATAATTTTGCAAAACTTGAAACGGTCTTACTACGATAATATTGATGGTAAGAGTTACGGTCGTTTAGGTATAACCTGGCTGATTTCGAAAGTGTGTTTGAATACCCAGATTCTGTGACGCTATGTGACACTTTCCTCTGGTCGCATTGGCGATACATTTCTTGGCTAGTTTACATGGATAGCGGGCTCATTGGTTCGAATATAAGTCTATTGAACAGTTTCGATAAGTTCGAGACTATTTTTTGTTAGATAATCTAATTATGAATTGGTAGGTATGTAGATATGGCAGTCCATTGTATTTCGTGTAGAGATTACTTGTGGTCATAATAAATAGAAATATATTAGCCATAAGTCCATCTTAGTCATTAATTAAATATTTAAGTCGTTGTTGTGACAATAAACGATATATTCCCTTTATGTCGAGTCCCGTTACGTCGAGTCTGGAAGTCTATTGTTCTCCAAAGTATTGATATTTTACGCTTTCTATTACCTTTATGTCGAGTTTGGTGAACAAGTACAGTCAGGAATGTAAATTAAAAGCCAATGGCATAAAAACATAATAATATTAATACAAGTATAGGTGAAGATTACCTAAAAAAGGAAGATCAACGGAGCCCCGCTCCGCGGGGCTCCTATTTCTGCGTGCATGGTTTAAAGTAACCTAACACGAACCTAACCTGTCCGTGTCGGGGTGCCCACAAGTCCCGAGCTCGCTTCGCTCGCTCTTGGATCCCAAGTTCTCCTATTAACAATTCCAATCATTAATAATTCTAAATTATGTGCATGTATTCATTTCATTGGACGTGACTGTACTTCTAAAATATGATATAATTAAACTCGACATAAAGGTAATAGAAGCGTGGTAAATAAACTCGGCATAAAGGGAATAGAAACGGAACAGAAAACTAAACTCGACATAGGGGTAATAGAAGCGAGACAAGGTTTTCGGCTCGACGTAACGGGACTCGACATAAAGGGAATCAACCCAATAAACTAACATGTTATTCAGATGTTTTCATGTGCCTTCCACAAAATTATACTACTATTTATTTATCAAATTAGTATTCATATTCATAATACAGTAGTAGTACTCGCAGTTCGCACAATGTGAGCCCCATACTTCACCCATACTCACCACGTTTTTGGCGTAGAAAATCATCAAATGACTCTTCCTGCTCTGTATTGTCGCGGAAATGACGTCAGAGCCACACTCATTCTCACTAAAAGCATCAACCACCTTGTTCCTTCAATTACTCTGTAAGTTCCAGGGCTGCGGTTACTTGCTTGTGGTAAATTTCCGCAATTGTGGCTGTTGAATCACTCTCAATATTTGATAAACTACAACGTACAAGTAACAAAACACATAAACCTGCGCCCGCGCACCATTTGAGGCCTTCGACAAAGATAATAGCCATCATCCCAATACGTGGTCAACCCAAAACAACTCAGTAATTTGTTAACCGACGATTTAAATAAGAACAAGTTGCTTACGTAACTTATATTATAACTGTTTATTTTTTCAACAAACTTCGGGCTATTAGATAATAAATACATAATGAGCACTTTAATGTGAGGTTTTTTGCTTGTTTCTTTGTGTAAATGCAGTTATCGGGTTAGCTAGAATCACTCGCCTAAGGGGTCTGCCAGATAATAATTTGTAACGTGCTGTTTTGTTGTAATTAAGATTTTAAATTTTCACGATGGTTAGTGCTTGTATTAAAAATATTGATATAAAATACTTACATGGGTCAAGAAAACCAGGCTATTATATGGGCGTAACCAGACTGATGAAGATCAAGTGCAATGACCTATCGCTAAAAATTTTAAATCCTAGCTTTATTCAATGCGCTGAATGTGACGTCCTAACTAAAATTATAGATGCTAAAGTTTGTGTTGCCCAAGCCACTGGCAACAACAATAAAAACAATAATATTCCACAACCATCACACAACGCCATCTAGTCCCAAGCTAAGCAGAGCTTGTGTTATGGGTACTAGCACAGAACATATAATAGTACTACGCACAAGAAATGACACTTCCAAAAAAAAAAAAACAAATTTAAAATCTATGTACGAGCGAATAAAGTACATTTTTACTTGCAGCTGTACCGCCCACCTACTTTTATAATAGCCTAAACTTCCCGTGCGCAAGCAAAAATGTACTGAATGGTTACGCGCGAGAGTTTATTTTAGTTTAGCTGACGCCAACGACATAAAAAGGTTACTGTCGGTCAAGCTCAATAGGGTTGCGACTCGCGAGTTTACGCACAGTTAGGTAGGTATACGTTTTTTATGCATTTGTTAAATTACGTTATTAACATAAATACTTATGTTCTTCAAGGATTTTTGGTTTTTTATCATCAGCCTACATATTTTTGGTTTCGTCATCGATTACATCATACATTATCGATTGGTAGCACAGAATGTTAATAGTAGGTACATACACATACCTACGGCACCTTACGTGAGGAATAATCCGAGTAATATTATAAATGCGAAAGTTTGTGACGATGTATGTATCTGTATGTAGGTATGTTTGTTACTCTTTCACGCAAAAACCACTGAATGGATTTGGCTAAAATTTGGTATACAGATAACCTGGATTAACACAAAGGATAGTTTTCATCCCGATTTTATGTTCCCGTGGGATAATTTTCGAGTTGTAGCGGGTGAAGCCGCTGACAACAGCTAATTATATATAATATAATAATATAATTATAATTTTCTACCTGTTATTGCTATGTATATTTTTAAATATTTCATCTTTAAGAATAATCTTTAAAGATATTTGAAATGTTAGGCTTTATTACCTCATACGTGACATTCGCCACCCAAGTCGTGCGGTGCGTCCCGCCGCCCGCGCCACCGCCGCGCCTTGAACGCTCTGGCATATTTAATAGTACAGGAGCAGTGATCCGATTTGGTCGTAGAAATTAATTTATACTAGAGTTTACAGGAAGGAAATGTAGGATACAGGTAAAGTTGTATTAGACCGTCAATTCTATTGTAATGTTATTAGTAAATTTGACAGCTAGGGGTAATAGCGCAAAGCCTTTCGCGGGTCAACTCAACCCGTCAAACTGAAAACAGCTTTTGCTTTAACTTCCAAAAAATAACTAAAATCATCGACTTTGACCGATTATTTTGGAGAGACTGTTTTGATTTTGTGTCTGATAGTCTCAGATCTAAAGCATAGAACACCTAAAGTTATTTTTTCAATTACATGCGCTGTGTAAACAGACACCCTTACCACTCTTACTTTTTTATAGTTCATTATTTATTATATTATTGCTACTTCCATGCATATTTTAGCAGGCTGGTTGGTTGAAAAATATGAAATAAAAGCATAATACTGTTCGGGTTTTATTTTACTTAAAAAATAATATTCTGGAAGTGGACCCTTTTATAAGCCTTTTCAAATTATTAGGTACACACGGCTACACATCAAGCTATACAAAACCAGTTTGTCTTGGACTCGCTTTATTATGACCTTTCAGCACATTGAACGGTTAGCTTATACTAGTTTTGTATGGCTTGATGTGTAGCCGTGTGTACCAACAGATTTGATTGGATGGTTATAAATGGCTAACTTTTATGTACTTTTTTATACTTTTTTTTCCGTCTTTAAAATGACGGTTATTAAATTTTAATGTGGCATAAATGCGAAATCTAGCATATAATTTTAAAAGGTAATTTACAGGGAAACAAGAACAAGGAGTTTGCGGAGGTATAGCTTGAAATAACTTTAACAGTTCAGCACCTGGATTGCTTTGAATAACTTTATCGAAATTTTGAGTGAATGATGTTTCTAAATCTTTGACATACTGAATAAATTCTTTAGGTGGCATTTTCAAGCCGCCATAGAAACGGAATTTTTTGTTATAAGCCTTGTAACTGGTAAACAAATTTGTTGCATTTAAGTCTGGAACCGATTTCAAAACTGTATTAAGGACTGAACAATTATGTTGATTGACGCATTTGTAGAAGAGATATCCAGATACATAAGTTAGTGTATTTTCTTGGGGTAAATCCATACGGTAGTCCGTCTCGCCGGTCAAGTACACTGCGGAAGTAAATTGTTGAGTTTGCGATGATGGTAAATTGTCGAGTGGATGTTTCTTGGCCAATTCTTCAGCTTTAAGAAGCACATCGCATATATCAAGCTCACAGTTTGCATCTGGCGAGTTCTTAACCATCTTGCATACAAATAGCTTTGAGAAAGCTCTTTGAAACTGTACAGGAGTCGGTTCAGTGCACGACCCCCCTTGTTGCCGGATAGAGCCAAAAAAGTTTTCTAGGTTATCCTGGTTTAACCGCCTTGTAAACAAGAATTTAAATCCATCGTTTTTTAAATCGTTGTATAACATTTTAATGGACTGTAAAGTTATTTGAAAATTAACAAACGTTTTAATGTGACCTGTATTGTCTTTTCCGGTCTTTCGATTTATTGCCTTGGCAGTTGCAAATAATTCTTTGGCGTGATTAAGTACTTTGTCCTGATCCTTACTTAGTCTGAAAGCTGTTTGAAACTTATTACTGCATTTAATTTTGCTTGAATTTAGCACGTCAAATAAATCATTCATTAGCTCTATAAAATTAGCCGTCGGTCTGGCATTTTCAGAGATTTTTCCTAAGTCAATGTACGTGTGTAGTGCTGCAGATACTGTTCGACTCAGTATTTGTACAGCAAATTTAACTCGCATTCGCTGAAAGTTACTTGGCTGTATATGAGCCTCCGTTATTTTTGGAATTAGCCTTAAATTTCTCTCTTTCTGATCTTTATATAACTCTTCGATGTAATCCCATGAAATTCTTTTCCCGTTATAGATGAAGTCGCTCATTAACAAGTTATTGCGTATACATTTAATTAAATGAGGCACATCAAAAATGTAATATATTTTGATCTTATTATCGTGTAGAAAATATGGTTTCTCTATTGAAACTTTCTTTACTTCCTTTGCAAATTTATCAAAATTTGAGCCTTGGTCTGAGACAATTGCTTTTACTTTGATTCCTATCGTAGAAAGTTTAGTAATAACTTCATTCATCCACGCATCCACTTCTTCATAATGCTTTGCAGTTGCAAGCAATGCGTACGCAATTGGTTGATTCCACTTGCAGTAAATGCCTTGAAGCATTATTACAAACGCATTACTGGCAATTTCGGGCGTTATTTTTCCATCGACATTGTGAAATCCAATAACTTCGTCAGTTTTTATATTGTAGTACAAGTTTCTTTTCAACGTCATCTCATCAACACAAATTGTACAATATTTTGCAAAATCTGGTAATGATTTAATTTTTAATGCCAAACTATCTATAACCCGGTCGTCAAATTTGGGAGGAACATTCACTTTGAATCTACTTATGGTTCTTTTAGATGGAAGTTTCAGTACTGTTTGTAAGCATCTGTATGCGTGTGGGCTAGAGTAATGTAAATTTAAGGCAAACATTTTGTATTCTGGGTCGTATCTATTCCCCTTGTATTTATTTTTTATTTTATTCTGCCAATCTACCAGTTTTTGAAATCTCTGACAGATTTCATCATCAGGATCTTTGCATGTTATAGGTGTATTTTTTGCTTCCAATTCCCTCTTAATTTTTTCAATTTCATGGTCTAACCTTCGACGTTTGAGTTTGCATTCCTTAAGATCATCGACAAGTTTTCTTTTTCTTGGTGTATTTTCGGTCAAACATTTCGAAGTCTGGGTTTGTTTTTCCTTTAACGTTTGTATATGGTCTTCTGTTTGGGTCTCGACGGTAACTTTATTTGTTATTTTAGTTAATAAATCTGTTTTGCAAATGCAAGAGGGGCCTACTATTGGCGCTGTTGGTAACGGTGCTTCTGAACAAGATGTGCCTTTTTTTACTAATATATTTGACAATATTTTGGTTTTTTCTTGGAGTTTTACGGACAAAGATGCTTCTGATGATGAACCCTCTTGATTTTTGTTAGGTAATTGCAATTTTGGCACAGCATCTTTTTTGAGATGTTTTATTATTTTTATTGAGGAGTCATCGAAATGTGCTGAGCACACCACATAACTTGACCACTTTTCTTTTTGTAGTAAATCTTGTCTATCCAAAGATATTAACCAATTTCGGCGTCTGGAATATGCAAATGTAACTCGTATTAGAAACTTTAGTTTTTAGGATCCTTATAAGAACAGCTTACATAGAAAAAACTTTTTCAAAAATGTAACCGACTTCAAAAGCAACCACAAAAAAGAATAAAATAACCTTTGATTATGTAATGTCAAAATAACCTACATAATAAGTTTTCTTTCTGAAGTCGGTGGCAAATCAATGAAATGAAAAAAAACAAAGTCACCGACTTCAGAAAGAAAAGTTATTATGTAGGTTATTTTATCCCTTTTTTGTGGTTGCTTTTGAAGTCGGTTACTTTTTTTGAAAAAGTTTTTTATTTTACCCTTTTTAGTTTAAATTTATAGACACAATACACATTAACATAGGACAATTTTCTCACAACTATACTAGAATTTTGTAATCCGTAGCACCGGTAATAACATCGCCCACGCCCTATCTCAAAAACTACTAAACCGATTTTGATGAAACTTGCAGTATTCCCCAAGTTGAACAATACCTAGTACAACAAAAAATACTTAAATCGGACTTGTAGTTCCGGAGATATGCGAATACAAACATAAAAATATACCTACGTACACTTTTGTTTGGCATTTTGTTTAGACGCTGATATAGACTAAAATCGCGGGGTCATCTACCAGGTAATCGTGACCCCGGAACGTAAAGGGCTATTATAGTCTGACAGTTCCTCCAGTTCCGCCCTGGGCGGGAGGCCTCATTTGATGAGTTTACCACGTTAATTAAAAACGTGTAAGTACCTCAATTATATATGTGATAAGTGCCAGTTTTCAATGTTATTGATAAAAAATAATTTCAAATGGCGAGATCGAAAATAATTATTTCGCAGTTCGAAACAAACAAAAACGTCGAAAACAAACTTTATAAACTTTTTTTTTTTTTTAGTTGGTAAAATCATCAAATGAGTCCTCCCGCCCTGGGTGGGGCGAAAGGAAAAAACTTTCAGACTCTTACTGACTAAAATCCACCCGTGTTCCTTCCTATGCCCTTTACGTTCCGGGGACACGGTATCCTGGGTTAAGAAAAAACCCGCGACCCCAGCAGGCATTTGGCGCGAAACACGAAGCGCCACCAACCCGGGCTTGGTCCTTGGTCGGACGGCGAGCTACCCATCACTCACCGTCCGCAAGCCCGCTCCGCCGCTGTGCCCTCTGCTAATCAGAGGGACACGCGTTGGAGCGTTCACACGACAGGCTATTCGCATATGGGCAAAGAGACCACTTAGGCACACAGTGCCTAAGGAAGAGTTTTTGCCCGCATCCCAGGGTGCACCGGCCCGAAAAACTGGTCTTCCCCCCGGACGTATCCGAAAGGGAACTCCAGTCTGTGGACTTATTCCGTGGTTTCCTGTCATAGCACCCCAACTTTATCAACTTAGAAAAATAATCCCTTTATCAAGTCAAAACACATGCGTTTCGTTTCTTATCATAGGAATCTTACTAATTTCGTTCTATAATGATAAAATTACATAAGTAGGTACTTACCTATAACTACTTCAAAATGTAAAAGTAAGTTGACTTGGATTATTTTGAACAAAAATTATTTAATTAGGTACATAGTTAAGTTTTCAAAATTGTTTTCAAATAAAAATATTTAACGTAGGTAGTAGACAGTATTGAAACGCAAAGAAGCGACGTTGCCGTTCCGCTTTTTATTTAGTGGCCCGGTCGGTATCGTAGCTAGGTACCTACTAAATAAATTATCAGGAAGTTTGACACTTTATCCGTAACCTGTGAAATTGGCCAGTTATTATCATTTTGCCCTTAGAGGCTTTCTGCACCACCCAAACCGTCCGCCGACAAAGATGACCTTGGTCCCGTCAACCAACGCTCTCCCGTCGGCCGAAAGCGTTCCAGACAGTTAATTGGGTCCGAACTCCGACCACGAACGCAGCCTGTCGGGATGGGTGCACTCTCGACCAAGGCCATCCAAAGGTCGTTTGACTCGGCCTATATCTGGTCGGTCGACCAACGTCCTCACGGTAGATTTTCGCACCAACTGGACCAAGGTCACCTCTGTTAGCGGTCGGTTTGGAATTTTGATCGAGTAGAATGCCTTTAAACCTAGTGTGTTGCGGGTCTTTGTAAATGGTAAAAAAGTCGCGCAACGAATTACGATCGCTGACCTTGAATGCGTAGTATGGCCATTTTCTGAGTTTGAACGTGAGTTTTAAACAACAATGCAAACATCTTTCTACTTTCTACCGAGCGATAAGGTGAGTGAGAGTGATGTCAGGTTTGATATTCGTCTATTTTTCTGGCTCAGGCTCGCATCCCGAGTAGGTAGGTACCTACCTATCTCGATCATAGAAAATAATATAATAGTACTACGTAACGCACTCTCGATACATTTCCGAACTTGTAACTTAGTTATGTACCTAATCGTGTTCTGTTAAACGGAACATATGTAAGTACCTACTTGAAAGACATAATAAATAAGCGTATCACAAGTAGGTAGATAGGTAATTGATACTCGTAATTAACCCTAGATTCATAAACATAATTATGTACGAATAACACTGTTCATAAACATTCGATATTATCACTTTTTTTTCTTACCTTTCGACGTCACGCGGTAGTGTATGAAACGTGAGGCTCTTGTCTCTGTTGTCGTTTAGGCAACCAAAAGCTATGCAGTATTTGCTTGTCTTCATATTTTCTCACGTTTTTATTAAATAAGTTCACTTTGTTGTACAAATAATTACGACACGGAGCGCGTGCGATACGGGCGGCGCGCGAAAGCCATCTGTGGCGACCCGTGAACGGTGTGCGCGTGTGTGCGTGCCGTTTTATACCTACACCGCGGAGTGACCCAGGCCTGGTACTAGACAACTGATAAACATACTTATAATTATATTTCTAAATACATACATAACAAATATATAGTTCTGTGTCTGGGTGTAAATAAATTACACCCAGACACAGAACAAATGATCATGCTCATCACACAAACATTTGTCCTGGGTGGGAATCGAACCCACGACTTAGCAGTCAGGGTCACTAACCACTAAACCAACAGGCCAGTCAACAGCTAGTATCATATTATTTACGGGTATTTTTAATCTAAAACTTTGGACAATAAATACTTCTTTATTCCAACAGCGTTTACTTTTTTTTTCGGCCTTCACCTTTTTTAAGACTTTAAGAGTAGTGGAGGCTCAGTGTAAAAAGGCTGCAACACCAGTCAGGCGCAGAACTTATTGTGAATTTATGATCACCGCTGCTCTCAAAATGGTGACGAGAAACATCGTGAAGGAACATGTCCTAGAATTAATAATTCGAAGACATTAGGACAAAGTGGAAGACGCTGAAGCTACGGCTTATCTTAAAAGATTTTTAACTTTATGTTCTAGCACATAACGTTGTAAATCCACTTAAACCGTAGCATCATCACTGCCGCGGCACTAAGTCCATCAGAGAATAGTATAAGTGGGCGAACGTGGCGTGGCGGATCCTTCTCAGAGAATGTAGGACTGTGTCCCAGCAGTCGGAACTTTATAGGCTGCTTAGGTATGCTTATTCAAACAGAGATATTACCAATAACTTTATCCCCAGAATCGAATAGGAAAGAAGAATTTATAGATACAATTTGGCGCGAAAGTGCACTGTCATAAAATGAACCATAAACGTTATTTTCCAAAATAAACAGTTATTCCTTCTTTAAAATAATATTGCACTCCAGACGGCAGATGACGTCACTACTGTTTCCGTACGGTGCACCAATGAGATTACAGACCGGCGCGCGGCGGCGCAGGCGCAGTCAGGTGAGCAATACAGCGCAAACAGGATTACATTCCGGATGAAACTTAACTTAGTCAATGGGAAAGGCCTGAAATTGAACGAGACTGTTGTAGCTTCTTTAATAAATCTAATTTTACATAATTTGAGTTTACTACAGAACAGCTTCGTATTTGTTTGAGTGACAAGAAAAAAGTAATTTTCGTTTTCCTTTTTTTTTATTTCACCACGTTCTTTACAATTATGTTACAACAACGCTCAAAAGAAGATAGTACTTATCTATTTATTTTGAAGTAATTAATCAGTCAATAAAAATCTTCAAAATCACAAAACCGTGTGACACCAAAGTCCAAAATTGATACAGAACATAATTTTATAACCCCGATGATACTTTCGATGAATAATAATAAAATGCTGTGTGACATTCCTTAAACAGTACCGTCTCTTTCGCACACACTTCTACCGCAACGTTAAAGCGAGACGGCGATACCGATGGAAGCACTCCCTTATCGTTCATTCCAGGAATAACTTTCCCATAGATTGTGACGGTAGAGAGGTTATGCATTTGGAATGCAAAAAGTACGGCGCGCATTTTATACGGAATGGTCATAAGTCATAATTTGACCGTAACATGTTCAAATAATTAGTTAGGGTGTGCTAACAATTTAAGTACCGTATCATCGTATCAACGTAGAATGTAATAAATGCAATCACAAAAAGGGTGAAGCTGTAAAGGCGCCATATTGTGACTAAATAAATTAATTTCCAAATCAAATAGCGTTAACAAGATAATAAAGATCTTTTAGCGATAAGACAGCCCGTTGTGGCATGAAATAGGTTGATCTATTTAAAACCTATTTAAACACCATACTAATTACGAGTATTTACATAAATGTCATATGTAAATACCCGTAAAGAAAGTGAGGCCCGGTATCCACCAAAGCGGAGAGGAGATGTGTTTGAATAACCAATCAGATGTCCACATCTCCTCTCCGCTTAGCTTCAGTGGACATCTGATTGGTTATTCAAACATAATATCTCCTCTCCTCTCCGCTTTGGTGGATACCGGGCCTAAAGGGGAGGCCTATGTTCAGCAGTGGACGTCTTACGGCTGATATGATGATTTAATTTTATAATTACCTGTACTGTAATTTAACATTAATTTAAAATTATATTCATAAATTCAGTCCCAATGTTGGAATGAATATTACGTTAAGGGCCGGTTTTAATCATTAGATAAAACTTCAAATACTTAACTATCGAATCAATAATAATATTCGATTGGTCTAATACTAGTTTTCCATTTTTCAATTGTCATTTATTACATTGTTCTATTTTTTCAATAGGCATGTCGACACCATCAATAAATTGTAAATTTAATAACCGTCAGCAAGTCTTTAAAATAATGGATAAGTATTTTTTATTTGTTTTTTGCAAAGATATAACTCATCAAAATTCGAGATCCACTCTGAAAAATCGGCCCTAAGATGAACTGTACAAGAAACAAGTAATAAAAAAACACGGTCATTCACAAAAAGAAACCGTTTAGAAATAATTGTGGTGTCAATTCGATAAAGAAAAAAGTCTAGAAATGTACTATTGTACGCCCACGGCACTCTTATGACGATATTAACACACAAAGTGATAGGGTGTCAGCCTATCGCCATTTATCAGCCAATTTCAGTCTATGACTGTCTTTTTTTTCTAACAGGAGGACCCAATTACATTGCCTGACTGGCTATCGAGGTCATTGACATGAGCTGTAGGATATGAATAGGCACAACTGATGCAAAGTCTATTTCAGAAGATATTTTTGATTAGTGTTTGCATACTAATAAATAAAGATAAAAGATTTGTATTTGTTACGTATAAACTCGAAAACTACTTGACCGATTTTCAAATTCTTAGGCTATGTGCGCCATATGAATTTTATTGAATGCGATTATTAAATTATTGTAAACTGTTCATGAAATAACAAACATTTTTTTTTTGCAGTCTGGTCCAGGTACACTTATCTTAGAAGACCGGTCAGACCCTAAACCGAGAGGGACAAAATATTTTATGTAACAGTGTACATTTTACCAGAATTAAAGGCACAGCTAAACATAAAGAAAAGTAATAATTTCTAAATAAGAACTTTGACCATTTTACAGGACACTTGGACAGGCAGATGCGTGATTTAAGCCAGTTCAAGTCTAGTCTAAAGCCCCATTTAGACGAGGAGAGTTTCACGACTCGAACATACGATAATCGAAGGAATATAAAATATTGTCTTCGTCTAAGCAACTCTTCTCGCCCGTTGACTTGGGCGATAATTGCCTCGCATAGGAAGATTTCTCGTAAGGGAAGTGTCCATCTAAACAGAATTTCAAAGCAATAATCGCATTGCGAGTTTTTATGACAGTTGCTAACATGAGTGCATTACGTGAAGGTGTTTTGATTATTTCTACTCTTGTACGGCAAGAAGTAGTTAAACGGCGAAAGAAATAAAAGTGTTGGGTTAAAAAATGGATGGCGAGTCAAAATAATTTGAGAGCATCTAACACGTTTTGTCTTGTTTTACAATATTGGAATATGAAGAGACATTCAATAATTTATGTGTCATTTTAAGAACAATGATCTCCGTGAATATCCTATTATCGCAAAACTCGAATGACAAAACTCGCACTCAAAACGGTTCAAACTGATGTGTACGATACTCGTATGAACGAGAAAAAATGTCATACGAGATCGTGTTTAGACAAGTCGAGATTCTCGTATGCGAGAATCTTCTTACAATAATGTCGCTGTGTAAACAAATTATATATGTACACTAACGTATATATATAGTTTTCATAACAGACATTATCGCCTACGATAATGTCATATGCGAATCTCGTATGATATAATCGTAGACGAGATTTTAGTTCTTGCCTGTGTGTAAACATCTTGATACGATTATGTTATGGCGATTATTGCTTGCGATAGTTGCTTAGACATTCTCGAACGGAAAGTACGAGAAACTCTCCCCGTCTAAATGGCTCTTTAGTCTACTGTTACTAAGTCATCTGTCTAAGTCAACTGTCAGAAATACCCAGTTCAAGCTGGCCGAGCAAAACAAGAATGGCGTCTCAATTCCATTCCATAGTAACAGGTAGGGACCACCCGAAAGTGGATATGGTCGACAGGGTACTATCAACAGAGAAGGTGGGGGAAATCCTGGCACAAGTATAACTGGTATGGGAATACGCGTCACTCAAAGCTGTACAATATATGGACGCCTTCATCAAATCCCATTGTCGCGCTCTAGAAATACCAGCTGTACTAGACCAGGCCATGCTTATGAGAACTCGGTGAGCGAAGCGATGGCAACAGACAGCAAGCTTCATACAGTAGAGTTAGGAATGTGAGCAGGGCAGACTTTTTTTTAGCGTGGTAAAATCATCAAATACGTCCTTCCACCCGGGGCAAGGCAGGATGGACTGTCAGACTCGTAATGACTAAAATTCACGGTGTCCTTCAGTAGCCCTTTACGTTCCGGTTTCACATCAGTAATTCGTTAGTCCCGCGACCCCGGCAAGCTTTGGCCCTGTGTAGAGGGGCCCCGTCATAATGCTGACACTCTTTAAGGCGCGCGTGGAACACAATACGCCGACGACCCGGCGTGGTCCATGGTCGGACAGCCTACGGTGACCAGAGATCGTATGGCGACGTCCGTCGCCGTGGGCGTCTACCACTGCAACTGGGTTGGAGGTAGGACGCTGTCCTCTCCATCACGTGACGCGCGTCCAGACTTGGGGTCAGTAAAGATTTCTGACTTGTAAAAAAACGTAAAATACAGGAAGCACGTAGCGATCACACAACTTTAAAAGAGTAGTTAAACCATAATAACAATCAAAAAGTTAAGTACCTACGTAAACCAAGAAAGTACAATAGAATATCCAAACAAATATTATGTTCATAATTTACGATATATTCAATGTAAAATGTGGCCCAGTTGAGTGTTTGGGTAATATGAACATATATTATAGAGACATTTATGACCCAAAATATTTTATATCGCTGTTTATTTCGTAGATATCTGTTTAAGTAGCCTGTAAATATAATCCTATCAAAATCATACTTGTACGACATGCCAAGTAACGCAACGCTGTTCTATCAGTACAAAAAGTTGTGAGATCTCATATTACCCCAGAAATGATAAGTTAAAAAGTAGTAGTAGTTAATTTTTGTTAGGAGCCTTTAGTTTTACGTTTTTTATGTTAAAAACTATGTTTTTTTTTTTGTCAAATATTTGTTGTCCGCAAAACTCAATGTAATGGGCCGATTTTTAGGGTTTCGTTCGTACGTCCGAATACAAAAACGGAACCCTTATAGGATCACTCGTGTGTCCGTCTGTCTGTCGCTTCTTACAGTCAATTATCTCCGAATCTACTAGACCGATTAAGTTCAAAATTTGGTACACATATCAATTCCTGTGACCAAAGCACGGAGGTGTGACGTGAATAGATAAATCTGTATATGGGAGGTAAATTTTGTGGGGAAGGGGAAAATTAAAAAAAAAATTAAAACTGCATCGTGTGACATATCAAATGAAAGGCCTTGTTGAGAAGATCTTAAATGTATTTTTTTTTTTGTAATTTTAAAATAAATAGTTTTCAATTTATTCAAGAAAATAGACCAACTCGCACTTGATCGGTTGTTTTTTAATGTTTTCGACACTCGTTACGTGTGGGGCGCGACGGTTTTTTTTTTTTTTTTTTTTGTAGAAATTGGTTGAACGTAAAAATTTGTAGCTTTTTGGTGATGCTGTTCGACTTAATTTCATGTTAGGATAATTTCATTGTATAAAAATATAAATAAACCTTATGAAACGTTTCTAATACGACTTTATTACTACTACTTTTTGACCAAAATCTACAGTCCAGGTATTTTACTTCTCATACAACAAAATCATCCTTATACGGAAAAAAAAACAAACACTTCCTAAAAAAATATATTCTGCCTTTGACCAATTTCCGCTGTCCTGTTTAGTTTTTATTTATGTTTAGTTTATGTGTACTATGCAGGGTGCCCATTATACTAATTAAACACAAAAAAAAACATCATAACAATACCCTTTTGTGTACCTATATGTGTTTGAGAAAAGGGTACATTTTGCGAAAAGAACATTTTTCGAAATGGGACATCCCGCGATAGGTTCATCTTGCGAAATGTACATTTTGCGAAAGGTACATTCTTCGAAAGGGACATTTTGCTACCGGTGGACATTTTGCGAAAGGCACATTTGCGACTGAGCCGACGACGACTGGAGAGTCTACAATCTTCGCTACAAATAATAACAAGCAACAGAGGTTTCTCTCTTTGAATAAAATTGTAATAATGAATACAATACAAATTAAAAATATTTATTGATTTCACAACGGGACTTTGAACATCTACAAGTATTTTACGTCACAAACAACAAGAACAGCTGTTTTTCTATTCGAAATATGAATTGTTGTATTTTTTAGGGAATTAAACCCAAAGCCACATGGGCCCACTGCGTCCGCATCTAATTTATGGACATACTCACAGCTACACAGCGAAATAACGATCCGCAATCGATAAATAACAAAAAAGTCAGTCAAAATAAATCAACGTTTATCGATAATCTTCAACATCGATTGAATCGAAATGCGTATCGATAGGGAACGGTACCCGCCTGGGGCACAGAATGTTTGGTATACAGAGACCTTACTATATACAAAACAACTAGCGAATGCGCATCTTGTCAAATAAAACTGAAAGGTTGAACAGACGTTTCCAAACATCTTTTATAACAGCGAAGGAGTGGAACTCTCTGCCTGCGTCTGTGTTTCCGAACGCATACAACATACAACCCTGATCTCTTCAAAGTTAGAGTGAACAGACTTCTTCTGGGTAAGCTCGCTCCATCGTCGACCTTGCCTTAGTCATTCCTGACCTAGACTAAGGTCAAGAGCAGTATTTCTCCCCCGCCCCTAGGTATTTCTCCCCCGCCCCTAGAAAAAGGACCCAAGAAACATGGAAGGTTTCGACGGAACCCGTTTTAAGGCTCTGTCCGAGTGGACCTCCGCTCGACGTGATATAGCGAAACTAGAGGAAGAGATGAAACGAAAGAGTGAAAAAATTAAAGAATTGGAGAGAAACCACCCCTTCCTGGGGAATGTGAAGGGCATGGTTTCAAAAAAGCCGAAGAAGAAAGCAGTTCCCACCGCCAAGGAGAAAAAGGAAAAGGGAGCGGGGACGAGCGGCGGAGAACCGGGACCAAGCACGGCGAAGAAAAGAAAAGCTGAGGCCCCGACTCCCAAAGAAAAGCCTCTCGTCCTGGAATCCCCCCCCCCCTCCCAGATGCTGCCCCCCAGAACGGAGAGAAGAAGGCTGTCCACCGAGTCCCAGGGAGGAGGTAGGTTTATGAGAAGCCTAATTCAAAAATATACACGGTGGAGCATACGGTGCAGGACTGCCCCGCTTGGGCAGAGCACCGAAGTGTCCTCACGGTTGCGATAGGCGGAGACCTCTCGCGCCCGGCATTGGTTGCGGCCATGCTGCGGGGCGAGACGGAGTGGGAAGCGGTCGCCTCCTTCTGCGAAGCAGTAATGCTCGCGAAGGAGGAGGCGCGCCGCGCGCGAGAGAGGACAGAGTCCTCCCTCCGCCCCAACCGCGGTGTTGGACGCCCACGGCGACGGACGTCGCGAGACGATCTCCGGCCACCGTAGGCGCGGGCATGCGGGCAGCGAGTAAAGGGCAACTCGCTGCCCGACCATGGACCATGCCCGGGTCGACGGCGCGTTGTGTCCCACGCGCGCCTCACAGAGCGTCAGCATAATGACGGGGCCTCCTTCTCAGAGGGCCAAAGCCTGCCGGGGTCGCGGGATTATTTCCTTACCGTGACCCCGGAACAAAAAGGGCTATTGAAGGACACCGTGGATTTTAGTCAGTAGAAGTCTGACAGTCCCTCCCACCCTGCCCGGGGTGGGAGGACTCATTTGATGATTTTACCACGTTACTCCCCGTATAATTCCAAACACTTTAATTCTGAATCCGGACCCTTCCGCCACTTTTATGAAGTATCTGTAGCACATTATTATCTGTGGAGCCGCCGTTCATTAGCGGATGACGTCACGAGCCGCGTCCACCCGCTCCCAATCGTTAACCTAATTAAAACATTCTCCAGGTTCGATTATCTGGCTGCACCGATACATGCATTATGTACTTTTTTGTATAACCGTGCGTTACAGTGTGCGCATATGTATAGATAAACGAAAGCGTGTGTACTGAAGTTATTGGTGAGATGTTATGATTTTTGGCGTTCCGTGGGTGAAATTGGTGAGACTGCATCCTAATACTAAAAATGCGAAACGCGTTGCCGACCTTGCAACTTTTCGACGCCCATTTTTGAGGGTGTGTAGAAAGTATGATGTAGTGTTGTACCGGCAGCTAAAGAGGGGAGTGTTTCTTTAGTTTCTCTCACATTCTCGATAGCTAATATTGCTCCTTCATTAAAATCCGGTATTTGCATAAATGTCAATAAGGTTAAAAATCGCTTGAACCTGTTTTTTTTTTACTTGCTATCGTGAAGCAAAATGTTTTCCGACCTTCACTTATTTTACCGATTTGTCCTACTGATTCCCACCAGTAGGATAAATCGGTAAAAAAACAAGACAACCATTTTAATTCGGCTGCATTGAACAGTGTGGTGTCGCGACGATTATTTTTTTTGAATGTATACTCTCTTGACATCTTTCAATTGTTTTTTTTTTTAGCATGGTATAATCATCAGATGAGTCCTCCCACCCGGGCAGGGCTCCCTGGACTGTCAGACTCGTACTGACTAAAATCCACCTGGTTTTAAGACACTGTAATACGGCCATAGGAGCTCTTCTCGTGTACCTTTACAATAATCACGTAAATACGACACACGCTTGACAATATTTTTATTTGAGTGCTGGATCATTTTTTGAGGTAAGAAAGACAGGACTGATTGTTTCTTAAATTAAATACAGAAGGCATCCGCTGTGCAATTATCGTGGTGCAATTAATTTTAAGAACAAAAACAATTCAGATAACAACTGAAAACATCATTTATCTCGCAGAATAAAATAACCATAACGATTGTCAAAGATTTACAAATGACAGCCGGAACCAACAGCTTTACGCGCTTTCCGAGGCACTGACGAAACTCGCAATGATAAATGGTCAACCATCCACATACTAACCCCGACAAGCGCGACTGAACCTTGAAGATCGACCTGTGCGGTTGCTAAGCCACCGCCTCCTGGTTCACAGTGTAAAGAATATAATTATAATAAAATAATTTTACTTTATTGAATTAAACGTAAATACATAAGTTAAAAGATATAAAGTATAAATTCGTGTTACCGTGTAGGTATACATAATTTACCAATTTTCGATACAAACTTCTTTACACTAGCCGCCTCCTATCCTAGCCATGTCTTCCTTCACAGCCCATTTATCTTTCTTTCACATAATATATTATTTAATTTGGGTAATTTATTAACTAAATAAGAGCAACGTTTTGAATTAAATTCCCATTTATTTAGCTTTTAAATACTAACAAAATATACAAAGTGTGATTTTAAAAGTGAAAGCGCGTTTATGTCTTTTATATGGACCACTTCGAACTAGTTCTCATGCTTACCACATGTGTATTTTTATTTTTATCACAAGTGATTTTCTTACGTTTTAGTGTAAATATTGTATTAATGACTAATAAATGACAAACAATGTGATCTATCTATCTATTTATATGTAGTTTAAATAATACAAAATTCAATTCATATTCTTAACGCGTTAGTAATAGCTTTAATAATGAAGGCAGTGAGAACTGAACTCGAAGAATGTGAAGGACTTTATCAACAGCAATGTCAAACATTTCATGCAAATACCCACTAGAATCCTATTGGATTCTAGTGGGTATTTGCATGAAATGTTTGACAGAATCCTTACCTATTGGTAAGGATTCTGTTTTCAGCTTATGGTACGGTATTTTACACTTTCATCTACATTTCTTCTTCGTTTTGTTTGGAAAAGTAGAAGAGAGAAAGAGCTTTTGTAAGAACACGGAAACCAATTGCAGCTACCATCAAGCATGAGGAAAGAGGCATTAATACAAGTTTTGTTACCAGAATCAAGTATTCAAAGAGAGCAAATAGAACCTAAAATTGTAGGTAGTTTAAAATACAAGATGCAAGAGTTAACATCTCATAAGGCATGGGATTTACAACTAAGAATAATAAAGACACAGCTAGATCCTTAAAGAAGGGGGAAGATGTGGTTAGAACTCTTGCGAACGATATTTGAGATGTGTGTTTTATTTTCAAAGGAAAATTATTATTTTCATTGCCAAATTGCTAAAATAAAAATAAACGAAGTTACTTACGACAAATTGTATCTTTCTTTTTCAAATGCTACGCTTACCGTCTTACCACAAAAAAATTAAACACCCGTTGAACACTTGTCTAATAAAATTGACAACGTCAAAACGACATTATAGCAAGGAGAAATCTCCTTGATATAATGGTCGTTTTACATTATATCAAGGAGAAATCTCCTTGATATAATGGTCGTTTTGCAGTTACACTTTTTTTTAGACAAGCGTTCAACGGGTGTTTATATTTTTTTTTGGTAAGGCGGTTAATGTTTAAAGCTAACGTACACTAGTTTGGGTACGATAACTGATAGACGTAAGGTTGTCAGTTAGGCGTTCATTCCTGCAATTAAAGAAGCAAAGAGAAGTTTTTGGAGGACTTTATGCAGTTTTAATGAACATCCCGATGCACGAGAAATTGATAGTTGCAGGTGATTTTATTGGGTACGTGGGAATAAAAGGAAGATACGAAAGAGTACACAAGGTATGGGATTTTGGTAACCTTAACTATGGAGGAGAATCTGATCTTTACCTGGATCCAAAAATTGTGGTCTCCTCATTTACATGTTAAATGGAATGCGTAATACACAATAACTTGAAGCAAAGAAAGGGCTGTTAAATGCTACCGGGAGAAAGTCTGGTCTCACAACACGGTCTCCTGGTCATGAAAGTCATTCACACTAACCGGTGTAAATGCAGTCAAGATTGCAGAAAACGGAATGGAAAATGGTAAAGCATTAGGCCTGGACGGAATATCTGTAACGGAAGAAAGTGACAGTAAGAGTTTAAAAAAGATCACCCTGCCTACTATGAACGCAAATGATAAATTAAGCGAAACAAAAGAATGTGTGTGTTTCTGCCCACGCTCATCGTAAAAGTCGATTGAGTCAATTCAGAATACGTTTAATGTGATGCGTGGGCCCCTATATCATTTGTTACTGCACATTTGCAATAACCAATCTTCGAGTTATGTCTTTAAATGTCAAAAGTCTTAAGCTTACTCCACGGCGGTTTGGCATTTAAATTAATGATCCACAAAAAATAATTAATGATTGGGATTTGTTATTATCGTGTTTGAGTTACGTCATGAATTAGGAGTTAAGAGGTTTAGAGCGATTGCGTAGCGGTTTTAAGTTTGATTCGACTCATGATAAATAACTCAATGGCATCTTTGTTCTTGTGGTCGAAAACGTGTCTGATTATACTTTCAGGCACCCTATATAAATGGATAAAGGTTATTCCAACAACGGTTGGTGATCAACTGCTGTTAAGTATTATTTTGCATCAACTATAAGTAGTTATTCTGGGTGTAGCTGTTTGTGTGTGTGAATGTAAATACATATTTATTACAAACGCCCCACGATTCAGGAAAAATTCTTTGAGTGGAGAAAAGTAAAAAAAAACCCGCCCTTTTCTTTCCATAGCTCTCTCCATTTCAGGGCCGCAGTAACCTCTTGTGTGCAGGAGACCCCTTCAACGACTGTTACAAGACGGCCCCCTATTCCCAGCCATTTAGATTTTACTTTCTCAATAGACACACAAAAATGTTAATAGATACCGCCCGGTGCGCTTTTGTTTTATGCAATTGTTAAGTTGCATAACTGGTCGACTAGGACTTATAACAATGCAACAACTTGAATTTGACACACAGGCTATTAAACGAGACAACAGCAGAAAAAGTGGATTCAAAATGCGAGAAATTTTTATGAGTACAGATGGCAGGTATACTACATCGAAAAATAACCCATATTATGAGTGCAAAGTTCTCATAGATATAAATAAATTAAGAATATAACAGACGTCTTGAAATATTGATACTCCAACACCCGAATCCCCCGACTACAATAATTTGGCTGATGATCAATCATCACACCAGGAAACTGAAAGTCCATTGATTTCAGTAAAAAAATGAAAAATCAACGAAGTAGACAAAGATAAGTCCAAATACAAGAAAGCTGCTATAAATCGTTGAAGAGTTCCCTCGACTGTCCCTCGGCTCCATCATCAAATAAATATTCCAGAACTTCTTATATTGTAATGCTTTGAAATACTTAATGAAAAAAGAAAATACTAAATCAGTCGATGCTTACTCCCACTACTCAGCTACATGAGATGATGATTACCATACGCAAGTACTTAAATTGACTATGGGACCACTTCAGAAGTATTATCTCTTTTCGAACAAATGAAGAATTTTGAAAATCGGTCCACAATTGGCGGAGTCAACGCGTAACAAACACAAAAAAGAATCGTCGAATTGAGAACCTCCTCCTTTTTTGAAGTCGGTTAAAAACCCGAAACAACTTCAGTTGTTAAAACAAAATGAGGCACGAGAGAACAAAAAAGATGTTAAAATATTAAAGAAGAGTCATAATTCAGACAGCCAGACAAGACTTTCGAAGATTATTGCACTTCCTGGAAAAGTATTTTTTTAGGTATGCGAACCCAAAATTAATTAAAAAATAAAAATGTTTACAAGGTTACAAACAACCCAAATGCTACTTAAAATCAAGACCCCTATTACAACAGCTATCCTCCCAGATACCTACCTATCAACGTGATTAACAAAAGGCTCTCACTTTTGTAAGTCCGTGTGCCCCGTCTAGCTCCGTAAGGCGCCATGCAATGACCCACTGAGAGAGTTATTTATATCTCGCGGCAGATATTTCACATTGTTATGTTTACCAACGGTTCGCAACCAACAATGGACACTACAACATTATTAAGCACATACTTATTCAATTTGCCTGATATGGCTTTAAGATCTTGTTTGAGGGTAGAACGTTTTGTAAGAGGATTTCAATGCGGGTAAATGGTGGCTTTGATTTTCTTATTCCTAAATTGTTGCTGTTGCAGCTTCGATTATACTTAACAAACCGTTTTGAAAGGTTAATCTGTACAAAAAGCTAACTTATACCACACTGTGCTTATACCAAGTAGCTCATCATCATCATCATCAGCCGGAGGACGTCCACTGCTGAACATAGGCCTCCCCCTTAGACCGCCACGCCGAAAGACAATTCGCCACTTGCATCCATCGGCTGCCCGCGACCCTCACGATGTCGTCGGTCCACCTAGTGGGAGGCCTGCCTACGCTGCGTTTTCCGGTCCGTGGTCGCCACTCGAGAACTTTTCTTCCCCATCGGTTGTCAGTTCTACGAGCGATGTGGCCTGCCCATTGCCACTTCAACTTGCAAATTTTATGAGCTATGTCGGTGACTCTGGTTCTTCGCCGAATATCCATGTTCCGGATTTTATCCCGCAAAGAAACTCCGAGCATAGCTCTTTCCATTGCCAAGTAGCTATTGCATTTCAATCAACAAAATCTTTGGTTTTCCTGCTGTCCCAAGTTTGATTTCATAAAGTTGATCTGTGGCATGACAAGTTCACTAAGATGTCTGCACTGTCTACGTGTGTGTCTTCAAGGATAATGGTCGCTGGACAGAACGCAGTTGGACATGGGGTCACCGGGAGACTAGACGGAATATTAGAAAACAGAAAATAAAGAGAAACACTTTTAGAATATGCTAATAAAATTGTGAGCAAAGTAATTAAGAGAAATAAGCATGCTGGATGATTTTCTGTTTTACCCTATATGAATATTTCAATTTAGAAAAATTTAGACCATAAATATTCAAAATGATTGTCAAACAGAACGAATAAAAAGTTCTCTGACCATGTCAGGGGTACATAGGCAGAGCAGGAATGGTTTTTAGCGGGTTCGAGTCCCGCACTACCTCGGCTGTCTCACAGTCTCCGTGAGAAAGTGAGACATTCGAGGTGTCCGTGGGGATTTTCCACTCCTATCAAACTAAAAAAGAACATGTAGGTACAGTGTTGACAGAAGAATTAGCAGAACTCATCATACCTTAATTCCCGAAAATGTGTTGATTCCCTGCCACAATGCACGAGTGCGAAGTCGTATTCAAAATTATGCATACGTCGTAAATTAATAAAAATCAGCATTACATACGAGTACACTATGGTTTGATAGTCTGATATGCACTAAATGTCAAATGTCGTCAAATGAAAATATCGTCAAGTTTCGGCTACTGGACGATACGGTGACGGCTAGTTTTCATAAAATAACATTATTCAATACAAATAATTAACATAACCTGTGATCACTTGCATACCTACATTTTAAATGTATTACTGTACCTTTTCTTTTTACACAGATACTTAGCCACGGGGGATAGTCTACAAACAATCGCACATAGTTATAGAGTCGGAGTGTCCACCTCATCACGGATCGACACTGATGTTTGTGGAGCCATATGGCAAAGTTTAAAATCTAAGTACATGCCAAAGATGAACAAAACCTGATAGGAAATTGTTGCTGAAAAATTGCAGGAAAAGTGGGGTTTTCCCAAATGGATAGGAGCTGTACACGGCAAGCACGTCACCATCAAATGACCGAATAACGCGGGATCACAATACTTTCATGTATATTGTGTAAAATAAAAACTATTGTTTTGTTAGCTGTCGTTGGCCCTGAATACGAATTTCTTACCATTGATACTGGTGGATATGGGCGAAACAGCGACGGCGGAAATATTGAAGAGTCGCTGATCGTCCGCCAAAGTTTAACAGAAGGGAGTTTAATATTCCAGATGACAAACCCTTAACCTGGCCAACAGGAACTTTCTCCACATGTACTAATGGAGCAGGTGTTTGCTTTGTCAACTTATTGCGGCCTTAACCCTATGAACAGTCTAGATATAATTCACGCAAAGACACATCGTACGCGTTTACGCAAAGTGCGGCGTGTTGTGGAAAATGCATTCGGTATGGTTATCCATGAAATGTTGTTAAGATGAATTGAGTTGAGAGCCGACAAAATCTCTCTGTTGTTTTTGCATGTTGTGTTCTTCATAATATTTTAAGACTGTAAGTGTCCAGAAGATTACCAACAGGGTTTTCTGGCAGAAAGACCAAATCAAAGAAAAACAAACCAAAAGTCAAATGCGACAAGTTATGTTGCATTATGGCATACCGAGACAAAGCTGATTATTTCACATCACGCCCGTCAGTGATTTCAAACACTACCCCCTTGCCCCGTGTCCCCTCGACGATTGTTTTCTACTATGCCACGAGGAGGCAAAAGCTTTAGCTTTAGGCTTTAGCTTTTTTTCTCAAAGCTTTAGAAAACAAACAAACTAACAATAAATTAATTCTCGAGTGCCACCAAGCTCTGGAGAGTTTGTCGATGTTCAATCGGATTACTCTCCAGTGGATCAAAGGACACAGCGGATCTTTGGGTAATGATGCAGCAGATGAACTTGCGAAGAGAGGCTCTGATATGAAGGTGCTAGGCCCATACCCTCTTCTCCCACTGCCTTTCTCACAATTTCGTGCGTGGATTCGCCAAAGATCGACGGAACTCCATAACAACAGATGGTCACGGGCAACAGACTGTAGACAGTCGAAATTGGCTCTGCCGATGGTACACCCACGATTAACCAAAAAACTCCTCAGCATGAGCAGGAATAACCTTAGAATAATTATAGGAACAATTACGGGAAATAACACACTCAATAAACATCTTTTTAACATAGGTGCCACAGACAGTCCCCTTTGCAGGGGATGCCTTGACGCCGAGGAATCAGCCGCCCACGTTATCCTGGAATGCGTGGCCGTGGCCTCTCAACGTGAAGAAATCCTCGGAACAGTGAGGTCGCTCCGCGAAGCCTGTGAAGCTCCCAGGAGGCTTCTGTGCTTTTGGGCGGAGCTAGGCTGGCTCTGTTAGCCAGAATCCCCACGCACAACGGACCGAATGGGAGTCTAAGTGCGGAAAAGGGAGTCCCATCATCATCATCATCGTCATCATATGCCACGAGGAGGTTATAATATCTACGGAAGAGGAGGTTATCCCCTCCCCCCCTTTCCGTCAACCTTTTCAACAGCCGCAGCCCCAGTGTCAAGATGAAGAATAGAGAGAGATAACAAAACGTCGTGATGGATTTAGAGATCACGGAGCGCCCGTCAAGGCGAAGGAACAGGAGATAAGAGATTTAATCAATAAGAATTTGTTCTTTGGATTTGATGAGACTCAGGAATCCCGTACCCGCCAGTTTACAGTTAGCACTTGTGCTATTACTGTTCCTACGCGCGTTACTACGCGGTCAGCAGGATTTATCACCCAAAAGACGTTTTCCATGGCTTACGTTTTATATCGTAATATACCAGATTGCACACCGTGTGCATTTTAACGTGTAACATTAGCCCAAATATAATTAAAATTTTTGAATGCAACAACAAGCCAAGTTCTCACTAACAACCAGGCCGAGAATGTTTTATACTATCGGCCCCGTATGTCAAGCGGCTTCAAGGATCAGATTATGGGAGTGAAGGTAAACATGGCCCAATTGGGCAAATTTAATACATGCCATCGGAAATTTTCAATGCAGTGGAAAGCGCTATTATGTGCGCCCGATGAACCATCCGTACTCAGGTATTTTACTAAGCAACTTGCGCCAAACTGTAGTTGCTATGTCGGATGCGAACGCCCCCGTGGCTCTGAGGCAGTCTTTCTATGACCACAATCCCCTTCCATATGCGCAATGGACAGCACCACCAGATGCTGATGGTCGTCGCCGCCGTCTACCGGCTGGAGCAGTTGCCCATCCGGATCATCCGCTACTTCTCAATGCGGATCAAATCATGGCTCCTCAATATTATGATGAGGTAGACTAGGAGAATGACATCAATCACTATCAAGAACCTCGCAATTCCACTAAACAAGCTCAAATATTCATAAAATTCAGACAAAATATAATAACGTAGCTTCGAATACATTTGCGTCAACCAGAATGAAATGTAAGAAATCCTTATAATATAGCGTGCGAGCAATTAGTTGCAATTAGTGGGAAATTAGATTCTTAGAAGTGGCGCCGTGTTTGGTAGGACTATTAGCTTTATGCTATGCAAGTTATGCTAACAGTATGTTGTGCAGCTACTTTCTTAATGTTCGGTTACTATTGCTAGGTGTGCTAAATGTGGGGCACAGGAAATGTGTGCGTTCCAAGTTGTGTGGTCTTCGGGGCTAATACGTCTCGACGGGGTCTGATAGGGCTCTAAGCAGAACTTACAGATACAAAAGAAAATATCTTAATTTTTGAAATACAGGAAAAAAATGGTCACATAATAATAAAATAGTTCAAAATTAAAAAAAAAAAAGTATTGTTGGAAATAGCAATCGTGTCATATTCGCTTTGGCGAAAAATCTCTTTAAATAAAGATTTAAAAAAAAATCCTGAAATAGTATGGAGATTCCGAAAGATATTACATGAACAAAAAAAATCACTGCCATAGTTATGTGGGCTAAGAAAGGTCATCGGGCGCAATCCGACCCGGTCGCGGACATGAATGAAAATGGTCTATAATGAAAGAGCATAATTCACATAATAATACACTCAATTATTTTTGTTGTAATCCTTTGGAGAACAAAGTTTTAACCAAAAATGTATTTATTCGAAAAATCTCCGTTCAGTGTCTTTCCTCTTGATCTGTACGTTTTCAGATTCTCTTTTGTCTTGATCAACTAGATACAATAGTTAACAAGCCACTAAACCTGATTTTTAACCGACTTAAAAATAATAGGTACTCAGTTCGACCTGTGCGTACCTATGTATGTTTGTCCGCGGTTATAGACTGAGCCGATTTTGATGCTGTTTTCAGAAAAGTGTTCCTTACATTCTGGAAAAGATTTTAGTATTATAACAATCATGAATATCTCATTGCCCGCATAGATTTTTCCGGACTTTTTTTGTTGCTTACTTGGATTGTAGATTTTCAAAGACGTCGAATATACGAAGATTTTTGTTGAACATCCAAACTAAAAACAGTAAAACAAAAAAAAACTTAAAAAAAGGAACCTACCTACTTCAAAACCAAACACACAAAAAGGGTAAAATATTTTTTCTTTCGAAGTCGGTGGCCATATTCGATAAAAAAAATTCGGCTAATATGCATGATAATCTTCATAATAATTTATAGCCTATAGCACTCACGGATAATGTAGCTTTCTACCAGTGAAACAATTTTTAAAATCGGTTCCTTACTTTCGGAGATTACCCCCTACATACAAACTTACAAACAAATGTTACCTCTTTATATATCTCTTCTTCGGTTCGTCTGTTGCTGGGAGATTAATAAATTGATTAACAATAAATCTATCATATAGCGAGTTTAGACCGTGACTGCCGGGCCCGGCTGTCATTACTGGATCTTTTGCAGTCAGCAGCTTTGTAAGTCTAACAACCTCTCTGCAATCTGGAAGCTGACCCCAACATCGTTAGAAAAGGCTAAACAGATAATGATGACATAAATCCATTTCTTTCTTATGGTGAGTGGTCCTTCTGAACCCCCCTGTGTTCTATGTCTTTACGATCTTGGGTCGTTTGTGTTTTACATACATTTTATTGATGTTTGTTCCAAAGCTTTGATATTTGTAAAGGTATTTCTATGGGCGGTAGTTTCTTTCTTCCCTTTCTGAAGGTTCGCTGGTTAAGTTTTTTGACATACTTAGTTTAGATACCTCAGTACCTAAATGGAAGAAAGTCCTTTTTACGACTTCGAATAGGCTGGCGTCTGCTAAAAGTTTTTTGAGTATTTTAGTATCACAAGACAATGTTGGACACTTTGAGCATACGCTGTCATAACCTTCTCTTCAAGTTTTACTACGACTGCGCTTAAAGTTAACTGCGTTACAATGCAGCAGTGGTCCCCATATATTCTTTTTAGATATGTATGTCATTACATTACGAGGTCCGCAGCAATGCCGCGCCCTCCTGCCCTCCTGCCGCTTTGCTCGGGATCAGCACGGTAGGCAGCACTGCTGCGCACACCATACTGGCAAAAATGCTGCAGTATCGGAATCTATCTCAAAAAATCTACCTTAAGAACATTAATCCATCGCGGACGTAATTTTGGTCCCGATTTTTGTCAGTAACCAATCAATTATCGAATTTCCCAATCCAAGACCTTAAGATATCAAATCAAATGCAGTCGCAGAACGATCAGGTTTGAATTGGAAAAAAAAACAACTACAACCCAGCATTGACGAAAATCAGCTGACCGACCAAGCTCCGCTCGGTTGAAAATAGATTTTTTTTTTAATACGAGGAATCACCGAAAAAAAACTGACAATACTAAACCGAGAACAAACCTGTTCAAAGCTGAGGTTTGAACCCGAGGTTCCGCTTACACGAATCAGTGATGGTCGCGAACTTTTGAAACATATTCAGCGTGTAAATCTTCTCGCTTGACAATATGGACAAAACGAATTTTCCCAGATTTTCAAACCTAGTGTAACGTTGCACCTTGCAAGTTACAAATTAAAAGAGTTTATTATAAAGAATCCTTAAAATTAAGAAACAAATTTACACTTAAAACTATATTATTTACATAAATCTTTAACACGTTGGCTGCCATGGGGGGTCAAAATGACCGGCACTTGGTAGAAGCGTTGGGGCCATGGGGGGCTTAAATGACCGGCACAACTAAGGTGAACTTGAACATCTTTTGCTCACTGACGGCCATGCGTGTAACGCTAAATACCATTACAAGTGACCGGCGCGGCCCCAATGAACATTTTAAATAACTTGGCCTCAAAATATTTTTATAATTTTTTGGTTGTATGAATGTTTTTGTATCTAGCACAATCTAGTAAACAAAATTGTGATGTAAATTAAACACAGTATACTTTTTTAAATATTTTTATTATTATAAATCAAAGACTAGTGTTATTTAGAGACACATTATTTTGTGTTGAGATCAAAATAATTTAAAATTAAAAAAATTAACAGAAAATTAATGGTTTTTATCAAAACAAGATCTGCACAAATGTGGCTTGTCTGGGCAAACTGAACAAAATGTCGTAAACTTTTTGGTTTTGTTTTTGGCAATTTTTCTTCCATGCGTTTGTGAATTATTTTTGTAACAACCTACACAGAATTTTCTTGTCATCGCAGCCTTTCCGTCTGCTTTTACAAGAGAATGTTTTATTCTCTTTAGCCTACATGGAATACTAGCACTACGCCCGCGACTTCGTCCGCGTGATTTTAGAACTTTGCCTTTGTGAATTTCTAGTCCCGGCCACCCTCTATAAGGGATACCGTTAGAAAAACTCAATCAATATTCAACAAAAATTCTATCAACCCGCAATATTCCGTCTTAGGTAACACCTAGGTCCTAAAAATTTAAAACTCCTAACTATCAATCCCAATACAAACTTTTAGGGGTCGAATTTCTCTCTTAGTGAGAACCTGTATCCTAAATAGAACCCCCCTCCAATGTTGAGTCCTATTACAAACACCAAAGACAACCCCTCAGGGGTCGGATTTCGCAAAATCCCGTCATAGTGAGCATCTACGTTCTTAAAAGAAACCCCATGCAAAATTTGGAATTCCTAGCACCTGTAGTAGCGAAGTTTCATACAAACTATCAACCCTAAAAACAACCCCTTAGGGGCCGAATTTCGCAAAATCCGTTCTTAGTGCTCACCTACGTGGTATAAGGAGGGCTTATGCCAAATTTCAAGTTTCTAGGCCCAGCGGTTTGGGCTGTGCGTTGTCAGATCAGTCAGTCAGTTTTGAATTTTATATATATAGACTAGCTTCTGCCAGCGACTTCGTACGCGGATCCTGTTGCTTATGCCAGCGACAATGGGGTCGTCAAAATCAGAGATCTGTAAAGTCTGATTCTTGATTCTGATCAGTCGAATTCTTAGAGCCTGGGGACGGGAAAAGAACGGGACGCGCATGACGATTCCAGACGTTCCAGATCTTTCATTTTTGTAAGTCAACAGGAAATGCCCATCAGACTAAACAACTCTTGCTAAGATGTTATTCATAAACATAGTGTAGCTGGGCTCTTGGAATTCCACATCAGTTGTTCCAGATCTCAATTTTCATACGTCAGCAGAGAGTGCTCATTAGGCTGAACAACTCTTGCTAAGACGTCATTCCTATATATGTTATAGTGTAGCTGGGCTCTTGGAGTTCCACATCAGGTGTTCCAGATCTTCAGTTTTTATACGACAACAGGGAGTACTCATCAGGCTGAAGAACTCTTGCTAAGACGTCGTTACGGTATATGTAATAGTGTAGCTGGGTACTTAGAGTTACACATCAGGTGTTCCATATCTTCGATTAACAAGGATGCCCGGCGATTTGACCGGCGTGGCTCCAATGAAAAAAATATTACATTTGCGCCGCGCCGGGTGAAAATGACCGGCGGACTTAAAACAGCACATAATATACAAAAAAGTATATAAAAACATAAATTATATAAAGAAACCTTATCAATAAGTCGTTTCACGTCATTTAAACAACTGATGAAAAACGCAAATATATTCGGATTTCCATATGGCAGCCAACGTGTTAAAAAACTAACCTATTATAATCGAATTAAGTAAACCTAAAACTTAAATAAAGAATTATAACTAAATAATAGTATACGGAACCTACGAACGTATATTATCTTAAAGGTTTATCACTTTTATGCGCCCGCGCATCCTTGAAACGATCAATACCGAGCGGCGCCGAAGTATGGTGGTTCGGTTTGTTATATTTTATTAGTCTTACATTTCAGTATTAGTTATTTTATTGTTAAAAAGAGTGTTATATTTTATCTGTGGTATTTTCATAATGTTATTTGAACGTGACGTAAATGTCACTTTTGACATGGGAGGGCGGGAAAAGACTTAGTATTTTTCACCGGAGAAATTGTCTACAGTTTTTAGAGTATATGTATTCTTTGCTACAGTTTTCGTTACCTATTGGAACAAGAGATAATTAATAATACCTAAATATTTCATGAGGAACAATATAACGAAGTTAACACTACTGTGATTGATTTTATTTCACCTCCTTACTTCTGAACTTTTCAGTTCAGAAGTGGGATAGTAAAAGGATATAATTCCTACCACGCCTACAAACTAGAGACAGATATAGAAAGGAATATAAAATAACTGTCGGCGTCGTTGCGATGTTTGAACAAGAACTTATGCAGGAGTCGGGGACTCCTCCTCCTAACCCAGTGCATCATCGTCGATCAAGAAAGCGGAGTGTCTCACGAAGGTGTCGCGATCGTGGCAGTGACTCTAAATCTTCACCACGAAGGCGACGTAGGCGGCGCAAAAGTAGAACACCAGAGGATCGTCGCAGCAGGCGTGATGACCGAAACCGAAAGCGTCGAAATCGACACCAGCGGAGTAAAAGGCGGTCTTCGACTGTAAGTACGCTTTCTTCTTCTACTGATGGTGCCTCTTCAAGAAGCAAGCCTGTTTCAAAATCTAGTGTCAGACATTCAGAAAAGGATAATGCTAAGCAAGGAACCGAGGAATCTGTGATAAATGTTTCTGCCCGTGAGTTGATAAATTTGTTAAAATCATTGCCTACTTCACAGAATCATTTTTCAATAAACAATAATGCTATTCCTGAATTTGATCCCTCTAACAAGGAACAGACTGTTGATATTTGGATAAATAAATTAGAAGAATGTTCTAAGTTGTATGGGTGGAGTGAACCACAATTGTTGCATTATTCCTTACCTAAGTTAATGGGGTTAGCAAAAGTGTGGTATCAAGGACTTCCTTCTGTCAATTTCACTTGGTCGGAATGGAAAGAAAAATTAATTAAAACATTTCCATCCGTCCAAAATTATGCACAATTATTACAAGAAATGTTAGATAGGAAAGTTAAACCTAATGAAACACTAGAGACATACTTTTACCATAAAATGAATTTATTGAATAGATGTGAAATTTATGGCAAAAAGGCGATAGATTGTATCATAAATGGGTTGGAAGATAGAAGCATGCGGTTGGGTGCTCAAGCAGCTAACTATAACCAACCTGAACAATTATTAGCTTATTTACAAACGGTTAAAATAGAAGATAGTAAAGAAGTTAGGAGACCATTCTTGAAGAAGCGGGCTGAAGGTCAAAGTGACAATAAGAGTAGTAACAATAGTAGTACAATCAAATGCTTTAATTGCGGTGAAGTAGGACATCCTAGTTTTAAATGCTTGAAACCTTTAGTAACATGTAACATCTGTAAAAAACTTGGACACCAGTCAGTTTCATGCAGACGACTCTTGAGGAACACCGTTGATAATACTGCTAGTAGTAGTAATAGCACATACAATAAAAACAGTGACAAGGTGGTATCGGAAGTAAAAATTGCAGGCGATTTGGACAGTAAATATGTATTAGATATTATTGTTAATGGTAAATTAATGACTTGTTATGTTGATCTTGGAAGTCAGAGTACTCTCATTAGACAAAAAGATTTTGATACTTTAGGAGTGTCATACACTGACACACATCTGCCATCCCTTAAAGGTTTTGGTGATACATTGATTAGTCCTATTGGTAAATCAACTGTTAATTTAACTGTTCAAGGCATTTCTGCTGCAACAGAAGTTTTGATAGTAAAAAACGACTTGCTTAAGTATCCAGTATTATTAGGTCATACATTTACCGAACAAACCGGCATAATCATTATTAAAACTGATGAGCACTTAATTCTTCAAAAGCAACTAATGAATAACAATGTATCAGATAAATTAAAATTAATTACAGTATCAGACACTTGCATTAATTCTATGACAGCTGTGCCAATAAAAGTTGAAAATAAAATTACTTGCTCTGTTTATGTGCGTGGGTCTATACGTATGGTAGACAAACAAAATTATTATATTATGCCCGGCGCTTATACAATAACTGATGGTTCTGGATGTGTTTTCTTAGTAAATTTGAGTTCAGAACCATTAAAATTAATTAAAAACATTTTACTGACGAGAGCTCCCATTATTAAAGACACTAATGTTTTAAATATAAATAAAGTTGAAGTTGAGGAACCTGAAGCTATTATAGATCAAATCTCTGTGGGAGATAAATTAACACCTGACGAGATTTTAAAGTTAAAAACCTTGTTATTAAAATACAGGGACTGTTTTTCATTTGGTCTTAGTGACTTAGGATTGACAAATTTAACAGAAATGACCATAACCTTACACGACACTACACCTGTTGTATATAGGCCATACAGGTTAGCTCATGTTGAAAAACAGAAAGTTAAGGGTATGATACAGGAGATGTTAGATAGCGGAATTATCACTGAATCTACTTCGTCTTACGCTAGTCCAATAATACTTGTACAAAAAAAAACCGGTGACCAAAGGCTATGTGTAGATTACAGGGCATTGAACTCCAAGACAGTTAAAGAGCACTACCCATTACCAAGAGTGGAAGACCAAATTGACAACCTTGGGGGTTATAAATTCTTTGTTACATTAGATCTAGCATCTGGGTATTACCAGATACCAATCGCTCCGTCCTCTCAGGACAAAACCGCATTCGTAACACCTGATGGGCAGTATCAGTTTACTCGTATGCCATTCGGGTTAGCCAATGCGCCGTCTGTTTTTCAAAAAACCATCAACAAAATGTTAAAGAATACTAGAAATAGTGAGGCGTTTGCCTTCATGGATGACATTATAATACCGTCACAAAATGTCCAACAAGGAATGGAGCGATTGGAAGCTGTACTCCAATTATTGAGGAATGCTGGCCTTACTCTTAAAGTTGCCAAATGTAAATTCTTTTATACTAAAATTGATTATCTGGGGTTTGAAATTTCGGAGGATGGTGTTAGACCTGGTTCTGGGAAAACCGAAGCCGTACGATTATACAAGGCACCTAACAATCAACATGAAGTACGTCAATTTCTTGGGCTTGCAAGTTTTTTTAGGCGGTTTGTCAGAGGATTTGCAATAATAGCGTCACCCCTAACAAAATTATTAAAAAAAGATAGCAAATGGGAGTGGGGCCCAGATCAGGCCGAAGCGTTTCTCTCATTAAAGTCAGAATTAATAAAACGGCCAATTTTGGCAATATATAATCACCTCGCTAAAACTCAAGTTCACACCGATGCTTGTAAAACTGGTATTGCTGGTATTCTTCTGCAAGAAGACTCTTCGGGTAGGTGGCGAGCTGTTGCTTATTACAGTCGCCAGACAAATTTTGAAGAGCAAAAGTATCATTCTTTTGAACTCGAGACGCTAGCGGTAGTTGCCTCTTTAAATCGATTCCGTGTTTATATTCTAGGAATAAAATTTACAATAGTTACAGATTGTAATGCGTTGCGAACGACCTTGTCCAAAAGAGATATAATACCCAGAATAGCAAGGTGGTGGTTACAATTGCAAGAGTATGACTGCAGTATCGAATATAGGTCGGGCACTCGAATGAATCACGTAGATGCACTCAGCAGAAATGCAATCGAACAAAGTGTTGAATCCGAACCTGTGTTTGATATTCTAGCGGTTGAGACAGAGGATTGGTTAGCTACAATGCAAAATGATGATGACGAAATTAAAAAAATTAAACAGATATTAGAAGATTCTGACGCTAAAAGTGTAATGGATATTTATAAAAATTACAAGCTTAAAAATGGGAAGGTTTATCGCGTAATTAATGACCAACTTAAATGGGTGGTGCCAAAAGGGGTAAGGTGGCAATTATTAAAAAAGAATCATGACGAATTAGGTCATTTTGGCATGGAGAAAACTCTCGATAAATTAAAAGATTTATATTGGTTTCCTAAAATGAGGAAATTCGTAAAGAAGTATGTCCAGTCTTGTCTGGAGTGTTCTTACCACAAAATACCTGGCGGAAAAAAACAGGGAATGCTGCATCCTATCCCAAAAGTCGACCAACCTTTTCACACCATCCATTTAGATCATCTAGGACCATTTGTCAAAAGTAAATCTAAAAATACCTATATTCTGGTTATAATCGATGCCTATACAAAATACATAAATTTGTATGCCGTTAAAAACACCAGAACAAGAACAACTTTGAAAGTTCTAAACAATTATGTGAGTCTGTTTGGTGTTCCAAGTAGATTAATAAGCGATAGAGGAACGTCTTTTACTAGTAAAGGTTTCAAAGATTATATGAATAAACTAGGTATACGACATGTTTTAAACGCGGTTGCAACTCCTCGAGCAAACGGTCAAGTGGAGCGTTTCAATCGTACAATTTTAGCTTCACTTGCCACCAAAAACCATAATTGCCCCGAAAATGATTGGGATAGACACTTAGAGGAGATACAGTTAGCTATAAATACGACGATTAACAAAACTACAGGTAAAAGTCCATCCGAAGTATTATTTGGAGTAAGAGTACGAACTAAGGGAGATGGGATGATATCTTCATTGTTAGATTGCGATGGAAACGAATCAAAAACATTAAGTGAAGTCAGGAACGAGGTAAATTTGAGGGTGTCGAATGAACAAATTAAGCAGAAAAGCAGATTTGACAAAAAGAGGAAAGAGGCTACAATTTATAAAGCGGGAGATTTGGTTAGAATAGAGAGGGAAATAGCAAATAATAACGGGAAATCAAAAAAGTTATTACCTAAAATTCAAGGTCCATATAGAATAGTTAAAGCATTAGATCATGACAGATATGTCGTAGAGGACACTCCTTTGACGCGAAAACAGAATAGGAGGTATGAAGCAGTTATATCTGTAGATAAAATTTATCCTTGGTTGACATATACCCAAAATTACTTGAATGACACAGATGAGGGTTCAGATCAGTCCAGCAAAGAATCTGAAGTAGACAATGATTATAATCAAGATGTAAATAATGGGGATTGAAATTGATATTTTTATTTACCATAATGACATTTAACTTAAAAATGTTATTGATTGAATAATTTGGAAATACTATGTCATACAAGTATAAAATAATATAAAGAATGTTAATGATTGACATAAGATTGAAAGTTACAAGATGCATATGAGGCCGATAAGCCAATTTTGGGAGCATCTGTGTATCTCAGTAGAGTATCTGCATACATATGAGGCCGATAAGCCAAATGAAGGAGTATGCAAGATACTGTCAATGGTATTTTCACACATATGAGGCCGATAAGCCAATAAAGGAGTGTGCGAATACGTTGAGTTATACCTTGTGAAAAAGATTCTGATATTGATTGGTACCTACATATTGTATTTTTTTTTTTCATAGTTTATTATTTCTTTTTGTTAGTAAGTTATTGTCAAGTGTATTTTCACACATATGAGGCCGATAAGCCAATAAAGGAGTGTGCGAATACATAGTTATACCTTGTGAAAAGGATTTTGATATTGATTGATACAAATAATTTTATTTTTTTTTCTTCACAGTTTATTTCTTTTTGTTAGTAAGATAGTGTCAACGGCATTTTCACACATATGAGGCCGATAAGCCAATAAAGGAGTGTGCGAATATGTTGAGTTATACCTTGGGAGAGAGATTCTGATATTGAATTTTCACACATATGAGGCCGATAAGCCAAAAAGGAGTGTGCGAATATGTTGAGTTATACCTTGGGAGAGAAATTCTGATATGTTGTATTTTATTTTTCATTGTATTGTTTCTTTTTGTTAGTAAAATAATTAGTGTAATTGTTGTAATTACGGTTTCCACACGTATGAGGCCAATAAGTCAATTTTGTTCTAACATATTTCTTTTTAAATTGATGGAACAATTTCTGGTATACTAGATGGCCGAAGCAGTAAGATTCAAACATGACTGATTGTACGATTTTTTTTATTAAGTGTAATTAAATTATTATTACTTTAAGATTCAAACATGACTGATTGTACGATTTCAGTTTCTATTTTTTTTTGTCAAGTGTAATTCTTACTTTAGGTATATTATTTTATTGTTAAATCCAATTGAACTACCAGGTACGAGAGGACTCGTCAAGTTCAGAATGGCCGACTGTTATATTTTATTAGTCTTACATTTCAGTATTAGTTATTTTATTGTTAAAAAGAGTGTTATATTTTATCTGTGGTATTTTCATAATGTTATTTGAACGTGACGTAAATGTCACTTTTGACATGGGAGGGCGGGAAAAGACTTAGTATTTTTCACCGGAGAAATTGTCTACAGTTTTTAGAGTATATGTATTCTTTGCTACAGTTTTCGTTACCTATTGGAACAAGAGATAATTAATAATACCTAAATATTTCATGAGGAACAATATAACGAAGTTAACACTACTGTGATTGATTTTATTTCACCTCCTTACTTCTGAACTTTTCAGGTTAGGCTCGGAAAGGACGATGACTAGTTGATTTAGAACACTGGAGGCGACGGCTGTGTCGCGCGCTCTGACCAAAATTAAATAATTGTATTAAATACATCGCGGAATCCCTCTAGGGTAAGTTTCCTTGTATTTTTTGAGAAGGGCTAACTGTAAGGTGTTCCTAGTACTTCTTTAAACTAGTTTTCTGGCTGTATTTCTTCCTATTTTCCTATCTGGGACACTGTGACCTTTGGACCGACAAAACTTTGGTTCCGACAGCTTGCTTACGCTCCCATTTCCATCTGGACTTCCAGGATTCAAGTTTACCCTACAAGCTTCTGCCACGTTGCGTGGTCCCAGCGTCAAGAAGGACGACTGGAGAAGAACCTCTACTGCAGGCTGATTTACGCCTACCCTACACTACCAAACCTGGAGCTGGACTTGTGTTGCGGTCAAGCCTGTGACGGACCATCATCGTACTGGAGACGGTTCAGGCCAGTGTTCTACTCCACTATTCCTTCCTCTGCAATCGGGACGTGAGACGGCCACGGAATTTTAGGCAATAAATAATAAGTGAACTCAACTACAGTGCTCTTATTATTTACGAACCCTTCTTACCTACCTGCTGACAACCCCCCTAAAGGGGATAAGTGTCACACTAGCTAGATCGATTTTTTCCCCCATTAACTCCCACATTGCAAATTTCATCAAACTCGTTTGAGCCGTTTTGGAGAACACAAAAAATACTTACCTAAAAAAAACATTGCTCATTTAATAGCATAAGAATAGAAGAGAATGGGTTTTACTGTAACATAGATGTATGTTACGCCTCAACGAACAAAGACCACAAGCATGTAAAGAGATACGATTTAGTAACGACTGTATTCGGATTCCTTGTTAAATTTATGTGTACCTGAACAATAGAAGCGGTTATGATTAAATAAATTAAGTAGGGCCTACAAAACATTACTGAATTTCTTTTTATTACCCTACCTGTCTAGTAGGCTAGGCAAGAGTGACTTACGAGCGACAGACACTTGTTTTGATTTTTAGATCAGGCAATCATTTTGACGAGGACTTTTATGAGTCTGTGTATTGTCTCACATAATTATTATGATACTACAATAAAATTCTTTGAAAACGCTGGACAGGTGATTGGCGAGTAAAAAAAGGCAATAAAATCAACAAGAGATATAGGATGCCAGGCCTTCTTACCATAATGCCCGCGCAATGTTGAACCGACCATTTGGGCGTTTATAACCGGTTTTTTGAACCAATCCCAAATGGTCAACATAACATGGTATAATGACAGCAAAGAAATTGTTTTCTACTTAAGGGTGATGCTCCAACCAGCCCGCGAAATTCAATTTTTTTTACGTTTTTTGCAATTTGCAGGCCAGTGACATGTTGTAACTTTATCAAAATATGAATTGCGGTAATAACAAGTATAATTAAACATGACACAAAATTAACATGTTAAAATCTCCGAAATTTAACTACGATGCACCTTTTCTATGTGAGAGCTGATGGAGCGAATTTTTTGATAATTTTTATATTTAAAATTATACTTGTTATTACCGCAATTTATATTTTGATAAAGTTACAACATGTCACTGGCCTGCAAATTGCAAAAAACGTAAAAAAAATTAATTTCGCGGGCTACATCGACGAAATCACCTTAAAGCCGCATATTCTGAAAGTTGGCAACAGCGCAAAAAGCTGTCAAATATTTACAAGTTTTAATTAATTTGGCACATTTTCTGTATGAAAACTAGAAATATGGCTGTGTAGTGCACTAGAAAACTGATTTAGGAATGCAATTAAAACATTGAATTTGTTGTTGTAAGCGTATCAGGTGTATAAAAGGCATTTGGGATGTTTCCAAATGCTTTTTTTACGTCTAAAACTATATATTCGGTACGATATTAAAATTTGTTATTGTTTTCCCTCATCAATTTTTTAGTGCACTACCGAGCCATATTTCCTATTTTCATACAGTAAATTTCTAAAATTAATTAAAACTTATTAATATTTTACAGCCATTTGCGACATTGCCAACTTTCAGAATATGCGCTGATAACTAGCAACTGGATACTTATGTAATAATATAGAATTTTTTTTTTATTAAAAGAAATCTAAAGATTTCTTTATTATTACTTTTTTCAATATTAGTAGAGTCTTTACACGGTATCTGGAAAATGAACTGTTCAACACATATTCTTCGAAAGATGTCGTCGAATAAGGTCGTACGTTTAGGAGTTGCATTAATAATTATGTGATTATTTAATAAAAGAATTATCGGAAAAGAAGCTAAGGAAACGCCCGCCGTCGTATACTTTTTACCACGTATACTTTTTAAAATTTTCCAAGGAGGAGGCGTGTGTTCTTCCTCCCATTTGACAACCATTTCGTAGATTATGTAGTAGGTAGGTACTCGTATTGTCCAAAAAAAACTGTAAAAGTGAATCGTTCAATTCTTGTGTTTACATATTCATTTCTCATTCATCCGCGTTGAAGATTGAATGCTAAAAGTCAAAATATTGAGCATGTTCAATTCTTTCACCGCCGTTGAACGACAACATTCAATGACATTGAATGATTCACTTATAAGTTTACATGGATCAATTTGGTTGCTTCATCCAAATTGAAAGACAAAAGTGAACAGTGTAATTTCACCTTAACTTTGTTTGGTTGAACGCGATAATCTCAGGAACCACTAGTTCAAATTGATATTTGATAATATTTATGTTGGATACCCCATTTATAGAGGTAGGGCCTAGCCTTCCTCGATAAATGGGCTATAGTGATGTTACTTAGCCTATAGTATAGGCTATATAGCATCACGTTACGACCAAAAGGGGCAGAGTAGCGGGTGAACAGTTTTCAAATAAATTCTTCGGAATTAAATTGATTAAAACAACATAAAGCTCGCAAAACACGTTAAGTTCAAGAAGATGAATTTTGTACCCAACGATCCAACTTACTTTTTATAGCATATTATTTCAAAATTATCCCTACACATAATATTTTAAACCTGGTTGTATTTGCATTAAAAATACCTACGACTTGCAATGAGGATAACTACAGTTTTCATAACTATTTGCATAATTTTCTTCCGTAATAAGGTGGGACTTAGATTTTATTTATTAACCTATCTTAGGGCATTTAAACTGGGATTTGTAGCTAACATTTCCTGGTTTACATGGCTTAAGTTAGGAGCTTTTAGAGTTGAAATATCTGCTAAGTATATGGTATAAAATATGTAGTAATTTGGATATAAAGATATATGCATAGATATATTCGATAAAATGAAATTATATTTCATGAAATGAAAATAAATTATAGATACATATTTTATATACATTTTTTTATGGAATATATTCAGCTTATATGCAATTTTTTGTTCACGTAATAGGCATGATGACAGCATGAATATTTTGCAAAACTATTTAGTCCGTTAATAAAAATAATGGACACCTTTTTTTGAATCAATGAATATTGACAAAGATAAAACGCATGAAAACTCAACACCAAGCTTTGATGCGTTTGAGACATCAGAACTATGTAAACATTATACATAGAAGTGATGTATTGTTTGTCGTAAACTTCATAAAAGAAAAAATACTAGTCATATAATTTTTAATAACGTAACTGACGGACTTGTTAGTTTATTTTCGGTCATTAATCCTATTGTGTGCTGAAAAGCTGAAGATCTAGAACACTGGCCGCCGATAAACGAGAAATTGGGAAAATACAACAAAAAAAGACCGCTCCGACTAATAAAATACAAAGGTCACTTAGGTTAGGCCCCTACCTCGAATTTTGCGGTGTGGCGGGGCGGCGGCGGCGTCGGCAGGATTTTATGCACTTATCAAATGGACCTGCTGATAAATCGAACGCTGGAATCATTTGACACCAACATGATTGTTTTTGATTCAAAAACAATCATGTTGTTGCCGTTTTTAAGACATTTGGTTCGCGAACGAAAACAAATATCTCGACGACACAGTACTACGATCTACCCACTCGTTCCGTCGCCGCCCCGCCATCGCAAAATTCGACATAAATGCCTTAGACTGACCATTTTAAAAATCATGGATGTATCCTGCAGAGAATCTACCCTTGGACCAAAGTTTAACCGTAATTGTAATTTGCATGCGGTTCTGTCTTGACTTTTGAAACAGAGACGTAGAAAAGCGACGTCGATAAAACTTTTTTTACGACACACAACACAACAGTTTAAATAACAGCGCTGACTGACCAAGATTTTCTAGACAGAATATTTAGAGGTACACATACCATTATACCTAAAATAAACATAAATAAATAAATACAACAGCCTTTTCCATTCACATTCCTCGCCATACTTTTAATTTTAACGACCAACCATAACTCAGTGGAGTGACTACCAATGTCCCGAACGATCGACAAGGGCCACATCCCTACGCGCTGCATTTCCCGCGCGTCGACACCCCACCGCGCATGCGCGTCCCGCCACGCCAACTGTCACTTTGACAGCGAATAAAGCAATAAACGCGATGATAAACAACCGGGTAAGTTCAGAAAACAAACCGAGCGATTGAAATAAATATGTAATCATTTATGAAGTTATTGCCGTTCGCTGGTATTGTCCGTTCGAGCCGGTTTTATTTGGCGATAACGAAGTGTCGGGTTTGAGGCGAAAGCCCTCTTGAATATATCGGAAGCTGCGATATTATTGTATCGTGAAGTATTCATTTTGAAATATAATATTTTAATTGTTTTTTTTTTTATGCGACGTTCAGTCTTCCGATCGGAAGAAAAAAGTCTAGGCAATTTTCATTTAAAATGAGCTGCGGTAGTGCCATTCGCCACTGCAGAACTGAAGCTACGGTTTGTCTTTAGTGAATTTTCAATTTTATGCCCTAGAGGCCTAGAGCATAAAGTGGAAAACCCACTAAAAACAAAGGACCTCGACGTTGAGACGGTTCCTTTTGATAAACTTCGATGTGCTCGTCATAGAGAGATAAACACAGCAGGACTACGACAAAAGCTGGAAACGGACCTGTCAATCCAAAACCACAATCCCATCACGAAAACTTCTCTGGTCTGGAAAATTTATAATACTTAACCATATTAATTTTGGCAAAGCACTGATTGTGCAAAACACAGGACAAAAAACTTTTTTTATTCAAAATAGATATGACCTTTTAAAAAAATAACCGACTTAAAAACAACCGCAGGCGTCTTTAGAAATCTATATCCAAGCGAGCAGCAAAAACGGATCTACGCGGGCAACGCAACGTCACGAGGTATCCATTATTGTTACCTATATACTAAAACCTTCACTAGAATGTAACAAACACTTTTCCGAAAACCGCATGAAAATCGGTTCAGCAAAACGATCCAAGTAGGCCAAAAATATCTGAAAAACTACAGAACCGATTTTGATGAAACTTGCAGTCATCCCTAAGTTGAACAATACCACGTACTTTTTTTTTTTTTTTTTAGCGTGGTAAAATCGTCAAATGAGTCCTCCAACCCCGGGCAGGGCGGGAGGGACTGTCAGACTTCTACTGACTAAAATTCACGGTGTCCTTCATAGCCTGTTATGTTCCGGGGTTACGGTAAGGGAATAATCCCGCGACCCCGGCAGGCTTTGGCCCTCTGAGAGGGGGGCCCCGTCATTATGCTGACGCTCTTTGAGGCGCGCACGGGACACAACGCGCCGTCGACCCGGGCATGGTCCTTGGTCGGGCAGCGAGTTGCCCTTTACTCGCTACCCGCATGCCCGCGCCTACGGTGGCCGGAGATCATCAAGCGACGTCCGTCGCCGTGGGCGCCTACCACTGCGGCTGGGGCGGAGGGAGGACGCTGTCCTCTCTCGCTCGCGGCCCGCCTCCTCCTTCACGAGCATTACTGCCTCGCAGAAGGAGCTGACCGCTTCCCACTCCGTCTCTGGGCAGTCTTGCACCGTATGCTCCACCGTGTCCTCCGGGCGATCTTCGCAGTGGTGACACCCAGGCGTCTCCTCCTTTCGCATCAGACACAGGTACCTCCCGAAACTTCCGTGTCTGGTGAGGACCTGCGTCAAGCGGTAGGACGCCATGACTTCTCTCCAGCCACTCCTCAAAGAGGGGTCTTACCGCCGCAATTGCGGCGTGCCCGGCCTTCGGTCGCGACAGTCGTTCCTTCCATACTGCCCTGAGATCGCGCCGGAGCTCTTCCCGCCGCGCCTCGACTTCTCGAGGCAGCGGGGTCACGCCCCGGCGCTGCGCCTCCACGCGCCACTCATAGACGCGCTGGAGGGCAGTCGCCTCCAGATCCCAGGGCAGCACAATACCTAGTACTTACAACAAAAAAGAATTACTCAAATCGGACTTGTAGTTCCAGAGATATGCGAACACAAACATAAAAACATACTCTTAGAAGATTCGCAAGCTGAGAGGGCGGGGATATCGTCCGATAGTGGTGACGCAGCGAGTAGAGGGGGCGACACAACGTGAGCGGTGCGGTGTCGGAGCTCGATCACTTTTGCTTCGGTGCTCGGATGCGACGGACGTTAATTGGGAGCCGTGTAGTTTAAATTATTTCGGTGTCTAACGGTTTTTATATTAGTGCTGATTTTGTGATTAATAAATTAAAATCAAATAGTTCTAGGTAGATTTGCTTTTTCTTTTTAAAAAATTAAATAGACTTCTGGTCGATAAGATCAGAAGTGGGATAGGCTTAAAAATACACGCGACTTTGATCGTTCGCCATCTATTTTTGCAGTGAAGTGTTTCGTTTTGTTGTGAAGTGATTAAGTTTGAGTGCAATTTAAAAGTACCCTACCGCGTGTTAATTAGTGTATCAGTTTTTAGTTTTGTGCGTGTTCAAGCTAACGCCCTCGTGTTGGCTATATTGAGTTTTGTTTTCATCGTTAATTAAGTAACGTAGCGTACCAGGTTATAATAATTATGTCGGATCGTGAGCAAACACCGCGTGAAAATTCATCTAAGCGTAATTCTCGCGACCACCGTCGTAATGTGTCGCATAGCCGTCGCGATGTTCATACGAGGCGTCGAGACCGCTATCGTGAGACACGTAGCAGGTCCTCTAGGCATCGCCGCGATAGATCAGTGAGTTTTGAAAGTCCACGTAGGCGCCGCGAGTGTTCTTATGGGCGTCAGGACAACTATCGCCGCGATCCTATAAACGAAGTTCTTGATCGATTGAACGCTTTAGAGGAACGGTTGCCTCCTAACGAAGTACAGACGTCTACTCCCATGTCGTCGCATCCGTGCTCGAAGAGCTACACGCCAGCGCCGGTGTCGGCGGCCGCCGGGGAACCTGTTCCCAATATGGAAACACGCGCAGCGGGGACTGCCGCCTCCGAGGTGTCGCGTGAGGCTGACGCTGCGGACAGGATTGTTGGTGCACTTTCGTCCCTGATTCAAGTAAGATCGAACCATTATTATATTTCAAATTTTGATCCCAGTATACATGACTTTGATGTATGGTGTGCTGAAGTGGATAAGGGGCGCGAACTAAGTCATTGGGGCGATCGGGAATGCTTGGGACGAATTGGTGGCTGTTTGCGTGGTGATGCGAAAACATGGCTGAATGATTGGGTGACCAGTGACCGAACATGGACGAATTTTAAATCTGAATTTAGATCATTGTGTCCGCGTGAAGTTGATATGGCCACTGTGCTATATGAGGTCATGAGCACTAATTCAAACAAATTCACCACATACGCAGAATATGCCCGAAAGTCCTTATTGCGATTGAACATCGTCAGGGGGCTTTCGGATGAACTGAAAGCTGCCATAGTGATCCGTGGTATTTCCGATCCCCAAGTTAAAGCCGCGACCACAAACGCAAAACTGGGGTCAAAAGATCTAGTAGAGTTTTTGTCGGTATATTCGAAACCTAAAAGTGCACCTTCCACTACAAGCAATCCTGTTCGTACGTCAAACTCAAATACTTCTGATCCGCGTAAGCGCAAGGCCGCTGCGCAATATGGTCGGTTGACTTGTTTTTCCTGTGGAGACGTAGGTCATAAACAGGTTCACTGTCCCAAAAGGTCTGCTAAGGAATCGAACTCTGTGGATTCCCAAGCAAAAACCGAGCACGACTCACGTACTACCAAGTCGGTTTCTAAAGTCGCGAAAATTTGTACCTTCTGTAAGAAGACTGGGCATTCTGTCGAAACCTGCTTTATTAAAGAACGTTCAGAATCTAAATCTCAGAACAAAAATAAAACCAGTAACGTAAATTTTTGCTCAGAATCTGCTCCAGACAAAACAATGTGATGTCTGCCGTCATTCAGAATGTACCCGTAGATGTTTTAGTTGATTCCGGTTCTGATATTTCCCTTATATCTGATTCCGTTTTGAAGCATTTTAGTTTGAATAAGATTCCTACCTATCGCCGCATGCGAGGTATTGGAAGTCAGGACATAGAGTCTACATCATTTGTAAACACTATCATTGAGTTTCCCGAACTTTCTTTAGACATAGACTTGTATGTCGTATCCCCGAATTGTATCCAAGCCCCAATCCTCATAGGCACAGATGTTTTAAATCGTGCTGGGGTTACATATATTCGGACGAATGACTCCCAACGCTTGATTAGAGTATCACAAATACAAAACGTGTTAACTGTGGAGTTCACTAAGATAAACACGCCTTTGGTCGGCAATGAAAAAGAGCGTTTGCTAGCTCTGTTAAATGAATTTCCCAAAACATTCACCACTGGGACAGCGACCTCTACGGTTAATACGGGTAGTATGGAAATCAAGCTGAACAGTGATATTCCAGTTAACTATCGGCCTTATAAACTCTCTGCAGATGAAAAACGTCGCGTTCGCGAGATTATAAATGATCTGTTGAGTAAAGGCGTGATCCGAGAGTCGCAGTCCGATTACGCGAGTCCTATCATTCTAGTTAAGAAAAAGGACGGGTCTGATAGGATGTGCGTCGACTACCGGGCTCTAAACGCTGTCACTATTAAAGAACGATTCCCGTTACCGCTTATTGACGACCACATTGATAGATTGGGAAGTTTTAGATATTTTACCAGTCTAGACATGGCCACCGGCTTCCATCAGTTGCCGATGAAGGATGATGACTCTATAAGCAAAACTGCATTCGTAACGCCTGAAGGGCATTACGAATATTTAAAAATGCCTTATGGGCTCGCTAATGCTCCCATAGTTTATCAGAGAGTCATTACCAAAACTTTGAAGCAGCTTATGGATACCGGTAATGTGCTAATTTATATTGATGACGTCCTTATAATGTCCAATTCTGTCGATGATGGCCTGAAAACTTTACGCGAGGTGTTAAAAACCCTAACTGACGCCGGATTTTCAGTAAATCTGAAAAAGTGTACGTTTTTGGACACTGAGCTTGAATATCTTGGTCGACTTATTGGTCATGGTCAGGTACGGCCGAGCCCAAGTAAGACTGAAGCTCTTGTTAAGTCTCCGAAACCATCTAATGTAAGAGAGGTTCGTCAGTTCCTGGGATTGGCGGGCTACTTTCGCAGATACATAGCAGGCTATGCCTCAAAAACCGCTTGTATTGCCAAGCTGCTCAGGAAAGGCGAACCTTTCAAATGGGGAGCGGAACAAGACCTGGCACGTGACTATGTTATAAAAAGTTTAACAGAGGAGCCAGTTTTAGCAATTTTCGATCCCAAATTGCCCACCGAGCTTCATACCGACGCGAGTGCTATCGGTTACGGTGCGATTCTAATGCAAGAACACGAGGGTAAACGGAAGCGAGTTGTCGGCTATTTTAGTAAATCCACACAGGGCGCAGAGTCTCGTTACCACAGCTACGAACTCGAGACGTTAGCAATTGTTCGCGCATTACAACATTTTCGGCACTACTTAATTGGAATTAAGTTCAAAATTGTCACCGATTGTAACTCACTGAAGTTGACCGAGCGTAAAAGAGACTTATTGCCACGTGTTGCGCGCTGGTGGATCTACATGCAGGATTTTCACTTCACATTAGAGTATCGGAAGGGTTGCCTCATGCAACATGCAGACTTTTTGAGCCGACAGCCCGCTACTGTTCTCCAAATACAAAATCCAAGAAATTGGGCGAAGATTGCTCAGACGGCTGATTCGGAAACTCAAGGCTTAATGGAAAGGCTGAGAGATGGCCAATTAGATGCCTCCCGGTTTATAATCAAAAATGATTTGTTATACTATAAGTATGTGACTACTGGTGAGGATGCGCGCTTTTTATGTTTTATTCCAAAAGGTCACAGACTTAGTTTGTTAAGAGTATTCCACGATGATCACGATCACATTGGAATAGATAAAACGACAGAGCTCATATTGCGTCATTTTTGGTTTCCCGGTCTGAGACCATTTGTAAAAAAATATATCGGTCATTGCATTGTTTGCTTGTCGCACAAGAAAGTACCTCGAGCCCCCAGCCAACCTATTGAATCCTGGACGAAGCCCGAAATACCATTTTCAGTGATTCACACTGACGTTCTTGGACCTTTAACGGAGTCAAACGGGTTCCGGTATATACTCCTCGTTGTAGATTCCTTCTCAAAATATTGCCTCTTATACGCTCTATACAGGCAAGATACAGTTGAATTGAAGCGGGTATTTTCAAACACAATCTCACTTTTTGGTACTCCGTCAACAATTATTTGTGATCGGGCCAGGATGTTTGAAAGCGCTTCCTTTCAAAGCTGGGTCACTGAGTTAGGCTGTGACGTGCATTTTATCACGCCGGAAATGCACCGTGAGAATGGGCAGGTCGAGCGTTACTGCCGGACGGTCCTCAATATGTTGCGTATCGAGGTGAACAACAAGGGTGCTCAGTGGTCTGATACATTATGGAAGATTCAGCTAACTCTGAACATAACGAAGCAGGCCACGACCCACACCTCACCCCTACAGTTGCTGACTGGTGTCGAAGGCACGACACCAGCCCTGAGATCTCTGGTACGAGATGTCGCCCTGAATGACTCTCACTCCAACCGAGAAGCGCTGCTCACACTAAGGAGACAGAGGACATCTGAGTTGCTGGCTGAAAATCAGCAGCGACAGGATGCATATGTGAACGAACGTCGTCGACAGCCACGTACGTTCACTGTCGGCAGTTTCGTTTTTGTTAGCAAAGGATCTCAAAGCACTGGGAAGTTGGACTCCGGGATGCGCGGCCCCTATAGGGTTGTGCAAGCATTACCCCATCACCGGTACGAGCTTGAGCTGTTGGCTGGCTCTTACGGGAAGAAGACTCAAACTGCCGCAGAACACATGGTTCAGTGGCGTGGTGAGTGGACCCCGGATGCGTGTGAAGCGTTTTTCGGTGACGGTGAGTAGTTTAAGTAACCCCGACCAGTGGTTACTTGCCCCGACCAGTGGCATTAGTTGTTATAGCCCCGACCAGTGGCTACTTGCCCCGACCAGTGGCATTAGTTGTTATAGCCCCGACCAGTGGCTACTTGCCCCGACCAGTGGCATTTGTTGTTATAGCCCCGACCAGTGGCTACTTGCCCCGACCAGTGGCATTTGTTGTTATAGCCCCGACCAGTGGCTAGTTGCCCCGACCAGTGGCAATTGTTATTTTAGCCCCGACCAGTGGCTAGTTGCCCCGACCAGTGGCAATTTTGGTTCTTATGGCCTCGACATTATGGCTGCCTGGAGCCCTGCTAGTGGATTCCAGGGTGATGTTGTGGATGTTTCGGTAATGATTGAGGTCCGGAACTCTTTCATTGGCGATACAATTCACAAAGTGCTGTCTATTTTGATGCAATTGTTTGTAATTTCATCTCTATGGACAGTTAGACTTCAGCCTCGCAGAATAGCTCATAATAGTGTCTGATCCATTATGTTTTAGATGACGAGTTTACCAATGAGGATCAAAGTGCAGAAGACCAGGCAGAAAACAGCCCGTGTGTGATGGATGGGCCGAGCGAGGATCAGCAAGCAAGGAGAGAAAGCCAAGCTGACGAGGACGTGCAGCTGTCAGGAAAGGCCGTCTTAGAAGATTCGCAAGCTGAGAGGGCGGGGATATCGTCCGATAGTGGTGACGCAGCGAGTAGAGGGGGCGACACAACGTGAGCGGTGCGGTGTCGGAGCTCGATCACTTTTGCTTCGGTGCTCGGATGCGACGGACGTTAATTGGGAGCCGTGTAGTTTAAATTATTTCGGTGTCTAACGGTTTTTATATTAGTGCTGATTTTGTGATTAATAAATTAAAATCAAATAGTTCTAGGTAGATTTGCTTTTTCTTTTTAAAAAATTAAATAGACTTCTGGTCGATAAGAATACATACACTTTTGTTTGGCGCATTTGTTCAGACGCTGATTATATAGATTAACATAATTATATGAAAGGTCAGTGTTGGAAATATTACATACATAGGTGATACAGGTCGAATTGATAACCCCCTTTTTTAAGCAGTCGGTTAAAATCAGCCAAATGCATTATTTGTTTTTTAGCATCTGTTATAACAGCAACAGAAGCACCTCATCTGTGAAAATGTAAACTGTATATCAAGGTTTATAAGACAGAAGTGCAAATAGACATACAGACATCGGAATTTTAGTAATAGGATTCGGCCCTTTGGTTCCGTAACCCTAAAAAAGGTTGGTATATTATTCCAGCCAAAAAAAAAAAAACAAATGTATCTACATACCTACACATTTATTAACAGTCTTAATTCTATAACTATTCTAAAGAGGGAACCATCGTTGCGCCCCATCTAATCGTATAACCTCTCCGTTAAGCATGGGATTCTCGACTATACTGGTGACTAAGTGTGCGAATTCTTCAGGCTTGCCCAAGCGTGAAGGGAATGGCGTCATACGTTTTATGAAGTCCAGCATTTTGTCAGGTAGGTATGTTACGAGGGGCGTTTCGAATAAACCTGGGAACAAAAGAATAAAACATAAATAACACATCTGTATTGTGGGTGCGTTTATAAACTTTTAATTTCACATACACTACAGCCTGACCCGAAAATGTAAGGCTTTTTTTTTTTTTGTTTTAAGCGAGAATAGAAATCGCGACACGCAACGAAGAAGTCGATCGCTCAGCCATTGCGCCGTGTATACTGTTGCGATTTGATCGAACTTGCAAGAAAAAAAAAATCCATATCCACAGCAAATACCGAAGGCATTTTTTATTTCTACAGACATCCAGCCTGCTGCCACGATTCATTAAAAAGGATAATTAGATGACCCCAATTAAAGAAAAGAAGGCAGACATGCATAGCAAGAACTTTGTTCTTTTAAAAAAAAAAATGTTTGCCAACCACAGCAACCTGTGTCGTGGGTGCGTTTACAAACAGAAACACAATACACAACAACACCCAGACCGGGAATATCTACTTGTATGTCATACAAAATATTTGTTCCTTGCGGGGCCCGGGGGTCGAACCCGCGACACACAGTGGAGCAGTCGATCGCTCGAGCTTCTACACCAATGTGCCGTCATATTGGTTATGATTCCATCACTATTTTACCAAGAGTACACAATTTTTTTTTTCATGTGAAATGGATTTGCTCTTGACCTTAGTCTAGCACGCGTAGCATGGCGCCTTAGAAATGGGTTTTGTCGACGCGAGAATAGACAAAATGACAGAATGTAAAAGATTTTAATCGATTTAAGCTTATCAATGTTTAAAATATAGAAGAGATAAGGTGTACGAATCGTGTCATACTTGTGCAAAATAACAGTCGATTTGTATAAAAAATAACGATAAAATAACTTTGTCTTTTCTTGGTAGAATAGAGATAGAATCGCCATACTACTGATGTAGGTCAGGAAGTCAAAGACAAGGTCGATGATGGAGCGAGCTTACCAGAAGAAGCCCGTTCACTAACTTTGAAGAGATTAGGTATTAGGATTAGGCTTTGTATGTAGGGTTGCCAACATTTTTTTTTCTGAATATAGTATTTTTTGAAAAAACTTAGAAAATTTAGCACGCTTCAAAAAAATATAGTGTTTTAGTAGGGAAGAATAAAAAATAAACTATAATTATATTTTTACTTATATTTTATAAAATCTACATTTTTTTGCACTTCTTCCATTTTTTAAAGACGCGTTCGAAAATTTCAGTAAGGTTTTTTTTTATTTTACTAATTTTAGTAATGAAATGGAAACGCAAAATATAAACATTGAGCTATTGTACTGAAATATAGTATTTTCGCGTACTAGGTATATATTTCTTCAACAGTATACAGTGTGTCCGGGCACGAGTTAGCGATATTTGAAGGGGATATTCTAGGCTCATTTTCATCGACAAAAATGCTTCAAAAAAAATTCTTTGATCTGTCGAACTGGGGTGTGTACAATAAAATGCATATATCTTTGAAGCCAAGAGACCTACATTCATGCAAATGACTTTATTGCAAAGTTAAACGTTGAGGCTTATCAAAAACTTACGAAAGTTTTTTTAAATAATATGTAAAAATAACCAAAAAACATGGGCAAACACGAAATTGTACACAAAAATTACTGAATAATGTCACATTTTTAACACTAGCTCGATAAGTACCCCTGAATTTTTTGAGTCAAGTCAAAAACGTATTTTTTTTTCTCACCTGGAGCAACGGTTACAACTCTAATTCCTTGTGAAGCCAGGTCCCTTGCTATCGGTAACGTCATGCCAATAATCGCGGCAGACGACGCCGCATACGCCGCTTGTCCTATATCCCCTTCATACGCGATTGTGGATGCCGTGTTCACTATCACGCCTCTCTGGCCATTATCATCTGGTTTGTTCTTGCCTATTAGACCTGCTGATAACCGTATTGTGTTGAATGTGCCTATCGTGTTTACCTGAAAGAAAATGTTAAGATTTACTCCCGGATAATTAATTGAACTGTCTATTCATGCTGTTGCAGAATAAAATATCAAAAGAGTAAAATCAAAAAAAATATTTAAAATATCTTTTTTTTTGGTTGGTGACAGTTTCTAATTTCCTTGACTTATTTACGACAAGCGAAACTTTTCCGAGAAAAAAGTTATTTTACACTTTTTTTTCGCTTTTTTCTTACTTCATATTAAAATTCGTTTTGGTCAACACGTCTTATTGAAATTCTTGCGTTTTGTTTGAACATTATTTTTATTGTTCCTTTTCTTTTACAAAAAGGCGGGGAGAACGCCGCCCGCCGGTTACCGACATTATGACAGTGATCATCACTGTCATATGTCGGAAACCGGCTAAAAAAAAACTTTTCTCGGAACTATCACTGTGAAAGTTCCGAGAAAAGTTTTTTTCTAATGTTGGTGTTGCCAATTATGGAGCACAGATTATAATTTTCAACGAGAAAGTAAGCTCGTACCTCCTACACAATGAAACTGGCTGTGAATTTAACCCTTCATTTACGAGTGTTTTTCAACGTTTTTCATGGCACGGCCCTTTTAGTATTTTCAATGAATAAATATTTCGCGACCCGTTGCTTTTGATGAAATTTTACCCAGTGGGACCGAAGTATGATTCATTTATAAACCCACTTTATTTACTTCTTTATTATTTTATTTTTTCAGTTGTTGTGCACCACAAACATATTAAAAACAGTTAAACTAGGTATTTATATAAAATTACAAGCAATCAACAATCCTCCGTATCTAAAACGTCGTCTCTCTTTTCGAACACACGTCTGTCATAAAGATAATTTACTTTTCTAACGTATTCTAAACGGCCAGCTTCAGAAAGGAGGCTTTTGTAGAAGTTTGCATAGCTACCTACCTCTTTATTCAAAGACTAAAATACTATAAAGAAAACAAACGTCAGTGTGTGTCAAGTAAAAAAAAAAGTGTCTGACTTGTCATATGTGAAAAATTAATATATCTTTGTGTTAAATAAATAACGTGTTAAATCTGTGTTGTGTTGCCGACCGAACTAACAATTTGAACCATCCCACTGCTCTGCATGGTCGTAAGTTGTGAACATTATTAGGTTGAGGGCCCGCTTGTAAGATGGAATCAGAAACATTCAAATTGAAAATTGGTCTACTAGAGGGCAAGTCGAACTGGGATACATGGAAATACAAAGCCAAATGCCTTCCACGCACCGTACCGAAAGCGCTAGAGGTAGTTGAGGGCACGTTCCAGAAACCCACACCACCAGCCAACGGAGCTGGAGATGCTGTCGTCACCGCGTACAACACCAATGTAGCGTTGTTTGTTAAAGCTGACGCGAATGCCCTTCTTATTTTGACGACCAATATGCACGAAGAGACACTTAGGAAAGTCATGAGATTTGCTGAAGCTCGTGAGGTATTGCTTGAATTACATAAGACTTTTTGATGGTACCAATGAAGATAAGGCATACAATCTGTGCATGAAATTTTTTGGTTTTAAAAAGGACTCCGCTGACGATATAGCCACACATATGTCGAAACTTAAGAACATATGGACACAGCTGAATCAGGAACTCAAGAAAGACGACAACCAGGAGCTACCGGAATTAATGCTCATTTGCAAAATCCTGGATAAGCTTGATGAATCTTTCTTTACGTTTAGAAGCAGTTGGCTATTACTCCCGAAAGCGAACAGAAACATCGATAGTCTAACAAGTCATTTATGCTCATTCGAACGGGCACTGCTGAGTAATAATGCCGTACCGCAGCAAGAAGCCCTGTTTACAAATACGAGCACCTCTGCAACAGAGAAGAAGAAGGATAAGAAATTAAAATGCAATTACTGTCAGGCTATAGGTCATCGAGTAAAAAACTGTCTCAAGTGGATCCGAGATGGCAAGCATCCAAAGAGTAGCAATACAGCACCTTCTACTTCTAAAACAGCTAACATGATTCTAATGTCTATTGAGAACACAGACGTTTTTCACATCGAAAGAGACACCGAGAGCTGGTTTGTAGACAATGGCGCGACGAGTCATGTCACCAATCGGGCTGATTTGTTCCAGAATTTTGAGCGTTTTGATGAGTTTTGTACGGTAACAACTGCCAATGGAAACACGATCCATGCTAAAGGTAAAGGTTCCGTAATACTCGAAGCAACCGTGAAAGGGAAACAACTACGTGTTACCCTGACAGACGTCTGGTACGTTCCAGCCATCAATAAGAATTTATTCTCAGTTCTCGCACTTCACGACAAAGTTCCGAAAAGCACTTTCACATCATCGAAAAAAGAATGCACCGTCTTTGTCAATGGAGAAGCAAGCTTAATAGGAAAACGTCAGCATCAAGGTGGTTTATACAGACTTGATGTCATAAATATTCCACCTACGTCTATGAACACCCAAGTCTATGCAACAACTGAAACGATGCAGCTCTATCACGAGAGGCTTGCGTATCAAAACAAGAGGCATGTAAAAGCAACCATTAAACACGTATTGGGACTAGATCTGCCTCTTGACAAGGAAACATGCGAAGGTTGCATTTACGGGAAAGCACATAGACTTAAATTCGGTACGAGGACTCGAGATACCGCGCCAGGAGAACTCGTACATACAGATGTATGTGGACCATTTCAACCGAGTTACGCAAAGTATCAGTACTACGTTTTGTTTAAAGATGATTACACAGGTTACCGTATGGTATACTTTTTACGCCGAAAGTCTGAGGTCAAGGATAAACTCGCTTTGATGCTCGCTCAGGCTAAAACAGTCGGACATAACATAAAGTGCCTACTTAGCGATAACGGTGGTGAATTTGATAATAAGTCCATTCGAAGTATATTGGACTCGAATGGAATTCAACAAAGACTCGTCACACCGTACACACCGGAACAAAATGGAGTAAGCGAACGAGAAAACAGAACGTTGGTTGAAACTGCAAGATCCATGATGTATGCACACGAAGTAATGCCTCAAGAACTATGGGCAGAACTTATAAACACTGCAGCATACATTCTGAACAGAACGGGTCCTACCAGCATACGCAATAAGTCTCCGTACGAACTTTGGTGTGGGAAGAAGCCTATAATAAAACACCTCCGAATTATAGGATGTCAAGCTTACGCCCATTTTCCAAAGCAAAAGCGGAAGAAACTAGATAAGAAAGCAATCAAAGGCAGACTCATCGGATATGACGAAGATTGCTACCGTATATGGATAACGGACGGAAAGAAAAACATGCTAGTCCGTTCGCGAGATGTTATCTTTAACGAACAACCACTTCCCATCAACGAACATCAAGAAACCGTTTCTAGTTCGAGGGAATATTCCTTTAAGCTGCCGATTAATAGCACAAACGACTGTAAGGCACCGGTTTCGTTAGATATACATCAAGAAACAACTCAGCATGAGGGAGACCATGTTATGGAAGAGCCTTTAGCCTCCATTAATCAAGAACAAAGTCCTGAGGGAGAAAACCTGGAAGACATCCAAGTGGAAGACTTTGTCCATGAACATGAACTTCAAGTAGATGACGATGCTCACAATTTCGAGGAATTTCATGACGCTGTAGAAGAGTCGCTGCCGCGATACAATCTCCGTGACCGTAATCAACTAAGATGTCCAAAAATATTTGACGACTACGTATGTGTCACAGAAACTTATCCGTCAAACTATGCGGATGCAATGAAGCGAGACGATTGTACAGAGTGGCAAAAGGGTATGCAGAGTGAATTAAAATCTCTAAAGGACCTCAATGTTTGGACGCCCTGTAATTTGCCTAAAGGAAAGAAAGCTCTTCCCTGCAAATGGGTTCTACGTATTAAAAGGAATCCTGATGGCTCTGTCGTCAGAGAAAGGGACAGGATTATGACCAGACGTTTAGTCCTGTTGCCCGCCTTGCAACGATCAGAGCTCTGTTGAGTGTCAGCGCACAGGAAAACCTTCACCTAGTGCAGTTTGATGTTTGTACTGCGTTCCTCAATGGAAACCTGAAGGAGGAAATTTATGTACAACAACCAGAAGGCTATGCCGATAGTAAAGCTAATGTTTTGAAGCTGAATCGAAGCCTGTATGGATTGAAGCAAGCTCCAAGGTGCTGGAATGCCTTGTTCCAAGAAATATTATTAGTCATGGACTTCAAGCAGTGTGAAGCTGACTGTTGTCTATACACCAAGCATGTGAATGGCAAGAAGCTACTCATTACATTATATGTAGATGATGGATTGGTAGCTGCCACGGATGAAGTTTTGGCTTTTTTTTTTTTTTATCGTGGTAAAATCATCAAATGAGTCCTCCGGCCCCGGGCAGGGCGGGAGGGACTGTCAGACTTCTACTGACTAAAATCCACGGTGTCCTTCAATAGCCTGTTACGTTCCGGGGTCACGGTAAGGAAATAATCCCGCGACCCCGGCAGGCTTTGGCCCTCTGAGAGGGGGGCCCCGTCATTATGCTGACGCTCTTTGAGGCGCGCGTGGGACACAACGCGCCGTCGACCCGGGCATGGTCCATGGTCGGGCAGCGAGTTGCCCTTTACTCGCTGCCCGCATGCCCGCGCCTACGGTGGCCGGAGATCGTCTGCTGACGTCCGACGCCGCGGGCGCCTACCACTGCGGTTGGGGCGGAGGGAGGACGCTGTCCTCTCTCGCTCACGGCCCGCCTCCTCCTTCACGAGCATTACTGCCTCGCAGAAGGAGCAGACCGCTTCCCACTCCGTCTCGCCCCGCAGCATGGCCGCAACCAATGCCGGGCGCGAGAGGTCTCCGCCTATCGCCGCCGTGAGGACACGTCGGTGCACCGCCCAAGCTGGGCAGTCTTGCACCGTATGCTCTACTGTGTCCTCCGGGCGATCTTCGCAGTGGTGGCACCCGGGATGAAGTTTTGGCTAATTCATTTTTGAATGACCTTAAAGAGAGACTACGGATTACAACGAAACCTGCGTCTCATTACCTAGGTCTTCAATTAACTAGAAAAGAAGATGGCTCTGTTTTCATCAATCAGGAAGCCTACGCAAAAAGAATTTTGAACCGTTTCGGGATGGCTAACTGTAACCCTGTTGCTACACCTATAGAGAAGGAACCTTCACAATCAGTGAAAGCTGAAGCTGCAGACGAGGAAGACTTTCCATACCGTGAAGCTGTTGGCGCTCTCGCTTATCTCATGGTCGGAACACGTCCGGACATTGCCTACGCAGTAGGAGTTGCATCTCGAAAATTGGAATCACCGTCCAAAGAAGATTGGCTTCGAGTAAAACGCATTATGCGCTACATTAAGGGCACAAGCTCTTATGGAATTGAGTATAAAGCTCATCATTTACCAGGCGTGCTAGGTTTTAGCGATGCAGATCATGGTGGAGATCGAGATACCGGACGATCTACTACAGGAGTGGTCTGTCGTTATTCTGGTGGAATTATTTCGTGGCTGAGTCAGTGACAAGTATCTGTCGCTATCTCTACGACTGAAGCTGAGCTTGTAGCAGCTAGTGAAGCAGCTAGAGAACTTGTTTGGCTAACGAGAATTCTGCAAGCCCTTACTAAGCTTACGCATACACCGACGCTCAGTGTGGACAATGAAGCAGCAGTTCGACTTGCCCACAACCCGGAATTTCACAAGAGGACAAAGCACATACGCATTCGTCACTTCTTTGTAAGAGAACTAGTGGCTGAAGGTACTATTGAAGTTAAACTTCAGAATTGGTACAGCAAATCAAGTGGCCGACATTCTTACAAAGGCACTGCCACCTTCAAGCTTTGCATCTCTTAATCATGCAATGGGTCTTAGATCTGTTGAATAAGGGAAAGTGTAGAAGTTTGCATAGCTACCTACCTCTTTATTCAAAGACTAAAATACTATAAAGAAAACAAACGTCAGTGTGTGTCAAGTAAAAAAAAAAGTGTCTGACTTGTCATATGTGAAAAATTAATATATCTTTGTGTTAAATAAATAACGTGTTAAATCTGTGTTGTGTTGCCGACCGAACTAACAATTTGGACCATCCCACTGCTCTGCATGGTCGTAAGTTGTGAACATTATTAGCTTTCACATTATAACTCATTTATAAAATTCTTCTACAACATTTTTTTTTGTTCATTTCTGACAAATTATTTTAAAGGAATATTTTGTTCTCTTCTCTAACCAATATGGGAATCCTTCATTATAACCTCATCTTCACTAGATATTTTACTTTTTAATAACTCTCTCACATAATCACGTCTTCAATAAATATTCTTATAAAATAAACAGCTACAAAACCATATCTTCTTTACAAAATCACAGTACAATTTTTATACCCATGATAATTTTTTCACGACTTTTCTTCAACAAAAAAACCTTTTGTTTTATTGACACATTTCTACCAAATTCAAACTAAATTCCAGAACAACCTCACTACACCATAAAGTTTTAACCAGCCAGCTACAAAAAACATAAAATTCCCTAAGGCCACATCTACAACAAATTAATATTCAATCCAACATAGTTATTCATTTTCATAACAAAATTTTATGTCCTTTATTCAGCATTTTTTTCCAAATAAATCTTTTAAAACTATATTGTGTTTATTTACTGCAGTAGCTTTCCAAACCTTTTACAACTCTCGTAAAGAAGATTCGCGACCCACAGGTTGAAAACACTGATATAAAAAAAGGTTCTGATGAATTAAGAACCTCTTCCTTTTTTCGAAGTCGGTTAAAAACAATTTGTACCTACTTCCAAAATTCCCCGAAACCAAGCACGCACAGAGAAAAATGTTTGCGCACAAATGTACTGACTGTGCGTGAACGAAAGTTACGCGCGGCGTTGCTGGTGGATACCAACAGTACGCGCACTGCTGAAGTGCGAGAACAAAATGTGCCGAACTCTACTTTGTTGGAATTGTACCATTATATTCACTCACGCGGGTGCACAGAGGAACGCCCAATGACGAACTGTCTTTTTAAAATCCGCAGCAAGCGCCCACGCCTCTCAGAGCTACTCGTGTTCGGACCCACACGTGTTTTATTGCCGTACGCCAAAGCTGATTTCAAATAAACATAGCTTACTTACCTACATCTGTGGAATATTTTTCTAGTTTCTTGACTTTTACTGAAAATAATGAAAACCTTTCATTTGCTTTCAATCAGAACATCTTTTTCTTCTGCAATTTTGTTTCATTTACCAAGGAGGTAAAAAACAAAAGTTTTCAATCCACAATACAAACCAGCCTCAAATTAATAAAACCTTTTTTTATTAAAATACTCAGTTACTTACATTTATGCACCGCATGAAACCATCTAATTCACAAGACTTGTCTTTGAGGAAGTTATATATTTGATGTGTCTCTGATTGTCCTGCACAGTTGACTAGTGTATCGAGCCGGCCAAACTTGTCTCTTACTATCTCTAAAGCTTTCTTTACATCTTCTTCTGAGGTTACCTGCAAAAAATGAAACTTGGCATAGACAAACACAGATTTGATCAACATATTTTCTGGAATAAGCGACAAGATAATTATCATTTGACCTCAAATTCTCATTTCAAATCTGGTTGTTTTATCTGCATTTTTTTAAGATTCAATGCGGTTCAAAGAGGCATAAGACGAAAACTCCTGGATGTAATTAGGAAGATCATCGCCCAGCAGTGAGATAGAATTGACAAATTAAAAAAATTAAAAGTTATATATTGTTTTTAGGATTCACCTCACTTTATTGTTACAACATCGCAGTTAATGTATCCCTAAGAGGAAGCTACCGACCCTACAGCTTCCACGCTTCTTTGGAACCACCCTAAGCCTATCAACTGAAACCAAATACCTGGGCATCTTTTTGGATAAACAGCTGAATTGGGCAAAACACATCAACTACATCACCACAAAAGCCAGCATATCCCTGTGGCAATGCAAGCGAATGCTTGGCAGGAACTGGGGGATCAGTCCCAAGATCACTCACTGGCTATATACCACTGTCATACGACCGACAGTCACGTACGGCTCATTGGTCTGGTGGCCCAGAACAAACCTGAGCACAACCCAAAAAGACCTCGAAAAGCTGCAGCGATTTGCTTGTATGGCAGTTACTAGCTGCATGAGAACTGCACCCACCGCTGCCCTACAGGCAATGCTTGGACTGCCACCTCTACACCTCATCGTGCAGAAAGAGGCGGCCCTAGCCGCCTTTAGGCTTTATGCCCTGGGAACCCTAAACAAAGACTCCAGAATTAAACACACGCGAATTAAGAATGATGCGATCGAACAACAGCCAATGATGGCATCACCATGCGACAAAGCCCCAAGACAATACCACTTTGAAAAGCACTACAATATCACACTTGCAGAAGAGCAGTGTGACTACTCAGGCCCGAAAGAGCTGAGGATATACACAGATGGATCAAAGAATGATTCCGGAACCGGGGCTGGAGTCTTCTCACACGACCTTAACATAAATATATCCAGCCCGCTGGGAATGTACAACACCGTCTACCAGGCGGAATGCATGGGCATTATACAAGCAGCATACGCGATAGAGGCCAGAAGAGTTACGGACACCCATATACGTATACTCTCTGATAGTGCCTCAGTCCTTAAATCGTTGGAGAAACAATATACCACTTCAAGCTTAATACTAGAATGTCACAATGCACTAGAACGTCTAACGGTATCTAAACGCAACAAAGTGACACTACAATGGATTAAAGGACATAGCGGATCATTGGGCAACGACGCGGCTGATGAACTAGCTAGGAGAGCATCCAGCGCATCAGTTTGCGGACCTGAACCCATTATACCCATCCCTTTCAACCAGATACGTAGATGGCTGCAGGAGCGCACCCTCACACAAGCAGAGAGATGGTGGACCTCGACACCAGGCTGCAGGCAATCCGAGGAAGCTCTGCCATCCCTAGATGGCAGGCTAACCAGACGTCTTTTACGCCTGGACAGGACCGGCATGCGCCTGCTGACAGGGACCATAACGGGACACTGCTCCCTAAACAAACACTTCCACACAATAGGCATAACGGACAGCCCCCTGTGCAGGGCATGCATGGAGACTGAGGAAACCGTCGCGCATGTGCTCTTCGAGTGCACAGGTGTCACACAGATCAGGACAGAAACCCTCGGGACACCCAGGACTTACACAGATGTTCTCCACAGACCAAAGAACCTGATCAACTTCTGGAGGGAGGTGGGCTGGTTGGAATAAGCCACCAAGGCCACTATGGCTCACGCACAATGGTCCACATGAAGGACTAAGTGCGGAAACCAAAACCCCTAACATAGATGTATCCCTAAGAAATAAAATAAACATAGGTCTTGTTTTTTACTTATTATAATGGCAACCTCATTCCATAGGATTTTTTTCTGCCTGACAAGAAACAATTGATACCATATTTTGCAGGGAAAAGTCCTATATTGCGTGTATACCACTAATCTACTAAATGCAGGCTATAAAAGTCATCCATAGGAAATAATATGTTAAAGGAAGCATAAACTAGTACTACAACCTATGATTACTGACACTGCAGCGAGCTTTAAACTGCAATTATGTTTACTGTTATTACTGTGTACATAATTTACTAAAAGGAGGTTTATAACTCTCTCTCTCTATAAGGGAACTTAAATCTTACATGAGTTCTTGGCTTAGTTTATTATTATTTATGGGGAAAAAGATGTGAAGGCACTTTTTAAAGTCAAATCAAATCGTTTATTTCAACTAGGCCAATTACAGGCACTTATGAATTGTCAAAAGACATAAAACAAGACGTGCAAAAATAGTTATGGTGCTACAGTCCCAGTCACAGACATAAAAACTGTGAAAGTACCGTAGGGGCTCATTCCAAAGCATAGATCTCTATGGAGAAGAATGAGCAAGAAACTCCATGGACACTCTTTTTCAATCGCCAAAATTATTACAAAAATTTTTTACATCAAAGGTGTAACACACAAAAATTAAAAAATGCTGGTCTTCCTATACACCATATTGCATTGACTGATAGAATTGTTATCATGAAGACTTAATTTTTCTTTTTGTTATTTTTTTGTTGTACTCTTTTCACATAGAAAGTCTTATTTTATGGCTAGTCCCAGTTTACGCTGTAACATAGCCTAAAGATACTGGTCAGTGGGTCATCTTATGGGTGGAGTAAGATACTGTATTTTTTTTTTGTTTCTGAACTTATTATTTTTCGAATTCGAGACTAACGAGGTTAGGGTCTGATTCGTTACTTGACGGCTTTTTAAGCAGGCCCTTGTTTACTTATTGGAACCGGTCCTAACCATCAAACCAAGAACTTCATATTAATCTGATAAAACAACCCTCCATTTTGCTTTACCTGTCCTTTTGTCACAAATAAGATCAATAAAATCAGAAATAAGACTAAAAACTTACACAACCGGTCGCCACAGCTACGTTCTCTCCCAGTTCTTGAGCCACCTTCTTTGCTCTTGTTCCTTGTATGTCAAGGATAACCACTTTCCCTCCATTTTTCACAAATCTCTCAACTGTAGCTTTTCCGAGGCCCGAAGCTCCACCAGTTACCAAGCTTACCATTCCCTGAAAAAGGTTATGATTCAGGTTATGTTTATAATAACAAATTCATGAATTAAAATATGCAACAATTTCAGATGCTTGCTTACCTTCAACATTCTTGTATTTCAGTTGTGTGCTTTAGACAGAAACACAACTGTACAGCAATTATTCTGTCGCGATTTTTCAAGTTTTCAACAAGTCTTGTTTTTTTGGGAAATTCTAATCTGAAACCAACTCATGTTCATGACAGCTGCCAACAGCCTAGGGATGTGAAAAAATAATCGATTATGAAAATAATCGATTAAAAATTGATTTTTTTCAAACAAAAATTGATTTTAAATCGCGATTTTATTTGTATGAATAATCGATTAATAATCGATTTTTTTATAATCAATCATTACCGATTTTTCATCTGTAACCCTCCCCCGACATTATGATTGTTTGGTCTTCTGCCTTACCCCGGAACGTGAACTGCCAAAGAATACTATCTACATAATGTTACACTAACGCCATCTGTGCATCTATGATGGCACTAAATTTCGTCTGTGTTTTTGAAACAGTTTAGTAGATTTATTTATTCAAACATAATTCACTAGATGGAGTTAACGAACTGTACTACCTATTTTACCGACATTTGGTTGATATGATAATTATATTAAACAAATAAACATGTCGTTCATTCATTTCATTGTTTACGAAACTTCATTTTCTAGACAATTTTGAAAGGTTTTTTGTGAATAAGTGTTATTAAAAGTCTCTTTTTAACAATGTCTACGACTAAAAGGACGACAAGTAGTTGGCTTCAATAAGGCATTTAGATATTATTATTGCCATATTAACGAAGGCAAGGAGCCGTATATTATCCAAACGCTTGCCAAAGCTGTTATTCTTAAGCTCGTTGCCTACGGATTTCTAATAAATCTATTCATATAATGTTTATGGCGTTTATTTTGAACTTAGTTGAAAAATTAACAAAAACTGAACGAAATCGATTTTTCTTAAAAAAATTGTTTTTTTTTTAAATCGATTAATAAATAATCGATTTTTTAGGTACAATGTCACATCCCTACAACAGCCTAAAGACAGTGGGTGGTGGTGGGTGGGTGGGGTGGTATGTATACAAAGAGCGCGCACATGCGCTCTTCCGATTGGCTTCCCGGCTTCCGCCGGCTTCCGCATTCTACGTTCCTTTATATTTAGAAAATGTTAGTGAACAGATTTTGCAACTTACAGCTTAATCAAAGTGTATTCGAAAGAATAAGTTAAAATTAATGAATATTAGCTGTTAAATAAAATGATGAATAAATAAATTATCTAAAATGCATTTAAAATCAATCGTGCCAACCACAGTATCAACTCAAAACTGCCTTACAATGCGACAAAATTGTGATGTCAATTCATCTCTTTCTTCACAATGCAATGTGAAATGTTTTACAGCTTGACATAAAAATGTAGAAAACCGGAAGTCGCCACTTTCTTCGCGCTACCAGCACTTTGAATGATTTTATTTTATTATTTTTCACTTATTACGTTAATTTTATGGCACAATAATAAATCTTACAAACCTGCGGTCTTTGTTTACATCAAATATCAAAGATTTTAAAACGCTGTCAGAAATAAAAATTTTAGTTCCGTTTCAATCCGTTCTGGCCAAGCTGTACTATTATATTCTGTGGTTTTAGTGACCTTTTTATTTAGTCGTATTAAAATAATGGCCGGTAATGATTGTTGTTTATTTCTTTCGGCAAGTTTTTAACATATTTGTGCAAAATATTGTGTTTTATGTGCTGCATATTTGTACTCCGAACTGATAGCAGCTATGGCTAAGGTAGAACAGCCTATATTTATACTGCCGAAGAAACGAAATGGCAAGAAGCAGAACTCAATAGCCAGCCATGTAGACCACATAATTACTGTGCAGGTAAATTTAATATTTTACGATCTAATTGCAGCATTTACATCAGTGATTTATGTCTGAATGCCTTCGGATAACATTGCAGAAGTTTCTAGTGTACAGTTATTTAATTTTAATTAGCAAGTGAAATTATTGTTGTTGTGTTAGAATAAATACAACAATAATTTCAATTTCGTTTACGACGATAGCGGTGTAGTGCTAGGAGTTTTTAGTATTCGAACTAAGTACTTAATATTTCGTGATTATCTATTATGTGAACCATAAATGCCCTTTGTTACTCGCATATTTTTAATTAGAAAAGTAATCAACTACCTTTCTTGATAAGCCATTAAAAATATTTCTGATTTAATTAAGTAATAGATTCCCAGAAGAAAATAGGTCAAGTACTATGAAGGGAAACATTGTTTAGTTTATTTTATTTTTACAGGGAGTTGCAGACGATCCTCAAACAAAATACAAGAATGGGTTGTCACCAGTTTCGGAGCATGTGGCGAATGGCATAATCCACTCAACCATGGAAGGCCTCAAGTCTAACATGAAAATCAATCTCCCAATAATCAGTGATGTCAATGATGAAGAACAGAATGATTTTAATGGAGACTTGGAATTGGAGAAGCAGAACATCCAGAAAAATGGATACCAAGCTCTGACTACTCTTAACAGTAGCCGGGAGATTATTGATCTGTCTCCGATTTATGAAAACTCATCTGATGCTTGCTCCAGCCACGGTGATCTGAGAGATGCCAATGACAGTGATGTACAGAAAAGCTGCAAGCTTCTGAACTCGGACCAGAATGAAAGCTCATCTGCTACACCAAACAGCTTGTCACAGACGCAGTCTGAAAACAGCTTTGAGATGGGTACTCTCACTGATAGCCTCAAGAACAGTGCTAAAAAGAAAAAACGAGTGAACATTGTTGCTGGAATTGTGGAGGGGGATAACACTGATACTGAAATAACTGCTTTGCGCATTGAATCTGAGGGATCAATGTCCCCTGATTTCTCCCTAACCGATACTTCCAAAGATGGATATTTGACCATGACTGGGACAATCAAAAGAGGAAAGAAGAAGGGCCAGAATGTTGATGTAAAACTTAACATATCCAGGGAAGAACTTGAGATTATTGAAGCAGCTATTGTTGCTGAAGAGTACAATAAGATGGATATATCCAAATGTTCTTTGTACAATGGCCCACACGTTTTCCTCTTCAGCCTGATGTGTATTCCGTTTGTGGCATGCATTTCTGCCCTGTATTCCTTCTACATAGGCACTATGGCTTGGTATAATGTATTTTCTCATGTCACAGAGAATTTCAGCTGCATTAAAAAGATTTTACTGGCCCCAATTGTGGTACTGTCCTACCCATTTTTGATAGTACTTTTTACTATTGGGCTGGGTCTGTATGCAGGTATAGTCCAGCTTACATTTAGTGCTGCCAACTGGTGGAAGGATGTTTGCGATTTTGAGAAGGGTTTTTATGGTTGGCTCTGCAATACTTTGGGTATGTCCGAGTGCAGCCCGTATGAAGTTGTTGTTCTAATGGATGTTAAGCCTTAGATAAACAGGTATTCAACAGTCAACAACACTGCCATTTTAGATGTCTATTATATCTTATTTAATTTTTCTGTATACGTAAGAGTCTCAACAAGACAATGAAAGGATTTTACAATTTACACCCAATACTGGTAACAGAACTGTTCCAATCTGTATGAGCCTAATTTCCTAGAATAAGTCCATAATAACATTTTCATGAAATTGTTAACTTAGAAAAATGTAAGTTTAAATGATAGTAGTAAGATTTTTCAAAATCCATATTTGGAGAAGGTATTAAATAAAAGATCGATTTTCGAAAAGTGATATTTATACATGGAGTGGGAACAAGTGATGGTATACCTTTTACAACTCTTAAAAATATTGATGTGTAACCAGATATAATCATATTGCTCAATTTCTTCCATTGTGTCATTCCATACTGAGTAATTTCTAGTCATTTTTAACCTGTTTGGTTGCATACTTGTAAGGAACTGTAATCGTAGATGTATTAAATTAGGTTAATGTTTCACATATCCACTAAGAGTTACAGATGTAGTAGTTTGTTGCAGGAGTAATGGAAAGCCGAAGATCTCGTATGATGTAATATCATGCAAGACTGGTCTGAATCCAACTTTACATAATGTTGATCATTATAAGTTTAAGTTACATTACATTATGACTGATATAGTGTTTACATATTAATGTGCACAAAATTAACGTTTAAAAGCTTCCAAGCACAATAAATTATAAAAGTGCAATCTATATAATCAACTTTTAACATAATAATACATATTGCTGTATTGGGATTACTAGTAAAAATCTGTTAGAGCAAGAGCCCGTGAACCCCAGACCTACGTTATTTTATAAAGGCTGAAAGTTTGTCAGCGGATGCTCCCAACACTGGTAAGAACGATGACCATTTATGGAGTTTGTGTTATGGTGGCTTTGGCAGGTAAACGGTACTAAAGATGCGTAAAATATAAGTTTACTTACGTCATAGTATAAAAGCTGATTTTTATGTATAATACTCGGGTAATAAGTAGATGATGTGTCCTCATCAGCCAGACACTTATCATGGTGGCAACCCCATGCCAGACACCCTTAATGTTCACGAAATTATAAGTTTACTTACGTTATAGTATAAAAGCTGATTTGTTTGAATAATACTTGGGTAATAATATGTAGATGATGTTTCCTCATTAGCCAGACACTTTTGATAGTTCCAATCCCTTGCCAGACAAACATTCTAAATAGCCCAGTCAACTGATGTTCAAAACAAGGTATAAAGGGAAAGTCTTGAAACACAATTTTTGACTACGCAACTTTGTTTGGACTAGTTAGGAGGAGAACATATCGAAAATCCCCATCCCTAGCCCTTGAGCTAAGGGGGAGGGAGGGGCTCGTAGGTACCACTTTTTGGTTTTTCGCTTATATCTCGGAAAGTCGGAAACCATGGGTCCCAGCGGCATAATAATATTTGAAAAAAATAAATGCTGTATAAATTCCCCATAAGTTTTGTTCAATAAATGTTTCCAGGTCTTGTTTAGTTTTCGAGCTATCTGCTCTTGAAACTCTGTAATATTGTGAAAAATCATTTTTATCTTTTTGCATTTGGAAAGTTGTATTTCATATCGCCAATTTAAAGGTCCAGAAAGCATGAGCAGTCTTTTCAGACCCTCCCTTTACCATCTACAATGAACTAAGCCAAGTGAAACCTGCATCTTGAGGCGATATGAGCTTCCAGCTAAAAGGGTCTCTTACAGTGCTCACAAAGTTATAACAAATTCTTGAATTCGCGGTAGCCACCATCAAGCTTGATATTTTTTGTGGAAAGTTGTATTTGATGTCGCCAAAGATCCAGAAAACAGCATCAGTGTTTCAGACCCTCCAAGTTGCGCAGAATGTCATTTTAATTTATATTAGGTACATTACAACTTAAGTCGTATTTCGTTATTATTGGTCAACTTAGAATCAAAACCCTGTACATGTACCTACCTAATATGTAATTATAGATAATCTAAAATGAGTTTCTGAGCTATTTTTACTGCTCCCTCGGTGGAAGGAAGACAAAAAATATCAAGCTTGATGGTGGCTACCGCGAATTCAAGAATTTTTTATAACTTTGTGAGCACTGTAAGAGACCCTTTTAGCTGGAAGCTCATATCGCCTCAAGATGCAGGTTTCACTTGGCTTAGTTCATTGTAGATGGTAAAAGGAGGGTCTGAAAAGACTGCTCATGCTTTCTGGACCTTTAAATTAGCGATATGAAATACAACTTTCCAAATGCAAAAAGATAAAAATGATTTTTCACAATATTACAGAGTTTCAAGAGCAGATAGCTCGAAAACTAAACAAGACCTGGAAACATTTATTGAACAAAACTTATGGGGTATTTATTCAGCATTTATTTTTTTCAAATATATTATGCCGCTGGGACCCATGGTTTCCGACTTTCCGAGATATAAGCGAAAAACCAAAAAGTGGTACCTACGAACCCCTCCCTCCCCCTTAGCTCAAGGGCTAGGGATGGGGACTTTCGATATGTTCTCCTCCTAACTAGTCCAAACAAAGATGCGTAGTCAAAAATTGTGTTGAAAGACTTTACCTCTATACCTTGTTTTGAACATCAGTTGACTGGGCTATTTAGAATGTTTGTCTGGCAAGGGGTTGGAACTATCAAAAGTGTCTGGCTAATGAGGAAACATCATCTACATATTATTAGCCAAGTATCATTTAAACAAATCAGCTTTTATACTATAACGTAAGTAAACTTATAATTTCGTGAACATTAAGGGTGTCTGGCAAGGGGTTGCCACCATGATAAGTGTCTGGCTGATGAGGAAACATCATCTACTTATTACCCGAGTATTATATATAAAAATCAGCTTTTATACTATGACGTAAGTAAACTTATATTTTACGCATCTTTAGCACCGTTTACCTGCCAAAGCCACCATAACCCAAACTCCATAAATGGTCCATCGGTCTTACCAGTGTTGGGAGCATCCGCTGACAAACTTTCAGCCTTTATAAAATAACGTAGGTCTGGGGTTCACGGGCTCTTGGGCTATGTGTTTGCATAACAAATATTTATTGATTTCTAAATTATTTTAACACATAATGCTCTGCATTAATAGGTAATGATGGTTTTACAATGTTTTATGAATTTATATTATTTTTTTGTAATTTTTTATGCGTAATCAACAATGTATGTTATGAAGACTGATGTATTCTAGTCACTATTGTGGTATCCATTTTCTATGCAATAAATATTTTACAAAACTGAACACTATTTTAACTAAAACAATATCTACAATAATAAAAACAACAGCTCTAGTCCAAAGAAATTAACTTAGTTTCATGATGGATCCGTTTGACTTTGTGCACCCTTTTGTTTACTCTCTTCTTGCTTCACTTGTTTAAATTCTTCATCTATTCTTTCTTTTGCTCTCACGATTTTTGATTGTAAATAGAAGGACCCACCTTTCGCCTTATCATTAGCTTGAAAGAGATGTTCGTAATTTTTAACTATTTTATCCTTTTCCAACTTATCTAAATTTAATATTTGCATTGCTTCTTCTAACGTGAGACCTGTGGAAGCATTTGCTGCCGCTCTCCGGGTACCTTCAGGTCCACCACCAGCTCGCTTCGCTGCCTCCTGAGACGCAGCTATTTCTTGTTTAAGAGCTCTTGCAAAAGCTCGTCCCACTACTTGGGCACCAAGTACTATAATTTGAGCTATGTATTTAGCCATATTTTCGGTACTATTGATGAAATAACTACTGACATTACTAGCAAAATAAATGTCAGTTTCTAAAATGGCAATGGTCATGTCAATGTTACATTTCGAGGTTAAGTTGCGTTCACGTAAATTATCGAATTCATACAACAAACTAAGAATTTAATAACAAGCGTGGACCACACAATTTTCATAGTGGCTTTATAGTCCAAGAGCTACTGAACCCTGCGACTAACGGTCTTCCTGTAAGGTTACAAATTTGTACACGTAATATTTATAGCATGCTAAGAGCAATAGCGACGACCTGGCAGGCGTCAGCCGTGCACATCATTAGACAATTTAATTTTCAAAGTGTAAAAAAAAATGAAAAAAAAAACTTGTTCCTGTAAGCTTAAAAATTTAACAGGATGTAGTTTATTTATTGTAAATCTTGGAAAAAAAATGACAGGCGATTACAAGGTGCACAAGTATGTGACAGGCAAATCGAAAAGTGCAAAGTTGATGAGGAAAAATAAACTTTCTCCTGTAAGATCAAAATTATCTCGCGTTTGGCTGAACTGATTTTGATGCCGTTTTCAGAAAACGTTCGTAAATTAATGTGCGTTACATTCCGAGAAAGGTTTTAATATACAGGGTGATTTTTTCAACTGGGCGTGGATAGCTATCTCCGAAACAATGAGAAATATCGAAAAACGTTGAAAGGAATCTCGAGGCCAATTTTGACGAAAATAAAACTGCATCGTAGGATTTTAGAAAAATTAATAATCCTGGCCAGGAATCGAACCCGCTGATTTTGGAAAAAAAATCACAGCCTGTATTATTACACCATTCGATAGTGTTGCTAATAAGGATCAAATTCTGGGAAGTGATCATATAAGGCAAACTTAAGGAAATAGCGGATTTTCATGAAATTGCTATATTTCTATGTTACTATGTTCTACTGAGCCATAATTTATTAATAGTTGTTTGCAATAATTCAGTGGATTTGATGTCTCAACAATCCCAGTGTATTCAGCAATGCGAAATTATTGAGTTGAACAAAAATAAGCGTTATTTCAAAGAAGAAATGGTTAACTTATGTTCCAAATACAGTTATCGTGGGGCGTGACCCCGCTGCCTCGAGAAGTCGAGGCGCGGCGGGAAGAGCTCCGGCGCGATCTCAGGGCAGTATGGAAGGAACGACTGTCGCGACCGAAGGCCGGGCACGCCGCAATTGCGGCGGTAAGACCCCTCTTTGAGGAGTGGCTGGAGAGAAGTCATGGCGTCCTGACCTACCGCTTGACGCAGGTCCTCACCGGACACGGAAGTTTCGGGAGGTACCTGTGTCTGATGCGAAAGGAGGAGACGCCTGGGTGTCACCACTGCGAAGATCGCCCGGAGGACACGGTGGAGCATACGGTGCAAGACTGCCCAGCTTGGGCGGAGCACCGACGTGTCCTCACGGCTGCGATAGGCGGAGACCTCTCGCGCCCGGCATTGGTTGCGGCCATGCTGCGGGGCGAGACGGAGTGGGAAGCGGTCAGCTCCTTCTGCGAGGCAGTAATGCTCGTGAAGGAGGAGGCAGGCCGCGAGCGAGAGAGGACAGCGTCCTCCCTCCGCCCCAGCCGCAGTGGTAGGCGCCCACGGCGACGGACGTCGCTTGATGATCTCCGGCCACCGTAGGCGCGGGCATGCGGGCAGCGAGTAAAGGGCAACTCGCTGCCCGACCAAGGACCATGCCCGGGTCGACGGCGCGTTGTGTCCCACGCGCGCCTCAAAGAGCGTCAGCATAATGACGGGGCCCCCTTCTCAGAGGGCCAAAGCCTGCCGGGGTCGCGGGATTATTCCCTTACCGTAACCCCGGAACATAACAGGCTATGAAGGACACCGTGGATTTTAGTCAGTAGAAGTCTGACAGTCCCTCCCGCCCTGCCCGGGGTTGGAGGACTCATTTGATGATTTTAACACGCTAAAAAAAAAAAAAATACAGTTATCGTCTTGAACATTCATCAGTTTCTTTTTTCAATTATACGTTTTCCTAAAGTTTGCCGTATATGATTACTTCCCAGAATTTGATCCTTATTAGCAACACTATCGAATGTAATAATACAGGCTGTGATTTTTTTTCCAAAATCAGCGGGTTCGATTCCTGGCCAGGATTATTGATTTTTCTAAAATCCAACGATGCAGTTTTATTTTCGTCAAAATCTGCCTCGAGATTCTTTCCAACGTTTTTCGATATTCCTCATAGTTTCAGAGATAGCTATCCACGCCCAGTTGAAAAAATCACCCTGTATATTAAAACCTTTCTCGGAATGTAACGCACACTTTTCTGAAAACGGCATCAAAATCAGTTCAGCCAAACGCGAGATAATTTTGATCTTACAGGAGAAAGTTTATTTTTCCTCATCAACTTTGCACTTTTCGATTCGCCTGTCACATACTTGTGCACCTTGTAATCGCCTGTCATTTTTTTTCCAAGATTTACAATAAATAAACTACATCCTGTTAAATTTTTAAGCTTACAGGAACAAGTTTTTTTTTTCATTTTTTTTTACACTTTGAAAATTAAATTGTCTAATGATGTGCACGGCTGACGCCTGCCAGGTCGCCGCTATTGCTCTTAGCATGCTATAAATATTACGTGTACAAATTTGTAACCTTACAGGAAGACCGTTAGTCGCAGGGTTCAGTAGCTCTCCAGCTATTAGGCTACAAACTCATCCAGGTCGGTCAGGGCAACTCACGTCTAGAGGAAATGCAAGATAACTTTTCGAAGTTTGGAAGTCGGCGGTATAATATGCCTGTGCCTCAGACCTCAGAAAGCACCTCAAGTCGTTTTGATCTTGTGCCTGATCTTTCGTATCGTATCTTAAGGATTTGCCGTCCGAATTATGATTTGCACAAGTTTATGCGATATAAATTCTCTGATGATGTGTAGGAGAATGGCAGATCTCATCATCGTAGCATCAGCAGTTAGAAGAAATAAGATAAAAGCTATTAGGCTCTTGCCTTGTACCTTGTCTCCATGCCTATTTTTGTAATAGGCAAGACAGCTTCTCTAAATGATACGTCATACCATGGACCTAAAAAAAAAGGCGGACGGAATTTCACTAAGAAACAATTGAAGCACCCATAGTAAGTCAGTGCGCTAATGTGGACAAGCCAGCACGCACACATTCACACCATAGTAAGTCAGCCGTCGGCCATTACGCCACATATTACATATAACTCACTCCATACAAAATGTTCAATACCTACCGCTTTAATAGCCTACACTTTCAAGTTGATGTCAGCTGCGAACAAAAATGTGCCTTAACCATACAAACATAAAGTAAATTTCGCTTTGAAGATGCGCGCCGCCGCGTGGATATTCTAAACTACGAGGGCTGCCTCTGTCAACAATGATTTTAGTAACTAAGGTTTTTTTTTGAAACAGTACTCTTACTTTCGTACGAATTTGTTTGTTTATCAAAACTTAATAATTCAGAGTTTTTTTTTTATAATAGCGAGAGTTAATGAAACTCGGAAGCCGGGAAGTAATTCAAATATAATTATTAACTTATCAAGATTTTATTACAGACCGCCAACGGAACAAGTGAAAATAAAAATATACACTTGTAAAAAGAAAGAAATGTTGTTTTTTTTTTTTAATTTTCCCTGTAAAGTTTCTCCTGTGTCGTGGGTACGTTTAAAATAATCGAAACGTAAAATCGTCGATGAAAAATGTACCTACCTACAACTTTATAATAAACGACAGTATTAAATATTGAATACTTACTGTCATTATTACATTACATTTTAACATTCATTACCTTTTCGCGTACATTTTTTCATAACAAAAAAAAACCTCTGCATCACGAGGAAACCCGTAAAAAATAGTTTTTATCTCTTCAACCATATCTTAGTATTTCAAAACTAACATCAATTCGACCGAAATATGCTACGTGCGGGCCCCGCGGCTAATGACAACCCGTTGCGCTAAGGTCTTTCTATGGACCGGCGGCCAGTAGGTAGTTAGCGCGTGTAAGTACATGGAGTGCAGTATCTGGTAATCTGTGATTACGCTTCGAACGACACTCGCGGTTTTATACGGTGTTATTTTGTCTAATAAAAATCAAAGTATGCCGTCATGTGTTGCAAAAAGTTGTCTAAACCATAGTAGTTCAATTAAAAAAGCCAGGGGATCACTTTTCATAGTTAAGCATGTCAATTTGAAGCTTATTTCTCGAATTTACGTCAATAAATTTAATAAACATCTCGAAATCAATCAGTGTTGCAACTATTTCAAGGTTCAAATTATTTTAAAATTGGGAGATTTATATTTTATGTTACTATTTATCGTTATTGTATTCTTCTATATTTTTACAGATTTCCCACGGCAAATGATGCATGGAAAAATGATTGTATAAAAATAATAAGGGAGTGTAGACATGGAATAGGAATGTAGACGTGTAGGAATGGAACATAAAATAGCTTTAATTAAATATTTATAGCCGAAAAATACTGAAACATTCGTTTTCACCACTTAAGTAAATTAGAAGGGATTTCTAGATGTGTCGATAGCAAAAGACAAGTCTACAAAAATTTGAATCACCAAAAGGGATTGTAAAACTTTATTAACATTAAACGAGTTGTAAATATTTTAATATCCAATGTGCTTAAATTATTTTACCTTTATTTTAAAAATAGGTAGGTATCCGTCACAAAAAAAATGTAATTAAACTTAAGTTCAAGGGAGATCTTAATTAAATATTGTTTAAAAATGGGTAATTTTTTCCTTCATCTGGCATCCCTACACACACGCACACATATTTACGCCGCCGCCATTGTGGTGCTTCAATCGTTTCTTAGTGAAGTTCCGTCCGCCTTTTTTTTTAGGTCCATGCGTCATACGATACAACAAAGGCCTCTGTGCCACGCCAACATTAAAAAAAAACACAGTTCATGTTCCGCATGTTCACTAAATATAAATACAGATGGCGCTGTAACAAGTAAGCTTCGACTAGGTCTTAAGTCGTTGAAATAGAGTCGAAAATAGTTTAGTACAGTTTTGACAGTCTCTCACATAACATTTCTTGATTCGCGCGTTTTTTTGACATTCACAAACAATCACTAACCTGTTTGTTGTAACGCATAATTTCGTTTTTCATTGTGTTATAACATTAATTTTGTAACATTTATTGTAGTTTTGTTTGTTTGTAGATTAAAAAGTAAAAAAAACAATGGTGAGTTCAGATTTCTCTACTTCTTGCAGTGTATGTCGACTTATTACTGCTTATTCTTTGGGGCCGTTCGGCTGAGCCGTTAGGTGCTTTATCTGTACAGATAAATGTACTTTTCTGTTCAAAATAGTTTTGGATACGCTACAAAACAGAAGAATGGATGTAATCTCAGAAAACTAGACATTAATTTCAATTTTTTGTGTGTATTTTATTGAATAATCACAGTACTAGGTAATTAACCTTAAAATATCTCTTTATGGCTTTGAATTGGTTCTCCTTTTCATTCCAGGACCGTGGTATTTGGTTTAGGCAATCCCGTATATTCAATATGCTCAAATTATACAATCACCTTTTGCTTTAACTTGTTATTTTTTTCATTCATCTTAACACTCGGCGTAAATCAATGTTCCCAATAATTGGTTGCTACGCCGTAACGCAATAAAAATATGTAAAGCAAAAATAAAGGGGACAGATAATGGTTAAAAGTAAAATTATATAAACTATAAAAAATGAAAGTAATATCTCAAAAAAAAATTAGGAACTTTACAAAAATAACCTGTGGTGTCTAAGATCTTCGTATTTCAAGCAAAAACAACACTTTATAATTCAGTACTCCGCCCCTAAGATGACCCACTGACCAGTAATTAAATGGTTCTCTATTGTGTTACCTAACTTTTTTATACATAATCTAATGTGACATAATTTTTTTGTCCTAATCATCATTTGTCCGAATGATAACTTGCCCGAACTTAATACCACATAATTTAAAATGCCATAACATTGAAATTCCTAAATACTGTATGTCCTAAATTCGTTTGTCATAAATATAACAATCAATAATATACAAAATACATAAAACCGATTGCCATAAAATAATAATAATAATAAATCTTTATTGAACAAAACCTTACATTTTGCTTAACAATACTTATTTATATTTTACACTAAGTGCGAGGCGTGCAAACTTAAACCCCTTCCTCCTAAACTAGGATACCCTGTGTCTTAGGAGGAAGTGTTCCACTGTCGCTTGGATTTTATGTAACCCATTACACACACTGAGAAATTAATCAGCAGATTGCACAATAAAGACAATAGTAATAAAAGTGATAAAATTAAGGTTAACACGGGTAAATTGTGAGTGTGAGTGTTTGTGTGCGTGGCGTGTGTGTGCGTTGAGTGTGTTGTCTGTGTGCATGCTGTGGTGTGTGTGTGTGGTGTGGTGTAATGTGTGTGGTGTGCGTGTGAGGTGTGAGTAAATGGTTTGTGGTGTGTTTGTGTGATGTTTGGGTGCGTGTTTATATTACATGTGAAGGATTTTGGTGGGGTTATGCATGTAGAATTATGTTATGGGCAGTAACAGTTTTTCGGTTTGCTCATAATCAAGAAGATACAGCATATTCTGCAATTTATTCTTAGCATCGTGTTTATTCAATCTAGCCAAGGATAATGATCTATTTATGTTTCTGTAAATTATTGAGCTCGACACGTACAGATGTCTTCTCGCAAAAACGGTTTTATGTGACACACTTGGACAGTTTGTACTGTTCATCCGTTTGCCAGGGTCTGGTGGTGGTATTTGCTGATGCTTCCAAAGTGTGGCTCTAAGCACAAAGAGCTGTCTCACTGTTAGAATTTTGTGCTCGGCGTATAGTTGGTGTGTGGGGTACCGATAGGGTTTGTTTAGCATTACTTTAAGGACAGCCCTTTGTGCTCGCTCCACTTCTAAGAATTTTGTTTTAGCGGTGCCACCCCATGCTAGAATGCAATAGCTGGCGATGGACTGACAAAGGGCAGTATACACCATTTTTAGAATATCGAGATCTGCGGAGTGCTTCAAGGACTTCATTACATGTATGGTCTTCCTGATTTTGCAGGCGACATTTTCAATCTGATCGTACCATTTCAGTCCATCGTCAACAATCACACCCAGATACTTGACAGAAGTGACACGAGACAGTGGAGAGCAGGCACAGGCTGCGAAATCAGGACACGTATGAGCTTTGATGGAATATGAGTCAGGGGGTTTCGTTGTCTTATTTATTGAGAACGGAATGAAGTTCGTCTTTTTTAGGTTTAATGTTAGAAGGTTCTTGTGTAACCACTCTTTCACTATTCTCAGGGATGTTTCCGCGTTAGTTTTTATTTCAGACCAATTCCTGCCGTGTACCACAATGGCAGTGTCATCGGCATATGTGAATATTCTAGAAGTTGGTAAATTTAAAGCACATAGACCATTAATATAAATTAAAAATAGTGTTGGGCCAAGGACACTGCCCTGTGGCACTCCGCAAGTAACTGTCTCCTCACTACTAATGTTAGATCCTATTTTAACACAAATTTTCCTGTCCCCCAGATAACTCTCGAAGAGTTTATGAACTACACCTCGTATGCCGATACTCTGCAGCTTCAAGAGGAGGGTGGGAACAGAGACTGTGTCAAACGCCTTGGTCAAGTCTAGAAATAGCCCAAGGCATTTATGTTTATTGTCTAATTTCTTTGCTATAAAGTTTGTTAGGTCTAATACTGCGTTTTCTGTAGATATGCCTTTCCTAAATCCATACTGGTTATTTTCTATGATATTGTGTTTGGTTAGATAATGTACTAATTGTTTATTAATGATTTTCTCCATTATTTTAGACATTATCGGAAGTATAGCAATGGGTCTATAGTTGTCTACACAGTCTCTGTTACCACTCTTATGTATGGGATGGACGACTGCTTTTTTGAATGTGTTCGGAAATATACCTAAGTCGATGGAACTGTTTATGATATGTGTAATTAGAGGTACAAGGATCTTTTCACATAGCTTTATTATTTTCATGGAGATCCCATCCCAGCCTGCGGCACAATCCTGTCTCAAGTTTGCGATAGTATGAGCTACCTCCTCATCATCCACAGGTAGGAGAACTAGCGAACTAGGATATGAACTGTATGTTTGACAATGCGGTTCAGGAGGCGCTGAAGTTCCTATAGCCGAAGCTAGCTTTTGACCTATGCAAGCGAAGAAGTTACAAACTTGGTTAGTTGCTGTGTTTTGATGAGGCGCTATTTTTAGCAATTCGTGAGGGGGAGATTTGATCTTGGTGGTGTATGTAAATTCTTTGATTTTATTCCACAAAGTTTTCGGGTTACTTTGGGCTTTGCGCAGTTCATTTTGTTCGTGTACCCTTTTAAGTTTTTTGAGCAATCCATTACAGAAGTTACGATACCGTCTATAATTATGTAGTTTGCATTGTGTTATTATTAGGCTCTTTCCGGGCATTATTGTGAAGTTTATCACGGGTACGTATGCACCGTAATAAACCAGGGGTGATCCAGGGACGAATGTTTCGTTTTTTTTGGGGACTGTTACAAATTTAGTATGTTTCAGTATTTCGTTACGTAATATTTCCGTCAGTTTGTCTGCTGCTATGTTAGGATTATTTGTGTTTAATATTTCTGAAAAATCTTGTGTTTCAATAGCTGCCTTGAGAGTTGAGTAATCAATTTTTGGTATTTTATAGGCTGGTCGCATAGGCGGACGTGTGTGTGACACGATAGCAGGATTGGGAGATGATCTGTGATATGGGACTGTATTACAAGTAGAATTGCTGTTTTGTCTGTTTTTAGTAATGCATGATCTATACAATTTAAAAATACATAAGTCCTAAAGTTTGTTTTGTTACTGATTACCACCCAATAAGGATATCGACGGAGCCCCGCTTCGCGGGGCTCCTATTTCTGCGTGCAAGGTTTAAAGTAACCTAACACGAAGGGGATGGCGGGGTCTTTCAGACCCCGCCATCCCCTTCGAACCTAACCTGTCCGTGTCGGGGTGCCCACAAGTCCCGAGCTCGCTTCGCTCGCTCTTGGATCCCAAGATCTTCGGTTTCTAAACAATTTAATGAAATATCAGTTTTACTATACCTAATTGAACATTCGGAATAATACACATTATGTAATACAATGATTAGGACATATGACTTTATTTCATACAAAATTAGGAGATTCAATTATTATGATACTCGATATTATGCCAGGACAGCTTTAGAAGTGAAAATAATTATGTAAGACAATATTTAGAACTTTTGATCATTATGGTTACTGAATTTTATAGCAAACGTGTTATGGATAATGATTTTCGGACAAACAGTTTTAGGTGACGAAAAGGGATACCTAATTAAATAGCATTAGCATTTTATATTTATTTATTTTTCTAAAACTAACCCACATAATTATTTTATTTCTACGATGCTGCTTCTTTACAGAGCTCCCCAGCCCCTGACACACCATCAGAGAGAGACGGAGCTCGGTCACGGATGACATCTCCAGCACGTGACTACGAAATGTTCGAAGATGAAGGTGCCATCCTCGGAGACAACCCTGAGGAGGAAGAAGGCGATGGAGAGGAACTATTCAATGATAATATGGAGGCGTAAGTTATTGAAACATGAAAGCATGCAACACCCTATGCAAGACAAACAAAAAAGTTATTATATGCTCAACTTCTCCAACACAGTTGTCTTGTGATGTAGCCCAGAGAGCATAAAACAGAAGCTGTTGGTTTCCTACTAATATTTACTTTTCCTATGATCCTGATGACGAATTGTCTTCCTATCAACTATTTAGCAGTGTTAATGTACGATCACGCGGTTAGCGCAGTGGCTGAGCGATTAGACAGCACTGCCTGTCGCGGATTCGATTCCCGCACGGACCAAATATTTGTATGATCTACAAGTAGTTGTTTCGGGTCTGGGCGTTTGTGTATGTGAATGCGTATGTTTGTAAACGCTCCCACAATACAGGAAGAAATTTCTAGTTTGGGGCAATGTTTTTAAAATAAGAAATGTACACGTTTATGCACTACAATGTGTCACGCGCCAATGTCTGATATCCATTGAAACCTGTTGAGACATTAGAATGTGGCAAGCATACTATAGGTGCATAAACATTAAATAAATAAATCCAATACCTACTATATTAACTTTTACTAAAACAAGTAACAGTAAAAAATGTAAACGAATTTTTTTTTTTTGATAATTGCCACTCAGTGACTACCGCCCCATGCCAGCCCTGGATCGTTATGATGCTGAAGATCTGGATGATGACGACTACGACCCCATGTCAGTACAAGACCGTGTGGCCGCTGAACAGGAGTTGAGGAGAAGAGATAGAGAAGAGGGTCGCACCAGGAGAGATGATCGCGACTTGTTGTATGGTAAGCAATAATAGACCTTATTATCACTAGTGCTAAGTCCATTATCGGCTCTCTTTATTGTAGTCCAGTGTGTGGTCTACAGACATATAGAATATTATCTGAGAATTCAGACAGACAGATTTCAAATATATAGCTTGCAAACGGCGTGTTTATTAACCGACTTCAAAAAAAGGAGGAGGTTCTCAATTCGTCGGAATCTTTTTTTTTTTATGTATGTCTCCCGATTTCTCGAAGACACCTGGACCGATTTGGAAAATTTTTCTTTTGTTTGAAAGGGTATACTTTCCAATTGGTCCCATGATCATCAGGTTAGGATCTGATGATGGGATCCCAGGGAAATCGAGGGCAACCTTTAAATTTTATAGGCACATAGTAGGTACCATTTTCATATATTTTCTAAAGCTGTTCAAGTATTTGCATCTGATAATCATCATCTCAGGTGGATGAGCTGATGATGGAAGATACAACTCCTCTAGTAAGGAGTCGGCATCGACTGATTTAGTAATTATGTTTGTGTTCGCATATCTCCGGAACTACAAGTCCGATTTAAGTAATTCTTTTTATGTTGTACTGGGTATCGTTCAACTTAAGGAATACTGCAAGTTTCATCAAAATCGGTTCAGTAGTTTTTGAGATAGGGAAGGAATGAAAGAGATGTTAACGATGTTATTACCGGTGCTACGGATTTCTTACATATGGAAGAAAATGATGTATTTGACAAGAATTGTGGTTAAATATTTAAACTAAAAAGAGTAAAATAAAAACTTTTTCAAAAAAAATGTAACCGCCTTCAAAAACAACCACAAAAAAGGGTAAAATAACCTACAAAACTTTTCTTTCGGAAGTCGGTGGCAAAAAACACAATGAACCTAATAAAAAAAGTCACCGACTTCCGAAAGAAAAGTTTTGTAGGTTATTTTACCCTTTTTTGTGGTTGTTTTTGAAGGCGGTTACATTTTTTTTGAAAAAGTTTTTACTACACAATACAATCCATCTAAGTAATCCTACCCCACCCCAATGTAGACAAGAATATTTGTGTTAGTTTAAAGGATATTTATACTTCCCATTGAATTATTACCGACTGACCAAAGACCTAACCAACGAACAATTGCTTGTCTTTTACAATAAAAATATATTATCTATAGTGTTTCTACGTGATATTAAATTTTACCATTTCAACAGATGAATCTGACGAGGAAAGCACGGGCGCTCCGCGGGCGAAGCGCCGCCGGGCTGCAGAGAAGGCGGCCATGGGGAGTGAGGAACAAGTGGAGGAAGGAATCGAGAGTATTGAGAACTTGGAGGATACCAAGGGTTATACCACCAAGGAGTGGGTCTCTATGTTGGGGCCCAGGACTGAAATTGCTAACAGGTTGGTATCCAGGGTTGCCAACTCTATGCTACGGTTGGGTGCTAAATAAAATGTTTCAAAAATAGTGCCAAATAAATGAATTTTACAAAAATTGGAAATACTAAATTAAAATACGATGAATGAAAAACAAAAATGAACGAAAAACAAGCAAGGTTAGACAAAGAAGGAGTTATCTTAGAGAAAAAGACAAACATAGCACTGTTCGCCTCGTCTGCCATACACGCCTTTATTTTCACGTTCACGGGAATCCCCTACCGAAGTGCCGCAGATTACAGACTACACTAGTTTGCGTTTTGTTACTTCAACCACAGCTGCATTTTGTGAGCGAAGGCAACATCAAAATTAGTGCTAGATTTAGTGCTGGGTGCTGTTCCTTAAATTTCAGTGCTAGGTACATGAAAATAGTGCTAAATCTAGCACTCAAAGTGCTGAGTTGGCAACACTGTTGGTATCACTACAACGACTATCTGGTCCCCGCGGTATTACCCGCTTCTGGGCTCTTATTGATCGTAGTGTAATGTTATAAATGGACTATCCAACACAAAAATATGTTTTCAATTCAAACAGTAGTTCCTGAGATTAGATTTAACCGAAAATAAAGGCAAGCAGTTTTGTCTAAATTGAAGTACACTTGGCATAGAAGTAATCCATGTACCTTGAATTTAAGACCCCCAAGGTTGTAGCAATCAGGTAACGTAATATAGTGTGTGTAAGTCGTGCTTGCGACCGCTACACGAAAAATTCCTGCCACACTGTGTACTGTGAAACTGACCGAAAATCTCACAAGGAAAGTTATGGGCAAAACCTGAGACTAGCGCCTCGTGTTAATTTCGTTATTTTATTCATATCTTTATTTCAATAGCTGCAAGATCGATATTCATATGGCAGATACACTGTCTGCGTCTTTATGAATACAATCTTATTCTGCTTCCAGATTCAAGAACTTCCTCCGCACGTACACAAACAGTAAGGGTCAGTTTGTGTACAAAGAGCGTATCCGGCGCATGTGCGAGCACAATCAGGCGTCGTTTCACGTAGAATTTGACGTACTGGCGAGGCGGGAACAGGTGTTGGCTTATTTCTTGCCTGAGGCACCTTTCCAGATGTTGCAGATTTTTGATGAGGTGAGTTTTTAAAGCTTTTTTCGGAATGAAAAATTCGAATGCGAGTAGTATCGAAACTGTGTCCTTTTGCGTCTGTCACCAAGAGTCATTGACTATGAGAGTGATAGATTCGGTCTTTCCGGGCAGGACTGCGATAGCCTAGTTGGTAGAGTCTGGACTTTATAAGTAAAAAATAAATCAAGTAAGTTTTTTGTGTTCCCTTCTAATACTTTTATAATATTATTATAATACTGACTGTACATGGTCCATGGCCTACACATCCTTCCGCGCTTCGTGCTTCTATATCAGTGTCTATAAGAATACAGGCGATAGTGCAATTTTTAAGTACAGCCATGCAACTACTTACCACTTACTCACTTACCAGTAGTTGTATACAACTGGTTTCCCGAGCAATACTGCGACATCCTTAGTTAAATTATCTCTTGCCATGTTGTGTCGCCACTGACAATAATGCGATTGTATGACATCTCCACTAATTTCTACGTGTTAAAATATTCCAGGTAGCAAAAGACATAGTACTCCAAATATTCCCGAGCTACGAGAGGGTGACCTCTGAGATCCACGTCCGAATATCCGATCTTCCACTCATAGAAGAATTGAGAACATTCCGGAAGCTTCACTTGAACCAGCTTGTGAGGACAGTAGGAGTCATTACTGCGACTACAGGAGTGCTTCCTCAGCTGTCCGTGGTTAAATATGACTGTAACAGATGTGGATATATCCTGGGACCATTTGTGCAGACACAGAATACGGAAGTCAGACCAGGGTCTTGTCCGGAGTGTCAGAGTGCTGGGCCATTTATGGTGAGTTTTGAAATAAATGTTATTTAATACACTTACGATTTCCTGATTCTAAATATTCGAATTTTGTTTCTTCAAAAAGTTTCCTGTTTTGATAATTATTTACTAGTTACGCAATTAATCTGATGTTAATCGTACAGACGCCAGCAGGTCAAACTACGCCAATCTGTCAAATTTTACCAATCAAATATTAACCTTCCACTATTGTTTAGCATTCAAACCGGTAATTCCTGAGAATAACGCGTTCAATCAAACAAATTTTTTCAGCTAAATAATATTAGTTTATATTTCCTAACCAACTTCTCACATACCCAGGTGAACATGGAACAAACAGTGTACCGCAACTACCAGAAGGTGACAATCCAGGAGTCCCCGGGCCGCATCCCCGCAGGCAGGATCCCTCGCAGCAAGGAGTGCATCCTGCTGGCAGACCTGTGTGACCGCTGCAAGCCGGGAGACGAGGTCGACCTCACCGGGATCTATACTAACAATTATGATGGCTCGCTTAATACCGAGCAGGTAAGTTTTATTTTATAATGTTTTGTATGAGAATGTGGTTTCTGGTGTCAGAATTAATTAGATCGTCTTTAAGTTGAGGGCCAGCAAGACAGTCCTGGTGCTATAATTCAAATGCTGTTTAATTTTGAAACCTTTGTTCAGTGTTGAAGATTTAAAATCCAGAAGTGGTATTCACTTAACAATATCCCAAATGATTCACCTCAGCCAATGGGGAAGGCAAGTGTCAAAGTGAAAATGACAGTTTGGTCCCCAAAGAACTGTAAAATCAAAGGAATTTTCAGAAAAAAAAACATTTATTGATGTAAAATGACTAGATGTTGTGTAATAAGCTGTAAAAATGATGGAATACACTTTTCAAAATAATATCTACTTTTCTTTTGGAGGTTATGTACCAGTATTGCATCGCTCGAAAATCGAAGAATTATCACCTGGAACGAGTTTTGTAATAGTTGTGGTGTTAAGAAATTAAATATATTGTGATATTTCTCGAATCTAAATAGAAAAAAAGGTTAAAATTACTGACTTAAAACATTATGATATTTTATCAAAATAGAAAGTCAAAAGCAGCATTATATTCTTGATAAAGGAGAGGACAGGTAAAACATACCTAAACTCAAAAATTGAAACCTCAACTACAAGTAATTGTGGATTTATTACGGTAAAATCAAATGTATAACCACTCAATTAAATCACTTTTTTTCTCTTGTAGATGCGCCGCGGCGTCTTAATTCTTCTTTTAGTATATAGTACTTGCATGGACGAATAATTTTCCATATTTGTTTTGTATTTATACTCAATTTTTATAACAAATAATCTTGTTTGTTTTTTTGTACAAGGTAGACGTGGGGACCAACTATCGCAGCGCCATCTACGATTAGCTTTGAGTTGCCATCCCCATTGCGTTTCTGGAAATGCACGCCTTGTGCATTCCCAGCAATTTCCAACAACGTCATTGGCTAGTCTTGTATTTTTAATTCACGAAGTGTATCATATAGAATCTTGTCTAAAAATTAATAAAGTAGACCGTGATCTCGAGTGGAGACTGGGAATCGGCAAACGTCGCGGTGGGACGACCTCAGGCAACATGAACCGACGACCTTCGCAAGGTGGCCGGTAACAGCTGGATTAGAGTAGCCGGTGATCAAGGGAAATGGCTGTCGATTGGAAAGGTCAATGTCCAGCAGTGGACTGCTATAAGCTGATGACGATGATGCTTAAAAAGGCACATTTTATTAGTAAGCGATAGGCTCTTGTTTCTGTACTATCTCGCCTGCACGCGTAGCATGGCGCCGTAGAAACGGGTTTTGTAGACGCGAGAATAGACAAAATGACAGAATGTAAAAGATTTTTATCGATTTAAGCATAGCAATGTTTAAAATATAGAAGAGATATGTTTCTATTCTTTATTGGTGTACGAATCGTGTCATACTTGTGCAAAAAAAAAAGAGCCGATTTGTATAGAAATAACGATGAAATAACTTTTTTTCTTGGTAGAATAGAGATAGAATCACAATGCTACGCGTGCTGGTAAGCGATGTTGTGGTCGACATAGTGTCATGGCCAGGTTTGAATTTACAGCCTTGTACATGAGAGGCGAGGTGCGAACCTCAGTCCAGTCCAGCACTTCGTAAACACTTTTTATTTTCCTCCCTAGGGCTTCCCAGTTTTCGCAACAGTCATAATAGCCAACTACATAGTAGTAAAAGACTGCAAGCACATCGTGGACTCCCTGACAGACGAGGACGTGGCTACGATAGTGAAGCTGTCGAAAGACCCGCGCATCGGCGAGAGGATAGTGCAGAGTATAGCGCCGTCGATCTACGGACATGACTATATTAAGAGGGGATTGGCTTTGGCACTGTTTGGAGGGGAGCCTAAGAATCCAGGTATGTAGTACAGTCGCAGGAGTATAGATAGTCCTAACGGCGCGTTCACGACCTTGCTGCTGTGAGCGGTGGCTTAAAACGGGGTGGCAAGCGTTAAGATCAAATGTATAGAAATGTTTGAAACATGCCACGAGGTGCCGCCAGTTGCGATTTTGCGAATTCACGCACTTCCAAAGTAATTAATGTCTTATTTTCGCCGCCCATCGCACCGCTCACCTCTTAGAGTAGTGAACGGGCTCTAAGAGCCACCACACCACGTTTTTTAAACGCGCTGGTGCAGCGCGTTTGACGCGATACGCACGCAAGTCAGACGTAGCCTCAAACAAACGACAACAAACTGCTCTGATGAAAACGCGCGTTTCAAAATGCGCTGCGCCGGCGCGTTTAAAAAACGTGGTGTGCATAGGCTCTAGGTTAACGAGCGGGGCGGGAGAACTCATTTTATGATTTTCCAAACCAAAAAAAGTAGTAAATAAAAGATGAATTAAGTCTATTTGCTGAGGAAAACTTCTGAAAATGTTATATAGTTTTCAAAGAAAAAGGTTTTTTTTTCTTGCTACCTGCACCTACCTTAATAATGGTGGTTCTGAACGAAACACATATAGAAGAATAATTGTACATTAGAAGCTGATGATAATATATCTTTCTTTTATAAAAAAGGCGACAAACACAAAGTGAGAGGTGACATCAATGTCCTCATATGCGGTGATCCCGGTACTGCCAAATCACAGTTCTTGAAGTACACTGAAAAGGTAACTGAGAACTATTAATTATTATACTTCACCGTTATATTCATCCACACTTCCCAGGAGAGCCTGTATACTGCAGTTAATTTAACTTGACAACATGTTTGGCAAAGTGGCAAACTAAACGATTGGCTGCTGCATATACCGGATTGTCTTCCCGCACTGAACAAATACTTATACAGCCTACATGTGTATTGTTCTGGATCTGGCTGTTATTGTTTGTAAATGCTTCCATCATCATCTGCCTCCCTTTTCCCAACTATATTTTGGTCGGCTTCCAGTCGAACCAGGGCCCCAATCCTGCTAATTTAGTAATGACTCAATTGAATATCAATTGGATCGCAGTAGCAGTTTTAACTACATTTGGTATTCTGCTACTAATTTAAGACCAATGGTTTTCCAGTGACATTCCATTGAACTGCTATCAGAATATTTGCTAGTCTGCTCTTCAATCGTGTTAAAATTGTAAATCGCTTGTGTACTTTATCGGTATTCTACTCTCTAATGGCAATACTTATAAATGTTCAACTGAGAGTCAATTACAATTACACTACGATTCCATTACGACTCTATTGAACTTATACAAGTTTTTGCAGAATACCAAATTTGTTCTAATCGTAATGGAGTCGTGATTGAGTCTCAATTGAATATCAATAGCATGTGAGTTAAATAAAATTAGCAGACTTGAGGCCCAGATGCAACTGGATATCAGTATTTTACATGGAGCGACTGCCTATCGGACCTCCACAACCCAGTAACTGGGTGATACGATACCCCAGGCCCATGATAAGACTGGTTGTCAGACTTTAGAGCTTCTGACTAAGGGACTTTACTCAAGACGCGATGCGACGCAATGAGACACGATTCGAACGAATTCCAACTACAAGTCAAAATCAACCTTACCACTATGACATAAGACATAAAACACGTTGCTATCTATGGGTAGGTGAAAAACAAATCACGATGGCCATGACAACGTCAAGTCAATCGAATTGCATCTTTACTTCTTAGTGGCAAGGTTGATTTTGACTTATAGGAATTCGTTCGAATCGCGTCGCAGTAACGACTGTCAAAGATCTACAAATGACAGCCGGTACCAACGGCTTTACGTGCTTTCCGAGGCACGGAGGAAACTCGTTATGACAGATGGTCATCCATACGCAGACCAACTTCGGCAAGTGCGGCTTAACCTGGCAGATCGGCCTGTGCGGCTGTAATTATTTAGCCACGAGCTGCACGAGTAAATGCTTCCATGGTAGGGGAAATATTTCAATCGCGCGTCAATCTACACTAATAATGTAATAAAGAGAAAAAAATTTGTTTGTTTGTAATGAATAGGCTCAAAAACTACTGGGCCGATTTCAAAAATTCTTTCACCAGCTGAAAGCTGCTTTGGTCCTGAGTGACATAGGCAATAAGGGGGGGGGGGGGGGAGTGAAGCCGCTGGGAAAAGCTAGTGTTTAATAAAGAGATTGTTGTAGATCGCACCCAGAGCCATCTTCACAACGGGCCAAGGTGCCAGTGCCGTAGGACTTACAGCTTACGTGAGGAAAAATCCTACTACAAGGTAAGAACACAAACGTCGCTGTAGTGTCTAAGCAGTTTACCGTGAACCTGGAACGTAACCCTCTACTTTCCGAGGTCACGATAACCTGCAATTTAAGGAACATTGTGGATTTTAGTACGATTCTGACAATCTCTGTTGTTGTTAATGTCCCTTTGTGCCTATTGGCCTTGTTTTGTTCTGTCTCCTGCTTGCATGGAGGGAAGTGGAAACATATTTTTCCTACTCCTCCACTATTCTTTTCTGATTAATTTCATGCAGGATCCAAGACAGGTAAATTCATTCTCCGGGACACGTCGAACTTCATTGTCTCGGCGCTTTTCTGGTGGTTGCCACTGTTGATTCTGGCTGTCAGGAGTTGCAGTGGTTTGGGAATAGTGTGGTGGGTTTGTCCCAAAAAAAAAATCTCTTTTGTTCCACGCAGAGCTGATCATTTTATGTTTTTTTATTATATCACTTAAAAAAAAAGTTCCATCCTAATGAACATCAAAAAAAGTGAAGACGATTTGTATACTATCAGCATAAAAAAAAATTATGTTCAACAGAGACTGGACGCTAGAAGCAGGCGCATTAGTGCTGGCAGACCGCGGAGTGTGCCTCATCGATGAGTTCGATAAAATGAACGACGCAGACCGAACTTCCATCCACGAGGCTATGGAACAACAGTCTATTTCTATATCTAAAGCCGGCATCGTGACGTCACTGCATGCTAGGTAAGGAAAATATAAGATTTTTATGTCGTATTGCATTTTCAACCCACAGCTCGTAGTGCGAGAGTTGAAATCTCAGTATCAAGAGATGAAAATCCAATGCGCGGCGGCTAATTATGATATTTTTCAACTAAAATAAATAGTAATAATGTAAAATAATGTTTGGATGTAGCGCCGTATAATTATCTGATTTTGAAAATTCATTTATTAGAAGATATAAATCGTGCCATAACTCAAGTCCTTTTAACGCATTGCTCGTGTCTTTTTCATTACATCAAATTTCCTTAAAACAATTTAGAATCTCGAATTCAGTACCATTAGCACGAGTTTTCAGTACCTATTTAAGAGGCCTTTTACCCATTTGCGCGTAGAACTAAAATTATGGTCGTCTAATTTACCATATTAAGTAATACTCAAACATTTTTGAATACCTGTAAAAGAAAGACCAGTCTTTCGTGTTGTAATTTGACGTAACATATTTCAAAAAACTCTTTTATTAACTTTGTGGTAATTAATCTCCGACAAGTAGTTTACTGAAAAATCAACGCAGAGTCGATTTGCGACTCCTACATCTACCATTAATATTCGTAATTTTAACCAAAAAAAATACACAAATCATCAGACATACGTTTTTGTCGTCAAACTGCGTAGTAGAATTTATATTTTTAATAACACAAATTGGTAAAAAAATAAATTCTGAGGTCAATTTTTACGTTTTATATCGCTGTTTTATCGCCATTTTTGGTTCGAACAAAGCGTAATTACATTAAAAAAACTATGTAAATATAAACTATGTTTACAGACTAAACTAATTTCTAAATTTCATTAAAATCCCTTCATGTAATTAAACATACTATCGTTTTTAAAATCACTCTAAACTAGTATAAATTACGAATCATAACCGGGCTGCGATCAGTACGGCTCCAGCGCCCGTCGACGTAGGACCTGTATCACTTTTTTCCTCGTCCTGATTAAAGAGCGTACGTACCGTGAACGGAATATTATACTACGACTGCCACATTTTGATTCTCTCCATATTTTTTTCATAAGGTAAGATTTTCGTTACTTTATCAAACTAAAGTATTATTATAATTATAATAGTTGTTTGTAGAATTTGTGCATTAATTAGCCATCCGTTTTTGTTTTATTAGTTTTTGCAATGGGGCGCAAGAGTGGTGAGAAATCCAATATGGCGGCCTACCCAAGATCGCGGTCGGGCTGTTTGAAATCCACCCCCATGATATGGGTATCAAATGAAAGGGTTTGCTGTCAGGAATATGAAAAAAATAGTCACGTGTCTTAAATCCAACATGGCGGACCTCCAAGATGGCGGATTGGCTATTTGAAATGCATCCCCATGATATGGGTATCAAATGAAAGGGTTTGCTGTCAGGAATATGAAAAAAAAAGTCACGTACCTGAAATCCAGCATGGCGGACATCCAAGATGGCGGATTGGCTATTTGAAATGCATCCCCATGATATGGGTATCAAATGAAAGGGTTGCTGTCAGTAATATGAAAAAAATAGTCACGTGTCTTAAATCCAACATGGCGGACATCCAAGATGGCGGATTGGCTATTTGAAATGCACCCCCATGATATGGGTATCAAATGAAAGGGTTTGCTGTCAGAAATATGAAAAACCCACGTTTTTAATTTTCTTAAAAAAAAAAGAAAATAACCCTACGGGGCTGAGAGAGGGACCACTCAAAACGTGGTGGCGTATATTATTAATGGGATATATTTACATGACGTGTATAGATCGTGGTTGTAACTTGCAAAGATACGCTCCCACGCTTTGAGTGGCTCTTCTCTGCCCCGTAGCACTGTAAAAATATGGATAGTACGGAAATTACGTACTAACGTTCGAAACGGTGCACTCACACAAACACGCGCATCTACGAGGCTTCTAAGCGGACATCGCAGTGCTGTCAGTTCTGAGTGCCGCGTAAAGACGAGTTGCGTTAATTTATGTTACGTATAATTATGGCTGTTTGAACTCGGCTTCATCATAACCGGAGATTTTGTTTTTTAAACTCCCTGCTTATTTTGAAAGGTAAGAATGATTTTTATCAATATCTAATTCTATATCCGCGTGACCGTTTAATAAATTCGTAAATAATTTGTAAAAAAAACCAACATGGTTTCTGCTACAATTTCTCATAATAGGCGTCTTTTTATAGTTTTCGTCTTCGAGGGTTTTGAATCCGATAGTGCTGTCAAAATGTAAATCCAAGATGGCGGCTGCAAAAATATCGAGGTTTTCGTCATGGGTGTCGTTTTCATGGTTTTCGAGGGTGTTGAAACCGATGGTGCAGTCAAAATGTAAATCCAAGATGGCGGCTGCATAAATTATCGAGGTTTTCGTCATGGGTGTCGTTTTCATGGTTTTCGAGGGTGTTGAAACCGATGGTGCAGTCAAAATGTAAATCCAAGATGGCGGCTGCATAAATTATAGAGGTTTTCGTCATGGGTGTCGTTTTCATGGTTTTCGAGGGTGTTGAAACCGATGGTGCAGTCAAAATGTAAATCCAAGATGGCGGCTGCATAAATTATAGAGGTTTTCGTCATGGGTGTCGTTTTCATGGTTTTCGAGGGTGTTGAAACCGATGGTGCAGTCAAAATGTAAATCCAAGATGGCGGCTGCATAAATTATCGAAGTTTTCGTCATGGGTGTCGTTTTCATGGTTTTCGAGGGTGTTGAAACCGATGGTGCAGTCAAAATGTAAATCTAAGATGGCGGCTGCAAAAAATATCGAGGTTTTCGTCATGGGTGTCGTTTTCATGGTTTTCGAGGGTTTTGAAACCGATGGTGCAGTCAAAATGTAAATCCAAGATGGCAGCTGCATAAATTACCGAGGTTTTCGTCATGGGTGTCGTTTTCACGGTTTTCGAGGTTGTTGAAACTGATGGTGCAGTCTTAATGTTAATCCAAGATTACGGCTGCCAAAATTATCGAGGTTTTCATCATGGATGTCGTTTTCATGGTTTTTGAGGGTGTTGAAACCGATATTGCTATCAAAATAGAAATCCCAGATGTCAAATAACAAAAATCACATGAAAATAACATGACTAAGATAAATATTAAGTATTGAAAAGTAATTTGCGCAAAGTATTTTTCATTAAACACAATTGCAGTTACAATATGGTGCCTACGTCATCTTATACTTAGTTGAAACGCATAGTACGGTGCGCAGCCAACGGGTTAATCAAGCATCAGCGCCACATAATTATGTTCCATTCTCCGCGCTCGTGACAACCCTAACGCTGCAGTTGAGAGCGTAGGTATTTATTTCTACAATTAGGCCTAGTTTCCATACTATCCATATTTTGACTGCACCATCGGTTTCAACACCCTCGGAAACCATGAAAACGACACCCATGACAAAAAACCTCGATAATTTATGCAGCCGCCATCTTGGATTTACATTTTGACTGCACAATCGGTTTCAACACCCTCGAAAACCATGAAAACGACACCCATGACGAAAACATCGATAATTTATGCAGCCGCCATCTTGGATTTACATTTTGACTGCAACATCGGTTTCAACACCCTCGAAAACCATGAAAACGACACCCATGACGAAAACATCGATAATTTATGCAGCCGCCATCTTGGATTTACATTTTGACTGCAACATCGGTTTCAACACCCTCGAAAACCATGAAAACGACACCCATGACGAAAACATCAATAATTTATGCAGCCGCCATCTTGGATTTACATTTTGACTGCAACATCGGTTTCAACACCCTCGAAAACCATGAAAACGACACCCATGACGAAAACTTCGATAATTTATGCTGCCGCCATCTTGGATTTACATTTTGACTGCACCATCGGTTTCAACACCCTCGAAAACCATGAAAACGACACCCATGACGAAAACATCGATAATTTATGCAGCCGCCATCTTGGATTTACATTTTGACAGCACTATCGGATTCAAAACCCTCGAAGACGAAAACTATGAAAAGACGCCTATTATGAGAAATTGTAGCAGAAACCATGTTGGTTTTTTTTACAAATTATTTACGAATTTATTAAACGGTCATGCGGATATAGAATGCGATATTGATAAAAATCATTCTTACCTTTCAAAATAAGCAGGGAGTTTAAATAACAAAATCTCCGGTTATGATGAAGCCGACTTCAAACAGCCATATTATACCTACACAACGCAATACACTCGTGATTTTATAGAAATAAACGCAACTCTTCTTTTACGCGGCACTCAGAACTTCTTACAGTAGCTCGTTCTGTGTTCTTGTAGTAGATGTTTAAGGTTCACATTCATAAAAAATATGAAAACACGGAAAATATATTAAATTTAGGTTATATTCGATGACTAAGGGCTGATTTATAATAGTCAGACAACTTTTATCTGAGGAATGAAAATAGCGGTTTGACATATTATTTTCTATAGATAAGCTGTCGAACCGCCATTTTTATTCCTCAGATAAAAGTTATCTGACTATTGTTCAAACTTCACTTCTTATGTTTATCGCAGATTCAGTTTTACTTCCACAACAATAAAATATAACTAACTTTAACTCACAGGTTATTTTTAACACAAAATTTAATTAAAATCACCAGATCAGTTTGTTAACATTCGACATCAAACGAATTATCTAACAAATAATTATGGCGGCGCCGCCGCCAGGCACATGTCGTTCAACCAATCAGCGCGCGAGATGCTTTCCGTTCTATACCATTTAACAGTCTAATAGACTGAATAAACAAAAAAAAACTTTTTCAGAAATGTAGCCAAAGTGCATTACGATTATATCGGCTCAAGATTGTTTAGTCCGTCTCAACACTAGCGCTACACTGGTTGCGTTGTGTATGTGTGAATAGCTACGCACACATGAACATTGCTCCCGTCTTTTACCTAAACTCGAGCGTTCGAATTTTGTGAACTGGCTCTTAAGACGTAAACTGGAACTATGACAATTTCAAATTGACAATTTTCAAGGAAAAAGTTAGTTCCTTCTTCGTACACCAGAGGCGCTGTTCCATTTTTTCATACAAGAAACGCTGTAAATACTGGAAAGACGCTGTAAAGTAAAAGAGTGAAAACTCGTGATAAAGGTTCAGGTCCATGAGTGATGACTCCTCCTCTCCGCTTTGTTGGATGGGCCTAATACCAACGTGAAATGGGCCTAAGGATCGTTTTGCAGTTACACATTTATGTTTATCTTTTTGTGGAAATGTGCAATTTATTGATGTTGTTGACATGTCTATTAACTTTTTTTTCTACCCTAAAGGTGTTCAATAATAGCGGCGTCCAATCCAATCGGCGGTCGCTACGACGCGTCGCTAACATTCTCTGAGAACGTGAACCTGTCGGAGCCGATCCTGTCCCGATTCGATGTGCTGTGCGTCGTGAGGGACGAGGCTGATCCTATGCAAGACGCGCATCTCGCTAAGTAAGTAGAAAATATCATTATTATTGTGTTTTCCAACGACGATATAATACTAGACTACGCATTGCACGATCTAACGAACAAAACTATTCTGCCAACTCGCTGAGGTACTACGTAAGCGAGGGGGACGGGGTACTGCGTTGTGATTGGCTAACACAAGGTCTGTTCTGTCTCAACGTATGTTTACGGCTCACAGGATTGGTCGAAATGAGACAGATATAAGACTTTTTTGCCTAATGTGTTGGCAGACATCGGTCGCCTGTTATTAGGAGTCTAGTATTATATCGTCGTTGGTGTTTTCCAACTTAATTCCAAGTTACATTGAATGTCGGGGTCGCGGGACTAACGAATTACCGTGATCCCGGGACTTAAGGGCTATTGAAGGACACCGTGGATTTTAGTCAGTACGAGTCTGATAGTCCCTCCCGCTCTGTTCTGGGTGGGAGGACTCTTTTGATGATTTTACCACGATAAAAAAAAAACTGAATGTCGGGGTCGCGGGACTAACGAATTACCGTGATCCCGGAACATAAAGGGCTATTGAAGGACACCGTGGATTTTAGTCAGTACGAGTCTGACAGTCCCTCCCGCTCTGCCCAGGGAGAGAGGACTCTTTTGATGATTTTACCACTATAGAAAAAATTACATCAACTTATATTCTAACTGCACAAATATTTACTCAGAATAGTGTACTACTGCTTCAGTCTAGCGCATAGAGCGCGTGTCCGCCCTGTTTGGTATATTTAGTTACACTGAGCCAACAACAAAATCGTCTAGCCCACTAAACAAAGATGCAATGGCCGCCATCTGTGCAAGCAAGACTCATTATTTTCTTTCGGTAGTCGGTGGAAGAGCAGTGGTGGCCCAGTGGTATCGGCCCCGACTTACGAGTTGTAGGTCGTGGGTTCGAATCCAGGCAGGCGCATTACTTTGTGTAATTTATTTCATCACCACTGCTCTCAAAACGGTGAAGGAAAACATCGTGAGCAAACCAGCATGTCCTAGGACCAAAAATTCGAAGACATGTGACATCCACCAATCCGCACTGGGCCCGCGTGGATTATGGCCCACTCCCTCTCACAGAGAGGAGGCCTGTGTCCCAGCAGTGGGAGGAACATTAATAGGCCGATGATGATGAGTCAGTGGCGAATATGAATTTTATAAAAAAAAAGCTACCGACTTCCGAAACAAAACTTATTTCACACTTTTTTGTGGAGGTTCTTGAAGGCGGATAGCTTTTTATTTCCTGTTTCTTTACATCTTTATGATATTGATCCTAGGTTCGTAGTATCATCCCACATCCGTCACCACCCGACGCAGCGCGGCACGACACTGGAAGACAACAGCGCCCCCGACCCTGAGTTTGTGTTGCAACAGGATCTGCTCAAGAAATACATTGTTTACTCGAGGGAGAATGTGCATCCTAAACTACAGGTATGTTTATTGTTTGTAGCGTGCAGTGGTTCCAGAGTACGGGTAGGCTTGGCTCACTCCGCGGTGTAGGTATAAAACTGCAAGTAGTGCGGGGCCATTACGTCGTGGCCGTAACAAACGGCTATCGCGCGCCGACTAGACCCATAGTAACCTTTTAATGTCGTTGGCGTCAGATAAACCAAAATAAACTCTCGCGCGTAACCATTCAGTACATTTTTGCTTGTGCACGGGAAAGGAGGTGTTTTTTTTTCCCTACATTATTGGCCAAACCGTGTACCTCAAGGAGAAAAGTACGAAATTATAGGAAAAAAATCGTAGATTTGGAATAAAAATATGTTGGATTTATTCGCGCATTTGTACCACCAGAAATTGTCGATCAAAGATGTTAAAACTTGCAACCCAAGAATTGATTTTTAATCTGGCAATGTCATACGTCTCCGACATGATGCGTTTCGTTACTTCATTTATAAACGTGTGAAAACCCAAAAATGTACTTTATAGAATTTATTTATGTATTTCAAATAAGTTTTAATTACTAGTACACATTTTTTGTGAATAATCATGGGAACAAGAATTAAATAAAATACATTTATTTCACATTTCGTATTATTTTTTGCGTTTGGTAATCTGCTGGCCAAAAGCCAGGGTTCCCGACCTAGGCCGATAGTTTTTTTTCTATTGTTATTGATATTCATTACTGTCAAAAAGTTGTCAAATAATGAAACACCCATGTCACATTTTGACGTGATTTTGACAGATGAAACAGATTGACAGCCGTAAATGCTATCATAAACGTTTCTTTGAACGCAGTTCCGTTGCGAAGTAGTGTTTTTTCATATACTTTTATTTCTTTTTCTATCTAGTATTGAAGGATTTTAAATACTGCTAAAAATCCTAATTATTGGAAGGGATTTTAATAGTAATTTGTACCTCGGTACATGTTTGGGCCGAAAAAAAGGCTATTTTATAAGTAGGTGGGCGGTACGGCTGCCAGTTAAAATGTACTTTATTCTCTCGTGCATAGATTTTACATTTGTTTGATTTTATTTTTGAGTGATATTTCTCGTACGTAGTACTATTAGATATTCTATGACACTTGTTTATAAGAACTGTCAATGTCAAAATAGCATTTCTCGTTGATCTAAGGGTCGTTTTGCAGTTACACTTTTTTTAGACACGCCTTCAACAGTAACTTGTTTATTTATTTATTTTTGTGGTAAGGCGGTTAGAGTTTAAAGTAGATCTAAAACTAAAACTAAAACGTTTTTAAAGAACAAGAACAATTCTCAAACACTTCAACTTAGGAAGTTTATGGCTATTTTACTGACATTATGTATTTAGTTGGATACCGACTTTACGAATTAAAATATCGGACCGAGTGTATGTAAATAGAGCTGCTTCTCAAACCACCACAAAAAAGTAAAAAAATTGTTAAACACTTGTCTAAAAAAAGTGTCGACTATTAACTTTGATATAATGGTCCGTTTTTCAGTGACACTTTTTTTAGACAATTGTTTGTTGTTAATGTTTGGAACTCATGAAGATGAACAAACTTCACCAATTCTTTATGCTATATTATATTATTGAATTTATTACAGAATATGGATCAGGATAAGGTAGCTAAGATGTACAGTCAGCTCCGACAAGAATCTCTCGCGACCGGCAGCTTACCTATCACCGTACGTCACATTGAATCCGGTAAGTAGATTCATCACCATCATCAGTCTATAATGTTCACACAGGCCTCATCTCTGTGAGTAGGAGTGGTCCATAATCCACCACGCTGGCCCAGTGCGGCTTGGTAGATATCACATTTCTTCGTAATTTTAGTTTCTAGAATATGCTAGGGTTCCTCACGACCGCTTACGTTTGTTCCGGTTCTTAACGCTTAGTAATATTAAATAGATTTTCAACTTAGTTTCCGCTGTCCACACTAGCTCCAGTGTGCGAGTGAAAATTGGGATGGTTTATGACAGAATTGCCCATGGTACAGGCGTTCTATTAACAGAATGTTGTTTCGCTCAGGGAACAAGATGGCGCTAGACGATTTGTATACTTCTGTCTCTTTCCCTCAGCGGAACTGCTCGTCATGGTAGACGTCATGGTAGGCCACCAGGGGGGGCCACAACGTCTTAAAACCAGGCTTGTTCCGGCGAGTGAAAGTGACAGAGCTATACAAGTCGTCTAGCGCCATCTCGTTCACTCACTGGAACGAGCCTGGTTTTAATACGTTGTGATACCCCCTCAGGAAGCCCTAATACCAATATTATATCGCCTCATGTTGTTCCAGTGATCCGCATGAGTGAAGCGCACGCACGCATGCACCTCCGTCCGCAGGTGACGGAGGAGGACGTGAACATGGCCATCCGCACCATGCTGGAGAGCTTCGTGGACACGCAGAAGTACAGCGTCATGAGGGCTATGAGACAGGTAATATTATTAAGAACGTAAATAAGTAAAAAATAAATAAAGGAAGTCACAGTTTTGTGTCCCGAGAGAATAGCGATTCGGTATATTATGCTTGGTTACCGGATTTCGAACCTTTGCCGCCGAAGAACAGCATCTACACAAAAGTTTTTGTTGGGATTTTCACATCATATGGCTGTCCGTAAACCGTATAATCTGCCGTCGATTTGTCCGTATTTTCTGTTTGACGATTTATATTTTCAAATAATCAAACTTTTTAATTCCAGACATTCCAAAAATACTTATCATACAAGAAGGACCACAGCGAGCTGCTATACTACATTTTACGTCAACTTACAATGGACCAACTGGCCTACATGAGAGGCCTACACAACCATTCTCAGTCCACCATAGAGATTTCTGAACGAGATTTACTGGAACGCGCAAGACAGATCAACATCTCGGACTTGAAGCCATTCTATGATAGCAGGATATTCAAGATGAATAGTTTCAGTTATGATGCTAAGAGGAAAGTTATCATTCACGTTTTGCCGGATGCGCCATCTAGTACTTCTTCTTCTTCGTAAAGCTTTTTCCGTTTTTTTTTAAGGATTTTAGTGGTACTGTGTGATTTTTGCGATACAAGAATCTCAGACAAGTAAATCAATCTCTAACGAGGGATTTCAATAATCTATCTAGGTTGCTATCTTCGTTTGGATTATTTTTCTGTGATCAATAAACGACTGAAGATAAATTATGGAATCAGGCGTTACTTTGCGGAAATCCACAGGGTTGGCATGATTAAAACTTTGTTGTTTTAAAACACCTGTTTAAAACAGTTTTGTTTTTATTACCCATTTCAACTACTTTTCAAGGCGGATGAATGCATATAAAATGAAAATAAATTAATATTCAGGAGTCTAAATAGTTTGACATAAAAACATTGATAATTTTTCGTAAAAATTTCATTACAAAGGGCGAATTTGAAAAGATGTAGTCTAGAAATGAAACATAATTGATTTACACGTTTAGACATCAACAAATAAGGTGGAATTAATTTGTAAAAAAAACCAGAAACTAAAAAAGAACACTTGTTTAAAACAATTTGAACTGTTTGTTTTATAAATTTGAAAAAAACTTTTTTTTTTTTAACCCTGGAAATCCATGACATTAAATTAATGTTATGAAAAATATCTAATTTTAATTCCGCTACAAAAATCATGCATATGCACATGTGCATATGCATGATTGCATAGGGTGGGATTGCATCCTGCAACAAGCCTGGATTTTTGTCGCGGAATTAAAACTAGATATTTTTCAAAACATTTGTTAGACGACTGAATTTGTTTATCCGAGTCTATAATCCAGTCAGAAGCAAACGTCGAAAACAATTGAACGGTATTTGGATTGATATTGATTATTAATTTCGAGCGTAAATCTTTCGCAGAAAATAGAGGATTTATAATCGCAGCTTTAAATAAAAAACAGTCTTGTGTTACAATAGGGATACTCGATATAGTTAAAATAAAAAGCCATTATAATATAAGAATTAAGTATGACAAAAATCATCACAACACAAATTGACCTTAAAATTGAAGTTAGAACCTCTAGGTACGCGCACAGCTGGCGCAATGGGGAAGGCCGGTCAAAGCTAAATTGTAGATGGCGCCACCATAGCTAAGTCCTAATCCTACCAATGAGGTAGTACTATTTTGAAGTAACCCTATAAGATTTGAACCAATGACGATGCTTGGAACTAGCTATACTAGCGCCATTCGTTTCCCATTTGCCATTGGTTGCCATCCTCATTTCAAAGGTAACCGTTCACACAGTACCATGATATTTACCGCTACCCACCTTTAAAATATCACTACATTAAATTAAAGCTTTAACATTGTCTAAAAACATTTTCTTTCCTTATTAATGCCCGTTTTCACTAAAACTACCCGACACCTGCCCGACACCTTCAGGTTGAATAAATAAGCAGTGACTCATATCCGTACTTAAAGATTTTCTTATTCTAATGAAATTAATATAAGTACCTACTTATTTAGTAGTAAGTTTATAAATATTGTAGGATCAATCCTCGAATTTTTTCTACCCTAACACTGCTAGCTTTACGTTCTGAGGGGTCTAAAACGCCACTATAATAAGTAATATTCCTAATGATTCACTTCGTAAACATAAATATTTAGGTGTCGATTCCTTTTAGTGGAAACGAGCATATTTTTTTATAGAATAAGGTATTATTAAGTTTGTATGTGTCGATTGTTCCACGAATTCTGTGCTGGTCCCAGAAATTACATTTATGTATGTAGCTCAAGAAACCTAGTGAAAGAAGTGATCGATCGAATGTCTGCAAATAGAATCGGTAGCCAAACTAGGTCAACTTGTTCAAATATTCAGAAAGGCTTAAAGCCATTTTGTAGCTTACAATTTTAGAAACCGATCAATAAACTGAAGTTGCATTGTTTGACCTTGCTATTCAAATGTAAACCAAAATTTCTTTGAAGGTAAATTGAATGTTCTTTGTTTTATTCTATTGTTTTGATTGAGTAATATCGTAAGTCGTAAGTGCCTTTATTATAAGTACAAAACCAAAATTGGACGAAGTTTTAATTTTGTACAATGATAACTGTTTGTAATAAATCAATAGAATTAAAGTAACAACATTTTGTTTCATTTGTTGTCTCATTTGATTTTTACCTTTCATTGAGATTAGCATCCGGCGTCCTCTCCTTAGGGGGGTCCTCAAACGCCGCCACTCGCGCGATTCCGCACCCCTCTCTCTCGTACCTCACAGTGATGCACTGGTTAAAAAAAAATAGCAGCCAGCGACCACAAGTGGCGACCACTGGCGGTCACAAGTGGCTGTCGCGCTCTCAATAGTATAATGTATTCTGTGGCTGTGTGGCGCTCTCTGGCCGTTTATAGCTTCTCGTGGCGGCGGCGGCGTTTTGAGGTTGTGGCCAGTGGCCCGTGTGCGGCGACACCAAATTGACCCTTAGTCAACGGTTACACGCTCAGTCTGGCGTCAGTTCAGTCCATCAGTCTAGTCCGGCTAAGACTGATGCCAGAATGATGGATGAAAAACACGGTTAATTTTTGTCATTCTGGACCATCAGTCCGTCAGTCAACCGGTTAGACGATAATTCTCCCGTCATTCTGAGCAGACTGATGGACCAGACTGACGCCAGACTGAGCGTGTAACCTTTGACTTACGTTCGTTCTTGTTAATTTCGTAAAGAAACTCCATCACTCAAGGCCTGTGCAAAATATTTTTCAAGGCAGACAGGGTTGCGAGTGTATGAAACCAGTGAACAGTAGTTTGTCAATGAACTTAAGAATTTAAAATCATAATACCTACACTACATAATAAAAGGGTAAAATCGATAAAGAAATAAAAAAAAAAAAAACAAAAATAATCCCATTAAAATTATATTTCGTTTTATATATCAAAATTCTTACATTCTTTCTATTTAAATCATGAGACTATGTAATTGAAGAGACATTTTACTATACAGTCTTAGAAAATATTACGTCTATGACATGTAAATTATGTAATTGATTAACTTTAAGTCTACGCTATAATAACACAGCAGTTTCACAAAGCACAAACACAAAATGACTAAATTTCCACTAACTTAAGTTTGTTAAACAATTTTATAGTTAAACCATAGAGTATTATAACATTGACAAACTTTGGTTTCTTCTATCAAATGCTTTGTTTCCTAACAATGTCAGTGGAAATAAAGCCTAACATTAAAGTTATCAATTTCTAAATATTTTCAATAACTCACTCATACACATAAAATTACTTTTAGCATCTCATAGAATCATTTAAACTACAAACATTCAACAAGTTCACAGCATTAAAACTAGGAATAATGGCGCAAAACCCATTTAGCTCTTTTCAAAAATAAAATTCCTTAAAAAAAAAACTTTAAAAATCTATGAAAACAATTAGTGTTCTTTTAAAAATCTATATTTATTATTTTATAAAGGCTGAATGAGATAAGTGCCACTACTTACACAAATTAAAAAAATAAATAGATATTAAACATTGTCTGCAGGTTAAAAATCTTTAAAAAAGTGTCATTTTTATACTAAACCCTTATTTTTAATGTCCAGCATTATGAACCAAACTGGTGATAGTTTAGCCTACATTCAATTCGTAACTATTCAATTGGGGGTAGGTTACAACTGGTTTTAGCATGAGAACCCTTGCTAACCAATTACAAAACTTATGTAGTGGAATAAAATTTCCAAGGTGCTATTATTCGCAGATTACTTAAAAAGTTAAAGATATTCTTTTTTACAAACTGCACAATCATAACTATTTTCCGTGCTCTACAACCTTACATTTCCATGTTACTCAGCAATATTTACAGGCACAGCCCAACAGAAACATCAAAATTAATAAATCTAATACCAGTTGTACCTTACCAGCGAATACAGACTATCTTCTTAACAATCTGAACAAGATTCCGAGCCGCTGCTGCTTTCGCTGTCACTCTCAGAGTCACTGCTGCTGCCGGAGTCTGAATCCGAGCTGCCTGAACCTGAATCGGAGGAGCTCCCCGAGGAACTGTTGTCGGAGCAGTCAGCGCAGTCTTCAGTGCGTTTCTTTTTGTTTGGTATCTTGCAACTGCCATTGCTGAAAAAAATTGAAAATTTAAACAAGGGTACTTATCTAGGGGTAAATTCAAATTTAATTTTGCGTTTTTTTCTCCACTCGCACCACCACATAAATGTGAGCATTTAATATCATTTCGCTTCCAGTTTTTTTTTTCAGTTGTGGGTAGTTTTGGATTCTTATTATGTTTTACTGCTAGAGAAAAATGTGTTACTTATTTTGTTACAGCGAATGAAACGCAAAATCACGTTAAAACCTGTAAGAATCATAATGAGAGTATAAATAAAAGATAGCCATATTAAAAAAAAATCCTAAGTCTTTTACAGACATCACTGATTAAATTGCAAAATGTGAACATACCTGCATGATCCCTCTTCCCGCGACTTCAGATTTTTCTTCAAAACCTGCGTGCGTGAAGGACGCACCAAAATCTTACGCTTGCCAGTACACTCGTAGCTCCAGTGCCCATATTCAAGGCATTTCTGGCAACGGATCCCTTGGGGAAATGCCGCCGCCAACGCAGCTTGCCTAGAAAAATAAAACAATATCATTAACAAGCAAAACCCGAAACGATAAACACTCAAAACAGAGGGAAAAGATGTTATACTTTTTCTTTTGCGCTTGATGTCTGTTGTAAGTTCCCAAAGTCATGATGGAAAATTCCAATAAACTGTGCAAAAATTAAATGTAGGTAGGTGAAGATCACTTTTACACAAACTGCTAGAAGGCTATCGTCTGCTAATACTCCCAAAACACGAATGAATTATCAGAAAATAGCACAAAAAGGAAGCATGGAAAATAAAAGATTTGTCAACTTGTCGTTGTCAAACACAGCGCAGATTAAAAAGAAACTAGAAAGTGTTCTATTTTGTCGATGGATGACACTCTTGATGACACAAAAAAAAAAACTCAAATAAGATTCAAGATTGTGAAATTGCAAGAAAAGTAACTTGAATACTGCAGTAATTTATTCGTTCTATAGTAGACTGGGCGGCTCCTAACACTATTAATGCACACAATAATATGGCAAAAGGCTTATTCATTTTATTTTATAGTACTCTGTGGGCTTATTGCTTTGCTTGTGAACTGACGTCACGATTTTGGTTTGGTGCAGTGGCTTAGCGATTGTCCTGCTTCTGCTTGTCACACTGTGGTGTCACAGGTTCTGTCGCGACGAGCAGTCCGCGAAATAAACAGGTAACAGAATTAAACTAATATTATCGGAGCGAAACATGTATCAAACTGATCAACGTGAGGTGATTTGCTGGCAACACCGAATTCATAGGGATTGCCACAGATAAAGTACTTACAATTCATGGTTATGACGTTTACGTAATGTCTATGTAGTCTGTGCCCTTTTACCGCCTTTTGCTAAGACGCGAGTATTTAATCTAATACCCTTTCAATAGTGAAAAGTAAAAGTTAGTGGTGCTGATGGGAGTTTTCCAGCCTGGCAGCGGCTCATCCTGAAAGTTACAAAGCTAAGTGGTAGCGCTGAAATATGCGCGGTGATTCCCCACCTAATATTGATTCTAAAATTCCTAATTTTATTGATATAAGAGTTTATGGTGATCTCGGACTTGAGTCGGATACGTGAGAGCCTTTCGTGTTGCAAGTCGTTCGATGTTGCAATGCGAAACCTCGTGGAATTAAGACTGGGCGAAAGGCCGTGATCAGTCAGTTGGGAGACCTTCGGTACTTCAATACGGAGTCGTCCCAACACAGAGCAATCTGCCGTTGTACGCACATCAGAGTACTTACAACGGAGATACGTATGTACAACATTGATGGGTACATACAGAAGAGTTAATTAAGAGATAATCTGGGGTGCACCCAGATATGATGGCAAGGGAGTTAATTAGTAGCTTAAGTGCTACGGCTCCGCTTTAATAATTAATATGCTGCGAGAGAGAGTCTCGTAGCAAGTGTGACTAAAATTAATCCTGGCAGTATATGTGTAACGTTGCTGTGCCGGGACCGTGGACTGAGAATTGCTCGGTCTACGGCTGTGACTCTAAATCTAAAACCGAGACACCAGAAATGTTTCTATGTATGTGTATACTAATTGTTTAAAATGGTGGGAATCAATTTAAATTTAACCAACAGATGGCGGACGGAACGTGACACTAAATGATAAGAACAAGCAACCGATGAACGCGAAGCAAACTTCCCTAACTATTGAAGATACTTCTCAGAAAACCAAATCTCAATTAAGAAACTCAGGTATAAAGTCCACATATATATTCTAATTCCATCGCGCGAGAAGTCCCGTCTGTGGAGCCACTCGCCGCGACATGGTGGAGATGCTGGGATCTGAGAAGAATAATCAATACAAAGGATTATTTAAAAGAGATTAAATTGGTTAAATATGGTTGAGTTCCTATGATTAGGTTCTTACTAGTGCTGCCATCTGTGAGAATTCTGTGTAAACTTAGTGTAAAGACTGATGAAAATATGCTAAAATGTTGAATAGGTTTGATACACGTTTCGCTGATATGACTCTGATAATAATTAATGTTAATTTAATCATATAAGGATTAACTATCACAAGTAATTAGTTAAGCGTGTTGAAGTTTATGGTGATAAGTTGGCATGACGGATCGCATAGATGGCGTTACTCGTTGTTGAATTATAATTCGGATTGATATGATTCTTTCTTGTTTGTGAAATAAACTAAGTGATGTTATACGTTTATTCGTTTCATGATTTATCAGAAGGATTTATCATTAGTTTTCACTAATTCATAAGGATACGACGTTACAAGTCTATTTATGTGAAACGGATATTCATTGCAAAACGGAAACGGAAAACTTTCGACAGGTACCTACGTGCTTTCTTGACATTCGCCATTTTGTGCGGTCAGTCTGTTCCTGCGCTTTAATAATTACTGCATTACTGCAAAGAGCTAATGGTTAACATTACCGGTGTCGTGATAACAAAATAACGAAACTTATTTATTTGCCCCACGTAAAGAATAAAATAAGTGTGTTTAAGTGAACACTAAGGTCAGTATGGCTCAGACATGTTCGTGTTGATTACGATTTCGAATTTGATTTTAGTGAAATTGATAAATAGGTACTCTGATATACTCAGATCCACACGTAATCAGGTAGGAGAGAAGGGAGATCCTTCTCGTTCGTCGAAATCCCTTTGAATGTTGGCGGTCATGAACCACGCCTGCGCCGGTAAATGGAGCCCGTCTGTGGGGCTACTCGCCGTCGACCGCTTCGACGGGAAAGCTTGAAGGGAAGGCGTCATAAACACGGATTGTGCTAATTGTACTTCTACCCATGAAATTTCACTATATGATCGCCTGTGTAAAGTAAAGGGAAAATTCAATAAAATTTTAAAGAAAATTAAGTAGGTACCTACCTGAACAAAAAAAATAATTATAAAAAAAAATTCTTATCCTTTCAATCACTTCTTACAGGACCAGAATTGATCAGTGGAGAAGTAATTACCACCAAAGGGAGTAAATTAAGTTACCTACAGCTACCTATAGAATTAGTGAAGTACAATTAATAACATATGAAGTGAGTAATAGTTTTTAATCTCATACTTTCACGATGGACGAGTACTTATAAATACTGTCTCGTTCATAATAAACGAAAGCTCCTTGACTGACTAGGCTAGAGTGTTAGAGACTAAGCAGAGGTGTTGTCAACACATACAAATAAATAATTCTAGAGAGATTATAAATTCTTGTACTCATTATGTACATGGCGGTGTCAGTTAGTTGAGGGCCCACCGTTTATGACTGGTGATGTCTTTAAATTAATGGGCAGGTACATATTATTTATTCTATGATTGATTATGTACACCTGGTGATTGAGTGTGCTAGAATGAAATTTACTTACCTGTAAAGGGTGACCCAAGATACCTAAGTAAATCTGAAAAGAAATGTTTATTTCCATGATATTAACAAATTTTCCTTAAGGGAAAATTGAATTTGAAGTTCCATTTTCAGAAAGGCAATGAAAAAATTTAAAATACCCTCTATGTTGATGTGTGATATATTGCAATTAAATTATGAGTTTTGCAAACAATTATTAACTATAATGATGAAATTAATAAAGAAATATTTCAGAAATTAAAACAAGCGTTATTTTGTTTTATATATTTTAATATGTAGCTGTAACAGTGCAACGTCATCTTACAGGACATCAATATGGAGGAATCCATACTCCTCATTCTTCGCGGCCTGTCTGATAAAATAAAAACTCTGTCCGAATGTGCTCGAAATACAATTATCAAACTCACTAATGAAATCAATGACTTGACCTTACATGAAGGAAGAGTGGTATCTTCTAAACTTCATACATGTCTTCAACGGTTGGAGAGGGAACTGAACAACTATTTTCGACTCGTTAGCGAACCACAGGTAGACGAGATCTCTTCCATTTCTGCAGTACAACTGGAAGCTGAAGAAATTTGCTGCGAACTTAAAGTAAAGTTAGAAGAATATGAAAGGTCAACAACAAATAGCAACAAAAATGAAGAACGCTTCCTAACAGGAAAATTACCAAAATTAGAGCTATCACAATTTGAAGGCAACATTCTTGAATGGCACCAATTTTGGGACCAATTTAATTCCAATATTCATAATCGCAATTTACCAGACGTTGACAAGTTATTATACCTAAAGAATTCTTTGAAGGGAGAAGCCAAAGGAGTGATAGACGGGTTGGATATTACAAATAAAAATTATTCCATAGCCATACAATCTTTAAAGGATAGGTATGGGAAACAAACTCAAGTAATTGATGCACACTATTCCTCACTCTACAGAATAAAACCAGCTAATAAAACCATAGCAGATTGTCGAAGAGTTTTAACTGATATTGAAAAACATTTGAGAGTTTTGGATTCCATGGGTGAGAATATCAACCATAACCATTTGAGGTTTATGGTAATGGAGAAGTTTCCAGAGGATATAATATATGAAATGAAATTGAAAATAAAACAAGAATCGATCGAAGAGATAAGGAAAAATTTAGAAATCATCATCTCAGCACGTGAAGATGCAAATAGATTAACAAATGAGAAAAACCTAAATGAGAAAGAGTATTATACTGTAAAAACACTTCACTCCGCAGGGAAGGATGATCGTACCAAACAGAAGAAAGAAGAAGACCAGAGAAAATACCAGCAGAGCAGCTATGAAAACAAAAGGGAAATGACTCGACACCACCCAACACAAAATAAGAGGAACATTTCCCAGAGGAACAACAGGAACGGTCCAAATGATGCAAGTTATCCTAGGAAAAACCCAAAGAAGGAGGGACCACCTAGAAAGAAGCCTAAATTTCAATGTATCTTCTGTAAAGAGTCACACTACAACGAAGAATGTACTAAATACAAAGAAATTAACGAGAGAAAATCCTTGTTAAAAAATAGATGCTACGGTTGTTTTAGAATAGGACATTCCCTTGTAGAATGTAGAAAGAAAAGGGAATGCTTTCATTGCCATGAAGTAGGTCATAATCGTGCTTTATGTCCTACCAAATTTCCTGATAGACAAAAGGATAAATCGACAACAACAAATGTTCTGCACACCAGAGATAAGGGACTCACAGTTCTCCAAACAGCGGTAGTTACAGCAAATAAAGTAGGAAATTCTTCTAAGAAACTTTCATGCAGAGTTCTTTTAGACTCCGGAAGCCAGAAAACGTACATCACACAGAAATCAGCAAAGGATCTTAATCTAAAATTTGAAGAAGAAAGCACATTAACTGTATTTACATTTGGATCAAATACCCCTCAAGAAATAGACAGTCCCGTAGTCAGAGTACAGTTGAGGACAAGAGCAGGTAAGACAATCACTCTGCTTGCTAACGTGGTACCAGTGATATCACATGGGGTACCATACCCTCATCTGGACCTCAGCCACTGGGAAGATATATCAGAACTAGCTGATGATGGTTCTCTCCAAGACCAAGTGGATATCCTGATCGGAAACGATTATTACTTTTCACTCATCTCAGAACGGAAAATTAAACTAAGAGAGAATTTGTATATGGTACAATCTGACTTCGGATGGATACTAAGCGGGAAAATGGATTCCAGTCCTACTCAAGAACTATCGGTGGTGACATACTTCCAGTCCAATATAGACACGTTATTCAACGATCCTGACCTACCACTGATCGAGACTAATATGAAAGGTCTGTGGGAACTTGAATCCATTGGCATAACTGACTCTCCGAAGGAAGACCGAGAAGATGAGGCAGTAAAAAGATTTAATGAAACTACTAAATATGAGGATAATAGGTACTCGGTATCCTGGCCCTGGATTGAGTACCCCCCTGCTTTGGATTTGAATTTTGGATTAGCTTACGGTCGCCTCGTCAACTTATTGAAACGACTAGATACATCCACATTATTGGCATATGAAGACACATTGAAGAACCAAATGATGAACGGAATAATTGAAGTCGCACCTGACTGGAGAGATCAACCAGTAAAACATCCAATTCATTACCTTCCACACCATGGAGTAAAAGTACCTGACAAACCAATGAGAATTGTCTACGACGCGTCATCTAAAACAAAGGACAATAAAAGTTTAAATCAATGCTTGTATTGTGGACCTATGATGTTAGAAGACTTGACCGGATTACTTGTAAAGTTCAGGTGTCAACCAATAGGTATATGTGCAGACGTCGAGAAGGCGTTCCTACAGATTGCACTTAATAAACCGGATAGAGATGTAACTCGATTTCTGTGGCTGAAAGATACAAAGAAGCCTGCTACAGAAGATAATCTGCTTCATTTAAGATTCACAAGGGTTCCGTTTGGCGTTATATCAAGCCCATTTTTACTCAATGCAACAATTAAATTACACCTACAAAGTTCAGATGATGAACAAGTCAAGAAATTAACTAAGGACATATACGTTGATAACGTCGTAACCGGAACAAAAACAGTAAAGGAAGCACTTCAACTTTATAAGAATTCTAAGAAGATATTCAACCAGCTATCCATGAATCTTAGAGATTGGAGTTCCAATTCCGAAGAATTTATAAAACAAGTACCTGAAACTTGCAAAGAAGACAAGATCAAGGTTCTTGGTCTAAACTGGAAACTGAAGGAAGACACACTTCAACTGAAAGATAAGATCTTTAATGAACCAGTATTCACAAAAAGAGGTGTCTTAAAAATCATAGCGTCAATCTATGATCCATGTGGATTTGCGGTACCGTCACTGTTGTCTAGCAAACTGTTCATACAAAATCTATGGAAGAATAAGGTAAAATGGGATACGCCATTTTCTGAGACATTAAAAACCGATTGGTCAGAGATATGTAACGAATTAGAAGAGGTTCGAGACATATCTTTGCCCAGATGTTACTTCAGGGACGCCACTATAAGTACATGTCAAATTCACTGCTTCACAGACTCTTCTACGAAGGCCTATGCAGCTGTGATCTACATAGTCAACAACAAAGAGATACAGTTTGTCATAGGGAAGTCAAGACTAGTTCCTTTGAAGGATCAAGACAATCTGAAAATACCACGATTGGAATTACTCGGCGTATTAATTGGAACTAGGCTAATTAAATATGTAACACAATTTTTGCAGTATAACATCACAAGTCAAACGTTATGGACTGATAGTCAAATTGTTATTGACTGGTGCAAGTCAGACAAACTTCTCACACCGTTTGTAGCCAGAAGAGTCGAAGAGATTAAAAGGAATAAAAACCTAATAATACGGCACGTCCCATCAGATCTAAATCCAGCGGATGTTGCCACAAGACCATTCAGCTCCAAGGAAGATAAATTAAAATGGCTGACTGGCCCTCAGTTTATATTACAACATCCGGATTCCTGGCCAACAGGAACCAAAAAAGTTTCTTCTCTTTGCGCGGGGGAGGGTCTCCCGAAAGAGATACAAGAATATACAATGGACACAGAAAATACATTTGATGCAAGAAATCAAGACAGTACAAGTAACGAAACTAAGATGAATGTAGACATAAGTGAAGAAAAGGGTGACAAAATTAAGCAACTTAGGAAATTACAAGCCGAACATTTTCCAAGAGAACTAGAAGGTAAAGAAACAAGCTTAAAAATTAATCTTGGACTATTTCTGGACGTAGATGGACTTTTACGTTGCAAAGGACGTTTAAAGAACACGGATTGGTCGTATGACCAACGTTACCCAATACTTATCCCAAAGGATAGCGACTACACTAATAAAATTATCAACCAGACTCACAGCGACAATCATCATGTAGGTGTTAACCATACCCTCGCTATAATTCGTCAAACCTTTTGGATTCCACAAGGGAAACGCCAAGTCCAGAAGATTATAAAGAAATGTCCTAGATGTCAGAAACACGGTGGGGGGCCGTTCAAGCTACCACCAACCCCAGCGTTACCCACTGAAAGAGTAAATTACACTTCACCGTTTACATTTACAGGTCTAGACTACATGGGCCCCGTACTAATCAAACATGGAAATGATACAAGTAAACGTTGGATAGCACTCTTTACTTGCCTAGCAGTTAGGGCAGTACATTTAGAAGTTGTAAAAGACCTCACAGCAGAAGAAGGACTTCACGCTTTGAGAAGAATGATATCGACAAGAGGTGTGCCACAGTTAATTACATCAGATAATGCTACAAATTTTAAGCTTATGTCAGAAATATTAACAAATTCTTATTGTATTAAACACGAAATTCGTTGGAGGTTCATACCCCAACTAGCTCCCTGGTTCGGGGGATTTTATGAACGATTAATAGGAATAGTAAAAAATTGTATGCTAAGAACATTGGAGAAGCACATGCTGACAGATAGTCAATTGTCCACATTAATAAAAGAAATTGAAGCAACTGTCAACACTAGACCGCTAACTTGTGTCGATTCTGAATTAATACATATTTTAAAACCGTCTGATTTCTTAACTATGGGAAAATGCATAACGATGGAAGGTTCCCCCGAAGACTTCTTAGTACAAGGCACTACGACAAAATCCGATCTCATCAAGGCTTGGAAAAGAGGTTTAATTATTCTCAATGAATTTAAAGACATGTTCACAAATCGATATTTGCAAAGTTTGCGTGAACGATACGGACATTCTGTTAAAGAACCTAGAATCACGGCAAAATTAATCCCGAAGGTAGGACAAATTGTACAGATAAAAGGAGATAGTAAAAATCGAGAAGAATGGAAAGTAGGAAAAATTACTTCGTTAGTCAAGAGCTCTGGAGAAAATCGCAGAGTGGACGCGTAGCTTACTAACCCTGCTTTAAAACTGTTCGGGCGGGAGTGTCGCGACGAGCAGTCCGCGAAATAAACAGGTAACAGAATTAAACTAATATTATCGGAGCGAAACATGTATCAAACTGATCAACGTGAGGTGATTTGCTGGCAACACCGAATTCATAGGGATTGCCACAGATAAAGTACTTACAATTCATGGTTATGACGTTTACGTAATGTCTATGTAGTCTGTGCCCTTTTACCGCCTTTTGCTAAGACGCGAGTATTTAATCTAATACCCTTTCAATAGTGAAAAGTAAAAGTTAGTGGTGCTGATGGGAGTTTTCCAGCCTGGCAGCGGCTCATCCTGAAAGTTACAAAGCTAAGTGGTAGCGCTGAAATATGCGCGGTGATTCCCCACCTAATATTGATTCTAAAATTCCTAATTTTATTGATATAAGAGTTTATGGTGATCTCGGACTTGAGTCGGATACGTGAGAGCCTTTCGTGTTGCAAGTCGTTCGATGTTGCAATGCGAAACCTCGTGGAATTAAGACTGGGCGAAAGGCCGTGATCAGTCAGTTGGGAGACCTTCGGTACTTCAATACGGAGTCGTCCCAACACAGAGCAATCTGCCGTTGTACGCACATCAGAGTACTTACAACGGAGATACGTATGTACAACATTGATGGGTACATACAGAAGAGTTAATTAAGAGATAATCTGGGGTGCACCCAGATATGATGGCAAGGGAGTTAATTAGTAGCTTAAGTGCTACGGCTCCGCTTTAATAATTAATATGCTGCGAGAGAGAGTCTCGTAGCAAGTGTGACTAAAATTAATCCTGGCAGTATATGTGTAACGTTGCTGTGCCGGGACCGTGGACTGAGAATTGCTCGGTCTACGGCTGTGACTCTAAATCTAAAACCGAGACACCAGAAATGTTTCTATGTATGTGTATACTAATTGTTTAAAATGGTGGGAATCAATTTAAATTTAACCAACAGATGGCGGACGGAACGTGACACTAAATGATAAGAACAAGCAACCGATGAACGCGAAGCAAACTTCCCTAACTATTGAAGATACTTCTCAGAAAACCAAATCTCAATTAAGAAACTCAGGTATAAAGTCCACATATATATTCTAATTCCATCGCGCGAGAAGTCCCGTCTGTGGAACCACTCGCCGCGACAGGTTCGTTCGAGGTTGATTGATTGGAGCAATTTTTTGTTGTGTATGAAAACGCCTCTTTGGTTAGATCCTTTTTGTACTGATATTAGGTTTACTTCTTTTCTAGCTTTATTATCTGTGTTCTCTTATATTAAATCACGGGGAACAATCTTCAAGGAAAATCTATGAACCTTTATGTCTATGGTTGAAATACACGTAACTGACAGCAGACTAGATAGGTTCAGGGCTGCGTTTAAATCCTTTATGGGGGATGCTCCAACCAGCCCGCGAAATTCAAATTTTTTTACGTTTTTTGCAATTTGCAGGCCAGTGACATGTTGTAACTTTATAAATATTTGTGTTGCGCAAATAACAAGTATAATTTTAAATACAAAAAATATCAAAAAACTCGCTCCATCAGCTCTCACATAGAAAAGGTGCATCATGTTAAAATCTCCGAAATCTAACTACGATGCACCTTTTCTATGTGAGAGCTGATGGAGCGAGTTTTTTGATATTTTTTATATTTAAAATTATACTTGTTATTTGCGCAACACAAATATTTATAAAGTTACAACATGTCACTGGCCTGCAAATTGCAAAAAACGTAAAAAAATTTGAATTTCGCGGGCTACATCGAAGCAATCACCTTATCCAGTTTAATTTTATACTGACTAAATGTCAAACAGCCCGTTTAAGTACACCGAGAGGTGAAAAATTATACCAATTAAAATGTAATCTGCCCCGTTTACGGTCGTCCGCTGGTCTATGTTTTTACTGAAAAGAATAAATTTTTGCGACCTTTTTACCACGCAAAATTTTATCCTGCTGTCAGATTGACATTAAGTTTTGTTGTTTTGCTCGATTCTTGCCGGAAAAACGAATATTATTTTTATTTTAGAGAGTGAATATTATTTTTGGATTATGGATTTATAATACACCGGCAAATTGATTATTTGTTCAATAAACTGAGCTGTCAATGGGGAAGGCAAGTGTCAAAGTGACAAGTGACAGTTTGGTCCCAAAAGAACTGTCAAATCAAAGGAATTTTCTGAAAAAAAAACGATTTAATGATGTTAAATGACGAGATGTTGTGTAATAAGCTGTAAAAGTGATGGAACATACAAATTTCCGACAATTCCCACTATCAAGAAATAATGGGTAGCTGCTGTGACTGCCTTGAGAACAAAAATTGAATTATAACTAAGGAAAAGCTATATAATAAACAAATATCCAGCCTTGCGAAGCCGAGACAGGCCGTTAGTTGAGTTTATTAATGAAATTCTATGATTATACCATAACTAAACAATCGAATACACTTTTCAAAATAATATCTACTTTTCTATTGGAGGTTAAGTACCAGTATTGCATCGCTCCATAAATCATGAAATGGTTCGTCTGGCGGAAGAATTATCACCTGGAACGAGTTTTGTGATAGTTGTGGTGTTAAGAAATTAAATATATTGTGATATTTCTCGAATCTAAATAGAAAAAAGGGGTAAAATTACTGACTTAAAACATTATGATATTTTATCAAAATAGAAAGTCAGAAGCAGCATTATATTCTTGTTATAGGAGAGGACAGGTAAAACATACCTAAACTCAAAAATTGAAACCTCAACTACAAGTAATTGTGGATTTATTACGGTAAAATCAAATGTATTACCACTCAATTAAATCACTTTTTTTCCTCTTGTACATGCACCGCGGCGTCTTAATTCTTCTTTTAGTATATGCACTTGCATTGACGAATAATTTTCCATATTTGTTTTTTATTTAAACTCATTTTTTCTAACAATAAATCTTGTTTGTTTTTTGTACCAGGTAGACAGTAATCTGACGTAGCGACCAACTATCGCAGCGCCATCTACGATTAGCTTTGAGTTGCCATCCCCATTGAATTTGACAGCTAACATTGACAAAAAGATATGACTCCGTTCAGCGAACCCTCGCTAGTTTAATTTTTTTCGGCGAAACATCGCTGGAAGATTTAAACGCACCCCAGACAGGGCAGTGGGCACTCTTATAGCAAATTTGACATGCCCGAAGGTTCACATATCATGAATGACAGCCTTTTTTTTTTTAAATCTGTCTCCGTCCGACGCGTAATTATAGGCAAAGACACATACGATTCAGCCTAGAAAGTATTTCTTGCTAGGAATTTAAAATTTTAGTTTAATGTTAGCATATTTCTTCATATAATTGCAATCACATTGCAATTATATGAAGAAATATGCTGTAATAAGTCATAAAAGGATATAAGGAATAATAAAAATCTTATTAGTTTCATTTATTTTTATTTTAAAATTATTAAAAACTTTTAACTGTTTATTCTCTAGTGGGAACACGCCTGTACCTTTTAATATTTTATTAATAACATTTCAACAATTAAACACGCGCTCAGAAACAGCATCCAATGAATTCCAACAAGTACTTATATTTAATATGATTTTGAATACCTCTAATATTAGAAATCCGTTTAGGTCGATGTTCTAAGTTTTTGTTTGCTTCTTTTTTGATGACTCCGAAACATTTCCCGGATCAATGTGGCTAAAACTTGTTTTTCATAAGTATGATGCGGCATCTTCTCTTAGTTTTTTTCTTGGAAGCGTTTGAAAACTGACGTCCTTTCGTCTTCCAACACACCACTGCACTTGTTGCACATGTTTACAGCTTCAGATATGGAGGATTATTTACGAAATTAGATAAATTAAACACTAATTCACAAAACTTTGTGAAATTGTTTGACAGATTTACAAACAGTGATACCAACTCTCAGAAATTTTTATCCCTTAAACTTAGGTCAAAACTCCTAAAATCAACCCTATTACTTGGAAAACCTTCTGATAAAGACGATAACATGAAATAAAATAGATAATTAAAAAAATAAGTAATATTCTTTGATAAAACTGGATGTCCTTGGTCAATAATTTCTAATTGCCTATTTTAGATTGTAAGCTGGTAACACTCTTAACAAAGATGGCTGACAGAAAACGGAAGGCAGGGGTACGCGGGGGGTTAGGGAAGTGTCAGATGAAATACGTGAACCATAGACTATAAGGTTGAGATATTTTACTTGAAGATTACCTGGGCTGCGTTTAAATCCTTTATCCAGTTTAAATTTATACTGACTAAATGTCAAACACCCCGTTTAAGTACACCGCGAGGTGAAAAATGAAAATAACTATAATTTAATCTGCCCCGTTTACGGTCGTCCGCTGGTATAAGTTTTTACTAAATGGAATAAATTTTTGCGACCTTTTTACCTCGCAAAATTTTATCCTGCTGTCAGACTGACATTAAGTTTTGTTGTTTTGCTCGATTCGCGCCGTAAAAACGAATATTATTTTTATTTTAGAGAGTAAATATTATTTGTGGATTATGGATTTATATTAAAGCGGCAAATTGATTATTTGTTCAATAAACTGAGCTGTCAATTGAATTTGACAACTAACATTGACAGAAACTTATGACTCCGTTCAGCGAACCCTCGCTAGATTAATTTTTTACCGGCGAAATATCGCCGGAAGATTTAAACGCACCCCTGACCTGCTGACAGCTAAATCTCTCCCTTTCCCCTTGCTTTCCCCTCGGCAGGCCCTAGTTTCAGACGCCATATTGTTAAAACAGCCAATCACAGACTAAGCAGGCTCAGCCAATCAAACACGCCGCCGCCGCAGCTACAGTCTATCAGTGTTGCCAACTACACCGTAATTACGGTAAAAACACCGTAACCAGGAAAGATTTACCACCTACCGTAGGATTATAATTACGGTAGCAAAATACACCGTAATATCCAATGAGGAGCGTATTTATTTTTAAATACCTATTTCAAATACTTGCCAAAATTTATGTTGGCCATTTTGTCTCTACCACACTCGAACGCGAGTGCGAAAGAGTCTTCAGCAGAGTTAATGACATTACGGAAGAAAAAACGGAATAAACTTCTTACGAAATTGATCAAGGGAAATCTCATAACGCAGCAGGCCATACAACGTCAAGGAAAAACCTGTATTGATTTTAAACCCACTCATGATATGATCCAAAAACATTATATAGATATGTATAAAAACAATGAAACAATTATACTGCTGTCTGATTCTGATTAAAAATACGTTTTTTTTAACTCAGACCCTGGTGATTGCGTAATAGTAGCCCGCGTAATTCGAATTTTCTTGTCGGAGCGCGTGGAGCGAACGTTTTGATCATTCTTATATTTAAAATTATATTTGCTAATGTCGCGAATCATATTTTGATCAAGGTAAACCTTGTCACTGATATGAAAATTGCAAAAAAAAAGAAAATTTGTATTTCGCGGGCTACTACTACGCAATCACCCTAACATGCTACTAAATAAACAAGGTAATTCTACCGTATTTCAAATATCTCTTACAACGTAATTTCGGAAAATCCACCGTATTTTTAGAAGAATTCTACCATCCGCTAGATTTCAAACCTGGCAACACTGCAGTCTATGATCATCACAGCCGCCATTACTTTCAACTGTCAAGTGAAGTTAAATTTTATGATTTATTTCCATTATTTTAAATTATCCTCTCAAGATTGAACTCTAATATTGCTTTGTGTTGTGAATTGTAACAGTAGACAAATCCGTCAAATCAAAATCCGTTGCGAACAACAAAATAGTATAAAAATGAACTTCTCAAAGGGGTTTGCAACTTTTTGGCATCAAATTTTTTTTTTCTTTCGCCAGCAATGAAATTTTGGCCATTAGTAGACCGCAATATAAGAAGTTCGTAAAAAATAATAAAAAAATTCTAAACCGTAACCAACCAGAGATATGACGGTTTTTATTTTGTTCTAATCTGGAGTAATTTTTAGTAGGAATCCATAGGTTTATTGATGTGCTAGCTTTTGCTCGCGGCTTTGACTACTCCAACCGCCTTTATGTGTCGCCTATAACCGTCTAAAGTCCTATCTATCTCTGTAACAAAATTCATCAATATCTGTTCAACCGTTTTGACGTAAAAACGGAACATACCTTAATACTTATTTCGTATTTGTAATACTAGTAGGTTTACGAGAAATAATGAGTGATTTGTTTATAACACTGTTAAGAAGATATTTTTACCGACTTCAAAAAAGTAGGAGGTTCACAATTCGGCGGAACTTTTTTATGTTTGTTCCTTTATTTCTCAAACACGCCTGGAGCGATTTGAGTAACTCTTCTTTTGTTTGAAGGGTATCTTAGCAATGGTTAGGCCGAGACTCCACCAAAGCTGTGCGAGTCGAGACGTGTTTTAAACAACCAATAGAATTGCGTTATTGACACAGCTCCACTCCGGAAACGCAATTCTATTGGTTGTTCAAAACACGTCTCGGCTCGCACAGCTTTGGTGGAGTCTCGGCCTTACTCGGTCATGATGGAATCTTGGAGAAATCGAGGAAACTTCAATAAATGACAGCAAAACATCATCTGCAATTGCTGCTATCGCATATCTATACCACAGTATAATTATCTATCAGTAGTGGAACTCGGCCGCATGATAGAAATAAATGCCTACAGCCGCGCGGTACGTAAACATGCGTTAGGGCTGCCCGTCTCCAGCATTTAATTACATTTGCCTACTTTCTGTTTCTATTTAGTTTTTGTGATTTCTATTTAGTTTTTAATTTTACGTTCCTAGATTAATAGGTATTCATGACTGTGATGTATAGTTTATGTAGTACACTGACTATACGTTGATTGTACACCGTACCGTAAATGAAGCTCACTGCTTCATTTCCGTGCCCGCCGACAATCCCACCGCGCCGTTACACCATGTCTTTACTTTGAATTATACAAACTAACAAACACACATGCACCGGAGTTTTAACACAAGCGTAAGTACCTACCGTATCATGATTCATTCAGAACCGCCTATAACTTACCTATTTCACTCGTCTCAATAACTTTCCTTTACTCTATTCACTGTATTTATTAATCCAAATACAATTTTTTTCGTGAGTTAAAAGAAAAAACTTATCCATTAAAAATACACACACTGTGTACCTACCTACTAGTAAGTAAAATTATTTTATAGTCAGTACCTTTCAGAGTTTCCAGGTAATTTGAAAAAACTTATGTCTGGATGCATTATTGACGAATTCATACACCCAAAAACAGCACAATATTTCCTACTCGTCATATTAAATATGTACTTGAACTGATTTGTTAAAAAAATAACACACCGTCCGTTCGTCACTGCAGTACAGCCGTGACTGTCTGCGCCCCGAGCGCGCCCCGACATCGAGGCGCGTAGGCATAGCTCGCGTTTCGTCCGTTTGTATGAAGTTGGAGTACTATAGATATTATTACCGTGTCTATAAATTGTTTACGCAAACATACAACATTTTAATTATTACGCCTGTACCTACTAAAAAGGGTAAAACAAAATCGTCTTGTTTTTAACTTTGAGTTTTTTTGTTTTTTTTTAATAAAGGAACCAACTTCAAAACTAAAAAAACCTTTAGTTGGGTGGAACAGATTTGTAAGCGACGCTCACAGAAACGCTAAGATTAAATTTAGGACGTGGCTATCGTGTGGCAGACCTTCTTGCGGCACCATATTTGACGCCATGATAGAATCTCGTAAGATCTTCAAGGGGAAACTTCAATGGTGCCAAAAGAACCAGGATCAGATCCGTATGGATGTGTTAGCAAAACGCCATTCAAATTCAGATTTTAGAGGTTTTTGGAAAAGCACTAAACAGTTTAATTCTAGACCTAGCGTTCCTGTGAGTGTTGATGGTGTTTCGGACTCGAAAGATATTGCGGATTTATTTAGAATGCATTTTGATGTAAAGTCGCAGTTGGGTCCGCCATGTAGGGAGCTTGATGCTGGGGGTAGTGCTAAAGTAATAACGACAGTCTTTCTGGCAAAAGACATCGGATTAAAAATAAAAAACATGAAGAGGGGCAAATCCCCTGGACATGATGGGCTCAGCATCGAGCACCTGCAGTATGGTGGGTTCCATCTGCCTCGTGTGCTCGCTCTACTGTTTAATCTGTGCCTGGGTCATTCGTACCTTCCTCCGGATATGTTGCGGGCTCTGGTGGTTCCTGTGGTCAAGAGCAGGACCGGAGACATCGCGGACAAGACAAACTATAGGCCGATTTCTTTGGCGACCATAGTGGCTAAAGTGCTTGACAGTGTGCTTAATTCTCATTTGGCTACCCACATCAAATTGCATGATGCCCAGTTTGGGTTTCGGCCGGGGTTATCAACAGAAACCGCAATTCTCAGTTTAAAGCATGCTGTCAGGTACTACACAGACAGAAAGACTCCTATCTACGCATGTTTCTTGGACTTGTCCAGGGCGTTTGATCTTGTCTCTTTCGATGTTCTCTGGCAGAAATTGTCTGACACCGCGGTGCCACCGGAGCTCGTCTCACTCCTACGGTACTGGTACATGAAGCAGGAGAGTCGAGTGCGCTGGGCGGGGGAGCTCTCGGAGCCGACGAGCCCGGAGTGTGGTGTGAGGCAGGGTGGACTGACTTCACCATTGTTATTTAGTCTGTATGTGAATGCACTGATCGAGGGGCTCAGCAGCATGCGTGCAGGCTGTTATATTGATGGAGTTTGCTTCAATAATTTGAGCTATGCCGACGACATGGTGCTGCTGGCCCCCTCGGTCGGTGCGCTCCGCAAGCTTCTCGATATGTGCGAGTCGTATGCTGCTTCTCATGGCCTGGTATACAACGCAGGCAAGTCAAAATTTATGGTCTTCAAGTCTGGTACCAAGTGTCCCTCCGCCGTCCCTCCTGTGTTACTTAACGGAGTGGAGTTGCAAAGGGTGTACTCTTTTAAATACCTAGGCCACTTGGTAACAGATGATTTGAAAGATGACGCAGATATGGAGAGGGAACGCAGAGCATTGTCGGTTCGGGCAAATATGCTGGCCCGCCGGTTCTTCCGATGTACGGACGCAGTCAAAGTTACGTTGTTTAAAGCATATTGCATGTCGCTGTACTCGGGGGGCCTGTGGTTCAGCTATACCCAAAAGGCCTACAATGCTCTGCGAATTCAATATAACAACGCATTTAGAGTGTTGTTGCGGCTGCCCCGGTTTTGTAGCGCGTCATCTATGTTCGCTGAGGCACGTACCGACGGTTTTAATGCCATACGGCGTAAGAAAACGGCCTCGCTGCTAAGCAGACTCCGTGGCAGCCCCAATAGCATTCTAGGCGCTGTAATCGAGAGACATGACAGCCCGTTGGTGAGGTCACTGGTCTCCTGTACTCTGTCGATGTTAGAAATTAGGTACTAACATAGGTTAAGAATATTGTTACTAACCCAATGGATCTTTGTTATCTCATATGAAAATAAATAAATAAAAAATAAATAAAAAAACCAGATTAGATATTCAACAAAAATCTTCATAATAATAATCGGCGTCTTTTAAAATCTACAATCCTAGTGAGCAACAAAAACGAATCTATACGGGCAACTTCACAAGATATCAATTATTGTTATATACGAAAACCTTCCCCAGAATGTAACGAACACTTTTCTAATAAAAATCCCATTAAAATTGGTTTAGCCAAACACGATATAATCGCGGAGAAACAAACATACATACATATACGTACACACAGGTTGAACTGAGAACCTAGTCTTTTTTGAAGTCGGTTAAAAACAATCAGAAAGTGATTTTTCCCTCCCTGGGTGGAGCAGAAGAGACTATCAGACTCGTACGAACTAAAATCCACCGTGGTAAAAAGTGATGGCGGGATAATGAGGAAATCTAGGAAAAAAACTTTCAGAAAATCAACGGATATTTAAGCATTATTTACGCAATCTGAAAACAATATACTATGTCTGTACCCACTATGTCGCGGGGCTCACAAATTAGCGTGACCCCGGTACGTAAAGGGCTAATTGAAGGACACCGTGGATTTTAGTCAGTACAAGTCTGACAGTATGGCTGGGAGGATTCATTAGATGAATTTACCTCGACAAAAAAAGCGTCATTGAGAAATCTAGGAACATACATAAAAAAGAAATATTGCGACGAATTGTGAACCTCCTCCTTTTTTTAAGCCGTTAAAGAGATCTTAACATTATTTTAAGCAACCACTCATTATTCTTCGTTAACCTACTAATATTACAAATACGAAATTAAGTCTATAAGTCTGTTCCATTTTTACGTCAAAACGGCTGAGCCGATGTTGATGAATTTTGGTATAGAGATAGATGGGACTCTAGAAACAGATATAGACTAAACATAAAGGTGGTTGGGGTGCGCAAAGTCGCGGGCAAAAGACAGTACATAAAAAAATCAATGGATTCCTACAAAAAATAACTCCCGATTAGAACAAAATACAAACCGCCATATCTCTGGTTGGTTACGGTTTAGAAACTTAATTTTTTTTTCTATGGACTTCTTAGGTAGTAGTCTAATTATGCCCAAAGTTTCATCACTGGCGAAAGAAAAAAAAAATGATGCCAAGCTCCGTACTAAAAATTGCAAACCCCTTTGTGTACGAAACATTTGAGAAACAATAAATTTCAAAGTCTCTTCCACGGATAGTAGCATATCCAACTATTCACGGCTGAAGAGATTGTTACTTCACTACCCAATACGCCTGATATAAAAAAGTAAGTTTCAAATATGTTTACATCTACTTGTGTGTATCAATGAATACTGTCCATTACAATATGCACTCGCATGTTAGCACATACATAGTATTGCTTATTCTGCTTGTCCTTCTGCCCATTGCACTTTTCCCCATCAAGCAGGATAACCGAAGTTCATTAAATGTAATCTGAAAGTAATTCAGTTCATTTCTACTTTACACCTAAATAATGCATAATGTTGGAAACCCGTCAGTTGTAAGAGTCATTAAAGCAGAATATAATAATAATTGAAAACTAGGTATATTTTTTCCTAATATCGTTTTTTTTTATTAATTTCAGGATATTATACTCCGTCATTGCTGTAGGTACATAATATGGCTGGCAAACTGAAATAAATGAAATTAAACTGACTTGAGTGGTCTCAGTCATAAGATTCAGTTTCAATTCCTGGAAACCCAATGATATATCAAGAGTCAGTTCCATACGATAACTGGTAAGGCTACTTGTATTTATTATTTAATAATGTTTTTATACATCACTCTATGGGAACGTAAAATTAGGATGAAAACTATCATAAGTATTAATACAGGATATAAAATATCTTCTCTCTGTCTATCTAAATATCTGTGTACCAAATTTCTTTCAAATCTTTGTCCAGTTGTTTTGCAAATTCAAAAATGTACAATTATTTTTTTATTATTTCAGATACCAAGGCTCACCAAATTATAAAAATGAAGATACTCCAGCAGCTGAACATTTGTGAAAAGGCAAAAACTGCTATAAGGTTTTAAAAACAAAAATCTTTTGAAGTACTCAATGAATATTTTGCTTGTGAGATACTCAAACTCAGATTCAATATTGCATTCAGGTGTACAAAGCATTGGTGTTATTACAAGTAAATAAGTTCAATCAACATGATATCCGGTTCGGGCATGGCAACATATTACATTGGACTTAACAATCATCCAGTCAGTTGGTATAGCTAAAAGCTCTAAACGAATGTAATTATTATATTATATCAATATGTAATCATTTTAATTAAATATAATATAATATTTTATTTGATTATTAGTTAACTTCTATTAATTATTGTATTTTATTCAATTACTTATTTTATATTTTATTAATTATGAATAATTACTGATCTGTCAACTGTCAACACGCGTCAAAGTGCTGTTGATTATTTTCGCATTTTCGAATGCAGAACTGTGTATCAGTGTGTGAAAACTCGCTAAAAATGTTCTTTAGTTAGTGATTACTAAGTGACATTGTTAGGAACAAAAAGTGTTTGTGAATACAAAAGAAATTATTGATTTAAACCAGGAAGTGACAATCGTTTTCTAAAAATTTATCAGCCTACCTACATTTTTTTTTTTTTTTTGTGTGTCATCACGTCAATATGTCATCTGACATTTGGAAAAGTGTTGCCACTGTGAATTTTTAAAACCTACCATGAATAGCGAAAGTAGTATTATGAGTGGAGCAGAGCATATGGCTCCTGGTCAATCCAATACTACTGATGGATCGCTTTCACCCAAAAAAATAGTGCGTGGTCCTGGCACCACAAGCACTAAAAAAACACAACAAATATTCCATCCATCTCTCTTTGCCACCAGACAGAGATCTAACTCACTTACTGAGCCTACATCTAAAGTGTGTAATACAGCCACGGTACCTATAATGCTCAATATAGGCACATCCAAAACCAATTCTGCGAAAACAGCATCTCATTCCCAAAATTCGGAAATAAATGAAGGTGATAATTGCAGCAACTCAAATCAAGCTACTGTCAGCGAACGAAAATCTCCAGATACAGAAAACTGGACTACAGTAAATGAAAGGAAACGCCCTAGATCGAGCCCGGGTCACAAAAATGAGCAAGCTCAAAAGCAGACCAAGCTCAATACCTACTGGCTCAGTCAACCAATAACGATATCAAACAGGTTTGATGAACTACGCGTAGAAACGGAGCAAGAAAATAGTAAGCCGATTGAAGAGAAAGTCCCTAAACCACCACCAATATTTGTAGACAAGGTCGAAAACTTACGACCTCTGCAGCAACTACTAGATGAATATGGCTCCAATAATTATGAAATTAAAGTCCTAAATGACAATAGAATAAAAATTCAAACCAAAACACCAGATACTTACAAAGAAATTATAAAACAATGGGGAAGGCAAGTGTCAAAGTGACAAGTGACAGTTTGGTCCCAAAATAACTGTCAAATCAAAGGAATTTTCTGAAAAAACACGATTTATTGATGTAAAATGACTAGATGTTGTGTAATTAGCTGTAAAAATGATGGAACATACAAATTTCCGACAATTCACACTATCAAGAAATAATGGGTAGCTGCTGTGACTGTCTTGAGAACAAAAATTGTATTTTAACTAAGGAAAAGCTATAAAATAAACAAATATCCACCCTTGCGAAGCCGAGACAGGCCGTTAGTTGAGTTTATTAATGAAATTCTATGATTATACCATAACTAAACGATCGAATACACTTTTCAAAATAACATTACTTTTCTATTGGAGGTTAAGTACCAGTATTGCATCGCTCTATAAATCATGAAATGGTTCGTCTGGTGGGAGAATTATCACCTGGAACGAGTTTAGTGATAGTTGTGGTGTTAAGAAATGAAATATATTGTGATATTTCTCGAATCTAAATAGAAAAAAGGGGTAAAATTACTGACTTAAAACATTATGATATTTTATCAAAATAGAAAGTCAAAAGCAGCATTACATTCTTGGTAGAGGAAAGGACAGGTAAAACATACCTAATCACAAAAATTTAAACCTCAACTACAAGTAATTGTGGATTTAATACGGTAAAATCAAATGTATAACCACTCAATTAAATCACTTTTTTTCCTCTTGTAGATGCACCGCGGCGTCTTAGTTCTTCTTTTAGTATATGCACTTGTATTGACGAATAATTTTCCATATTTGTTTTGTATATAAACTCAATTTTTATAAGAATAAATCTTGTTTGTTTTTTGTACAAGGTAGACAGTAATCTGACGTAGGGACCAACTATCGCAGCGCCATCTACGATTAGCTTTGAGTTGCCATCCCCATTGGAACGTAAAAACACCGAGTTTTACACGTACAGGCCTAAGCAGGAACGGTCATTTAAGGTAGTCCTAAAAAATATTCATTCGTCCACTGACACAGAAGACATACAACAGGGCTTAAAAGAAATGGGTCATGACGCATTGAACATATGGAACATGAAGCAGCGAGTAACAAAAAAAGCTCTGCATATGTTCATAGTAGAATTGGCACCTAAAAGCAACAACAAACAAATCTATGATGTGAAAAGCCTCCTCAACTGCCGAATAAAAATTGAACCACCGAGACCAACACGTAACATACCACAGTGTGCCAATTGCCAACAGTATGGCCACACAAAATCGTATTGCCGCCGTTCACCAAAGTGTATCAAGTGTGCAGGGAACCACTTATCAACCGATTGCAATCGCAAAGAACGATCCGACTCCGTCAAATGTGTCTTATGCGGTGGAAACCACCCCGCAAACTATAAGGGATGTCAAGTGTACAAAGAACTGCAGAAGCAGAAATATCCACCCCTTCGAAACAAAATTATCATAGACCAGCCCAAACATGAAAATAACGGAAAATCTTCAATTATTTGTAACAAAACTGACCAACAAAATAAAAAATCTTATGCTGATACCCTAAAACCAAGTAATAATGCTGCAATTAACCTTTCTTCCGAGAATCCTGACCAATCTAACGACATGAAACAGTTATTAGAGATGTTCAAACAAATTATGAACCAGATGTGCACAATGACAAATCTGCTCACAAATCTAATGTCAATAATGTCTAAAAATTCGACAAATTGAAATTAGTCATTTGGAATGCCAATGGCTTGTCACAACACTTCTTAGAAGTAAAAATGTTCCTTGAGAAAAACGAGATAGATGTATTGCTGGTTTCAGAAACGCATTTTACCAAGAGAACTTACTCTAACATCCCGAAATACAAATTGTATCACACCATGCATCCAGATGGTACAGCACATGGGGGCTCGGCTATACTAATAAGAGAAAAAATCAACCATCATTCTGTCGATTCGTACTGCACAGATAAAATACAAGCCACCAACATAATAATAGAAGATCTCAAAGGCCAATTATTATTGTCAGCAATATACATTCCTCCTAAACACAACATGAAACAAGAGGACTACACTAACTTCTTTAAAACTCTTGGCCATCGATTCATAGCTGGAGGAGATTACAATGCAAAGCACACTGAATGGGGATCAAGACTCGTGACTTCCAAAGGCCGTGAATTGTTGGAATCAATAAGGTCACTCCAACTTAGCGTTGCGTCATCTGGAGAACCAACATACTGGCCCAGCGATGTCAATAAAAGACCAGATCTTGTAGACTTCCTTATAAGTAAGGGACTACCCCGTTCCTCCATACATTGTAGCTCTTGCTTCGAAATGACATCAGACCACTCACCAGTAGTGACACTAGTTGGAACTCATGTTAAAAAAGTCGCTAAAACATGTAGGCTTCACACCAGGAAGACAAATTGGTCGTACTTCCAAGACTTAGTGGAAAAATCACTACAGTGCCAAATACCGCTTAAATCAGACGAAGATATTATACAGGCTGTAGAACACTTTAATAAATCAGTACAGGAAGCTGCATGGACTGCAACCCCATCCCAACCCGATAGTCATCACTCTGACTTTTATTATCCGAAAAATATCTTGGAATTGGTAAAAGAAAAACGTCAGGCCAGAAAACTGTGGCAAGAAACAAAATATCCTGACCATAAGACCAAGTTTAATAAAATAGCACGTGGCCTCAAAGAAGCTCTTGCAATACACAGAAATAAAGGCATGGAAAACTACCTCAGCGGGGCGATTCGCTATCAAAGTGGAAAGCTGTGCGACAGGTTGCTTAATCTTGACATCTCTAATTTTATCGATATGTGTAGCCTGACTTATCGACTGTTACGCGGCTAAGTTGAGGAGTACCTCAAGAGCATTAGAATAGTTGATATTATGGAGCATTTTAAATTTTTGTGTTTTTTTGCCACTGACAGCACAGCTGACAGGTGTAAATTCGCGCTAACTGTCACCTTCTAGATTATTTATGTTCTGTGAATCATCTACAATCTGCCCATTGAATCAAGTTCTTGCTCAAGTATTTAAAAGAATTTATAATTAAAGGTAAGTTCACAAATCATCTAAATAAAAATAGACTCCCCTAGGACGACCCACTGACCCTCGCAGGTTTATTGTTAAAAACATAACCTATGTTATAGAAAAACAAACTAAAAGTTTTAGAACTGGATAATAATTCATTATAAAAAGTACTAAAGTGTTTTTTATTTATTTAATTATACTAACCTTACTTTATTACCATCAATAAGAAGCTTATGATGTTGTAAATATATATTTTTAGGACGACTACACGTAGAAGGTCGCGGCCAGGCAGTTAGATATACCTCTGGACTTTGCTGAGACCTACCGCGATATAGCCTTGGGTCGCTACTCTGGAGGCCCGCAGGCTGCACTGGCTAATAGGCTGCGTGGAAATCCGTCGCAATGCGGCTTAACTTCGTTGAAGAAAAGGCCACTAAATCAGTGGCGAAGGGTAAGTAAACAATCCAATAGAAACACCATCAATTCTTTAAATATCACTTACGTAGCTTCCTTACCACTAATGCACCATAACAATAGCATGTTTACGTTTTTTTAGTTTTGCTTGATGAATTGTGTTGCGAAGTACCTACCACGCACACTATTTTTTTATTCCATCAAGTACTGTATCGAGCTTAAAGCCAAAACCAAATGCAAAGCTGCAGATTCTGCAGGTCTGCAGCGGCTATTGGTGGAGGCCCAAACAAAATTCCTTCTGTTAAACGAGCATGAGCAGTGTCTACTAGCCATTATTGGTCGAGTGGCAGTGGATGGATTTCCCGGTGTGTGCCCGCCTGTCGATGTTAGTTTCTAATTAATAAATTAACAACTTTAGTCTTTATTCCATTAGTATTTAATTTGTAACATCTAGACATTTAGTAGTGTGTCATGTGTTGAAAGTTCAAGCAAGTGGAACTGTTATTGCAGCAGCCGTGTGCATATTACATGAACCAAGTGGAGCTACTTTTCACATCTTATATTTAGCTAACCAACTTATCTACTTTGTTACTTTACCTTACAGCAAGACATTGCTTTTATACTGTAAGATCGACCTCAGCAGGACAAAACTATGGTTTGCTGTCAAGACCTGATTGAAGGTCAAAATCGTCTATAGAATGAGGCACCTATTTATATCTTAGTTCTTTTTCTTTTCTCATTCATCATCAAATGTTTGGTTATTGTGTGATTGCAATTAAATTAAATATTTTACAGATACCAACTGTTGATGAGGAAACTTCTGAGCCTTTTACTGCAGAGCTAGTATCCTCCTGCCCTGTTTTACAAGCACCAGACGAGTCTGCCATAGAACCTATGCAGGAAGAATGGCTCGATAGTGAGTCCCTAAGAATGCCCTCTCCCTCGGCTGATTTACAGCCGGCCCAAGATGAGTAAAGTAAGTATTTCATAGAATCAATATACATAAAATCAATGCCACTTTATGTTGTAATTTCATAACTCAAGAACGGGCTCACTTATCTAAACCAAATATTCAATGTAAAAAAAAAGTCAATGTAAAATTAATCATTTATTACAGTTCCTGAAAGTACGCCACAGTGGGCTTACGAAATCGAGAGTCGTCGAGTTGCTGCAGAGGAGCAACTGGCAGCCGCAATGGAGGGGCTGGCAACCACACTGAAGGGGCTCGCTATCAGCATGGAGGGGCAGTCGCAGTGGCAGCGCTGCAGGAACAAATGAAGCGACAAGCAGCTGCTACAGAGGCCTTAGTGGAAATTGTCAGAGCCATGAACCAAAAATAGCAAGCCTTTTGATTCATGATGTCCATAAGGATTGAGGAGCCACTTTTCATATCTTAATGAAATTAATATTCTTAATCAGTACTCAGTAGTAAGTTTAAAATATTGTAGGATCAATCTTTGATATTGTAGTAAGTATAATGAGTGATGCTAATTTACCGCCAGAAGTAATCAACATTTTTAAATTTTGGTACGGAAACCAAGTCAACAGTGTTAGATGGGACGGTTCGAACTCAAGTCTGTATGGGTTGGTGTGGTGTGAGACAGGGTGGTCTGAGCTCTCCCACACTCTTCAACCTTTATATGGACCACTTCATTGTGGAGCTGAGTAGCACCAGAGTTGGATGCTATATTGATGGCATATGTATCAATAATATTAGTTATGCTGATGACATGGTGCTGCTCAGTGCCTCAGTTTGTGGCCTGAGGAAACTGGTGAGTATATGTGAGAAATACGCTAGTGCCCATGGCCTAGTGTATAACGTACGAAAAAGTGTTGTCATGGTCTTTGGGGCTGGTGGAAAACTCCCAGAAACAGTGCCTCCAATTAAGCTTAATAGTGTACCATTATTGAGTGTGCACTCGTTGAAGTACCTTGGGCACATTTTGACTACTGGCCTCAAAGATGATGAGGACATTGAGAGAGAGTGAAGGGCGTTGTCGGTCAGAGCGAATATGATTGCCCGAAGGTTTTCACGTGCTTCTTCGGAGGTTAAGAAGACTCTGTTCAGGGCCTTCTGTACCTCGTTTTACGCCTGTAGCCTGTGGGTTCATTTTACGCAAAAATCGTACAACGCCCTTCGCGTACAGTATAATAATGCTTTTAGGGTGCTGATGGGGCTGCCTCGCTTCTGTAGTGCATCAGGGATGTTTGCGGAAATGCGCAAAAGATGCACTTCTCTGGTGCGCAGGGTGCGGGCCAGCTCCAACAGCATGCTGAGCATGATTGCTGACAGGCTAGACTGTGCAGTTTTAAATCGTTGCTCCAGTATTTCAGCTGGAATGCTGAAGCAATGATAGATGTGTATATTGTAAATATTTGTGTGTTTAAATGTTGTATGTTGTACCTAATTGTGTTACTAACATAGGTATAAGTTTACATTGTTACTAACACTCTGAATATAATGTATCTAGGTTAAGTAATTCTATGGGCCCTGTTGCCTTCAATAAATGATTAATAATAATAATTAGTTGTTATATAAAACAGAAAGGTGGCTCCTCAATCTAAATTTTTTTTATCAATTTTATTTTAAGAGCAACCTCAAAACTAGGAACATCATGGATTAATACTTACCAAAATTTAGTACGATTTTGTAGCATTTTAGAATATTTCATGACCAAAATTTAGCTATGTACAGCAAAAATTTAAAAAGTTACAATATTTTTAATAATACATTATGATAATGTGGGTCTTCAGACCATACATGTGACTTTTTATGATTTTTCAAAGAAGTAATTATGTAGTTATTTGTTCAAAATTTTCAAAGTTCTACATAGCTCGGATTACGTCCATTAACTAATCTCAAATGCTACAAAATTATACCAAATTGTGAAAAAAACATTTAGATTGAGGTGCCATTTTTATGTTCGTATAACTACTGGCCCTATAGGCAAACAGCAGACGACAACAGACGACAATCGTTATCGCTCAGCTGTCACTAATACACTTTCAACTTTATACCCCAGTTCGTGGAGTTGAAAATCTATTGAAGTTTACAGATCGTTTATGTTTGTTTCGTTCATTATCTTTCAGCTTTTCAACTACATGTGCTAGTGTATAAAAAGGGTTTTTGTAATTAAAAGTATGTTTTAAAAATTGTCTTTAATTTAATTTCATTCATTTCAATCAAAGCTTGATTCATCTCAATTTAAATGATGAAGCTACAGTCCCAGTCACAAGACATAATAACTGTGAAAGTACTGTAGTTGCCCATTCCAAGGAGTAGATCTATGCAGAAGAACAGACAAGAAACTCCACTCTTTTTCAATTGCCAAAAATTATTACAGAGCCTTTGTTACATCAAACAAAAACAAAACATTCTAAGAAATGGAGTATTCTATTTTATTGCTCAAGCAATAGAGTAGATAATTGATAAAGAAAAATTCACAAGATTGTAAAACAAACAATATTGTTAAAGAGGCGATTTTAGACTGATTGATTTGGCTCCAACTGAAAGCGCCCAATAAACATGGAAATAATAATAATAACTAATCACAAGAAGGGAACTAATATTCTTAAGATATGTTGCTATATAATAAGATTCAATTTATACAATGCATATACCTAGATAAATTGATAAAGGACAATTGTGTCCGTTTCGACCGCGCGGCCATGACGTTTTTTTTTAAAAAAAACCAACCCAAGTTTTTGTAAAAAAATGTAAAAGTCGATTCCCATAAACCATAAATTTGTCAAAGCAATGGTTAAAAAGTTATAAGGGTTTGAACGTGGCCGCGCCATCGAAACTTTCCGAACCGCGCGGCCATGGAGATCTTTAAAACTAAGAGTCGCAGAGACCTGAAATTTTGGGAAATAGTAGATTGAATTTGTAAACCAAATGTAAAAATATAGAAAAAAATCCTGTGTTTGTATTTTAGGAGTTTTAAGGATAAAACCTCATGGCCGCGCCATTGAAACGGTGACAAAAACATTATCGCCGATATCTCACTGAAAAAGAATCTCAGACGTCTGAAATTTTTTGTAAAACACAGATTTTCATTTGTCAAAACTAGTAAAAATACAACAAAAAATCCTAGCTTTATATTTCAGGAGCTGTAAGACTAAAACGCCATGGCCGCGCCATCGAAACGTTGAAAATTTAGTTTTTCGCCAATATCTCGCTGAAAAAGCATCGCAGAGGTCTGAAGTTTTTTGTAAAACACAGATTTGAATTTGTCAAAACTAGTAAAAATACAACAAAAAATCCTAGGTTTATATTTGAGGAGCTGTTGAAGAAAATCTTCAATGCGTCTTGAATATGTCGATTAGGGTGACCACGGATTATTATTTACAGAGAAATTTCCACCCTTTTTATTAAAAATGATATCCCAAGGATTCGTTGAACAAAATCTTTAAAAATCACATAAGTTAGAGATTGTTCGATTGTTGGTATATGTTTTTTAAAAAGTAATAATTAAATTAAAAATTCAGTTCTGTGTCAGGTAGGTGTAAGACGATACATAATTTAACATATGGTTTAATCGATGACTATTAAGATATTAAACAACAGGAGAATTTTAAAAACTATATACTGAGAATAAGCTCCATTTAAAGACGGGGCTGTCTTTAAATGGAGCACTCAACATCGAACAATCTCTAATTTATGTGATTTTTAAAGATAGAGCCATATTATTGCTCCTCATTGTTCGATGAATCCTTGGGATATAATTTCTTATGAACAGGTGGAAATTTTCTCTGTAAATAATAATCCGTGGTCACCCTAATCGACATATTCAAGACGCATTGAAGATTTTCTTCAACAGCTCCTCAAATATAAACCTAGGATTTTTTGTTGTATTTTTACTAGTTTTGACAAATTCAAATCTGTGTTTTACAAAAAACTTCAGACCTCTGCGATGCTTTTTCAGCGAGATATTGGCGAAAAACTAAATTTTCAACGTTTCGATGGCGCGGCCATGGCGTTTTAGTCTTACAGCTCCTGAAATATAAACCTATGATTTTTTGTTGTATTTTTACTAGTTTTGACAAATGCAAATCTGTGTTTTACAAAAAATTTCAGACGTCTGAGATTCTTTTTCAGTGAGATATCGGCGATAATGTTTTTGTCACCGTTTCAATGGCGCGGCCATGAGGTTTTATCCTTAAAACTCCTAAAATACAAACACAGGATTTTTTTCTATATTTTTACATTTGGTTTACAAATTCAATCTACTATTACCCAAAATTTCAGGTCTCTGCGACTCTTAGTTTTAAAGATCTCCATGGCCGCGCGGTTCGGAAAGTTTCGATGGCGCGGCCACGTTCAAACCCTTATAACTTTTTAACCATTGCTTTGACAAATTTATGGTTTTTGGGAATCGACTTTTACATTTTTTTACAAAAACTTGGGATGGATTTTATTTAAAAAAAACGTCATGGCCGCGCGGTCGAAACGGATACAGGACAATTTACAAGATTGTCAAAAACAACATTGCTAAAGTGGCGATTCTAGACTTTGATTTGGTCCCAACTGAAAGCGCCCAATAAAAATGGAAATAATAGCTAATCACAAGAAGGGAACTACATAATAATAATATTCCACAACTATCACACAACGCCATCTAGTCCCAAGCTAAACAGAGCTTGTGTTATGGGTACTAGACAACTGATAAACATACTTATAATTTCTAAATACATACATATTATAGATAAATTACACCCAGACACAGAACAAATGATCGTGCTCATCACACAAACATTTGTCCTGGGTGGGAATCGAACCCACGACCTCCGGCATAGCAGTCAGGGTCACTAACCACTAGACCAACAGGCCAGTCAAAAATAATCCGACTATAACAGATACCTAATTATTAAACATGACAATAATAATGAATAAAAGCATTTTAGTACATAGTACTTATACAAGTCAAAAAAAAAAAAAAAAAAAATCAAATCGTTTATTTCAAGTAGGCCAGTTACAGGCACTTTTGAATTGTCAAAAGACAAAATTAAAATAAAATAGTTTAAAAAATAGTTACGGTGCTACAGTCCCAGTCACAAGACATAAAAACTGTGAAAGTACTGTAGATGCCCATTCCAAAGCGTAGATCTCTATGGAGAAGAACGGGCAAGAAACTCCATGGACACTCTTTTTCAATCGCCAAAATTATAACAAAATCTTTGTTACATCATTCAACTTGTGATGGTACATTATTGTGAGAACGATGTTGCAAGTGAAAAGTGTCCATAGGTGATTAATATAAAAAAGACAAAATTCTTTATAATTAAAATAAACCGTGGCTGCTAAGAGATGACCAGTCACGACTGACAGCGCCCGTTCACGAACATGACACATGCATCAGCATCACTCAGCTCAACCATTTTGAAGGGAACTAAATGATCCGATACACGCGCCACCGCCAGCGAGACATTAGAGTGAGCATGACATAATCTCAACCGCCAGGGTCATTCAAGTCATTAAAAGACGTGGGTATCTACTCATTGAAAGTTATAAAGTACATTGTACTCACAAAATGATTCCTGTGAAACTATATAATACTAGAAAGATTGACTCTATACAATGCAAGGTTAGTTAACAATCTTCATCAGCTCCGACATTAGTATTAGATGATACCCTACGACTGTCGTTAAAAAAGAAAAGAATAAACACACAGAAAAATAACGAATTAAAACTAAAGTCAAATACGATAATAATACAGAATAATTTGTTAAAAGAACATGAACAATGTCTTGTGTTCAACACAGCGACCAACTATGCTTATCATCTAAATAATCACTCACAGAATAGTAAGCCTTAGAACAGAGGTTAGCTTTTACTTTTGCTTTAAACACGTTAAATGGCAAATCTAGGAAAGAGGACGGTAACTTATTATAAAAAGTTATACCAACCCCAACGAATGAATTGTGCACCTTATGAAGCCGATGAAAAGGAACACGAAGTTTGTGCTTATTCCTGGTATTAAAATTATGGATATCACTATTTTTACTGTATAGGTGAATGTTTTGCCTGATATATAAGATGTTGGCAAATATGTACTGCGAAGCCACTGTGAGAATTCCAATCTCTTTGAAGAAATCTTTCAGAGAATCTCGCGCACCAAGTTGGTAGATGGCACGAACAGCTCGTTTCTGGAGTACAAATATATTTTGGATATCAGCGGCTTTGCCCCACAGTAGAATACCATAGGACATTACGCTGTGAAAATAACTAAAATAGACTAATCTTGCTGTGTCAACGTCAGTGTATTGTCTAACTTTTCTAACAGCGTAGGCGGCCGAACTAAGCCTACCTGCTAGGTTCGATATATGTTGACCCCATTGTAATTTTGAATCTACTGTTATACCCAGAAACAGAGCTGAATCAACAGTTTCAAGCTCCACATTACCGAGGAAGATGTTGGGACCCAGATTTCTAACATTGGGCAAAGCGAACTTTACGCATTTAGTCTTCTTGGGATTGAGCACAAGGTTATTTGCCGTGAACCAATCTATGACCCTCGATAGTGCGTTGTTTACGTCGTCAAACACTTGTCTATTCCTATCTACTTTAAAGATTAGAGAAGTGTCATCTGCGAACAGTACTACATCGCAGATGTTCTTCAAATGGTATGGTAGATCGTTAATATAAACCAGGAATAAAAACGGTCCAAGTATTGAGCCTTGGGGTACACCTAGCTGAACAGGTAACCCAGAAGATTTCGCGCCACTAACATCGACACATTGAAGTCTGTTAGACAAATATGACTCAATTACTTTGAGGGCTTCATTCTGAACACCGTAATGACGAAGTTTACGCAATAGTGTATCGTGGTGTACGCAATCGAAGGCTTTAGAAAGATCACAAAAAACACCAATTGCATTTTGCGACTTCTCCCATGCGTCAAATATGTGTTTCAACAAAGCAACACCCGCATCAGTAGTCGAACGGCCTTTTGTGAACCCGTACTGATCATTATGAAGTAGACTATTTAAATTAAAATGGCGAAGTAACTGTCTAAGTATTAACTTTTCAAATATTTTGCTGAATGCAGGTAGAATAGAAATTGGTCTAAAATTACCAATATCATTTTTACAGCCAGATTTAAACAAAGGGATAACTTTACTGCTCTTCATAAGATCAGGGAAAGTACCCAAGTCAATGCATTTATTGAAAGTAACAGCAAGATAGGGGGCTACGATGTCGATTATATTGCTCAAAAGTTTTACAGAAATGCCCCAGTAATCACCAGTGTTTTTAGACTTGAGTGAATTGAAAACATTAACTACGTCATGAGGCGTTACATGTTCGAATCTCAATACTTGACTACATTCAGGGACGCTACTTTGCAAAAGGTTTTCAGCCTTGGACGGTGACGAACTTAAGGAGCGAGTCGTAGTTGCAGGAATGCTGGCAAAAAACTCATTAAATACCTCAGCTACGTCAGCTGGTTTATTAACTAATTTACCATCAACCATGATCTCAAGTTGATTTTCTTGTTTATTTTTGTTTATGTTTATGTTTATGTGATTTACCCGTTTCGTTCTTCCTCTTCGAGTACTATGTATGCAGGCTATGCAGCTATATAATAATAAAGAGATTGAATTTATACAATGCAAAATGTCCTTCAGCGGGACAACCTAAGCTTATACTAATAAAATAACTAGTTGTACAATCTTCAGCAGCTCCAACAATAGTATTTAGGTAATGCTATCTCATCTGTCCTAGTGAAGCAAAATTACATATTCCTAGAATTCCAGACTTTGTACTAGTAATCCCTAGTGTTGTCTTGAACTACGTCAGATGTCATAGGTATATTTGGCTCTGTTTGTCAATAAGTATGTCCTCACTGTCAAGGTCAGGCATTGGGACGTTTCGAGCATTGGCGATGTTGTGTAGAACAGTGCATGCATTCAGTATCTTAGCTGCAGAATCAGGGTCATAGTGTAGTACCCTGTGTGCTAGCAAACACTGCCAGCGTGTTTTCAGAACACCAATACAACGCTCAACAGTGTTTCTCACTTTGCAATGAAATTCTTAAAGTGTAATATTCTTCAGGTGGAGCTGAGCCCAAGATATGTGTCATCATCCATGGACGCTGTGCATATCCAGAATCACCTGAAATATAAATATTTCCTTTAGTTCATATTACCCATTCCGCATAACAGGTCTGCACAATAGATCATCTTTTTTACTTCAACCACATTGATATGATTAATCAATCACTTTTGGTAATTTATGCCAAAATAATCGAATTTAATGCCAATGCAAATGACATAGTTACCTACCTAATAACCAACAGCTCTGGCAATGCCTTTGCAGTCTCTCCAAATAAGGCTTGAAGGGACATTGATTCCAAACATAAGAATGATGAGCAGCACCACCAAATGATACCAACATGTAGAATGTTAAGATGTGCATCACAAATCTGAAACAATTTTTTTTTTACTCAATTTATAAAGATGGTATATACATTTAAACACGATTCTTATTACTCGCCAATAAAACATTCAGAGTATGATATTTTTTTCTATTAAAATATTGTTTCTTCATGATCATAAGGCCTAATTATAGCCACATGAGTACCATCTATGCACCCAATAATGCCTGGAAAGCAAAATCTTTTCATGAACCTGAAATCAACCATAAATATTTAAAATTAAAATTGAATTCCTTAATATTAGAAATTAGTTTACTGAACAAAGAAAAAACACAGGATAAAAGGTTTACAAAATTAAATAGAAAAATCTAACTTCTAAGTAAAAAGATATTTAAAAGGTATCTCAGGAGCCACAGTACCTGTGAAAATGATTTAAATGCTATCAACAGAAATGACTCAGTAATTACAATAATTGATTATTGATGCATATAGACTCTGGGAGACTAATATATAATCAAAGCTGCATGGTAAGCCGAGTGTCTTAATTCTTAATTAAATTCTTTGATTAAGAGCTTCTTTGTACATGTAGATAATGTCTCTATGTGGGTGTGCTAGGTTAGTTTTTCATCAATGTAAACACCTTGATATTTGACACTAGGAACTAAGGAAAGGGACTTTTACCACGGTAATATTATTTATACTGTGCTTTTACCAAACTTTATACATAATGCATTCAATAGCTTTCACGTGAAAAACTAACAAACATCCATTTATGCATCCAAACAAACTTTCACTTTTATAATACTAGTAGGATAATTAGTAGAAAGCCACTCCATTGCAATCCAGTTACTATTATTAAACAATAAGCGCAGTGTCATCAGCATAAGTGAATACAGTGTAAACTCTTTATAACGTTATCCTTTATAACGATAAACTCCCTATAACGTTGGAGTGAGCCCAAGTTGGTAGGTTTGCGTTAAAACTCACATATTGAAACACTCTTTATAGCGATACGCCATTCTCTATTACGAAGAAATGTGTTCATATTTTTAGACAGTAAATAATTATTTATTATCGGTATTATTGTTTATGTTATGTTATCAGGTAACAAAAGACTTTGAAGCTCCGAAACATCCGAGGTCGGTCTAGCTTTTGTTATCCTTAATTGCCTTGTACACGTGCAGTATGACGCATTGTTTTGGAAGTGATGGTCTTCGACCAAGCATACTGGGTACCTATCGTATTATCAGTCGTAAACCTACTACTTTTTGTTCACTCCATATAACGATAACTCTCTATAACGACAAAAAATGCTCAGTCCCTTGAGTTTCGTTATAAAGAGTTTACACTGTATTTTCAATAGATATAGACATTTAGATAATACTTCTTAAAGGTACTATATTTTATAAACTTACTGTGTCATGATGACTAACTTGTCTCTCTACCTGAGACATGGGAAATTTTATGTGGTTTAACAGTACTTCCCGGACATTGAGTGCATCAGTAGCCTGATGTAAACACTTGCTAAACGTTGGCTGGGACTTAATAAACAAGTAGGAGGTACCTACATAAGGTTGGTAAGATCCATTTGCATAAAATACAGCCAAAATCTGCAACAAACAATAAAAATAGGATGACTTACTAAATTATCATACTCATTCAAACAAGTTGGGAACAAAAAAAAGTACTTTTAGTTCATTGCGAACAGCTGTTTTTCGTAGAGCTTGTGGTAAATATGGGCGAAGTTCTTCTAAAACCTGTTACTGCAAAATGCAACGGGTCACTTAAGTCACGTAGGCGTCTTCTCTATAATCGTAGACGAAGTCGTTTCATCTCTTCTTCAGCAAATCCCAGAAATACCATAAGCGTAAGATTCTCAAATTATAAATTGTGATTGTCATTTATTTCATAGAACGTTTTGTCTAAACCAGTCGATGTAACGACTCTCATATTTCGCAAAACACCAAAACACTGCCCGACTCGATGAAAAAAATATTTGCTTGCATAGACTTATAGGTATGCCTAGACTGTATGGCCAAATTCAGCTATTGCTCAGTCCATCTTTTATATCTACGGCACAGACCGCTCGACCGGTGGCTAGCCTAAAACACTGCTCATGAGCAGTGTTTTAAACGATTGCCTCTTTCCACTCGTTGGTCATAAATTTGATGTTGAACAATCGGAATGCAGCGGAATGAACGCATCAAATAGCTGTCAAAGGGTCAAAAGCTGTCAAAACCTGTCAAAACCTGATAAATTTAAATGTTCTCTAAAAGAAACTATTCTAACGCTCTAGAGGCACTCCTCAACTTAGCCGCATAACAGTCGATAAAAATAGAGGTGTCCAGTAACCATCCACTATGCCACAGCTTTCCACTTTGATAGTGAATCGCCCCGCAGAAGTCTAGACGCAACACCAAACACAGATTACTCTCTCTGGAAAGCCACAAAGAAACTCAAGAGCCCAATGATACACAGTCCGCCCATCAAAAAACCTGATGGTACTTGGGCGAAAAGTGATGAAGAAAAAGCCAAAATATTTTCTGATCACTTATCAAGTGTCTTTACAGCAAATGAGGATAGTGGATCGAGCAAAATTGATGAAATTCAATCTGTACTGGACCAGCCGCACCAGATGGAATTACCTATTAAGAAATTCACCAAAATAGAAGTCTTAAACGCCATTAAAAGGCTTAACGTCCATAAGGCGCCTGGATACGATTTGATTACAGCTAGAATCCTGAAAGAGTTACCAGATGTTGGCATCACATTCTTGACTCAAATTTTTAATGCGTGTCTGAAAAGAAATTTCGTGCCAAAGCAGTGGAAAGTTGCAGAAATAATACTTATCCCAAAGCCTGGAAAAGATCCTACCGACGTTAAATCCTACCGTCCAATAAGTCTCCTTCCAATTCCATCTAAGGTGCTAGAAATACTTGTACTCAATCGCATGATTCCAGAAATCGCAGCTGCTAAGCTAATACCAGAACACCAATTTGGCTTTAGACAGGCTCATGGAACAATTGAGCAAGTACATAGACTTGTGGAAGAAATCAACTACGCCTTCGAACATAAATTATACTGCTCCGCTGCCTTTCTGGATATTTCTCAGGCGTTCGACCGAGTTTGGCACGACGGACTCTTGTACAAAATCCATAAAAACTTACCCATAAATTATTATCTTTTCATAAAGTCCTATCTCAGTGAAAGACATTTTTACGTCAAATATGGCGAAAGCTTCTCAAAGCTCTGTGCGATAAAAGCAGGTGTTCCACAGGGTAGTGTGATGGGCCCAATGCTCTATCTTTTGTATACCTCAGATCTACCAAATACGATAGACGTACTTACTGGGACTTTCGCTGATGATACCGCAGTGCTCGCAACTGACGAAACTGCTGACGGCGCCTCTACAAAACTGCAAAACAACCTAAATCAAATCACAAAATGGTTAAAAGATTGGCGCATAAAAGCGAATGAAACTAAATCGGTTCATGTCACTTTTACCTTAAGACGGGATACCTGCCCAGAAGTAGAACTAAACCAAATAAAAATACCTCAATCAGATGATGTTCGATACTTGGGAGTTTATCTGGATAGACGCCTTACCTGGAAAAAACACATTACAACAAAAAGAAAAGCTCTTGACCAGCAAATAAGAAAGCTTTATTGGCTCATAGGTCGCAAGTCTCAGCTGACCCTGGAAAACAAACTTTTGTTGTACAAGTGTATCCTTAAGCCTATCTGGACTTATGGCTTGCAGCTGTGGGGCACAGCATCCACATCGAATATAGACATTCTACAACGTTTTCAATCAAAGACTCTACGAATGATAACTGGAGCACCATGGTACATGACCAATAATCGTATTCACCACGATTTGAAAATAAAAACTGTACGAGAAGAAATCAAAGACTCCCTACAAACGTACACTAAACGAATACGTAAACATCCAAACCAACTGGCAAGAAACCTAATGGAAGTACAACCACAACACTTTTTCAGAAGACTTAAAAGACGAGCCCCTCAAGATCTGATTTGAAACAAGGGGCATAAATTGATAATATGGACATATCACTGGATATTGTACCATGCAAGACAAATTCCCAATTACAAAAATCCGGCTTAATGTTGACAAGACAGATTGCAGGAAAACAAGAGAGAAAAAAAAAAAAAAAAATTAATTATGTATTTAAATATGTATTGTATTAATTATGTTTGTATTTCTTCCATTTAGGGTGACTTTTACCAACGGTTAAACATGTTTAAAATTTTATTTAAGCACAAAATTGTATTGAATTTTGTCCCTAAATAAAATTTTAAACATGTTTAACCGTTGGTAAAAGTTGCCCTAAATATTGTTTTTTATTATTTTATATATTTTGTTATTTATAATTTATTTTTTGTTATGTTATGTGTGTGAGCATATGTGCTTCCTTGAGTAAGTAATATTTCTGTGGTTATGAGTAATTATATGAGTATCTTATTTAACCAATGTTTTATTCTAAGGCCCGTATTACAGAACGAAACTCAAGCACTGATCTCTATTTAAATATAGATTTCAATCAATCAAATGCCTTGAATCTAGTTTTAAGTAATACTTGAGTATTGAGTGACATTCTGTAATACAGGCTTAAGTCTTCTGCGACTGAGTAGAAGCTTTTTGTGTAAGATTTATTCTTTTAATTTTCTGTTATGTATTGAATTTGGGTTTGCCTCTAATTTGAAGCATTTTGATCCGAGAGGGTGGCAGATAAATTTATGTTTATTATGACATTGATGAAGACTTTCTCAATTTAACTCTGAGATTAACAATTTTTAAATGGTGTAATAGTATGAGGTCTCAACATTTACCCATCGTATGCCGCATATATTAATCGTGTCTTTTCAAAACACTTATTATAAAATAAAACATGTATTATAATTATATTTCTTTGTTTTATTTAGACCTGTTTTACTTTGTAATCTACAGTCAATCGTATGTCAGAACAATCATTACTTGAGAATTATTCAAGTAATGATTGCTCTGACATATGGTTGACCAAAACCAATCAGTACAATAATCAAACAAAATATCTGTGACAAAAGCCTGAGGTCCAAATACGGAAAAGACAAAAGGCCTGTATCTAAAATCGTAATAGTTGCTTTTAAAAAGTCATTTCATTTGACCTGTTCAAGAATTTCTGTCTAATCTGTGCTTGTCAATCTGAATTCTTGCACTTTCTATTGGTCGTTATTTTTTGTTCGAAGATTGCCGTCTGAGTGTATACTCTCTACTTAGTCTGTGTATTAAATGTCCTGGACCGAACGCACGCCTTTTATTTCATCATTTTTGATAAGAGTTAGCCCACTATTTCCAATCCAAACTAGTATTATAAATGCGAAAGTAACTCTGACTGTCTGTCTGTCTGTCTGTTACGCTTTCCCGCTTATACCTCTCAACCGATTTTGATGAAATTTGGCACAGACAATCTTTAGACCCTGAGAAAGAACATAGGCTATCAAAACACCACGCGGGCGAAGCCGCGGGCGGAAGCTAGTTTAAAATATTTAAAAGTAATAAAATATTAAGTCTTTACCTACCTATCAATGATCTTATTTATTTAATCCTAACCGGTAATACAAATTATGCTCTTAATTCTTTATTTTCATCATCAGCCTATAAATGTTCCCATGGCTGGGACACAGGCCTCCCCTCTGTGAGAGGGAGTGGGCCATAATGCACCACGCGGGTCCTGTGTGAGTTAGTAGTGTCGCATGTCGTCAAATATTTGGTTCTGGGAAATGCCGGTTTCCTCACAATGTTTACCTTCCGCTTTGATGTGCTCAAGTGAGTGGTGATGAAATAAATTACACAAAGTAATTCGCGTGACTGGGTCCAGAAGTCTAAACCCACGACAACGCTGCGCTGGACAGACGTTGACAGCTCGTAAGTCTGGGCTGATACTACTAGGTCATCACTGCATGCTCTCAAATTAATTCATAATAGGTTCATAATCGTAGCAGTCTTCGCATGGTCATAGGTCATACAGTTAACATTGAATGCAGTGAAATTACTTTTTTAAGCAAAGCAGATGAGTTTTTATTGCTGCTGTTGACTGGTTAAATTTAAAAGTTTTCTATTTTAGTATTTATATTGTATTCATCGCAATGATACTCCAAGTAAAATAATCTGTGTGCGTCAGAATGGCTGGTTGTCGCTAATATGCTTATTATCCACTTACCTACTCATACATAACATGCCATTTAACAATTTAGAACGCCTGTCTCCTAAAGTAGCAATACCGTTGAGTGAAGACGCACTGCAACTATTTACCTTTATTATTTTATCAGGCACTTTTTCTTGGGATAATATAAATAACTGCTACATCCTTTATGTTTGAAGTTTCAACTAAATGAGATAAATGAAGTAAATATGTAGCAATTATTGACGCGATACATTTCGGAAAACTCTGCACGCTTGACTTTAAACTAGGAGGTGACCAGCCAACCAAACGTCAGGATGGCTGGTCAAAAAAAAATTTGTTTTCTAAATATATATCCTATGAAGCAATTATTTATTTTATGTAGCAAATATAAGCAATTATGGAGCAATTTTCGAATCAACTCTCATAGACCAACGACACAGACAACCAGCCATTCTGACGCACACAATAATCTTTAACTTTACATGCATTACTAAATCTATCTATTTATATTTACAATTTGTTGAATGAGTCACACTATTGTAAACAGTGTATGAGGGACATTATTTTAACGGAAAAGCAGAAAGTTGAACGACAGCGCAGCAGAACACCAACCAATAATAATGTTGGAAACAGTGAACGAAGAAAACATGGAAGAGTAACTTCAAACAAGTTTTTGTATGTTTTTTGTTTTTGTATAACTGGTTGGAAACAAGTTTTTGTATGAGTCACAAACATGGTCACAAACTAGATTTTGAGAGAAAAAGAAAACGCTTATCGAACGAAACGTAATCTGTCAAGCAAGATTGACAGTTATTACGTGGAGAATGTGTGTGTGCAGTCTGTGGTCGAAAGTTTTACATTCAGCTGTGCGCATCTCGTAATATTTTTAAAGAATTTCATAATAAAAATAAATTGCCGGTTTACGGTTTGAAATGTCCAAAAATAATTCTGCTGTAATAAAATGTCGGACTGGTTTTGGCGGGTTATTGCTTTGAAGGCAGCCTTTGCGTTAACTTGTATCGTTTTTAGTGTACGTGCCGAGGATGCAGTGCCAAAGTTACCGTTCTGCAATCCTACTATTGAAAAAGACAGTTCGATTCTCAACGAGTAAGTTTGTTAAGTAATTTTTCATTCAGCATTTAGAAATGTTGTTTTTAGAAGTCCTTATTTACCACAGTAAACATTCTTGATAGTTTTATTGAGATGCAAATGGTTTGTTTACAAAACAATAAATTGAAGGTTTATATCTGCTGCTGATACCAAAACAGGTTTCTTAGCGCATACACTATTTTATTCAAGCTACCTGAAGCTACCCAATTGCTTCTGTTTGCTTTAAGTAATATCTACAAATACTTACCAAACTTTTTCAACTTTCTTGGACAAGTCATGACATGAATGCGACACATTATTTTCTAGAATGTGCATGGAATTACATGTTTTCATAGCATTTACATAGTTCTTTAGTCAAGTAGAAAAATGTAAACATTCGGTCAAAAACAATGTATAAATCCAATTACTATCAACCTTGATAACTTATCTCTATTACTTACCTAATTATTTAAAGCAACTCCATGTTTTGTAATTTTATCTTATTCGTGTCCTTGTGTTAGCAGTATTAAAACAAATACAATTTCAGTAAAACCAATCACTTGTAGGCTCTAAATCTTAATTTTATAGAAAGCTTTGTCATAAATTGATTTGTTCTTTTTTCAAATTGAATATACAGGGTGAATTTTTCAACAGGGTGTGGATGGCTATATCCGAAACTATGAGGAATATCGCAAAATGTTGAAAGTTGTTGGCAAACCAGGCAAATAATACAGTAGACATTCTTATTCCTTAAAAACATGAATTAAACAAAAGTAACACTCTGGCCTCTACCTACCGTGTTACCTGCCTGTTTTAACTTTAAAAAGTATGCTAGTTTTCCTTGTTGGTAATTCCCAACCTCTTATTGGGTGAAACTGCAAGCAAAAACTAGTAAAATTACTCACTGATATACATAAACATCTGCAAACAATAATAGGAAAACCCAGTACCTCTATGGTTTTGTTTCTTGTAAATAAACTAAGTGTAAGGATCAGTTCACACCAAGACGTGATGTGACGCAACATGAAATGACGATACTGGAAATGTGTATCTTTTTGTGTAGTAAACCACAGTGTGACCCTAAAACTCATCAATTTTCTTTGCAGTCTCGTGATAGTGAGCACATTAGATGGAAGGTTGACGGCCTTCTCAACACAGAATGGCATCAAAGCTTGGGATGTGGAGACACAGCCCCTTCTCTCCTCCAATCTACACCATGTTGAGGTAGAAATGTTGAAAATTTCAGTATTTTTTAAGCACAAAACACCATTTTTAGGGTTCCGTAGTCAACAAGGAACCCTTATATTGACATGGCAGAGACATCAAAATCAATTAATGATTTCTTCCATTCTGGGTGGAGTGAAAGGGACTGCCGAGACTCAGAATGACTAAAACAACCGTGTTCCTTAAATTGCCCTGTGCGTCTAAGAGCCTACGCACACCACGTTTTTTAAACGCACCCCGTTGCAGCGCGTTTTAGGAACGCGCGTCGACGGCTCGTTTTCATCAGAGCAGTTTGTTGTCGTTTGTTTTAGGCTGCGTCTGACTTGCGTGCGTGTCGCGTCTATATCGCGTCAAACGCGCTGCACCGGCGCGTTTAAAACGTGGTGTGCATAGTCTCTCAGGGTCACAGAACTTAGAAAGGTCAACAACTGTACCAACTTGACATAGTTTTAAAACAAAGTCCCTTAAGCGTTGTTTGTAATTCATAACTTTTGAAAAACTGCTTCAAACTGGGTTTGTGTGTAAGAAAGTTTTAGATAATTTAAACCCATGCAAAGTCAGGGTGGGCTGCTAGTCACTTGATATTATAATACTGATTCATTAATAAATATCTTATCATTTATCATTCAATGTTCTGAATTAATGCAACATTTTTTAAATAAATGCATTAATCAATTTCTTATCCTAGTTATTGTTTTGGAAGTTGCAAGTGACTGTATAATAATAAACTCATCACCTTAAATATCATCAAACTAATCACCAGTTCACCCACAGCTCACATCGGGAGGCAAGTGGGTCCGCCTGGTGCCGTCCCTCAGTGGCACCCTGTACAGTCTCAGTGGGGACACCATCGAGCCCCTGCCCTTCGATGCGGACCAATTGCTCTCGTCATCATTTAAGTACTCCGATGACCTGGTCATAGCTGGTGAGTGGTCACATTTTCATACTCTTATAAAAGAAAAAGACATGGAAGGTATTTATAAGGCAGAAGCGACTGGCAAAATAATTAATTAAATTATGAATATTTGAATTCAAAGTAATAGGTCTGGCTGGGTGGGGAACCCACGACCTATCCTAACTCGCAAATTGGGGTCATTACCACTGGGATTCTTTTTCTACACTACATTTCGGTATAGGATGATTTGACCCGCCATTTTGACTCACCCATCAGACTGAATAACTTAAAATAACGATAAACACGATATTTCTCAGCTTCCTCTAGTTTGAAAATGAGAATCACAGCCTACCTCAAAAAAGCAATGTAATTATAAGGTCCAAATATGTACCTAAGCCGTTTATGCCGTCAATATGGCATGCTATTTGACACCTTATTGGAATCTATTAAATAATGTATGTTGCACTGCGAATATGTACTAGGTAAATAATATACACATATTAGAAAGTTCAAAACCGGCTTCTTTCTGACTTAAAAACCGGATCTTGATTCTTCATGATATGACGAAATTTAGAAGATCCTTGCAGTATCCTTTAACGCAATCTTTTAGAATAGATGTTTAACATTATAAAACACGCTAACCGCTTATGCACCGGCCTACGCTGAGCATCGCTTCCGTGAGGACACGGCAGAAATTGAGCTGGCGCTCATTAGGAACTTTTATCACGGTGACTTTGTCGCTCAGTCCAATGTACAGGCCCCTAGAATCTATATTTGTCTCCACAATTAGCCCATTCTCATAGATCTGTAGCTCTCGACTGCTGCATCCAGACAAAAAGTCTCCGCGACTGTGTAAAACTTCCGTAACCTTTCTCACATGAAGGAAACAAGTGAAACACGCGCATGTCCCTTTCATGAGGTCAAGGCCCAAGTCGCTTTGCATGAGGTGGTCGTGAGCGGATGTAAACATTGTGTAAATATACAACGTATCGGTTGTAATTCAGGGTTCGATCGAACCCAGCCAGGCGCATTACTATTGTGTTATTGATTCATCACCACTGCTCTCAAAGCGGTGAAGGAGAACGTCGTGAGGAAACCGACAAATCCTAGCTGCGTGGTGGATTATGACTACACCTTCTCAAATGGAGGAGGCCTGGCGTCCCAGCAGTGGGGATTTTAAAGGCTGATCATGATGACAAAGCGTTAGGTACTACTCTACAGGCCAAAGACCTCGCACGAATTACCTTATCTTCGTTACCGCGAAAAACCTTCCCCAAATCTGATTAACAGACACAAAACCCATTAAAATACCTAACAGATACCTCTATGTAAATAAACACGGTCGACACACTGTTAGATAACGTTATTAAACGTAATCGGTTTGATTACGTGTCTAGCCGAGACTGACCAATGTCGAGTCACCACGGCAGTGCCATTATAAAAATAACGTGGGCGACGTAAACTGTGAAGTATTTATAGATTATTATATTGTAGATATATTCTATTGTAGACGGGTGGTCCTTCTTTGTAAATATGTATATTTGTTTTCTTTCTGTGGGTGTTTTGATATTTTTATAGATGATTTATTAATTACATATCAATACATTTCTGATCTCTGAAGGGTTTGGCAAAGGTGCAATGGTGTACCTAATAAATAGTACATCAATATTTCGTCAGTTATGTGTTATAGGGGGCGAGTCTATAGAGGCAATTACATTGTACTGAATTCAGGATCCGATATTCAGGACGTCCTGAATTCAGGAAAGTGTAATCGCATTTAAGATGAGTAGCATCCTAATTACGACACGATTTAGTACGGGGAATCGCCAGCTTCGGCGACATTTAAAAAAAGACCAAAATCGCGCAAACGAATGGTAACTCATTCCCGAATGCATACAACCCGAATCTCTTCAAAGTTAGAGTGAACAGACTTCTTCTGGGTAATCCAATTTAAACTTTGTCTCTGTCAGTTCTGACTCAGACTAGAGTCAAGAAAAAAGAGCTAACCCAACAAATAAAGAAGAAAAAAAGCAGGGGGAACTCTAGTAAATGGGGAGCTAAGCAAAGCCGTTTTTTAACAGAATTTACATCCATGTCTGTCTTTATCACTGGTGGCGTGAGACTAAAATTGGCCAGTTGCCAGACACCTGGTTTGGTCAACTTTAACCGATTGTCGAATTAGCAAGTTGAAATGGCAGTAGGGAGGCGAACTCACACGCAAAACAGATGGCCGATGGGGCCGTAACCCGTAAGGTTTTTCATTGGAGACCGCGCTCAGTGGTTCAGTGTGGGACACGGACTCGGGACTGACACTGACGGTCTGTAGAACAGGATCGCGCTGGATGCAAGCCGCTTCCAACCGGTCCTATTGGAAATCTATGGGGGAGGCCTATATTCAGCAGTAGACCTGTGCGACTGATACAATGGGTACGGTTAGCTGATACAAAATCTGGACAGAAATTGAAAGTGCTGAACAGCATTCAGCCTATGCTGACTGCAACAGTGAAACCATGCTGAGTTCAGACGAGAGTGAAGCATTTTGACAGCTCTCTCAGCCTATGCATTCGCCATTTTTCTTTTAGTGCTGTTCAGTTATCGTATCGGCTAACCGTACCCAATGTTCATGATGATTATCTGAGTTGCATGTAGAACTTTAGATGTGAACATATTGTAATAACCTAACTGATTGACTCATTGCTTTGCGCTTCGTATAAAACCTTTCGTTTGATTGTTACTTTCAGAATATTGTATAGAAACATACCGTGTCCAAACATATTCCTTTCGCTTCGTCTAGATTGGTTTAATTAATACTCAAACACGCTTTTTTGTTCCACTTTATTAGTTTAATACATTGTTACGTCTAACGACTGTGGTCACGGGACTGGCTCATCAGGTAACCGTGGCCCTGGAACGTGAAGAGCTATTGAAGGATTACCGTGGATTTTAGTCAGTATAAGTTTGACAGTCCCTTTCGCCCTGCCCTGGGACTCATTTGATGAAAAAAAAAGTGTGGGACAAAAGACTTAAAAGAAAAGGCTTAGAGCGGGTCTTTTACAAAACATCGAAAACATTACGGCACAATCAGCGCTCTTATTCACAACTCCCCTTCACTTTTGGATCAACCATAATATTCATACCAAGTAGTTTCAGATAATTTGCGACTATACGAGTATTCAACCGTGAAATACAAATACAATGTCATCTCATTTACGCTGATTACATACGACGTCATCAGGAGATAACGACGAAATGAAACGTCGAATAATAATAGTAGTCAGTAATACGTCGGAACTACGTAATATAATAAAAAGTAGGCCACGATACAAAATATGGGTAGAATGACATTAATTTCAGCAGTTTAGCTATCCTTTTTTTTTACGTGGTAAAATCGTCAAATGAATCCTCTCACCCAGGGCAGGGCGAGAGGGACTGTCAGACTTGTACTGACTAAAATCCACAGTGTCCTTCAATATGCCTTTACGTTCCGGGGCCACGGTTACTCGTTAGTCCCGCGACCCCGGCAGGCTTCGGTCCTCCAAGGGCGGGGGGGGGGCTGTCATCTTGCTGACAGTTCTTTGAGCACGACGCGCCCCGACGACCCGGGAATGGTCCATGATCGGACAGCAAGTCGCCCATTACTCGCCGCCGACAACTCTTTGAGGCTCGCGTGGAATACGACGCGCCGTCGACCCAGGCATTGTCCATGATCGGACAGCGAGTCGCCCATTAGTCGCCGTCCTCATGCTCAGTTTAGCTATCTTAGAGCTGTTTACTGATTTGAAATTGATTCGCATCTAGTAGTTTAGATAAAGATGCTGGCCTTATCAATATTATGGATGTGTTTACAAGTAGAAATATGAATCATGTAGATGCATAGTTTGGCTCTGGTTGTCGGTTGACGATAGGTTCGCGTTTGATCATCATCATTGTCAAGACTGCAGCCCCTGATGATGACGGTGAAGCACGTAACATAGAAGTAACCTAATTCCAACTAGTGAACGGGACGTAACTCGAGCATATCGCTAAACAAAAAAAGGCGTGATGTAATTTTACGATGTTTTTAATAGTGTAGTTTTATTTTCTTCTAGTATTTTATATTTCTATAGTTAATTTTGTTCCTATTAATAAAAGGCCTGATGTTTATTTTAACCACTTTGTGGAGCCCTGACACAACTAGAAGGCGTAGCGGAAGACATCGTAGAAAATGGCGGGACGAGCTGGATAAAACCAACGAGCGGTGGTCCACAGAGGCCTTTGCCCAGCTGTGGGATGAAGTTTTTTTGTTAATAATAATAAAAGCAAAGTAGCGAGTGAATTTCAAATGTACATTTCTCATTAAGCCTTTTCATTTGATACCCATGTTGACACTGTTAGAAACAGGCAAAGTAGCTAGTAAAAGTTATATAATGTATATATTTGCAATGTGCTCATCAAGCCCTTTAATTTGATACCCATGTCGATACAGTGCGAAAATATTTTTTTATTCGGTTACGACTTTACATCCTCTAGACTCTAGAGGGCGCCATATTGGATTTGGTGACACGTCGCCTACCCTATAACCAGCGGACAACTAAGACGCTTCTAAGGACACCTCATTTGTCATGTAATGATAAGAAGTTGAAGTTACATACATACATACATACCGGTCATAAAAATCAAAACCCTCCTTTTGGCTTTGCCGTAGTCGGGTAAAAAAAACCTAGGAATTTCTCCTGTGTCGTGGTTGCGTTTACAAACATAGAAACTCACATACACAAACACCTAGACCCAAAACAACTATTAGTAGGTCATACAAAAAAAATTTCATTTCTCATACTCTCAAAGTAAGTCATTACATGTCTGATTAGCCGTTTGAAAGTTATCCATTGCAGGCCTAGGGATAATCGCTTTCAACTGACAGCTGCCAAATTTAAGAAAAAAAAACTAGTTCTATTTTGACATTTCCATTGAACCATGTTGTAACTTTTTATACGGCCACTAAATTACAGCGCGATTTAAAATTAAATAACACAAAGTTAAGTAATATTACGGCCTAATTTAGTTTCAACTATTTCTCTAAAATAGAAGTAGGCTAGCAGTATCATGCCTGGGCTACACGAGGCTAGTTTTTCAAGCTAGGATAGCAAGCTAGTGCCAGTAAGCGAGCAAGCAAGTACTAAGGCTTCGTGTAGAAAAAACTAGCTTCAGGCGGGCATACTAGCTTCAAACTGGCTTCGGGCATCAGTGATGTTATATTATTATCTTTTTGCCCCAGGTGCCCGGGAAACGCTCTGGTTCGGCCTGGATGCCTACACAGGCGGCGTGATCTACGAGTGCGGTTCAGGTGGCTGCAGCACCGAGCAGCAGACGGCCAACGCGGGCCGTGACGTCATCGTGCTGAGGAGGCACTCCAATACTGTAAGGGCGCTGGATCCTAGGTCCGGGAGTGAGAAGTAAGTACATTCTTGGTCTGAACAACGGCTTTTCTTCACAGGATAATATGTTTTGACCTTCTTTAATCCTTTAGCTCATCATCCTATTTCTCACATGTAATTTACATTACATTAGGGTTCAATTTTTTTGGGATATCCACCGAGCAGCCTACCCGGTGGATATCTCAAAAAAATTCTTCCTTCATCCTCCTCTTCATTTACCAGACTTTATCGGTTCCATTTCGGAGGGTTAAAATTGAACTGCAAAGTTTGATTCCGCCTGACCCTATCCATCATCGGACTACAAGACGTACGGCAATGCTCCATCGATGCATGGTGAACATCCCACCCTTATGTACTAAGCTTTTTGCCAGATCTTTCATCGTGGGAACAGCCAAGGAGTGGCATTCCCTGCCAGAGTATTCCTGATAGCTACAAACTTGGGGTCTTTAACTCAAGAGTGAATAGGTTACGTCTAGGCATTTGTGCTTCACCGTCGACCAAATCTTTGCTTACCTTCGAGCGAGATGCTGGTCAAGCAAAAGCCTATCTAAGCTAACACTATTAAGCTAAAGCGTTTGTTTGGTTAAACGTGCTAATCTCAGGAAGTACTGGTTAGAATTGAGAAAATCTTTTTTAATTGATAGTGTGTTCATCGAGGAAGGCTATAGGCTATACAACGTGTAACGTTAAATGCGCAAAACCTCTCGTGGGGTATCTCAGCCCATTAACAAAAAAAAACATACTGATGGGCCCGATCAATTTCTCATTTTGTATGAAAAACCATTTTTTTTTGCGAATTTCCAATAGTCTTAGAACAAACATTGTTCAGTAACATAGGCTGAGAGGTTTTGCGCATTTAACGTTACACGTTGTATAAGATCGCGCTACGGCCTATAGAAGCTGAGCAGTGGGGATGAAAACGGGAAAAGCTAGTCTTAAATAAAATAAAAATCTTCGAATAATACTAATGGAACTCCTCATTCAGATGGAACTTCAGCGTAGCAGAACATCGAGTAGCCCTAAGCCGGCGAGAATGCGCGGAGACTCCGCCCGCGTCTGTTCCGGTCGCCGTGGCCGTCGCCTTACCTGAGGGGGTCGTCGCCGTAAGGGATACCTCGGGAACTAATCTGCTGTGGCAACAGAAGGTATTTATGACATTACCTACCCCACGCTCGGAATTTCTCCTGTATAGTGGCAGGGTGCGTTTACTAACATAATTATTAACATTAGTTGGACGTCACAGAAGATTAGTTCCGTCCGAAATTGAACTGCGGCAACCACCGTGCCATCTACTAATACTTTATGGTAATTGATCTGAAATGTCAGAATGTAATTAGCTTCTAATTGATTTAGACAGAACCTTCCGGACTTCTTGTAGTAGAGAAAATCTATTGAGTTCCAAATCGACAGTTAAAATTTTATGATAACAATTATGACCTTCTCTTTTATACTGCAAGAAAGAAAGAGAAAACATACAGTGACAATCGCCACAAGTACACAAAAAAAAAGTAAAAAAATACAATTTTAATACTAAACGACAAAATAATGTGTTACACACGGCTGCGCCATAGGCCCAGTTCAGCATAATGGCGGACAACTAGGGCCCGACACTGGATTTCAAATGAACCGATGTCTACCAACTGTTTTCTATAATATTATTGTTGATCTTTATTTACAGTTAGACGCACCGGTGGCCGGTATGTGGCGCTTAGCAGCCGGCACACTACAACATATAGATGTGTTGTGGGAAGCCACACAGACTCTAGTAAAGGGCGGGGTCACTCAACAGCCCTCGCTTTATATTGGCAGTCACGATCGACAGGTTAGTACTTTTAACTGACTTGGGCCTTATGTGAAATAAAAATATTTGATTTTATTTTTGACACAGTCCCACAATGTCTGGAACATTCCAGAAGCAACTTGAAACATCTAGATCAGGGTAGAAATTTCTAGAAACTTCCAAGGCAATCTTCAGTAGAATTGTCAAGCACCTTATTGAACCTTCGAGAAGCTTGTAGATTGGTCTCGCAATACAGTCGACATAACAATAAGTTTGACGTGTCTGTATGTCTGAGATTTGTAAGTGTGTGATTTTGATGCAGTTTTTTTTTAAAGCTAACGTTATTTGGATGTATTTTACCTATGATTTATAAAAGTGTGTTCAATCAAAATCAAATCAAAAGCATTTTTTTCAAGTGCACCAGTTGAATAGTCAAAGAAAAAAAAATTTTCATCAGCTCATGTGTCGAATCCATGCGAATATTTTTAGTTGTAGTAACTTACCTTATCTATCACCTCCCACAGCTCTACATCCAAGAGAGTCAATTCTACTCTCGGAAGCTAGACACAGCGGTGAGCACAAAGCCATTGCCGTGGAAGTTGGTGACAGCCAGGCCGCTCATAGAGGCCGGAAGTGACAAGGAGCAGACGGCCCTCTCAGTACATGATGCGGACGAGAATGCACTGTCCTTGATCACGTTGTATGGAAATGCTGGAAATAATTATGGTACGTACTAGCTGTTGCCAGCGTTTTCACCCTTATAAATTATCCCAAGGGAACATAAATTTGGGATAAAAACTATCCTATGTGTTAATTTAGGTTATAAACTATCTGTGTACCAAGTTTTATCCAAATCCGTTCAGTGGTTTTTGCGTGAAAGAGGAATAAACATCTATCCATCCATCCAAACGAAGTTTTACGTTTATAAAATTATAGGATTAAGCCTCATTTAGACGATGCATCGCACGTGAGTTGCGTTACATTACGGACTTAATAGGTACAACGAATTCAGTTGATCAAACAAATACCGCAATGTAGTGAAACTCGCACGCGAGTTCTTGCTCCGTATAAATGAGGCTTTAGTAGGATATTCTTTCTCATTTTCTACCTCTAAAAAACTGGCCGAATTTAAGATGAATTTTGTCGCAATTCATATTACGATTCTGCTAAAAGTATTGAGATGAGATGTATTTTAGGTCTATGCGTTTTCTAAGAGTCTTGGATTTTTTTTTTGTTTGGAGTTTTGTCTGGTTTTAACGATACCTGTTATTTCGAAAGATTATAATATGTATGAAGATTATATTATGTCATAAATGTTGGTATTGTAGCAATTAATTTAGGCCAAACGCGTGACGGCAATTAAGCGTAAAATGGCGGAAATTTTGTCGAACAAATAGTTAATTATCTTTTATCTACTCTCATATCGTAAAATTCGAAATACAAAACTCAAAACGAGTTTATAATGACATACTTTATACCATAGAGTATCGTAATGAAATTAAAAAATTAAATTATAACACTGTTTCTCTAACAAAACAATGTTATAATTTAATTTTTTTTCATTATGATACAGTTTACTGATCATAGATACGTCTATTTCATTTTTTATCTGTGGCTGCGCGCGCTTTAAATGGGAATGTTGGAATTTTGACGTTTGTATTTCGGTGGATGAATATTAGTGTTAATTAATTTTTATCTTTTATTTGGTATGTTCGTATTCAATGAGAGTAGATAAAGTAGTGTATGAAACTGTACATAACTAGGTATTATACCACTCGTGTGATACTATTAAAAAACTCGCTTCGCTCGTTTTTTAAACTCACACTCGTGTATAATACCCCTCATTATGTACCAGTTACATAAACTACTATTATGTAGTTGGTATAGTTTACCTAAAACTGCATAAAGTACGATGAAAATTATCCTTTACGCACGTTCCGTACTTTATTACTTCGTCGAATTTGTTTTTATTACTGGTTAATAAATGATCTATACATATAATAAAATAGTAGGAAAGTCAAAACTGTACATTGAATATTTTTTGAAAAGAATACTTGGGGTGTGATCTACAATCGATACCGAAGCCAAAAATATAGTTTTTAGAATTTTTGTCTGTTTGTCTGTTTGTCTGTATGTATGTCCGGGATAAACTCAAAAAGTACTGGACGGATTAGAATGATTTTTTTTTTGTTGTATAGGTATTAAGTCTGGCCAACACATAGGCTATAATTTATCTTGGAAACTTGAACACCTGGTGCAGAACCGCAACGGACCAGCTAAACTATAAGAGATACAAAAATGGTGCGATAGCAAAAATTGTTCCACCTGATGAGCACTCTCTGTTGACGTATAAAAATTGAAGATCTGGAACACCTGTTGTGGAACTCCAAGAGCCCAACTACACTATAACATATAAAGGAATGACGTCCTAGCAAAGTTGTTCAGCCTGATGAGCTGTCTCTGTTGACGTATAAAAATTGACAATCTTGAACACCTGATGTGGAACACCAAGAGCCCAGCTACACTATAACATATATAGGAATGACGTCTTAGCAAGAGTTGATCAGCCTGATGAGCACTCTCTGTTGACGTATAAAAATTGAAGATCTGGAACACCTGTTGTGGAACACCAAGAGCCCAGCTACACTATAACAAATACAGAAATGACGTCTTTGCAAAGTTGATCAGCCTGACGAGCACTTTCTGTTGACATATAAAATTGAAGAACTGGAATACCTGATGTGGAACACCAAGAGCCCAGCTACACTATAACAAATACAGGAATGACGTCTTTGCAAAGTTGTTCAGCCTGACGAGCACTCTCTGTTGACATACAAAAATTGAAGATCTCTGGAACACCTGATGTGGAACACCAAAAGCCCATCTAAACTATAGCATATATGTATAGGAATGAAGTCTTAGCAAGAGTTGCTCAGCCTGATGAGCACTCTCTGTTGACGTATAAAAATTGAAGAACTGGAACACCTGATGTGGAATACCAAGAGCCCAGCTACACAATATAACATATACAGGAATGACGTCTTTGCAAAGTTGTTCAGCCTGACGATCACTCTCTGTTGACATATAAAAATTGAAGATCTGGAACACCTGATGTGGAACACCAAATGCCCAGCTACACTATAACATTAAAGGAATGACGTTTTAGCAAAGTTGTTCAGCCTGATCAGCACTCTCTGTTGACACATAAAAAATTAAGATCTGGAACACCTAATGTGGAACACCAAAAGCCCAGCTAAACTATAACATATATAGGAATGACGTCTTAGCAAGAGTTGCTCAGCCTGATGAGCACTCTCTGTTGACGTATAAAAATTGAAGATCTGGAACACCTGTTGTGGAACTCCAAGAGCCCAACTACACTATAACATAAAAAGGAATGACGTCTTAGCAAAGTTGTTCAGCCTGATGAGCAGTTTCTGTTGTACGTCACTAACAAAGTAAGATGCGTATTTTTTTTTTGTTTTTTGTTTTTTAAAGTCCCATTTAACTAAGACAACACTGCAACACTCAACGTGTTCGTAGTCATGAAACTGTGACAAAGCAAAGGTGTTTCAGGATTATAATGTAGTCGTCTTCCCCTGGAGGCGACGGCCCTCCATCGCGTCTATCGAGGCGCATCGCCAGGAGAATGATCATGTCAACCGCACGCAAAATACGCGCATATGACGTGGAGTTGCGGATACCAGCCCGCTATACAATACAATCGCCAGGATAAATTCCCGGAAAGAGCTCCGGCGTGATCACAGGGCAATATTGAGAGAGCGACTGTCGCAACCGAGTTCCGGGCACGCCCAAACCGCGGCGGTAAGACCCCTCTTTAAGGAGTAGCTGGATAGGCGTCACGGCGTCCCGCCTGACCTACCACATGACGTAGGTCCTCACCGGACACGAATGTTTCGGGAGGTAGCTGTTTCTGATAGGGAAAGAAGAATCGCCTGGGTGCCACCACTGCGTGGATCGCCTGGAGGACACGGTGGAGCATACGGTGCAGGACTACCCGCTTGGGCAGAGCACCGCCGTGTCCTCACTACGACGATAATCGGTGACCTCTCGTGCTTAGTGTTGGTCGAGGCCATGCTGCGGGGCGAGACAGAATGGGAAGCTGTCGCCTCCTTCTGCGAAGCAGTCATGCTAGCGAAGGAGGAGGCGGGACGCATGAGGGAGAGGACAATGTCCACCTCCAGCCCAGCCGCAGCGGTAGACGCCGATGGCGACAGACGTCGCTACACGATCTCCAGCCACTGTAGGCGCGGCCATGCGGGCGGCGAGTAAGAGTGCACGTTGTGTTCCACGTGATGTATTACCACGCTAAAAAATGTAATCGTCTGAATGTATCATGTCGAACAAAAAAGCCGTCGAGGCCGTGGACAGAACACTTTGAGACATTCGCCATGATGATAGACCCATGGACAATATCACGGTAGGTACTGTTCTCTGTAAAATTCCGGCAGACACTGCCCGTTGTAAGAACAATAAAATTCATAAGTTACGTATTCGGAGTCCCGTCAAGTATAACACTTCAGGAAAACTCTTGGCTATATGATCGTGCGATACTAAAAAAATGACCGAACCGCTGCAATAAATGAAAACATATTAGCCGAAATTGTTGGGAATGATGTGGTTTACACATCATACAATAACGTCGTCAATTAGGGTGATGTCAGCAACTACCCACTCGAGATTTTAAATTCATCAACTGCCTGTGGTCCTCGAGCTCATAAAATAACCTTAAAGTAATAATAATGCTTCTAAGAAATCTAACTCCACCAAAATTGTGCAATGGAACGCGACTAATAGTTACTGCATTACGGTGATGCGTACAGACTATATAACATAACATGTTACATAACATTGTTATATAACATTTTTCATGGTAACATTCTACATAGAGTTGTAGTGTTTTATAACACATGTTATATAACATGTTACATGGTCTGTACGCACCTTTACACAGAAATTTAAGCGAAGCTGAAATTCTCACCGGATGTGGCTCAGGGGAAACTGCATTGATACCGTGAATACCACTCATCTCCAACAATTTCCCTTTCCAGTTCAAACTCACACAATTCTCGGTAGCCGCTTACTTTGCGATGACCATAAATAAGTCCCAAGGATAGACCCTGAAGGAAGCTGATGTCGACCTAAGGTCCAACTGTTTTTCCCACGGCCAACTATATAACACATGCTCGCCTGTCAGTAATGCTGACCACCTTTTTATTTTAGCACCAGAGGGAAAAACTACTAATGTCGTATATAAAGTGTTGTGTCTGGAAGTTTTCATTTCATTTGCTTTAAAGTTTGTTATAGATTCTATAACAAACTTTAAAGTGGGACATCAGGTACCCTCACTTTCTCAACAAATTAAAAAAGAGAATATTAGTTTAGGTGCCTTAAAACCAAATACAATGCGGACGAAGTCGCGGGCAACAGCTAGTACGAACATAAAAAAGCGTACAGCGTGTTTATTTCATAAATTAAAGAGTTCTATTAGTGTTTTTTTTACGTAATAAAATCATCGAATGAGTCCTCCCACCCGACGCAGGATGGGAGGGACTTTCTTTGGCCCTCTAAGGGGACCCCGTGATGTTGCTGACGCACCGTCGCACCGTCGACCCGGTCATGGTCCATGATCGGCCAGAGAGTAGCCCATTACTCGCAGTCCGCAGGCCTTCTATTTCATCATCTGCCTGCCTTTTCCCAACTATATTGGGGTCGGCTTCCAGTCGAACCAGATGCAGCTGGATATCAGTATTTTACATGGAGCGACTGCCTATAAGACCTCCACAACCCAGTAACTGGGTAATACGATACCCCATGGTAAGACTGGTCCGCAGGCCTTCTATTTCTGGCTACAAAAAAAAACGTATTTTTCTTAAATATCGTGATACTATATCGTCATATTCATCGTACAGGGGACCACGGCTACTTCGTATATCTACAAGAAACTTGTGACCAATCAGTCCAAGTGACGGAAGATCACTTCGACGCCCTCCCGAACATCAGCGACGACCATGCAGAACAACATCACATTCACGTACATATCTCGTCGTTGTGGTAAGGAAATTATCTTTTACACTTTACCCGCTGTTTTGTTATCCCCCTTTCCCATTTCCCCCTCTACGTTACCTATAACCGTATCCGAATTCCATCTAACCAGAGTTTTTTTTAGCGTGGTAAAATCATCAAACGATTCCTTCCATCCCGGGCAGGGCGGGAGGGACTGTCAGACTTGTACTGACTAAAATCCACGGTGTCCTTCAATAGCTCTTTACGTTCCAAGAGTCACGGTATTCGATAGTCCCGCGACCCCGGCAGGCTCTGGCCCTCCAAGAGGGGGCCCGTCATTATGCTGACACTTTTATGATCTATCCAGAGTTGGAGAATGTTTGAAAGTGATACAGTGTTAAGTTTCTTGGCCCGTTTGATAATCGACTCAAGTGCATCTGGGTGATTCCATGAATTTTTGGCAACTCTATGTCTTTGGAAGTTTTCGCATATTTCGTTCTCAAACTTTTTCCAAATCCAGTGGGATTAGACAAATAAATTGTGCAAAAGTAAATAACTTTTTTATTCAATAAATCATGGGATTTCTCTGCTCTTTAAAAATAATTCCGGGATTTGGGGCATATCCACTTTATTCTTTCGCTGTATGAAATCAGTGTAAGTACATGAATAACTACCTTATTCCGACCTATTGGTTATTATGGGTACTCCGTTACTTCTCTGCATAACCTACTACTATTATGATTGTATAATTTCCGTCAAGGTACTGGTGGAAGGAGGTGCTCCTCATCGCGGTGTCGTCAGCCCTGCTCATGAACCTGATGATCTGGCCAAGATTCTTCGCGCCCAAGATCAGCGCTATCTCGCCCTTGCCAAGTACGCAGGAACAGGTAAGAACTACTATAAATATGGTTAATTCTTAAAACGTAAAAGTGCCTCAGTAAATCATTGTGTCCATGTAATGTAACGTCTCTGTGAGGGCTCTAAAAGGATGGATTTATAAATTGGTCGTTTTATTCAGTGATATTTTGAACTACGTAACGCGAGGATACAACGATAATGCGTTCTTATATCCCACGGGTGGACAACTACAATATCTACATGCTGAACTTTCGAAATTGATGTGGATGGCTAAAATTCAAAACTACGAGGGATAGCGAAAAATACTAAAAAGCAAAGAATAGAACAAGAAATCGTATTACACCATTCCGTACTATTAAATTCTGAAAAATAATGAGGCAAACGCATCTAGCAAATGGCTGTTTGTGCGTCTTTGTACCTTCCTTTATTTTTAAAGTATTCATTAGACAAAACTGAGCAAGAAACTACCAAAAATTAAAAAGACCCAAAAAATAACTAAATACTACCAAAAAACTTAAAACTACCAAGAAACAAGGTAAATTGTACAAGTATCACAACTTAATTTTTATATCTTATGTCATGTACCTACAATGTATGCTCTATATAAAGCTCTATTTCTTTCTTTCAAACTACAATAAAACAAAAAGTAACAAAAGTAATAAAGCTACCAAAAAAAACTAAAAACTACCAAAACAAGTACAAACAAAAACGAATTTATCAAACGTTTTTATTTCCCAGGTAGTGGTCCAAGTAGGTTGGCCAGAAAAGCCGGCCAGCCCGCGACCGAACATTCCAGAATACTCCGGTCGATACGAGAACGACTTCACTCCGCTGCGCTGTCTGGGACGCGGCGGGTTCGGGGTCGTGTTCGAGGCGAAGAATAATATTGATGACTGTTCTTATGCTGTAAAGAGAATCACACTGCCTAGGAGGTGAGGATACCGACTTTTGAAACAAAAGGAAAAAGAGCTTACAAAAAAAATCAGCCTCTCCATACAAACTGTCCAATCAAGTTTATAATTTTGTATGGCCAGGCTGATTATTTTTTTTCATTTCTTGAAAAAAAAAAGACGTGTGGCACTCGGGGACTGCCGCGGTAAAGCTATTGCATAGCATTTTGTATCAACTTATGCAATTATAATTTTATTAAAAGAAAAAAAAATATTGTTATTATTATTATGGTTTTATTATTTTATTATTATTATTATATTAATAAATCAATAATTAATTAATTTTAATAATTAATTTAATAAATTAATAATTAAATTAAATTAATAATTAAATTAAATTAAATGAGCGTGAGGTTTTTTCGTTACGGAATTTCTGGATTCGGTCCCCGCGCTCAAGGCCCGCGATAGAAGCTATGCAATAGCTTAAAAATTGTGGAAGATTGTTCAGTTTCGTCTACTGAGCAAGCCCTGAAAGTTTGTGGAGGATTGTCCCTTACACCCAGTATATTTATTTAAAGATGTATATGTTTTTAAACTTTGCCCACTTTCCACGCGGCTGCAAGAATCCATTCATCTCTTCGTTACTCAAGCAAAAACTAAACAGAGCCTCTACCATGAGTTGTCATTACGAAACTCGATCATACGCATCGACCGCGTTTCGCGGTCTCATTGGTTGAGAGTTCATACAACCTTGGAGCGGGCCAATGAGAGCGCCAAACGTGGTCGATATCGATGATCGTGTATCGTAATGAGAACTCATGTTATTCATATTGTTTGCAGGGAATCAAAGCGCGAGCGTGTGTTACGTGAGGTGCGCGCGCTCGCTAAGTTGGAGCACGAGCACATCGTGCGCTACTTCAACGCCTGGGTCGAGGAACCTCCGCCGCAGTGGCAGCAGCAGAGGGACGAGGTGTGGATGAGGTAGCTCTAACATAAATATTTCCCTTTTTTTAGCATGGTGTAACCACTAAATTAATGATTCCTCCCTAGGCAGAGCGGGAGGGACTGTCAGACTCGTACTGACTAACATCCACGGTGTCCTTCAATAGCCCTTAACGTTCCGGGGTCACAGTAATTCGTGAGACCCGCGACCCCGGCAGGCCTTTAAAGTTGCGTCATAATGCGGACACTCTGAGGCGGGTGGAACACAACGCGCCGTCGACCCTTTAGAAATCTTTTAGAACTGCTGCTAGTGGCTCGTAGCTAAATAATTACACCCGCACATCTTCTGGGTTAACCGATTTGTTGCGGATGGCACGTTTCAGTGTCATCACTTTATTTTGCGTGTAGCGTTAGGCACGGATGTGTGTCATTTTAAAATCGATGTGTCTCGTTATTTTTGTTCGACGCCACAGGTAGAAGTTAGCGAAATTGGACATCGCAACGAATCGGTTAAGCCGCGCTTGCTGAGGTTGGTATGTGGTTCGGTGACTATCTGTTATAGTTCGGGCTGTTGAAGGATTACCGTGGATTTTACTCAGTACAAATCTGACAGTCCTCCTCCCGTCTCGTGCGAACGGAGGACTCATTTGATGATTTAAAAAAAAATACTAAAATATAGCTAGACTGTAGCATGTGGTATGCAGTGTAAATTCTAGTTCTCTAATTTCTTTTCAGAGAACTAGATGGCGTGTCAGTGGCCATGTCAGAAGAATACACAGCTACGTCACCTCCGCCGGCCATCTCACCACGAAATGACGTCATGCTCAACCTCAACAAATGTACGGAAAGCTTCGACCCACTCGACTATCAGAAGAAGATAGATGAACCTAGCAAGAGACTCAGGTACTTATACCTAGTGAAAATAGGGCTCTAAATGGCATGACAGAGGAATTTACTGCAGCATTGACGTTGTAATGACGTCATGCTCAACCTTAAAAAGTGTACGGACAGCTTTGACCCGCTCGACTACCAGAAGAAGATAGATGAACCGAGCAAGAGACTCAGGTACTTAAACTTAGTGAAAATAGGGCTCAAAATGGCATGGCTGAGGAATATACTGCGGCATTGACGTTGTAATGACGTCATGCTCAACCTTAACAGTGTACGGGCAGCTTCGACCCGCTCGACCACTAGAATAATAATAATAATAATATTCCACAACTATACCACAACGCCATCTAGTCCCAAGCTAAGCAGAGCTTGTGTTATGGGTACTAGACAACTGATAAACATACATATATATTTCTAAATACATACATATTATAGATAAACGATGATAGATGAAGAAGATAGATGAACGATGAATGATAGATGAAGCAAGAGACTCAGGTACTTACATTTAGTGAAATAGGGCTCTAAATGGCATGGCAGTTGTTTAAGGCTGGGTTGCACCATCTTACTTTAACATTAACAAACATCGAAATTTCAGTTAAAGTAACGGTTAGGCCAAAAATGAGTTGCACCAATTGACAAATAGTTAAATGACGTCATAACTTTAACCGTAACGGTAACCGCTCACTTTTCGCTGGTTAATGTTATTGTTTGTGTTAAATCAACCGTCAAATGTCAAACGCGTTGAATATAACCTCTAAACATCATGTCCTAAAAACGTAGCTAGGTAGTTTACGATTGCTGTTTCCTTTCTTTTCTAGCATAGTGTTTATACTTATTTATTTATTGACTGTCTATCATAATCTATTCGTACGTAAAATTGTTCAACCAAAAAATAACACGCGTTTTATAGACAAAGCAATAAAAAGGTAGGTACATAATGACTTTGTTTGAATGTTTGCAAGCAAATTGTCGACCATGTTTTTATTTTCTCCCACAGCGCACCAGAACCCGAAAGATTATTAGTATTGTATTGTATTGTATAACGGGCTGGTATCCGCAACTCCACGTCAAAGATAAAGATAAAGATCAATTTATTTGTTAAACATGTGTAACATGATACATAGATAATGCACATTTAGATGGTAAAATATTTTTTTCAGAACCAACATGTTTTGCCTCAGTCGGCGTACAAATATTTGAAAGTTATATTTTCATTGAGAATAACAAATAAGCAAATAACAGTTAAAATAAGTCAATATTATGGTAAACAAAAGAAGAAAAAAAAAATTAAATAGAAAACATTTAAAAATTTATCATTTAAAAAATCAAATATGCTATAATAACATTTATCAGCCAGTAGGTTTTTTAGTCTTTTCTTAAATAAATTGTGATTCAAAACAAATGCGCGTAAAGATTATTAGTAAATTAAAATATTTCTAAGCTTCCATAAGAAACATATATAAAATTATCAGACACCGAGCTAACATCAATGAAATGAAGTGACACTGATGACAGCTCAGAAACGAGTTTTGACGTTTATGTTTAGTATTGCCATATTTAAAAATGTTACCCGCATCGAACTTGAGGTAAATCACGCCTCATTTGACTTGCAACACTTTTAACTTTAACAAAGCTAATGAATTCGCTGGTGCAACCCATTTTGCTACAACTGTTAAAGGCAGCGTTACTGTTAGTGTTAAATTTGACACAAACCTTTACTATAACTTCTTCTGTGGTGCAACCCAGCCTAAGTGTTGTTATGAGTTTCGCGATAGCTAGAACCTTGAGGTCTTTATGTCAAGAGTGAATAGGTTACTTTTAGGCAAGCGTGCTTTATCATCGCTTACCAAGATTTTGATCAAATATAAGCCTATCTAAATGCCAAAAGGGGCTTTTACCTCTAACGTCAAACATCTAGCATATCAGTCAAAAAAGTTCTTATACGCCACAAAGAACTATTGCACCTACGCTAAGCGTCAAAATTTGATACTTATAATTTCAGAATTGACAGCTGACAGTGACATTTTGAGTGACGTTTAAGTGTAAATAAAAAAAAACAAAACCTTTGTCCTCAGATCACTAAGCTGTAACGACTCATTCAGCATAGTATTCGACGAGAACGCCCCCCATTCGTCCAAACCATCTGACCTGACGCACAACTCGCTTACTAAGCCAATCAGCGACGAGAATTCTCTCCATAAGCCAATCAGCGTCGAGAACTCTCGCCGTAAGCCAATCAGCGACGATGATTCGTTCATAGTGTTCGCTCACTCCAATGAGGGGATGGAGAAGAACTCCTCCTTCGACAAGAGATTGGAGAGAGTGAAGGAGTGCGATTATAAGACTGAGAGTTCGTGTGCGAAGAAGAAGAAGAAGGTAAGAAGATTTTATATAGTGACCGACCGAAATTTCGGTTTCGGTTTCGGCCAAAAAATTTAGTTTCTGACTTAGTTTCGGTTTCGGCCAAAATATAGCCGAAACTTTCGGCCCCGCCGAAACTCAAGTGTTCGTGCATTTTTGTGCGTCGTTCGGTAAAATTCGTAGCCAACACGTGCTTGTTCGACTGCGGGGCCCCCGCCTCAGTTCGCCACCGTCCGTTTTATCGAGAGTTGAGGTTATATTTTTGAGTTTACCGCCAAGAGTAAGTCTTGTATATTCATGTCATACTGAAATATATTTGTTACGTACGTTAATGATTAAAAACTTATCAATTGTCAAGGCAGCGACTGTATTCAAAACATAATTAAGATAACGGTTTCTTCTTTGAAATAATGCTATTTTTTTTTCAACTCTGTAATTTCGTATTTCTGAATATACTTAGCGCAATTGTTGAGACTTCAAATCCAGTGAAACATTGAAAACAATTTTTTTTTTATAATTTAAATAGATTATGGCTCAGTAGAAGTTAAATAACATAGAAAAATAGTAATTTCTTAAAAATCTGATATTTCCATAATTACTTCGCAGAATTTGATCCTTAGGGTGCTCCCACATCTATCGACGCGGAATCGGCTTTTTCCGTCGCCCTTTCTCTCTCTGTCGCTTAGAACTGCCATTTGCTAGACCGAGACAATGCGATAGCACGCGGCCGCCTCGAGGATTCCGCCGCGTGCTATCGCATTATGCTTTCTGTCTCGGTCTCACTATCGAATGGTGTAATAATACAGGATGTGTTTTTTTTTTTCCAAAATCTGCGGTTTCGATTCCTGGCCAGGATTATTGATTTTTTTTAAATCCAATGATACAGTTTTCGTTTTCGTCAAAATCGGTCTCGAGACTGTATTCAACGTTTTTCGATATTTAAGGATATCCTCCACGCCCAGTTGAAAAAATCACCCTGTATATTTGACACTTTTTCTTGTGTTAATAAATGTTTGAAAAAAAAAAACAGTAAATTTCAGCATATTTTCGAAATAAAAAGTGTTTAAAAAAGTTTCGGTTTCGGCCGAATCTATGGCTGGTATCCGCAACTCCACGTCATAATTATGCGCGATTTTTATCCATATACTTGGTTATGAGTTGTTGTTGAAACAACAAAGGTACGATTGAATTTTGGACAATCCCCAAACAAATTTAAATTTGTCTTCTCTTCCATAGAAAGGCCACACCCGTCACTGGTCCCTGGACCTGGTGGTGCAGAGTCCCACGTCCAGTCCGGGTCCGTCCTCCCAGATGTACCTGTACATACAGATGCAGCTGTGTCGCCGGGACAGTCTGCACGACTGGCTCAGAGATAACAGGTGCTGCGAGAGTCGAGCCGACAAGGTAACATCATCATCATCAGCCTATAACGTTCCCACTGCTGGGACACAGGCCTCCTCTCTGTGAGAGGGAGTGGGCCATAATCCACTACGCAGGCCCAGTGTGGATTGGTGGATGTCACATGTCTTCGAATTTTTGGTTCTAGGACATGCCGGTTTCTTCACGATGTTTTCCTTCACCGTTTTAGAGCAGTGGTGATGAAATAAATTACACAAAGTAATGCGCCTGGCGGGGTTCGAACCCACGACCTACAACTCGTAAGTCGGGACCGATACCACTGGGCCACCACTGCTGACGTACACCCTGAACATTGATCTACTAGATTTTACCCGCGGTTTCACTTTCTTAAATATAGAATTTGTCAATATATTCTGACTGTACAAGTTTTGGGTATCGACTGCTATCACAAGAACATTATTGTTTTTCTCGGGAACAGTATTTAGTTTTAGGGATGAATGATAACTTATGTCCGTCTCTATATACCTAACAACGTGTATGCAAAATAATAGACCGGTTCAGTGATTTAGGCAATAAAGGTAACAAACTATCTAATATTATAAAATGATTAAGAAACGTAATTATAATATTGGAACACACATGGACCTGCTGTCTGCTGTGATCTTATAAAGAGGCGTCTAAATCTATATATTGATGGTTTTAACCTTGCGTGTATAACCGACTGGCAAGCCCTAGCGTGTATGTATTAAAACTGCACAGTTATCGGTGCATTCGGTTATGCGGGCGGTCGGTTATGCGTGCACGGTTAAATTTTCATAATTTTATAATTATGTATTGTGTTTTTTTTTATGGGCCTTAGTTGCCTATAATAAAGGATAAAATAAAAGCATCATGCAAAGCCTAACATGTATGGCCTCCATTATAAGCATCTCTGGTTTGGTCTCTTACTAACCTGTTTTTATTTCAGGTGAAAGTCCTATTCAGCCAGATAGTATCAGCAGTGGAGTACGTGCACCTCGCAGGCCTGATCCACCGCGACCTGAAGCCCAGCAACATCCTGTTCGCTCCGGACGGCCGCGTCAAGGTGGGAGACTTCGGCCTCGTCACCGCCATGAGCGACACCTCGCAGGACGGGGAGGTGACTGAGAGAGTGGATGCACATCATAGACACACTTATAGAGTTGGTGAGTGAATAGATAATTAGAAGAAAGACGACCGCACTATTATATAATATTCTCGCCGAAGGCACTCGATGCCTACGTTTAGTGTAAAGTAGCCGGATCAACCCGCATACTGTCAAATTTTGATCAGGCAACTTTTTGCGATATTTTGAAGAAGAGATTTTTGGAAACCAACAAAGTGTATTAACATGTATTAAGTTCTTTTTACCAATTTATTTTTCGATCTTCTAAAAAGTTTCCTCGTCTTATCAGGCCTACGATGCTCTTTCATATTTATGCAAGAAAACATTGTAACAATAAAATTATGAAAACAAATAGTTTTAAAGACTAACCAACCATGGATTTTCTTGCCAGTTCTCCATACAGAACGACCAACCCGACGGGTGACCATTGAAATAAAATATTGTGATTTTACTATCGCTGTATTTTTTACTTTTGATATTCAGTCAAAACTTGAGAATTCAAAATTACATATTGGATTTCCAACGTTTGAAAAGCGCCTGTCCAGACGCGAGGCTTTGTAAATAATAATGATCATTATACGGTGAATGGTACGCATCAATGTTGTGGGCGCGAGTCATGGTGTTCCTGTGATAAATTAATGCCTTGATGCATTAATTTATCCATCTTACAATAAATTAACAAATATAACTGTTGTTCCAGGCACCCACTTGTACATGTCCCCGGAACAGTTGCTAGGTCGTCCGTACAGTTACAAGGTGGACATATACTCGCTGGGCCTCATCCTGTTCGAGCTGCTGCAGCCGTTCAGTACGGAGTCCGAGCGAGTGGCCTGTCTGCTGGGCCTGCGACAGGCCAAGTACCCCGACCAGTTCATGTCGCGTTATCCGCAAGAGGTGAGCATATTGGCTGCATAAAATAGAATATTTGACGTCATCATGACGTCACTTATATTATTAAAAATATTTTCAACGTTATTTTTTCTTTTGTTACTTAAACCAAGATACGAAACTTTTAAAATTGCCAATACGTCACAAGCATGTGCAGTTTTTACTCGCTTCTGACGTCACGAGCCCTCACTCTCGAATTTTTGATGCGTTATAAAAAATACGTGTCCATTATTTTTCTAAACTCCTACTGACGGACTAATTTGCAATTTATTGATGCTGGCAACATGCTATTTAATTTTGGAGTTATGCCTGTTCACTCATCTATGGATAAATATTTTTAAGACAGATGTGAGTGATAATGATAACACCGGGACGGTACATCCTAGGAAGACCTACACTGACCTTATTGGTGAAGTGCTTTAGAAAGGTGCATGCTTAGTACTCGCAATCGGCGTGCTTGTCTGTGGATGAGGCGAAAGGAATATGCAAACTACAAGTTCAATCTATAGAACTAAAGGCGCTCCCTCAACGCGAGCATTCACCTGTAATGTAACGTTACAGATTCGAACATTTCAGCAGTGACGGAAAACAATCGAGCATCACAATGCGCACCTTGTATCAAAATACTAAATGTACGCGAATGCTCGTCAGTCAGGGAAAGTACTGTAATGTAATGCTCAAAGTTGAATCAAAAATACACGCGAATGCTCCCGGTGAGGGAGCGCCTTGATCCATATCTTGCAGAATATAAACTATAATAAATAAATTAATTGTCAACAGACGGAAGTCCTAAAACTGATGCTAAGTGAGGAGCCCTCGAAGCGTCCCACAGCGACGGGAGTGCGAGCTAGAGCTCCCTTGTACCAGCACACCAACCCTGAACATCACTTCACATTGCCTGCAATGGCCGCTGCGTAGATTTCACTTTATTTTTAGTTTACTAAGGTGAGAGGTATGAAATCTTACAGCAGCAGTCATTTTATTGTAAAAAAAAAAACGCTGCGAATAAATTGTCAAGCTGTGAACAACAGAAATGTACTACAATCCGCGCACTTCGAAATGTTCGAATGACGTTGGCTAATACGGCGGTTGGTACATATTTAAAATGTGCATACTTTTGATATAAGTAGTTAGACATAAAAGTCAAAGTTACTATGAAATGCAAACAAAAATTTTTTGTGATGACAAAAAATTATGTAACAACCATAGATGTAAAAATATCGCTTGTGCCTTCTAAACTCGCTGAAATGATGAAAATCGAGTGTTCACCCTTTGTATCTCACGTTTTACCTAAAAACCTGCAAGGGTGAATACACGACTGCCCAAAAAGTTTTTACCCTAAGTCATATTATCTATGGGTAAAAAAATCTCACTTGACGTTGAGAGCCTCGTCTTGTAGTCTCAGACTAATAACCAGTGAATACCGCCTTTGCTAAAGGGGCTCTAATATTTATTCTTAATGATTAGGATAACTTATTTTCTCTTTTATTTAAGCAAATCTTTAAGGTACAATTCTGTCAGTGACCATAACTGCCAACTGTTAAAGTGGCAATAGTCTATAATAATAATCACTTTGTGCCTTTTGGCCTTGTTTTGTTCTGTCTCCTGCTTCATATGCAGGGAAGTGAAAAAGTATTTTTCCTACTCCTCCACTATTCTTTTCTGATTAATTTCGTTGCAGGATCCGAGACAGGTAAATTCATTCTCCGGGACACGTCGAGCTTCATTGTCTCGGCGCTTTTCTGGTGGTTGCCACTGTTGATTCTGGCACTCGGGATTTGCAGAGGTTTGGGAATAGTGTATTGGGTTTGTCCCAAAAAAGTCTATAATAACGTTTATAACGTTTTTTTTGCATAATTTCCGGCTATAATCCAAGTGAAGCCACAGTCCAAAGCTAGTTACTATAGGCCAGTGGTGTCAACAAGAGCAGTTGGACGGCATTGCCGCGCAGCTGCGGTCACATAAGGAATTGTACCTTTTGGGGTGATTCAAGTACTACGTTAGCAGAATTTTAGTAAGTTTTAACCCCCTGATCCCCCACGTCAGCGAAAGTAAGTATACGACTTCCGCCTCTTCTATACTTACGTAAACATTAACCCCCTTATTATAAACGTGGACTAAAGTTACAACCAGGATAATCTTCGGACTAACCATACATTTTTAAGGCGTAACTTCTCTTCTCGTTTTATTAATATGTCAATCCTTCTACCCCAGAAGGATTGACATATTTGTTCGAATATTTAATTTTTTCAATAAAAATATGAAATAACAAATTAATATTGCTGATGTGACCACCATTCAGAAACCTATACGACGCCCATTTGCCGCTTACATGATACTTGAATGACCCCTTCGTATTCTAAATGTATGGTGCATTTACTTCTAATTCTTTGCAGCTACAATCACTAGCAAGTGAAATACCGGTGATAAATATTGCGTACACGCTATCTAGTGAAGTTTCGTAGTTTAGGGTCAATTTATAAAAGCGCAGAAACAAAGTGCATCGAAGCGTCAATCTGAAATTTAACATAGCAAATTCTGCGCTAGTATAGATTGACCCTTTAGTGCTAGGTGTGGCAGAGCTTACGAAGCCGAAACTAGCTGATTGTCTCTTTCTAAATGCCGAAGTGAATTATTTATTGCCGGTACCTGAAAACTACTTTCTCTTCTTAAAATTAAAACTTAATGAGGCGTAGCTTTTGGAATGTTAATTTGTATTTGTTCTAGTGATAAATCTAGTTTTCGCACTGTAAGGTAGTTCAAATTAATCATTTTCAATAAGATTAAAAAAATATTTAATCTAACAGTTTCAGCTATCTAAGAAATTCTTATTAAAAGTCTTGCCCAAATGTATAACAGGCCCATTTTCGCTCTTTTTTTTTTGTTGCGGAAAAATCATCAAATGAGTTCTCCCTGGTTCAGTCCTTTTGCGTTCCAGGACCGTAGTAACCTCTCAAGACACTCCTGCGATCTTGACAAGGGCCCAAATTGAGTTTTTGTTGAAAATGATTGATTTATTTAAGAGCAATAATTAAGTAAGTATAAAAATGATTACCTAGTTGTAATATTATTGTATTAACGAACGTAAGACTGGAGCTGGGTATTGTCGGAATGTTGCTGTATTTTAATATTAAAACTATTCAATGATAAATTGTTAAAAAAAACTTAAAATTATAAATATAAATATATTTATAAATGGTCTTTTATTGCAAGTTACAGTATAATGCTTTAGTGATAACTGTCCTAGTGAAGTCCATATTGGCTAAGGTGGTGGTGCGGATCACTGACCTTTAGACGCGGCGCTAGTGTCTATGTCATGAACTCATGACATCAAATTGCATTACAAATGTAGTAGGGTAAAGGGAGATTATTAGGTGAGACAGGCAACTCAGTGATAGATCTTAAAAGTCTCTCAAAACGTTACCTATGCATGCAGTAATGCGAAATGATGAAACCAGTTCAACACTAAAGTGGACAAGACGTAGTGACACATCATTTCGCATTTCAGCATGCATAGGTAACGTTTTGAGAGACTTTTAAGACTCTATCACTGAGTTACCTGTCTCACAAAATAATCTCCCTTTACCTTACCTCGAATTTTCCACAGTTTATGAGTGGAGGTGGCGCGGACTCTACTTATGTTCTTTTCTTTGCCTCGGAAATATAGGAAACGATTGGCTATATCTTAGCTATTTAAATGTATAAGTACGGATAAAATGTAACCTATAAAATGTTGTGGAAACAAAACTAAAACATGCTATAAAAAATACTGATACTAAAATTGAAATAAAAATGTCACATTTATTCATTTAATTTATATTATGATAATATATGATTGTATTGAATACTCCAAGCTGTGTTTACTAAAATAATAAATTGTTCTAACAGTAAGGTTTTTTTTTGTGAGAGATTGTTATAGGATTCTTGGTTTATGTGATTTAATCACATTCCTATTGTAATATATTAGTTTAGTAAGCAATAAATGAATGATACTGTGTATTTCGTTGTTTTTTTTTTAATTCAATACGACATGAGAATGTTATAAATCTATTTTGGGTAGTTATTAAGTACTCAGATCGCGCGGAATCGTAGTACTCGCGAGTGTGGTTTGGTATCGTTTGTGCAAAAGTAAACAAAAACAACAAATCTGTTAAACAATAACTTACATTTAATTATAAATTAATCGTCACCAATTAAAAATAAAACATTTCTACACATTTATGTTTCGATCACATACATAATACTTCAGTTAATACTATTAACAAACTAAATGTGCTTTTAGCAGATAAACATTTATTTCCTAATTATAAAATTAATATGTATACAACGAAAGGAAATAATAACTATTACTTATTAATTTTTACTCGCTCGCACTCACAATGTAAAAACAAGAGGCAAATAGCGGGCACCACATCTTTTTTTTAAATAAAAGTTGGGTCATATTTACAGGGAAACACTGGATTATTTTTATTATTAAACTAGCTTCTGCCCGCGACTTCGTACGCGGATCCTGTTGCTTATGCCAGCGACGACGGGGTCGACAAAATCGAAGATCTGAAACGTCGAATTCTAAGAGCCTGGGGACGGGAAAACAACGGGATGCGCGAGACGATTCCAGACGTTCCAGATCTTTCATTTTTGTGAGTCAACAGGAAATGACCATCGGACTAAACAAATCTTGCTAAGACGTCATTCCTATGTATGTATATTAAGTATAGTGTAGCTGGGCTCTTGGAGCTCCACATCAGGTGTTCCAGATCTCAATTTTCATACGTCAACAGAGAGTACTCATTAGGCTGAACAACTCTTGCTAAGACGTCATTCCTGTATATGTTATAGTGTACCTGGGCTCTTGAAGTTCCACATCAGGTGTTCCAGATCTCAATTTTCATACGTCAACAGAGAGTACTCATTAGGCTGGACAACTCTTGCTAAGACGTCATTCCTATATATGTTATAAAGTAGCTGGGCTGTTGGAGTTCCACATCAGGTGTAACAGATCTTCAATTTTTATTGGACAACAGAGGTTGCTCATCAGGCTCAACAACTCTTGCTAAGACGTCTTTACTGTATATGTCATAGTGTAGCTGGGCTCTTGGTGTTCCACATCAGGTGTTCCAGAACTTCAATTTTTTATACGTTGACAGAGAGTAATCATCATGCTGAACAACTCTTGCTAAGACGTCATTCACTTATATGTTATAGTGTTGCTGGGCTCTTGGAGTTCCACATCAGGTGTTCCAGATCTTCAATTTTTATACATCAACAGAAGGTGCTCATCAGGCTGAACAACTCTTGCTAAGACGTCATTCCTGTATATGTTATAGTGTAGCTGGGCTCTTGAAGTTCCACATCAGGTGTTCCAGATCTTCAATGTTTATACATCAACAGAAGGTGCTCTTCAGGCTGAACAGCTCTTGCTAAGACGTCATTCCTGTATATGTTATAGTGTAGGTGGGCTCTTGAAGTTCCACATCAGGTGTTCCAGATCTTCAATTTTTATACATCAACAGAAGGTGCTCATCAGGCTGAACAACTCTTGCTAAGACGTCATTCCTGTATATGTCATAGTGTAGCTGGGCTCTTGGTGTTCCACATCAGGTGTCCAGGATCTTCAAATTTATTCTCTCAGCAGAAAATGCTCATCACGTGGAACAATTTTTGCTATGGCACCATTTCTGTATCTCTTGTAGTTAAGCAGGTCTGTTGCGGTTCTGCATCAGGTGTTCAAGTTTCCAAGATAAATTATAGCCTATATGTTAACCGGACATAATATCTATACAACAAAAAAAAATCATTCAAATCCGTCCAGTAGTTCCGAAGATTAGCGTGCACAAACACACAGACAAACAGACAAAAAAAAAGTTAACTACATTTTCGGGTTCGGCATCGATAAAATAACAACCCCTGCTACTTTTTTTTTGTATATTTCCATTGTACAGACACAACTTTTCTACAAATTTATTATAAGTATATAGATTTAAAGTGGTCCCAACAGAAGTATTTACAAATTCAGATCTTAATTAAAATGTTTGCAAACGGTGGAAAATTGATTTTATTGTATATAAAAAAACATTAAAAAAAAAAAAGAAAAAAAAAACAATAGTTTCAAATAAGTTCAATACCTGGTTATTGACTCTATTCAAAAATACATATCAATGGGGAAGGCAAGTGTCAAAGTGACAAGTGACAGTTTGGTCCCAAAAGAACTGTCAAATCAAAGGAATTTTCTGATAAAAAACGATTTATGATGTAAAATGACTAGATGTTGTGTAATAAGCTGTAAAAATGATGAAACATACAAATTTTCGACAATTCACACTATCAAGAAATAATGGGTAGCGGCTGTGACTGCCTTGAGAACAAAAACTGTATTATAACTAAGGAAAAGCTATAAAATAAACAAATATCCACCCTTGCGAAGCCGAGACAGGCCGTTAGTTGAGTTTATTAATGCAATTCTATGATTATACTATAGCTAAACAATCGAATACACTTTTTAAAATAACATCTTTTTTTCTATTGGAGGTTAAGTACCAGTATTGCATCGCTCTATAAATCATGAAATGGTTCGTCTGGCGGAAGAATTATCACCTGGAACTAGTTTAGTGATTGTTGTGGTGTTAAGAAATTAAATATATTGTGATATTTCTCGAATCTAAATCGAAAAAAGGGGTAAAATTACTGACATATAACATTATAATATTTTATCAAAATAGATAGTCAGAAGCAGTTTTATATTCTTGTTATAGGAGAGGACAGGTAAAACATACCTAAACTCAAAAATTGAAACCTCAACTACAAGTAATTGTAGATTTAATACGGTAAAATCCAATGTACAACCACTCAATTAAATCACTTTTTTCCCTCTTGTAGATGCACCGCGGTGTCTAAGTTCTTCTTTTAGTATATGCACGTGCATTGACGAATAATTTTCCATATTTGTTTTGTATGTATACTCAATTTTTATAATAATAATCTTGTTTATTTTTTGTACAAGGTAGACAGTAATCTGACGTGGGGACCAACTATCGCAGCGCCATCTACGATTAGCTTTGAGTTGCCATCCCCATTGATTGCATGCATACGAATTCACTTATAAGGTTGCCGATAATCGTATGCCAGTAAGCTAAGACCTTGATCGATTTGTATTCAAGTTACTTCAGAACAACATAGAGCCTATGCACACCACGTTTTTAAACGCTCCGTTGACGCGCGTTTGCAGTGATACAGACGCGATACGCACGCAAGTCAGACGCAGCCTGTAGACCTTTGCACTTCTGTATATACAAACGACAACAACTGCTGTTCGATAAAAACACGTCGCCGACGCGTGTTTCAGAAACGCGCGTCGACGGCGCGTTTAAAAAACGTGGTGTGCATAGGCCCTTAGATGTTGGTACTTATAGTTCAATTTATTAGTGTATTGCCACATTTGAAAAACCATATTCTATTAAAAATTTCTTAACTATTGACCTGCTTGGAAAATTAACGTTTTAGTTTTATATCGTGCAAATGATATTGAACGTTAGTGTAATATATCAACAAGGTTAAATTTAATTCTATTACACGGGATCTAAATTGTATAATAATATTGGTTATAAAATATTTTGCAAGCACTTTTTACCTCATTCGATTATATTTACAACCAGACCATCGGTACTATAGTTTGTCAAAAACTATAATATCGATATTTATAGGTTTTTAAATACAATATCGAGTTTTTTTCCTTATTAATTACATTTGTGAAATAAATAGTAATCTACCCAATGTTAAAAAAAAATATTTTATTTCATTATTGTCTTTGCTTCCTCTCAAAAAGGGGGGTTATCTATTCAAAAGGAAAAAATAAGGTTTAAATCTCACTACAACAATATTATATCACTCCTATAAATTTTTAATAAAGGACACTTCGCTAAAATTTTAATTTCATGCTCCATTTTTAATATCATGAAGTGAAAATGCATCTACGTAGGAATGTATTACACCTACTTTATGTTTTAAAATTATAACCAAAGAAGCATTAACAAAAACAAATAAATATACAAACAATTTTCAACATTAATTTTATTTTTGTAATAAAATTAATAAACTAACCCCCAGTTGTGTGATCACTAGTTAAACTATTTGTTTAAAAAATGTTTAGGATATTTTTAAAGTATATAGATATGTACCTACTACCTAGTGACCAAAAGACTGGTCCTTGTGGCCAAGCTGTTAAAATTCTATATATTTTTTATCCATTTACAATGTATAGGTTTTTTGAGCGAATAGTTTACTTAACTGGTGATTAAACAACTGGCTCTGTCTGAATTTGTGACCGGTTAATAGTAATAGATTCGCGTTCGATCTTCCTACATAGCGAGCAAAAGTATGAATAATAAACTCCGATTCCACGGGAGCGTACTTTAAAACAAGTTTAGAATAATAAAAATGGTACCATTTTAAAGGTTTAATTATTAACTTTTAACCCCTTACTGCATGGAGTTTTGTATCTTTGTTGTATTTTTGAGTTTAAGGAACCCATAAAAATAATAGCCGCCTTTTTGATATTATTACGTTCGAGTTCAAACTGACTTCAAACTTTTTTTATCAAGGCTGCCAACATTTTCGCGTCACTAAACGTCAAAGTATACATCTAGTCTATGATCTTCAAATACTTATTGATACCAAATCTCGACATGATTTATGGAGCTATCCCGGATCAATTCCAAGCACATAAGTGATTTTTTTTTTTTCTGTGTCTTGGTGTAATTTATTTATGTAATTTTATAAATATATATGTATGTTTATCAGTTGTCTAGAACCCATACCACAAGCTCTGCTTAGCTTGGGACTAGATGGCGTTGTGTGATAGTTGTGGAATATTATCATATTATATTATTACTTTTGCTCGCTAGTATATTACATGTGGCTGTACATTAATGTGTGTAGTATATTAATGTAGTATAGTCGCTGCTTAGCTGTTACAAAATTATATAGGCGTGATTTTATTACGAAAAAGCAATTTTTTTATCGTGAATTTTGACTGCCTATCCTAAACTTATTTTAGTATTGGTCATTTCTAGTAGAATCATATTATATTAAATAAACATAATAAAGCTATACGATTATCAAATATCACATTTGTAAACGAGATAATATTATTATACAAGTTATTTCAGACGCATCACTGTTATACAACTATACAGGCTAAGTACAGACGACAGCAAATCAACATACTAACTACATAAATTTCGATTGGGAAAATTTGACAGGGTAGGTTGATTTGCTGGTGACTGTAGGTACATTCTAACTGCGAACCAAAGTCAAAACAAGTTTTGAAATACATGGACCTAATGAAAGGCGACACTTCTTTTAAATATTGTTAGTAGCACTACTACTTACTTTATGGGGCATTTCACGTGAAGCGGACAGGGAAAAAAAAGTGAGGTTGTGAAAATCGATCATATTCGGCCCATTTATACTTCTAGTAGGTATGCATGTGAACACAAAATATTTTTTTTGTATAACGTATATTTCAGAAGTTATGGGTTTCTAAAGAATTGTCGTAATTGTAATTTCAATTTTTTGAAAGTAGTTTTTCGAATTTAATAAATTTACAATAAAATATTTAACATAGCGATACGCATTGGAAAAGTACTGTTATTTTTAAAAATAAAATATAATTTTGAAAAATATTTTTTTTTCATGTCCAAAACCGGAAGTAAAGTTTTCAAACCTGAATTTCAGTCACTTCGACCATTTTTATTTTTATTTTTGTTTCTTCAAAATATATCTTATAGTATATTAAGAATACCATAGAACACTCAGAATGGGATCTCTATTAGTTTAGGAGTTAGAGTGATTAATGTAGTTACGCGGCGCTATGGGCCTGATATCTGGCGCTAGCTTAGATCGGTTGGTGTGCGCGAAACAACATGTCTTGTATAATTGCTGTGATATAATAATTATAAAATTATAAAACAACATTGTAACAACGCAAGAACTGGTTTATTTTGTAATTTTTAGAACTTTACAATGGGAATCTATGCTAGAATTGGTCCTTTTAAGCAACAAAAACGAATCGATACGGTCAATTTCACGAGATATCCATTATTGTTATATATTATTGACTGGCCTGTTGGTCTAGTGGTTAGTGACCCTGACTGCTATGCCGGAGGTCGTGGGTTCGATTCCCACCCAGGACAAATGTTTGTGTGATGAGCACGATCATTTGTTCTGTGTCTGGGTGTAATTTATCTATAATATGTATGTATTTAGAAATATATAAGTATGTTTATCAGTTGTCTAGTACCCATAACACAAGCTCTGCTTAGCTTGGGACTAGATGGCGTTGTGTGATAGTTGTGGAATATTATTATTATTATTATTATTATTATTATTAAAACCTTCCCCAGAATGAAACAAACACTATTATGAAAACCGCATTAAAATCGGTTTAGCCAAACGCGAGATAATCGCGGACAAACATGCAATCGTCTCTGAAAATCTACAATCCAAGTAAGCAAAAATTGATCCAAGCGGGCAACGTCACGGGATATCTATTAGTGTTATATACTAAAACCTTATCTAGAATGTAATGAACACTTTCCTGAAAACCGCATCAAAATCCGTTCAGCCAAACGCGAGATAATCGCGGACAAACATACATACAGATATACAGGTCGAACTGAGAACCTACTTTTTTTTTTGAAGTCCGTTAAAAATTACAAAATAAACCAGTTCTTGCGTTGTTACAATGTTGTTTTGTTATGTTATAATTATTTAATCACAGCAATTATACAAGACATGTTGTTTCGCGCACACCAACCGATCTAAGATAGCGCCAGATATCAGGCCCATTGCGACGCGTAACTACATTAATCACTCTAACTCCTAAACTAATAGAGATCCCATTCTGAGTGTTCTATGGCATTTTTAATATACTTTAAGCTATATTTTGAAGAAATAAAAATAAAAATAAAAATGGTCGAAGTGACTGAAATTCAGGTTTGAAAACTTTACTTCCGGTTTTGGACATGAACAAAAAATATTTTTTAAAATTTTATTTTGTTATTAAAAATAACAGTACCTTTCCAATACGTATCGCTATGTTAAATGTTTTATTGTAAATTTATTAAATTCGAAAAACTACTTTCAAAAAATTGAAATTACAATTACGACAATTCTTTAGAAACCCATAACTTCTGAAATATACGTTAAACAAAAAAAATATTTTGTGTTCACATGCATACCTACTAGAAGTATAAATGGGCCGAATATGATCGATTTTCACAACCTCACTTTTTTTTCCCTGTCCGCTTCACGTGAAATGCCCCTTATGTCGAAACAAGACATTTTTGATGGACTTATGCACTAGCTTTAGGGCATTAATGAAGATGTGACCACAATAATTGATTTAATTATAACAATCTTTTTTTAATTTTAAATCACAGGATCGCGCTGAATGCAAGCCCTTTCCAATGGGGAAGGCCGGTCAAAGCTAATTGTAGATGCCGCGACCATAGTTAAGTCCTAATCCGACCAATGAGGTAGTACTATTTTGAAGTACCTATAAGATTTGAACCAATAACGATGCTTGGAACAAGCTATACTAGCGCCATTCGTTTCCCAGTTGCCATCCCCATTGGACGCTTATGTTCAGCAGTGGACGTCGTACGGCTGATATGATGATGATTGATGATGATAACAATCTAATTAGACTGTTGCAAAAGCTGTCTGACAAGCAAGCCTGATAGTCCCTTCTGTAGGGCAAAGAGTGAGGACTCATTTGATGATATTCTATATGTATATAAAAAAAGTTATTATTTTGTGATTTGTCATTGGCTCGCAGTTAAAATTAAGACTTACTGATTACAAGCTTAGGATAAATTTAAAGATAGCTAGAAAGCATATAGGGGCTATCTCTGATTATCACAAGTGAAACTTATGGCCGATACCAAACATTCAATCTAGCTCTAGAATGAGGGATTTTCTTTTTATGTTTTCCCTAGTCAATGGATAGATGGCGCTGAACTTGATACGTTACTGCAATGAACGGAACGTCACGTCATTTTTTGATTTTTTTCACTTGGATGTAATTTTGAGATCGTAAAACAAAAAGTACATGTCTTGTCATTGTCAGTCACATCACATCACACAAATGGCATTTTGAAAATAAATAACAACAAGGAAAAAGAAAAAAATATTCATTTACCAGTCTTTTTAATTTATGAGTTTTCCACGCCAGAAAGAAAATGTCCCAAGAGAAAAAGAAGAGAAGTCTGTGCCTCGTGAATTTGTGCAAAAATGAAGGCATACATCTTTTTCCTAAAGTAACGTCGTCAGTTCAACGCCATCTATAGAGTTCTTGGAAACTACTTTTTTTTTTCAAACTCCAAAAAGAAAACTTCTCATTGCCTTACAATATATAGAAACATTATTTCTATCTCTAGTAAAGCAAAACCAGAGATAGAGATAGTATTTTCTTTCTATTGTAAGAGATAAATTGAATATTGGAAACGGCTGTTAGAGGTTTTATCAAAGATAAGCACATAATAGACGATGCCCGAATTAGTATGGAGTTCTGCCCAGGCTATATGAAAAAAATATCAGCACAGAGCGACGATATAATGTTTATAGATAGAATTTTTCATTCAGTGCTTTAAACGACATAATTATGTGTTCTTTATTTTAAAATGATCGTTATAAAGCTATTTTATGGTTTATAGTTCTATATTCTGCGTACCTCATAAGCAGAGACGGGCATCGTCATTTATTTAAAAGACAGTTCAACTGAGCAGTGCGATTATAAATCTAAAACAATCACCACTATAACAAAAATAACACAATAATCACATTTAAAAATAAAGATCTTTTCATTAATATACATTTCGAAACTTCAATCTCATTTTACTAAAAAAAGATTTCAAATTCGAATATTTGATTCTAATTTTATACAAAAACTTTAATTATAATAGCTTAGTTCTAATTCCATCATTCTAAATTAAAAGTCCCTGTCAACTTTTATTAAAACTATGACTCGTATTATTATTTTGTAGAAAACTTGGAGTCTTACCCTCTTTCACAATTCTTAAAGCTTGCAACACTCTTGCTGTATCCAACTCTTTTTCCGAAGCCTTTTCGTTGTCCAGGCAAATCTCTGTCATTCGGGCGTTGAACTGTTCTAGAACTTTGACTCTATAGTCTATGGACGAGGCTACAGGATTCGCTGTCAACCATAGATATTCTAAGCAAGGAAGTTTGCATATGTGCTGAACTTCTTCGACATCGGTTATGACATTGCAGCTTAAATCGAGGCTTTCCAAAGAGTATAAGCGGGAGAATCCTTGCAGACTTTCCACTTTGTTTTGTGATAGATCTATTCTTACAATGTTGCCTATCTTTGCATGCCAGTTGTCGCAGACCGCGAAGCTGTTCATAGATAGATTTAGAACTCTTAGTTCATGGAGGCAGGAGATATCGCATAATTCTTTTAATTTGTTGGATGATAAGCTTAGGTGTTGAAGCTTTGGCACCAGTCGTATTGCCCAGTCCACGTTCTGTATGTTGTTGCTCGCGAAGTTTATTAGGGACAGCTTCTTCCATTTCTGTTGAAAAAAAAAAATAGTAAATGATTTATGATAGATCGTGTATTTGGCAACAATTAGTAGAATAATATACCGAACTGTTAGTTCGTCTTCGTCTTTGCGACAGGGATAGTGCTCTTCGAAGCAGAAACGCGCCGGCTATCTCTTCTCAAAGGCCGGCTATCTTTTTATTATTTTTTTAAAGTTGACATTAAATTAGATTTAGGTCAACTAAGACTTAACAACTACAAAAAATTGGCCAATTTCCTGTAAGCGTACTAGCCAACATTACAGGAAAATCCACAGAATTTGATTCAGGCCAGGAACATTGTAAAGAACTGTACAGATAAACGTACACACATCAAAAAAAGTTATCAATCGTATTGAAAAATCGAAATCTTTTTTGTTATAAGCCGGAGCATTGAAGAAAGGATTCTAAAATGGCGGCTTGTACTTGCGTTGACAGATAGTACAGTCAGCATATAAGATTTCAAATTAAAGTTTTTTTTTTTAAATTAAAAATAATAAAAACAAGACTGGGTCACAATAATTTCTCAAACTTAACCTAACAATAAAACAAAATTAAAGAACAATAATCAACAGGTAACAACGGAAAAAAAAGTGTAAAATAATCTACAAAATAACTTTTCTTTCGGAAGTCGGTGCCTTCGTTTTTTTTCTTTTCATTGTGTTTTTAGCCACCGACTTCCGAAAGAAAAGTTATTTTGTAGATTATTTTACACTTTTTTGTGGTTGTTTTTGAAGGCGGTTACATTTTTTTAGAAAAAGTTTTTATGTTACTCTTTTTAGTTTAAATATTCAACCCGATTTCTTGTCAAGAACATTATTCTCTCACATGTGCACTAGAATTTTGTAATCCTTCGCACCGGTACTTACATCAGTCATGTACACAATAAGCTAATAAAATTCCATATCTCAAAAATTACTGAACCGATTTTGATGAAACTTGCAGTACTCTCTAAGTTAAGTGATACCTAGTCCAACAAAAAAAAGAATTACTTAAATCGGACTTGTAGTTCCGGAGATATGCGAACACAAAGTAAATCAATCGATGCCTACTCCTTACTGTTAAGGAGTTGTACCTTCTATCATCAGGTCATCCACCTGAGATGATGATTATCAGATGCAAATACTTGGACAGCTTTAGAAAATATATGAAAATGGTACTATGTGCCTATAAAATTTAAAGTTGCCCTCGATTTCCCTAGGATCCCATCATCAGATCCTGACCTGGTGATCATGGGACCAATTGGAAAGTATACCCTTTCAAACAAAAGAAAAAAATTCCAAATCGGTCCAGGCGTCTTCGAGAAATCGGGGAACATACATAAAAAAAAAAAAAAAAAAAAAGATTCCGACGAGTTGAGAACCTCCTCCTTTTTTTGAAGTCGGTTAAAAATAACAGAAAACTATAGTAAATATTCTTAAAAAAGATCACTGAGCGCGTCAAGACATCAAGACTATTTTTTTTCTGCTGCTAACACTACGCGCCGGAGTGAGTATAGACGGCACTAGTGTGCGAGCGAGAGAACACGATAAGTGCCGCCATCTAAGAATCCTTTCTTGAATGAACCGGGTTATACGGTAGATCTTTTTAGATTCTTTATTTAAAAATATAGATTTAGAATATAAAACAATAAAACAGTTCAATTGTTTTTCAATAAAAAAAAAAACAGCTTATGGTAGTGATCACAATTTATTTTTGATGGGTTAAAAAATAAAAAGTTTGTTATTTGTTTAGTAACTCGTGTCTGCAATTGCTGGTAAAAGCTTTGATTTATTTTCAATTTTCCCGTTGTCTATCTGTAATCAAAACTTACAAGTTAAAGACACATTTCCTGGTTTCCGATTGAGCTGAAATTTTGCGTCCATAGTATATCGCTTGACTATGCAATATTACATGGAGCTGATCATATGACGGAGCTGGAAGATGGCCATAGGAACTCCGTTATGAAATGACGCCAAATAAGAACGAACTCCATGGAGTTTGGACTCGATTATTAGACATTTTAATAAAAACATTGGGGATGGCAACTCAAAGCTAATCGTAGATGGCGCTGCGATAGTTGGTCCCCACGTCTACCTTGTACAAAAAAACAAACAAGATTATTTGTTATAAAAATTGAGTATAAATACAAAACAAATATGGAAAATTATTCGTCCATGCAAGTACTATATACTAAAAGAAGAATTAAGACGCCGCGGCGCATCTACAAGAGAAAAAAAGTGATTTAATTGAGTGGTTATACATTTGATTTTACCGTAATAAATCCACAATTACTTGTAGTTGAGGTTTCAATTTTTGAGTTTAGGTATGTTTTACCTGTCCTCTCCTATAACAAGAATATAATGCTGCTTTTGACTTTCTATTTTGATAAAATATCATAATGTTTTAAGTCAGTAATTTTAACCTTTTTTTCTATTTAGATTCGAGAAATATCACAATATATTTAATTTCTTAACACCACAACTATTACAAAACTCGTTCCAGGTGATAATTCTTCGATTTTCGAGCGATGCAATACTGGTACATAACCTCCAAAAGAAAAGTAGATATTATTTTGAAAAGTGTATTCCATCATTTTTACAGCTTATTACACAACATCTAGTCATTTTACATCAATAAATGTTTTTTTTTTCTGAAAATTCCTTTGATTTTACAGTTCTTTGGGGACCAAACTGTCATTTTCACTTTGACACTTGCCTTCCCCTTTGTTAAAAAATATATTTTTATTTATTTTAAGATCTCGGGATATTGGGATCCCGGACTTTTGGAGGGCGTGGCAGGAGCCCGGAAGTATGGTCGATCCCTACAAACACTTACTGAAATACTTCCTTCCTCCGAGCATGTTTGCTCTTGCGAATCTCCACTCTAGCCAGCCAATAAAGACAAGAAAGAGGTGTGAGATCTGTTCCTCGTCATTGTTCACTCTGACCGGCCAGTAAAGACAAGCCAGAGATGAGGAACAGGATCCCGGGAGATCAGTTCCGTGGGGTCGCAACTGCCCAACAGCTCTCCACAAGCTGCCCTACGGTTTTATTATTTATCAAGTCGTATTATTTATACATTTTCCTATCATTTCAATTCTAAACGTGAACCGTAGCTATCAGGCCGAACTAGGCATGTGATGCGACCTATTTGGTGCAGATAATTATAATGACTGCGTTATGATAAACCTATTGACTCACTGTCCACGTGGTGCGCCGAGGTCGACCCGCGAAAGTGATTTCATACATTAGTAATGAATTTCACATTTTAGTTCCACTTGCGCCGGAATTTAATATTGTATCGCAATACAAATCCTGATGAGTTCTTTGACGGCGGCTTGCGATTTGACATCGTTTAGACTCGCCTTCAGTTGTTGATTGGTTACATAATACTTCTGCCCGATTTCGACCACGACGGCCAATCTCAGCGGAAATTAACAATTTATGCGTGTCATAATTATAGTGCACAAGTGTTTGCGCAGGCACAGGTGTACTATCTTCCTTTACTTTCATAGTCTGATGGGACGGCAATCCGATACAACCGGAGAAAATGAGAGTACTGAGAAATTCTTAAAGGAAAACCCAACGGCACTTTTTGCCCGACTTGGGAGTCGAACCCAGGACCCCACTGACAGCAGTCGCGCTTGGGATCACGCGACCACTGGGGTTGTGAACATATCCAGATCGGAATCAAGATAAAAAAATAATTTTCGGCATTAAATACATCCGAACTCATATTTTGAAACTGTAATTGGTTGTTTTTTTTCCTTCTCTTTTGGTAAGCTGTTTTTTTATCTATTTGATGGTTATGAGGAGCTCGTGGCTAAATAATTAAAGCCACACACGCTGATCTTCCAGGTTAAGCCGTGCTTGCCGAGGTTGGTCTATGGATGGGTGACCATCTGCTATAGCGAGTTTCCTCCGTGCATCGGAAAGCACGTAAAGCCGTTGGTCCCGGCTGTCATTTGTAGATCTTTGACAGTGGCTTAGTTGTAGTCAGAAGCTCTAAAGTCTGACAACCAGTCTTACCATAGGGTCTTGTATTTCCCAGTTATAGGGTTGTGGAGGTCTAACAGGCAGTCACTCGCATGTAAAATACGGATATTCAGCTGCATCTAGTGTTACTGGAAGCCGACCCCAATATAGTTGGGAAAACGCAGGCAGATGATAAAGATGGTTTCATAGTAATTGTTGTTTATAACCATACCTAAGGACTTTCAGCCTATGAAAGGTTGTTAATAATTTACAAAGAACCTTGTATGTATAAACATGAGAATGCATGTCATATTGATATTAAACGCGTAAACCCATCATAATCATTTACTAGTTATATATTTTCAAACGGTTTGCAAGACTTATCAACTTGAAGCCTACAATATGCGGGGACCTAGACATAGAATGAACTACATTTTAATAAGCTTAGAGGATCTACTTATAATATAGTAAGCCAGTTTTCACTAAATTTTCTTTTGGAAAACGTTCACCGAACGTAGCCTTTTTTTTTTCTACGTGATAAAATCATCAAATGAGTCCTTCTGCCCAGGGCGGGGCGGCAGGGAGTGCAGGGACTGTCAGACTTGTACTGATTAAAATCTGATGAGGCGTTGTGTACCACGCGCGCTTCGAAGAGCTGTCAGCATAACGGGTTGTGGGTCGAATGAGCTACTTTGACCCGGAACGTAAAGAACTATTAAAGGACACCGTGGATTTTAGTCAGTAGAAGTCTGACAGTCCCTCCCGCTCTGTCCTGCAGGGCTATTGGCTAGCTTGATAGTCACTCAACAGCTGTTGTCCACTGAACTTGGATGGCTTCATACCTGTTATGATGAGGCTAAGTTGAGGAGTGGAGTGCCTCAAGAGCGTTAGAATAGTTGATTTTAGGGAACATTTACATTTATCAGTTTCATTGCAAATGCAAAAACCAATATGAAATTTACCTTTTGACAGCTATTTAATATTTGAGACTAACTTTTAGTAAAAAAAATGATAGTCTGACAACCAGTCTCACCCATGGATATCAAAGTACTAGCAAGTGACTATTAGCTGAGTTGCGAAGGTCATATAGGTAGACGCTCCATGTAAATACTGATATTTAGCTGCATCCGATTCGACCGGAAGCCCATCCCAAATTATTCTGGGAAAAGGCTCAGTAGATATTGATATAGCTCGTTATCTGCTTACCTACCGTGTTAGCTGAGATTATAAAATCAATAAAGGGTCGTCGTGTTGACGATGCAATACAGACTACCTTTATGACCACTTTATGACATTATGCATACATTGCGGTAAAAATACGTTAAGACCTAAAAATGTTTTGACTTTGAAGTATCTTATTTGTATACTAAGCGATTATATGGCGGAGTTTTCAGGAGTGTCGATACGGATTCTGTTTGAACTGCAATAAAATCAAGGCAAAAAGTTCGGCTTATTAAAGCGTTGACTTATGGCAGTATCTTCCTAAAATTGACATATTATTAACAGCGTAGTTTTTATCTACACTAACTAATCTCAACCTCTAAACTAGACTAATATTATAAAGCTGAAGAGTTTGTTTGTGTGATCCAAATTGAAAATTTATTTTTGTGTTCAATAGTCCATTCATCGGTGAAGGTTATAGGCTATATTATGTCACGCTATGACCAAAAGGAGTCGAGCACCGGATTCCTCTCTGGTTGGAGTGGAAGTGACTTTCAGACTCTTACTGACATGTAGTAGTACACCATATTCCTTCAGTTGCCTCTTGTGTTTCAGGGCCACGGTGTCTATTTAAAACGGTCCCTCGATGATGGTACGGGAGATACTATGTACCTATCGTGCCCTATTACATAAGTAATTTTTAAACTGGAAATATATATATTTTTTTTATATTCCACACCTATCACACAACACCATCTAGCCCCAAGCTAAGCAGTGCTTGTGTTATGGGTACTAGACAACTGATAAATATACTTATATATTTCTAAATACATACATAATATAGATAATTACACCCAGACACAGAACAAATGATCGTGCTCATCACACAAACATTTGTCCTGGGTGGGAATCGAACCCACGACCTCCGGCATAGCAGTCAGGGTCACTAACCACTAGACCAACAGGCCTGGCAAACATATTTTAGATCAGTATCAAATCATATCATTATAGTTTTGGTCTTTAAACGAGGAGTAGCGTTAGTTAACCTAGTATTTATGTATTCAATACGCCAATAAGCTAACGCATATATGTAATTACGTCGTCCCCATTCGAGCTAGGCCTTGAACACATACATGGAGTAAACATAACGTAAAATAAAACGATTTATAACTGAAATCTTCTCTCATATTTTTAACCGCCTTCAAAAAAAGGAGGCGGTTCTCAATTCATGCGATGCGTGCATTACATTTATTTTTCTCGGCTGGCCGGGTAACCGGGAAACCGGGAAATACTGATAGAACGGGCCTAAGCCAAGTGACGGGTTTTGAATTGTAGTGGTGATGGTTGGAGCTATATCACATTGCAGGAATTCCCTCACTAATCTGCATGTGTTTATTATTATTTTAATAGCCTTTTCTTTGTCCCACTGTAGAGCAAAACCCTTTCTGCTTCCAAATAACCTTATTTTGGGTAAATTCTGTCAATATTGCCCCGCCGCGATAATGACAGGTCGACCTCGACGGCTATGTACTCCCTCAGGCGTCCAGGGAGTGACGATCTTAGCCCACCGCTACGTATGGTTTGGTTCAAATAATAGAAAAAAATTTTTTCAAAAAAAATGTAACCGCCTTCAAAAACAACCACAAAAAAGTGTAAAATAATCTACAAAATAACTTTTCTTTCGGAAGTCGGTGCCTTTGTTTTTTTTCTTTTCATTGTCTTTTTAGCCACCGACTTCCGAAAGAAAAGTTATTTTGTAGATTATTTTACACTTTTTTGTGGTTGTTTTTGAAGGCGGTTACATTTTTTTTTGAAAAAGTTTTTATTTTACTCTTTTTAGTTTAAATATTCAACCCGAATTCTTGTCAAGAACATTATTCTCTTACATGTGCACTAGAATTTTGTAATCCTTCGCACCACTACTTACATCACTCATGTACACATTAAGCTAATAAAATTCCATATCTCAAAAATTACTGAACCGATTTTGATGAAACTTGCAGTATTCTCTTAGTTAAATGATACCTTTCTTTTTTTTTTTTAGCGTGGTAAAATCATCAAATGAGTCCTCCAACCCCGGCAGGGCGGGAGGGACTGTCAGACTTCTACTGACTAAAATCCACGGTGTCCTTCATAGCCTGTTATGTTCCGGGGTTACGGTAAGGGAATAATCCCGCGACCCCGGCAGGCTTTGGCCCTGTGAGAGGGGGGCCCCGTCATTATGCTGACGCTCTTTGAGGCGCGCGTGGGACACAACGCGCCGTCGACCCGGGCATGGTCCTTGGTCGGGCAGCGAGTTGCCCTTTACTCGCTGCCCGCATGCCCGCGCCTACGGTGGCCGGAGATCGTCTCGCGACGTCCGTCGCCGTGGGCGTCCTACACCGCGGTTGGGGCGGAGGGAGGACTCTGTCCTCTCTCGCTCGCGGCGCGCCTCCTCCTTCGCGAGCATTACTGCTTCGCAGAAGGAGGCGACCGCTTCCCACTCCGTCTCGCCCCGCAGCATGGCCGCAACCAATGCCGGGCGCGAGAGGTCTCCGCCTATCGCAGCCGTGAGGACACGTCGGTGCACTGCCCAAGCTGGGCAGTCCTGCACCGTATGCTCCACCGTGTCCTCCGGGCGATCTTCGCAGTGGTGACACCCAGACGTTTCCTCCTTCCGCATTAGACACAGGTACCTCCCGAAGCACCCGTGCCCGGTAGTTAAATGATACCTAGTACAACAAAAAAAGAATTACTTAAATCGAACTTGTAGTTCCGGAGATATGCGAACACAAAGTAAATCAATCGATGCCTACTCCTTACTGTTAAGGAGTTGTACCTTCCATCATCAGGTCATCCACCTGAGATGATGATTATCAGATGCAAATACTTGAACAGCTTTAGAAAATATATGAAAATGGTACTATGTGCCTATAAAATTTGAAGGTTGCCCTCGATTTCCCTAGGATCCCATCATCAGGTCCTGCTCTGGTGATCATGGGACCAATTGGAAAGTATACCCTTTCAAACAAAAGAAAAAAATCCCAAATCGGTCCAGGCGTCTTCGAGAAATCGGGGAACAGATTCCGACGAATTGAGAACCTCCTCCTTTTTTTGAAGTCGGTTAAAAAAGTTTTTAAGCCTTTTGCAAAACATAAATAAACGATAGTTGTATTTCGATTAAAACTCTACAAATTATCTGTGTCGCGCGTACATGATAGGTTCTATTATTAATTGCGTATTAATTATTTGATCACTTTTCCTCCATCTATTGATTACAACAGCCATAGTACCTACAGTGTGAATATTTAATATTCTCAGTATTGATTTCTTTTACATTATAAATGCATGATGCACGATATCTTTGATTCTTTGTTTTACGTTTTATATACGATTTAGTGACGTCAAAGAACGTCGTGTTTTCGTATCTTATCTATTTAGGACGATTTTAGTTATGACTATCGTTTGAAAAAATCAAAGGTCATTTATACTATCATAAAGGTCATTTCGTTTTTTGGTCATTGATATAAATCCAAAAGTTTTAATGTTACTTATTAATTTATTTGAATTGTTATCTTAATCATAAACAAAAAATCTGTTTGGCGAAGCTTAGAAATGTTCAAATTATAATTCCTTGGAGTTACGAGGAAACCGCGTTCGTTATGACCCGGAAGTGAAAAACCCATCTATGAGTTTACCAAGTATAAAATACAACACTTTTTACCGTAATTTACAACCAATTTTCTACCATATGGCCTTCAAATCAGGATCTCATTTTCAATGTCATCTGCCAAATTGACCGCAACCGCAAAACATCAGTACAAAAATAAACTCTAGTAGTATAGAAATAGGGTCTACTTACAACAGTGTCCGCTATGCTGGAGGGATCCTTATGCAGGATATCGACAAGTAGGAACTCATTTAGTGACACGACGCTCGCTGTTGATACTGATAGACTCACTAGAGTATCTCGGAGGCCGCCTGGAGGAGAGAAACAGAAAGTTAGGTAGTATCTATATAAAATGTATATCATCATCATCATCATCATCAGCCTATAATGTTCCCACTGCTGGGACACAGGCCTCCTCTCTGTGAGAGGGAGTGGGCCATAATCCACCACGCGGGCCCAGTGCGAATTGGTGGATGTCACATGTCTTCGAATTTTTGGTTCTAGGACATGCCGGTTTCCTCACGATGTTTTCCTTCACCGTTTTGAGAGCAGTGGTGATGAAATAAATTACACAAACTAATGCGCCAGGCGGGGTTCGAATGTATATATATGTATAAAAATCAAAGCCACTTTTCGTTGTAATTTTATAACTCAAGAACGGGCTCACCTATCCAAACCAAATATTTAGGCTTTGTTCGGACTTTTTAGTAGATGGTTCATGTGAAGTTTGCACAAAATTGGTAAAGCGGTTCTCAACTTATCGTGCGGAGCCGGGGCGGGTCGCTAGTTCATTATAAAATGCTAAAGTTAGGGACTTTAGCAATGGCGCGACGAGATTGCAATTCCGATTCCAACTAAAACTGAAAATCAACCTTTCTACCACCACTAAGAAATAAAGCCGGAAACACATTATTTAACACGCCACGCGACGCGACTTGTCGACACCCGATGTGCAGTGAGCGCGTGTCGTCGCGTCGGGAGTTCATAGTGTGATTCTGGTCATAGAAAACAATACATTTGATTTGAACCAACACGCATCACGTTTCATCGGGTGGCGTCGGGTGGTAATAATGTGTTTCCGGCTTCATGATGCAATTCGATTGACTTGACGTCGTCGTGGCGATCGTATTTTGTTTCTCATCTACCCGTAGATAACAACGTGTTTTATGTCATATGTCGCAGTGGTAAGGTCGATTTTCACTTTTAGTTGGAATCAGTCGAAAAACAATCGCGTCGCGTCATGGGTAAAGTCCCTTCGTTTGTTTTACGTAAACCAGAGCAGTGGTGGCCCAGTGGTATCGGCCCCGAATTAAGAGTTGTAGGTCGTGGGTTCGAACCCAGCCTGACGCACAACTTTGTCTAATTTATTTCATTACCACTGCCACAGAATATATAATAGTACCTAAAGGTACCACTGCTCTCAAAACGGTGAAGCAAAACCATCGTGAGGAAACCGGCATGTCCTAAAACCATCAAATTCGAAGACATGTGACATCCACCAACCCGCACTGGGCCTGCGTGGTGTATTATAGCCCACTCCCTCTCACAGAGAGGAGGCCTGTGTCCTAGCAGTAAAGAACATTATAGCCTGATTATAATGATGACTAATGAACCAATCATCCTGAAATGTTACATTTTCAGGTGTACAGAAATGTACGTAGGATTTCTTCCGCCCTTTTTTTATCGTGGTAAAATCATCAAATGAGTCCACCCACCCAGGGCAGGACGGGAGGGACTGTCAGACTCGTACTGACTAAAATCAATAGCCCTTTATGTTCCGGGGTCACGGTTTTAAGATAAGTCCTGACCCCGGCAGGCTTTGGCCCTCTAGAGGGGGGTCCCGTCATCATGCTGACACCCTTTGAGGCGCGCGTAGAACACAACGCGCCGTCGCGACGACCCGCGGGCATGGTCCATGGTCGGACAGCGAGTCGCCCTTTACTCGCCGCCCGCGCCTACGGTGGCCGGAGATCGTCTGCTAACGTCTGTCACCGTGAGCGTCTACCACTGCGGCTGGGGTGGAGGGAGGACGCTGTCCTCTCCCTCACGCGGCCCGCCTCCTCCTTCGCGAGCATGACTGCTTCGCTGAAGGAGCACACAACTTCTTTTTTACGGTGAAAGGAACACTTCCCAAGGAAAATAACAATAACGTTCATATTATAATAGATGGGGCCACGTGGGCCGGCAAATACACATGTATGTCCAATTTTAAATTAACGTGAGCGAGTCCGCGGGCAAAAGCTAGATACTAGATCTGGGGCATGCGAACGGTGAGTGACGGGTGACTCGCCGTCCGATCATGGACTATGCCAGAGTTGACGACGCGTCGTGTTCCACGCGCGCCTCATAGTGCTGTCAATAATCTGACGGGCCCCCCTTAGAGGGCTATAGCCTACCAGAGTCGCGGGACTATCTCATCAGGTAATCGTGAAACCGGAACGTAAAAGCCTATTGAAGGATCGCGGAGAATTTTTGTCAGTACAAGTCTGTCGGACAATCCCACCCCAAAAAGGATAGGTCTACAATTATTATATGATTATGACATCTATTTTAAGACTTCTAGACAGATAATAAACAATATGATGTATTGAGACATGGTTTGTTGTTCAAAGATAACAACAAAATGACAGGTTTGTGCTCATCGCATACTACTTCAGCTACTAGCACTACAAGAATGTGGCTGGAGTAATATTTATGTTTACTATATTGGTTTGTTTGCATTTACTCAGATCTATGACAGTCGCAGTAGAATCACTATATTTTGAGGTAGATAGAACCACATTGGGAATTAGATTTCCAACTTTTTGTTACATACAGTAGTTCCCTATATGTATACCTGATCTGTCTATTAACCTTGAAAAAATCTAAAGGGCAGGAAGGACACCGTGGATTTTAGTCAGTACAAGTCTGACAGTCCCTCCCGTCCTGCCTTGGATGGGAGGACTCATTTGATGATTTTACCACGCTAAAAAAAAAGTATCTGTGCAATTACATGACATTAAAATTTGATATGTAAATCAAAATATTTGTTTGTTTCTGAATGACCAGCAATATGCTTATCAATGACTTATCTATTATCTATTGATTCGCAAGCATAGTAAACAAAAGAAACACTCACCAACGCTCTGTATACAAGCCATGGGCACGCCAAGAATCTTCAACTCGACCAGGGACTTGAACGGTATCAGATCAAAGTGCAAATCATTTGGCACTATGTTACTCGTACCCAGCTTCTCATAACTTCCCTCGATGTTAAGGGAACGTAGTTGAGAGCAAAAGTCTAGGACGTGACTAAAGTCATACATCTGATCTTGCTTCTCGGTCGGCGGACATGCCATTTTTAATCTTTCACTTATTGCGTGTAGCTGAAATTTGAAGGGTTTTGAAGATATGGTGATTTGAGGAATAGAAAGTAGGTTGAATACTAAACAGGATCATTTCAATGGAAATTAGTGAAAATTTGTTTCACCGCTGGGAATGAGAACTCATACATATTTTTCTAATAAGATTATACTTGAAAAGTAATATATTTTCTCTGAAAACTCAATCACGTCATAACATTTAGTGGTTGAAAGGTTTAGTAGCATTACCAAATAGTTTGTTAGACTGTTATGTCCTAGCTACTGCTAAGTTATATAATTATGACTCAAATGTAAGGAAATATATTCTTGTTATGACAAATCTAGAGTCCTTGAATGAATCATTGATTTTTTAAATGTAATACTTGGATAGTAAATAGTCTTGGATAGTAGACATACCTCTAGAGGTGTAAAATGATGCGACCTCTCATCCTGCAATAGCTTATCACCTTCCAAAAACAGAGTCTTTGCTAAGTCTTGTAGCAAAAAGAATATATCATATAAATGGAAGTCTAGGAAGTGAGCGAACTCGGACGGCATCGTCAGCTTCAAATAGTTAAAAACATTCTTCAAGTATTCGCTAAGGCCCTCTCGTCTCTGCTCCACAAATTTCGGAGTTTTGTTACGAATAACCTTCTTAGGCGGAAGCAGTTCTTTGGCGACCCCATGGTCCGATACCAACTTCTCGTGCAGCTCCACAAAGTCACTGTACCGATGCGACACGTTCCAACGCACTGACCCCACTTTAACAGTTATTTTGTAATAAGTAACATTATCTTTTGTTGAAGTTTCTTCCACGATCACTGTGCTATCCTCACGGTGATTCACGAACGAAGACATTTTTGTATAAAAGCACGCAGTTACTAACGCTGATAAATTAACTGTTTATCAGTGTTTTATTTAATTAAATGGCTAACAGCATTATCGTGAGCGCTACAGGAAAATCACGATTTGCTTCGCCGAGAGATGAATTCATGAATGAAAATGACATTTCATTCTTTTGACGTCTAACGTCATTTTATTAGAAAGCGTTCCAGGTTCACAAGCAGGAAATCGTAACATTTTCAGCAACTTTTGACATGATCAATCAACGACGATATAATACTAGACTACGCATTGCACGATCTAACGAACAAAACTATTCTGCCAACTCGCTGAGGTACTACGTAAGCGAGGGAGGCGGGGTACTGCGTTGTGATTGGCTAACTCAAGGTCGGTTCTGTCTCAACGTATGTTTACGGCTCACAGGATTGGTCGAAATGAGACGGATATAAGACTTTTTTGCCTAATGTGTTGGCAGACATCGGTCGCCTGTTATTACCAGTCTAGTATTATATCGTCGTTGTGATCAATCTGTGGCAACTAGTGCTGTCTGGCCATGTCTGGCAGATTCGTTATTTTTTGCACAGATTTTCTTTGGAAACAAGGCCGCGTAGCGTGCAGGATTTGAGCCCGCGAACTCTGGATTCAGTACATCAGTACATCCAATATCTTTCTAACCGAGCTAACGGGTAACGACAGACTAAGTAGAGAGTATGGGTAACTGCTGCGTCGAATTCTTCAATCCATTTATAAAGTCTCAAGGTGACGTTTACGGTCAGCTCAGACCGAGACGTGACGCTGCGCGCACTTTTCAATAGAGTTATTCAAAATGTAACTCTATTTTAAAAAACAAAAGATACACCTTTCGCAACGCAGCTCGACGCCGCGCTGCGCAGCGCGGCGCCGCGCACGTCGTTCAAAATCTGACTTTGTTTACTACAAGAAAAGATACAAATTTGAAGTATCGTTGCGTCACGTCGCTTCGCGTCGCGTCTCGGTGTGAACTGACGCTTAAACGCGAGGTCGCGTTGTCTTTCCAAAGAAAATCTTTGAAATTCGCAATATTATACGCATTCGGCGTTTAATATTCATTAAAATATTTATTTTTGCACATTTTTTTGTCTAATGCTGGTATTTAGCTGTTTGTTTAGACAGGATATTCGATTCCAAACAGTTTTTCAAAAGCGTAGAAAGAAAAAATACAAACACGTCGAACATAGAACCTCTATCTTTTTTGAAGTAGGTTAAAATTAAATCGATCGATTCACTTTTTGATTTGACAATTTCAAAATGCACACCACTCTATTCTTTTTTTATCATCTGTTCTGATCAAACGTCAATCTCACCGAGTGTCGTTTGACACTGACATTTATCATACTTTTCTGTATTTATTCAGAATATTACCGTGTTGTGATAGAAATATAAAATTTTACACAACCAGTTAAAATGATTTGATGCTTTATTTACAATCTTGTATTGCTCGTTTTCCATACCATCAAAACTTGTGTTATGTGTGATTATATGTAAAATAATTTCGTGTTAAAATGTTGAGTCGTTTTTCGGACGTGCTACAAACTGCGGCGGACGTTGTAAGTGCAAAACAATTAATATTATCGGTGAATGTGCGTGTAGTGAGCAAATTAATTAGGTTTTATTATTTCAGCTGGCACCTCCAGCTACGCGCTTGGAGGATTTCGAGTATCACTGGAAGATGATACTGAATTTCTACCAGAATTATGACGAGAATAACAAATTACACGTCGAGGAGACAAGGATACCGCATCACCTGCATCAAATGTTACAGGTACGTTACAAATTACTAATTAAAACTGAAATAGCTCTTTTTTCTTCAATTTTTGCTGGTTAAATTAGTTGTTGAATGAATGAATGCGCTGAACACAAATATTGGTTCTACAATACCCAATTCCCACTTAAAAATGTCACAAAATTGTGGTTAAAAATAATTTTAAAGAACTTAAACCTCTCATAACTATTCCTTATCATATCTTTAGCCATATACAGCAAAATTCACACTGATTAAATGAGATTATGATTTTATTTGCCAATTCTTATTTTTTTATAAATCAATTCTTACAAGAAGCTAATATGAATCAAGCTGCAAAGCAAAAGCACAATTATTTTTTCTTGTATTAAAATTTAAGTGTAAGTGTGATTCCATAAATTAATCTCATCATGCTAAAATGTTATGCAAGCAGTAGCGGAACAACCACTACATATTAAAGCTGTATTAATTCAAAACAATTCTCTAATAATAAGTGATAGAACCCTGCTAATATTATGAATGCGAAAGTGTGCATGTTTTTTAATGTTCCATTTTTCACCATTTATGATGAATTTTTGTTACAGTTTTTTTACTGCTTATGATGATTTTCACTACAGATATACCATGGGACCCTAGAGATATAGGCCATACAGGCTTATAGGCTACATGGTTGTATGCTAGACCAACTCAAAATTCGAAAATAATATTATAGTTTTCAGTATAAATAGGTCATACATCATTGCAAAAAAAAATTAAAGCAATCCGAAGGTGTGTCCAATACTTGATAAAAACACCATTCCTATTACCCAAGAGTTAATTAATCTCTACACTGATAACAGATAATGGTTATAACAACACAATTCAATTTGTCAAATCTATCAGTACATATTTTTTAAGTAGTGCATAAAGAATTAATTAATAAAAAAAAAAATATATATGGCTCTCAATATCAATTTTTGAGTCTAAACATCATTGCCAGTACTAATCTCTTCCGCACAGTATTTTTGTAACAGTTAGAAGTTGTGTGCAGAATTTTAAACAGTCTTATCTATAGTACAACAGACTAGTGAAATCATTTACATATTGAAATGTAGGCATTGTTAATACAGGATATTGATACTGATTAAATTGGCTAACATTGTTGAACCGTTTATTTATAACTACGCTACAATTAAAAAATTATTCCACGAGAACATAAAATCGGTATAAAAACTATCCTATGTGTTAATCCAGATTTTGAAATATTGGGTCGCGGGACTATCGGGTCACTCCCGTCTTGCTCTGGGTGGGAGGACTCATTTGATGATTTTACCACATAAAAAAAAAACCGGCCAAGTGCGAGTCGGACTCGCCCATAAAGGGTTCCGTAGCAGCAAGTAACATAATATATGTATAAAACATAAAAGTTCTTGTAGTTGGTTGTAACTTTGCAAGGTAAATTGCGGTTTACGATTTATGACGTATTAAAAAAAAACTAGTTACTCGATCTCGTTCAAACCAATTTTCAATTGAAGTTTGCATGGTAATATTAGTAATGTACATCATATATTTTGTTTAGTGTTATCATTCTCTTATTTTAGAAGTTACAGGGGGGGGGGGGACACACATTTTACCACTTTGGAAGTGTCTCTCGCGCAAACCGTTCAGTTTCGAAAAAAATAATGTTAGTAACCTCAATATCATTTTTAAAGACCTATTCATAGATACCCCACACGTATGGGTCAGGCGAAAAAAAAATTTTTGAGTTTAAATTTTAAGTAAGTATGGGGGGTACCCCTAAAATTGGTTTTTGTTTTATTTTTGTGTAAAAATCCTAACGCGGTTTACATAATACATCTACTTACCAAGTTTCAACAGGATAGCTCTTATACTTTCGTCAAAAAGTGGCTGTGACATACGCACGGACAGACAGACAGACATGACGAATCTATAAAGGTTCCGTTTTCTGCCATTTGGCTACAGAACCCTAAAAAGGTATTCGTCAATAGAATTTGCTTGAAAAAGTAACAAACATCTATCCGTCCATATATCGTACCAAACTTTCGCATTTATAATATTAGTAAGATAAGCTCCGGCTTCGTCTGCGTGAATTTAATTTTGACTATAACTATGATTTTGATTTTGAGAGAATATACACAGAGACGCCTAGAAAAGTGTTGCTCACCTAACCAAAGAAAGACCTCGGCAAGAGTTGCTACCATCTGACGCCTAACGCCCGATGTTAATATTCTATGCCAATCCAAATCCCAATCCGTTTTGTTTGATTAATTCATAATCATGATTCGGACATCTTTCAGAGTCTGATAGGCGTATTTTTTTCGTTGATTGGTTACAAAGATCTGAATCTAGATATAGAGAGATAATTAATATCCAGCTTTTTACCACCGCGCTCGCTCATTGGTTCAAACCGTAAAAAGCGGGCTCAGTTTGGTTTGATCAATGCTGTTCCACTACCCTCTACTCGCTTCCGTTACATTTTACCTCAACCAAAAGCGATAATAAAGATGTTACACATCTAACATCTATACTAGCCTAGCAAAAGGTACCTAATAGATTAATCATTAAACAAATGTGTTTACATAATAATCTGTGTTTACTTACTCGACCTTCACCTTGTGACAGTAACAACATATACGAGTAACTATGTACTGTATTGATAACAATATGCAGTTAATTCAAGTCTGGTGTATGTATTTTTATCCATAGCAGTTTCCTACCGAGTCTCTTTAAAAGGAAAATGAGTGTTGCCAAGATTTATTGTCCATGAATGGATGTCAAGGTTTTTTTATTCATTTATGCGTTGCCCCACACTTGGAATTTCTTCCTGTATCGTGGGTGCCTGATGGTAAGCGAAGATTTGGTCGAGAATGAAGCAAGCTTGCCTAGAAGTAACCTGTTCAGTCTTAACTTTAAGACCCCAGGGTTATAGCTGTCAGGAAATACAGACCACGGCAGCGAATTGTACTCCTCAGCTGTGCGTACAACGAAGCATTTCTTGATAGTGTATTTTAATGTATATGGTCTTAGTCTTAGACCATGCATTAAAAATATTAAAATACACTTTCATTTACTACAATTTTTATAATTAAATTGTTGTGAAATAGCACTTTCTCTACGCAGATATTTAAATGAATGCAATGCAGTTGAATTTCACGGTGTCGTGGGTTTTAACTGATCCATTGACCTTGATAGTCAGTAATAGAATATGTATTTGTTGTTACAATGAATAGCGCCTTTATAGTACGATCGTATTGGGCATAAAGTTTTATTATCCTTTGAACTTTCAACACAAAAAAAAAATTGACTGAGATTAGCTGAGATTAGCACGTTCAACCAAACAAATTCTATAGCTTTATAATACAGGGTGGCCCAGAAAAATGCACATTTGAAAATTCAAGGGGAAAAAATTGCAACAAATAATTTCTGCAACATACTGTTACGAGCTGGGTAGGGGTGTTCTATCTTTGTCAATATTCATTGATTTATTTATTTTACATTTATTAACGAGTAACTTATGACTCAAAATGTTAGTAACAATATTTCTTAATCACTATGTTAGTATTCCTAATCTACACATTTAACTTATATCTATATAATGAACGTAGTGTGTGAATCCCTGCTACAGGCTCAGCACCGAAGTGGACAGCCTGCAGCAGCGGTTCACACACAAACAGTCCAATCTGCTCGCGACACACCGCAGTATAATGTTGGGGCTGGCCCCTACGCGGCGCACCAGGGAGGCGCATCTTTTACGCATCGTAGCGTAAAAATAATCGACGCGAGCTTCAGCAAACATCCCCGACGCGCTACAGTAACGGGACAGCCCCATTAACACCCGGAACGCGTTATTATATTGTACGCGAAGGGCGCTGTACGATTTCTGAGTGTAAACAACCCACAGGCTACACGTGTAAAAGGAAGTGCAATACGCTCGAAATAAGGTTTTCTTCACCTCTCTAGAACAGCGTGCAAACCTGCGAGCTATCATGTTAGCTCTAACCGACAGCGCCCTTCGTTCCCTCTCTATATCATCATCATCCTTGAGGTCGGCGGTCAAAATATGTCCTAGATATTTAAATTTGTACACCCTAGTTAATTGTGCCCCATTTATTTTAACCGGTGGTATCGTTTCAGGACATTGACCGCCGGCACCAAAGACCATGACCTCACTTTTGCTTACGTTGTAGACCAGTCCGTGAATTTTTGCATAATCTTCACAGATGGCTACCAGCCTTCTAAGACCGCAGACCGAGGCGCTCAGCAGCGCCATGTCGTCGGCGTAACTGATGTTATTTACGCAAATTCCATCAATATAACAGCCGGCGCGTTCTCTGCTGAGCGCCTCGATTAGCTCATTGACGTATAGATTGAAGAGCGTGGGTGAGCTCAACCCCCCCTGCCTCACCCCGCATTCCAACCCGTACGGCTCCGATAAAGTCCCGTCCCACCGCACCTGATTGATCTGGCCTCCGTACCAGTATTTAAAGATGTTTATCAGCTCATAAGGAACTCCAGCTGCCTCCAGCTTTCTCCAGAGAATACTGTAGGAAACCAGATCAAAGGCCCTGGACAGGTCGAGGAAACAAGCATATGTAGGTGTTTTACGTTCTGCGTAATACCTGACAGCCCACTTCAAACTCAAGATGGCACTATCCGTAGATAGTCGGGGTCGAAATCCGAACTGATTCTCGTGCAACTGTATATAGTTATTAAGTTGTTTGTTTAGCAGGCTGTCAAGCACTTTTGCGATCACCGTAGCCAGTGAAATAGGCCTGTAGTTTTTTAAATCGGCAATATCACCCGTTTTATTTTTAATTAATAATGGGTACAACTATTGTTTTAGTCAAATCGCTTGGCAGATACGAATGACTCATACATAAGTTAAATAACATTGCCAACACTCTTGGTAAATGAGGGCCCGCGAACCTGAGATGCTCAATGCTCAGACCATCGTGACCTGGAGACTTGCCTCTAGACATTGTGTGTAAAACACGTTTAATTTCTTTGGCTGTGAATCTCGTTCCGAGGTCACCATGGTCAACAGCATCAGGCTCAGGCACGCAGGGACCCAGTGGTGACTTTATTCTAAAATGTTCCCTGAAGAGGTTAGCAATACCTACGGACTCACACCATCGACAGACACAGGGAGACCAGGCCTACTGCTCAGCCTGTTTGTGTGTTTCCAAAAGGAGCGAAAATCATTGTTCACATGGTGTGAAGCCAAAATATCCATTTTAATTTGCTCTTCATGAGTTTGACACCACTTTAAACGAGACTTAAAGATCCTTTTGGCTTCACACATGTCAGAAAATGTGGGACCTGTAGATGGCCTCCCAAGGTCCTCCCACAGGTGAAACTTTCGCCTGGCATCCTCGTATGCCTCACCCACATGCCTATTCCAACCTACCACTACCTTCTTTTTTTTACGCTGATTGCATCCTCGACCCGCCACAGCAGACTCAGATAATGCACATACAATATTTTTATATATATTGTCAATTACATTGCGATGACAATGTTCACTACAAAATCTGCTACAACAGTTTCTAAATTCATCGGGGAAATCAATAAGTCGAAGTCTTGCATGACAAGCCATAGTATAAGACTGTGTTTGTTCAAGACTTCTCTCTCCCCAGACAACAAAATTTTGTTCATAATTTGAATTACATTGCTTAACACAAACATTCTCGAAAACACACTCTAAAACTAGTGGAAAGTGGTCCGACCAAAATGTGTCATGCAAGACACTCGCCGCAACTAAAGAGTCACGAGCCGCTTTAGTCACTAGGCAATGATCGAGCCATCTCCGGGAGCCGTGTACGTCGCTCACAAAAGTATAAGTGTCAGAGCTTAACCCTAATAAGTCCACATCGACACAAGTCCACTCAAACTCCTGACAGAAACCTATCAATTCCGTAAAGAATCGTTCCGTTGGGTGTGCATTAAAGTCACCAAGAATGTAACAGTTTTCAACATTAGAACTATCTATAATGGCAGTCACCAAGCTGAGGCAATCCGTAAATTCCACTAGATTACTCGCCGCATCAGTGGGCATATACACGTTAAACACTAACACTGATCCTTTATTAAACGCTATTTTAATAGCGCACACTCGCGGGTTATTGCACTGCACCAACGACACATTATTGAAAACACTCTTTCTCCAAAGAAGGGCTAGGCCACCGTACGGACGGCCTCGTAGAATTCCCGCCGCTGTATCCACTGCCGACGTGCCGGTGCAGCCGAACTCATCGCTGATACTGTGTAGATATGCAAGCTCCTCCGGTAAAAGCCATGTTTCTTGAAGTGCAATAATATCGTGATTGGAACACAGCGCCTTTATATTATCTACGGACCGTTTCACATTCTTACAATTAAAGCTCAACAACTTATATGTGCGCTTATCCATTATTTATTGACTGTGGTATTGGGCCGTCACCAGAACTTATATTCCAGGTCGAGTGCGGATTCTTATAATGCAAGAAACGCCTGAAGATTATGCCACTCGGCCATAATTTTTCATCTAAAAATGTTTGATGTTTAGATTCCGGTACAAAAAACTTATAAGATTTATACAAGTTCTGCTTTTTCGTAGAAATTTTATCTAACTTCACAGTTACCTGCGTTTTCTTAAAAATATAGTGAATTAATTAATATTCATTTTGAATGTTGTAGTTATGACCGTGCATATTTTCCACGCTTCTGGGTGATGACGAGCAACACTGATGAGAAGACTCGAACCTATCTGAAGCCTCTAAAAGCGTCACATCCACAGTATTATCCCGATTATAGGCATGTCATTGTGTATTAACATAAAGGTTCATATCCTCTGTATGAGACACTGTGTTCACGTTGTTCTTCATAACTTGGACCTCTTTCCTTACATCTTCTAATTGATCCAGTGATGCATAGGAGTTTTTAATATGCTTCAATTCCTCTTGCAACAGAATCAGCTTTTTAAGAAGATCAGACACATCCAGGTGATCGAAGGTAATCGGTGGTAGCTTCTCCAGGTTCCGAGCCACAAACACTGGCATCAGGTCAGGCTCCGCTGCTTTGAAGGCACTGATAATGTCACTGAGTCCACGATTTTCCTTACCCTGTCCTTTACGAACCGGTTTTTGTTTAGCAGCCGGTAAGGATTCAAACAGTTTCGATTTCGATTTCTCAATTTCATCACTGCGAAACGCCGACACACAAATTCTGATGAGGCTTTCTTCATCAACGATCGATATTTTATTCTGAACGTAAGCCAGCAATTCGTCAATAACAATATTACAGTTACTACATTTTAACGTAACAGCCATTATATACAGGTATCGTTTGCGCATGACACGTCACGCCGGTATGCGCGCGCGAGCGAGACTGGATTTATTAAAACAAAAAAATACGGTTTTAATTTTTTTTAATACTCTAACTAAAATTTAGTTATGCAGTTAACTACCCTATTCAAGAAATTATTTTCAAAATCATCTCTCTCTTTCTCTCTTCCAGCTAATAGTCGACGAAGAAAAAGAACAGAAAGGTGGCACAGTGGGACCATGCATGGAGGCAATAGTGCAGCGATCAATATGCCTGCTGGACGCGCTATGTGCGCTCGCGGCAGCGGAGCGTCCGCCTGGTGCTAGGGCTCTGGCACTGACCACGGGAACCGCGCTGTTGAGGCGGACGAGACAACCTTGTGTTAATAGTGCGCATGTTTATAGACCTCTGCAGGTAATCTTTTATTCTTTACTAGCTTTTGCAAACGGCTTCGTCCCCCCCCCCCCCCTTAATGCCTATGTCATTCAGGACCAAAGCAGTTTTCATCTAGTAAAAGAATTTTTGAAATTGGTTCTGTAGCTTCCGACCCTATCCAGTACAAACGAGAATCAAATCTTTCCTCTTTATAATATTAGTGTAGTGTATATTGTCCCATTGTTGGACTAAGGAGCCCTCCCCCCATAACCTTCTATTCTTATCTCTGTGCAGTATTGTTAATAATATTTATTACATGGGACTAATATGTTACTGGGAGAATACTATTTTACTTCTGCTTAACTTTCCTTAGCACGTGACTAAAGACTGAGTGCTATAACTCTTTGTTTGTAGCCTAAACGGCTGAACAGATTTCGATAGAAGATATTATAGCAATAGACAGTTTAAAAAGATCTTCTTTTCATCCAAAAGTAACTGTCCATATTACTATAGATGTTTTATATACATACATATATACAGTATTTTTTTTTTTAAACATTGCCCCACCCTAATAATTTCTCCTGTTTCGTGCGTGCCTTTACTAATATATAAACTCACATACAGAAACACACAGACCCGAATATAAAATATATAAAATAACTTGGCAAGCAAAACTGACAAGCGAAATTCACCCTTCCATTCCAGCGTATGCTAATACAATGCAACGAAAGTCCCGCGTCACCCACAGAGAAGGAAGAAGTGGAACTATTGCTGACTCTGTGTGGTCTGGTGAGGAAGGAGCCAGGTCTTGCCAACATATTCACAACTCCCTTTGTTGAAGATAAGTCCACGCTGCTCAGTATACCTGAGGATATACAGAAACTGATACCAATTAGGAGTAAGGTGAGTGTGATTTTTTTAAGTTAATTTGTATTGTATTTATGATTGTTAAGGTCTATTTTTAATTGGCAAAGTATGTCAGTTTGTTTTTGTTTTTTTTTTTCCTTGTGTTATTAAGAACAGACTTCTTTATTAATAAAATTAATTACGATCTAGCCTGAAAGACTAATAAGTAATTTAACTCTAACTTAATATGCTACGTTATACATTATTTTAAAACTAAGAATAGTGTCCATTAGCACTTTTACACAAGTCCATAGCACTTTCTTAGAGTCTCTATCATTTTATAAAAACACTATGTTCGTGTGTTATTGTATAGCACAACACTGTTACTATTATTCACTCACTTTACACACTACACTAATTCAAATGGTTTAGTTCTTTTTAGCCTACGCACTAAGTCTGTGTTGTCTAGGAGCTAAATAGCCTCAACGTTCACGTGTCGGTGTAATCTTTGTTCGTGTGCTTCAGAAATTTTTTGGAAATGAAATGAAAGGAAAGCCCATTTCGAGCAACTAATTAGTTAGTTTACCATTTTTTGTAAATTAATTTAAGATTTCCTGGTTTTCCTTTCATTTAATTTACCATGTTTGTTAGAGAGATTTCATCCTTATAATAATTGACCCTAACGATCGATGCAATAAGAGTACAGGGTATAATTTTTTCAGATTTTAGCCGGTTCGATTCCCGGGTGTGGAGGAAGAGAATTTTCGAAAATCTTTGACTGCAGTTTGCTTTCTTTTCAAAAATAAAGGAATGTTTCCTTTGAGTAAAATTTTCTATCTGCAGTATTAAGAGTACTTTCCCTCCAGGTGGCATTACAAATTTCCACCCTGTATATTTGCATGCTAAAGTCTTACAGACGTGCAAACAAAAGACTTTATCGCATTGATAAGAAAATGTTGACACAAATGCTTTCAAATAATAATGCAAAAAGGCTCAAAAGTCACACCACAGCAGTCGAAATTTCTTGTGTACCGTGGGTGCGTTTACAAACCCGGAAAAATTTTGCAGATAAATGTAAAAATATACACGTTTGGCGCAGTGGCTGAGCAATTGGACTGTTGCTCTCTGTGTCGCGGGTTCGATCCCCGCACAGAACAAATATTTTTATGATCTGCAAGTAGTTGTTCCGGGTCTGGGTGTTTGTGTATGTGAGTTTCTATGTTTGTAAACGCACCACGACACAGGAAGAAATTCCTAGTGTGGGACAACGTTTTCCGACATAATAATTAAATTCTTGCTAGATACTGCGTTTGCGCAATTTACTCGTACCGCACTACAACTAATTTCTACCTCCACAGATACAAACACCAAAAAAGAACCCTCTATTCGAGGTGGAGCTCCCTCCGAATCCCCTCCGGAATGTGTCTATAATAAGGACGGGGAAGGAGGACTGTTGTAACGCTACTTCCAGCAGCTCTGCCGATGATAACGCCTCCTGCAAGAGTCACAAGACGGTCTACGATGACAATGATAAGTTTCTACTCATTGATCTACTACTGTCTTATTTGAATAGCGCTGTGAGTATGATCTTTTATCTTATAAGAAAATGAATAATTTTTTAAACCATTGTTACAAACATTTTCTTAGAAAGAAAGAAAGAAAAAATATTTATTTGGCACAAAAACCACAACAAAATAAATAAAATAAAAAAAAAGAAACAGAAAAATGGAAACTTAAACTAAAAACAAAAAATAAAAGGGAGAAGTGAAAAACAAAGATTTGATGTGTCCCATGGCTGCGCCAAATAGGCCCCAGTTCAGCAAAATTTCGAGCAACTAGTGCTCGACGCTGGTTTTCAACTGGACCTGTGTTTGTGATGTAACTAAGGCCCCTTCCTGACTGGGCGGTGCGGTATCGGTGCGGCATCTGTATGATGTATATCGTCAGTATACTGTGTTGGCCAGATCTTCCTGATTTATCGGTTTACTGTCGGTAAGTATTCAGACGCGTTTGTGCCGTCACCGTGAAATAATGTCTTCGTCAGATGAAGGAATCATTGCTTTTTCCGTCAGGTCCCTCCTTGAATATTCCGGTAACTTGTAGTTATATAAAAGTTCATATTTTTCCACCTCAGCTACCATAATAATACACAAGGCTTTTTCATTTGCCATTTCCAACGACGTATTGTGCGCTCGGTATTTTGGATTCTACTGGATGGCCGTACCGCAACGCAGTATGCCGCATGTATACCGTCCCGCTCTCGTACAGCCCGCGCCAATCAGGATACGTGTAAGCAAATATAGGCGCGCGCTAAGGAAGCCGTAAAATTTTTACTGCGTGTCATTTACTGCGCCGATACCGCCCCGCCCAGTTATCTTACTAATATTCGCGGCCTGTCTCATCAGGTAACCGTGACCCTGGAACGTAAATGGCTATTGAAGGATCACCGTGGATTTTAAATCAGTACAAGCCTGATAGTCTCTCCAGGCCTGCCCTGGGTGGAAGGTGTCATTTGATGATTTTAGGAAGATAAAAAAAACTTACTAACATGGAAAAGTTTGTGAGGTTGGATGGACGTTTGACTCTTTCACGCAAAAACTACTGAACGGATTTCTATGTTTACTACATAGATAGTTTATAACCTGGGTTAACACATAGGATAGTTTTTGTCCCGATTTTATCTTCATTTGGCATAATTCTCGAGTTGTAGCGGGTGAAGCCGCTGGCAACAGCTAGTTAGCGTAGCTGTTGCGATATCATGGCTACATATGCTATGGAGAGCTGTTATCTGCAACACATTTAAAATATTAAAAAAAAAATATTGGCTTATTATCAGTGTCATAATGCCAAACAATTTCACGTATTTCAAACTTCATAAATTGTGACAAAATGATTTAAAAAATCAAGCTTACAAAGAGAAGCATAAAAAATTCATAATTCATTCGTTGTAAAAAATATTTTCACCTGTTAGTAGTTTATTAGTAGTACCTAGCTCTCGATTCCAGATACGTTCAATATGAGAAACCTTGCTTAAGATCCAACATGCAATTTGACAATCAATCCGGAAACACGTGGTGCCATCTATTATCATAAAAGAACCGTTATGACAGCGTAAATGCAAAATTTTAATATTATTGGATCTAGGTGTAAAAAGGTAACAAACGACCTAATTTTCGCTATTTTTCCAGGACAACCAAGTAGTACTTCGAGCCTGCGAAGGTATTATGATAGTATCCTCCCTACCAGAAGACGACATCGCTAACTTAGTGACCAGCTGTAGTCCCGCGTGTGAGACTATTGTGGACAAGCTGGCCGCTAAGTACAAGTGTGTGCCGGCTAACGTCGTCGCCAGCGATGTGGACCATCTCAATATTACGTGGGCGTGAGTATGTTTGTGTTGTAACTGGCCTGTTGGTCTAGTGGTTAGTGACTCTGACTGCTATGCTGGAGGTCGTGGGTTTGATTCCCACCCAGGACAAATGTGTGATGAGCACGATCATTTGTTCTGTGTCTGGGTGTAATTTATCTATAATATGTATGTATTTAGAAATATATAAGTATGTTTATCAGTTGTCTAGTACCCATAACACAAGCTCTGCTTAGCTTGGGACTAGATGGCGTTGTGTGATAGCACTAAGCAGTATTCAAAAGCGATGTTCTGCTACCATATTTATTTATTATTTCAAAGTGGAAATCAGTATATCACGAGCAATTTTGTTAAGTGTCATTGTACAGTACAGACGACATCGCTAAGAACTTAGTGACCAATCATAAAATCGTTTTCTCTATTTTGTTTCAGATATGTTGCGCAAGATTTCGGAGATAAATCCTACAGCAAATTCCACGGATATAAAGAATTAACTAGCTTCTTCTCTTGGTTAGACTACTGTGATACTTTAATGAAGGTGAGTTTACTGCCTATCAGACCTCCACACCCCAGTAACTGGGTAATATGATAACCCATGGTAAGACTGGGTGTCAGACTTTTAGAGCTTCTGACTAATAGTAACGACTGTCAAAGATCTACAAATGACAGCCAAGACCAACAGATTTACGTGCTTTCCGAGTCACGGAGGATACTCGCTATGACAGATCCAATACGACCGTGAACTACGAAAATCAACCATACTGCTACGGCATAAAAGCGTTGCCAATATAAAACGGTATTTATTATGAAACAAAAGTTGTCGCTAATTGCGCAATCGCTCGCGGGTATTACAACACAGAATCGTGTGCATTGTCATTAGCACGAAGACATGTCACGCGCGAAGCCGCTGGCAACAGAGAGTTTATTATAAAAACATAAATGCAAACTTCGTATCGCCTATAGCTAACGTCACTCAATTGTTTTGCCTTCCCGGAACCTCACCACTAACACTTTATGGCATGGTGTTAAAGTTCAAATTGACTTTATAGTATTATTACGAATATTTTGTATGAGAATGTAGAAAAGTTTTGTTTTTAGACTTTTTCAGACATTTTTTTAAATTTTTCTCGTCTTAAGAACCACCTTCGGACTTCAAGGAATATTATAAAATAACTAGCTAACCCTGGGAACTCCGTTTCGCCACCAGATGGCTTCGTTTTTTTTCCTGATTTTTCTTTGCTATAAACCTCACGGAGCCCGAGACCTTTCCAACGAATGCAAAACCGTGGAAATCGGTTCGTGGAGTTATAGCGTCAGGAAGGAAAACCCGACTTATTTTTACATTATAAAATAATAATTAGCGAAATCGGTTCAGCTGCTCTTGAGATTTGCGCTTAGTAATACATTCAGCGATTCATTTTTATACCATAGATTTGCTTATCAATATGATATCGGTTGTACCCAGGAATGCCACCCAACGATAGCAGCTCACTTATCCCGGACCTTCCGGCAGAACTTCCTGGAAGGTGTCGCCGAGACCGGCATCACGGACCTGCACCACGCCGTCATCGTCACCGCCATACTAGCTAAATGTCTCAAAGTTGTCGACTCACCTGATCTTATAAATGGTATGTGAATGTAGAACATTAGAAAAAGATTTATTGACACACACACACAGGACACTGGACAGAACAACAAAACTATACAGAAGAAAAAAGAAATACAAAGGAAAAACAAAATTTTATAAAAGAAAGATAAACGAAACAAAAATAACAAATAATAGTCCTGTGCGAGGCCAAAAGGCATCTCAGCATGTGCTGCGACATTTTTTTTTAATGTCATTGCTCTGGTTTTCTTCATTAGTTCTTCCTATTCCACTCCCCTCTTTATCATCCCGTTCACGACTAGCGGAGGAGGAGGCGGGACGCGTGAGGGAGAGGACAGCGTCCACCTCACAACCCAGCCGCCGCGGGTGACGCCTACGTCATCGGGCGTTGCGAAGCAATTTCCGCCCACTTTGTTAGTGGTTATATTTTATGGGTGGATTGTAAGTAGTAATGTATTGCAGAGTTCTCAAACTGGCTGGTGGGTGACGGCGAGGTGTCTGAGTGGCCTCTGTTACACACACTCATCAACAACTGCCTCACGGACAATTACGACCTCACGCTTGAGACACTGCGCTTCTTTGAGGTAACTATAAATTTCAGGAACCCAGGGTCGCGGGACTATCCGGAGTCGCGGGATTACCCGGAGTCGCGGGACTACCCGGGGTTGCGAGGCTACCCGGTGTCGAGGGCATTCCCTGGGGTCGCGGGACTACCCGGGGTCGCTGGACTACCCGGGGTCGCGGGACTACCCGGGGTCGCGGGCCTACTCGGGGTTGCGGGACTATAGGGCACACGGTTTTCCTATAGCTCCAGAACGTAAAGGGCTATTGAAGGACACCGTGAATTTAAGTCAGTACAAGTCTGACAGCCCCTCTGCCTTGCCCTGAGTGGGAAGACTAAATTGATGATTTTATCACGATAAAAAAAAGACCTAGCGCATCACTAGCGCCTCTATTATTAACAAAATTTGAGTATATTTTTGTGTACTTATGACAAGCCACAATCGTTATTTTCGTTCAAACAGACAATAATAGAGAAAGGCACCGAGCACAGTATCCACCGCGTGGTGCTAGCTCGAGTGACGTCACGCGGGTACTTCGCGCCGCAGCCCTGCATGGACGACGACGAGCGAGACAGACTCAACGACCTCTCGCTCGGACGAGAGCGCGAGTACAACAGGTAACTTTTATTTTTATTACTAAAAAATTAAAATGTTATACACCATAATTATCTTCCGTGATTATTTTTTGGTTTGAGTTTCCGATATTTCGACGCTGTTGCAAGCGCCATGATGTCGGGTTGACTGGAGAATGTGGGTGGATAAACAGCGTCGAAATATTGGGACTACAAAATAATAAATAATCACGGAAGATATTCCGTAAGCGAGCTGGCTCGTCACGCGATACGTGCGATATGCAATTTCTACTAACTAGAAATGAAAATCGTCCTTGCTACTGCCATATAATGATGCAATTCGACTAACTTACGTCGTCGTAGCGAGCGTGTTTTGTTTTTCATCTACCCATGTTTGACTGCACGTTTTATGTCGTATGTCGTACTTGTAAGGATGCTTTTCACTTGTAGTTAAAATCGGTCGAATTGTGTCACATCGCGTCAAGTGTAATTTGAAACTTTTTTTCAAAAACCCTGTTTTTTCGTACAGAGAAGCGATGAAGCAACTACAACACGAAGACCATGTGAACGAGCAGATCACGGACATATTGTCTCATGAAGGACTGGACCCAAAACAACACGACGAAGGCTACGACAACATACACAGGGTCATCAATAGGTCAGTATTAATACACCTTAATTTAGAGGCCATTCGCACGAGCGTTTTTTTCCAGGCGTTAAAAAAGAGCCCGAAATAGAACAAATGCATTCCCATGTATCTATTCACACGTCAGCGTTTTTAAAACGCGGCGTTTTATTTCGAACTGCATTTGATTTTAAGTGCTGGGTGGTGATAGTTAAGTTCAATTTACCTCTTTGTTAAAAATCAGCGCTTTTTTAACGCCTGAATAAAAAAGCGCTCGTGCAAATGGGCACTAACAGCCGAAATTATTATTGTATCTCAATACACGTCCCCATCAACATATTCTTGTCCAATAGGCAGTCGCTCCATTTAATATACTGATATTCAGCTGCATCCGGTTTGACGCAAATTTCTAACCTTGTCACAATCCTGTGTTGGTGCAAGTATAGAATTGCACAAGTATACTGGTACGTGTGTGACCGGCTTTAATAGAAATATCAGCCTTGTTACCACTGTTTTTTTTACGTGGTAAAATCATCAAATGAGTCCTGGGAGGACTGCCCAGGGCATACTACTAAAAGCCACGGTGTCCTTCATAGCCCTTTATGTTCCGGGGCCAAGGTAACCTGATGAGTCCCGCGACCCCGCCAGGATGTTCCCACTGCTGGGACACAGACCTATGATAGATGGAGTGGGCTGCATAACTGTTAGTGATTGGAAATCTTTAAGAGTCGGAATGGCAAATTCGGTCGATGATTGTTTACAGGCAAAGAATCAAGATTGCGACTGAGATACATTATTAATTTCCGGCCATTACTGTATATGCTTTAATGTGAAATTTCTAGATATTATGCTATCTGTTGGAATTTTTATGTTGTTGGTTTTCTTCTGGTTTTGGACTATAGTCTTATGCTATAAATTGGTCATGTCATGTTTCCCGTCCGGCAACGAGATTTAATTATATTACCTTGTAATTTTTAACTGAATTTGAGATTATTTTACTTTGTCTGTGACATTATAAAAAATGTTCATTGAACCACGGTTGGCGTTTTCGTTGATCTATTAGTTTATGTAGGTATTAGAGATGTTACGAATATTCGCATTCGCATCATGCGGATATTCGCATATTTTTAGACATTCGCATTCGCAATCGCAAAATTCATGCGAATATTTTGCGAATACGAAAGACTGAAAAAATACCAATATCTGGTACTCCTTCTTCCACACACTCCATTCATTCTTATCTTTTGTCGTTCTCTCCATTCATCTTTTGTTTATCTGCCTTTATCTCGCCATTCATCAACATTAATGTTCATCATTATCAAATCAATCACAATAATTAATCATAAATATGACATATGACCATGCTAAGATAAACGTGTTTCTGTCTGTTTTTCTTTCACTGACGCCATTCTTAGAACCACTCTTATACAGGGTGAATTGTTCAATGGGGTGTGGATGGCTAAATCCGAAACTATGAGGAATATCGAAAAACATTGAAAGGAGTCTCGAGGCCAATTTTGACGGAAACTAAAAATGCATCATGGGATTTTAGCAGAATCAGTAATCCTGGCCAGGAATCGAACCAGCTGGAGCAAGGATCAAATTCTGGTGAAGTAAAAATGCAGTTTTAGTTTTCGTCAAAATCGGCCTCGAGACGATCCTTTCATGGTTTTCGACATTCCTTTTAGTTTCATAAGGCCGACCACGCCTAGTTAAAAAAATCACCCTGCATACTTTTTCCATTCTCGTTACAGACAGGAAGTAAAAAATTTAATAAAAATAAGTTAAAAAGTTACATTAAAAAGTGTTTCTTTTTGTATTTTCTAAATTATCAAAAGTAATTGATTTAAAACTGAATATTCGCATTCGCGAATATTGGAATTGAATATTCGCATCCGCATTCGCATTCGCGAATGTCAAAAATCAGATATTCGCAACATCACTAGTAGGTATGTATATTATTTAACAAAACTTCTATAAACCACTGGATATCTGTTTAAATCCAGTGATTGTCCGTTTAATATTTCATAATAAGATTTTGCAGAAACGGAAAAGTTTGCAACAAAACGTCATTTCAATCTCATAAATATTTCAACAGACAGCATAACAAAACGCTTTAATTACCAAAAATTAAAAACAACTCACAGTATAGCTACGGGTGGCTGGTTATTGCTTAGCAACGAATAAACAGCTTTATAAACACTACTTTAAGATTTAAATTACCTTGCAAACGCTTCGCCACAAAGAATTAACCAGAGCTTAAATTTCTAGCCGGCTAAAACGACTCAAAAAGATCATCGAAGATATTATGGATAAGGAATCACTCATACCCACCGAAAATACTACCAGCGATTTACAAAATAACGATTAATATTATTTATTTTAGTATTATTAATAATTTATAAACGAATAAAAGAGGTATAATTTGTATGTACGTAAGGGGTAATTTAAGAAACTGCAGTACCGAATCCGAAAAATCATTACTGAGAATTTACACTATACCGAGTACGTGTACGAACGATACATACATATAGGCTATATTTCAAATGTTCGTAAGGGATACTGTAACAGAGTAGGTATCCTACCTCCTCCGTTGACTTGACCTCTTTCCACCTGGATTATATTGATTTTTAAATGTTCATATTTTGAATGTCATCAATCGACCATAACGCGAGGGAGTCAGGGGAAAAAGTTTACACTCCGATTTTAATATTCTTACGGTGCGTAAAGACTATGTAACATAAAATGTTATATAACATTGTTATATAACATTTTTCATAGTGTGGTCATGTTATATAACATTGTTATAAAACATTTTACATACATTTGTAGTGTTATATAACATTGTTACATGGTCTGTACGCACCTTTATAATATCTATTCAGTATTTTTAGGTGCCATGTAAATAAGGGGCGGTGTTTGGAGTATTTTGTTTGCGTATTTGGTAGGACGAAATAGGGTCACATTATGCACAAAATTCAAAATATTATTGAGTACAGAGAACTGAACTAAATCTATTGTAATTTTATTTTAATGGCTATAGAACCAAAGCGACAGATTATTTGAGCTTAGCACAGCAATAGTGGGGCCTAATAGGGAATATGCATGTATATATTTTTTCTTTATAATTCAACAAAATTTAAAAAATATTAATTCAACTATTGCGGCACGCTCAAAAGAAATTATCTAACTCCAAAAAATGTCTACTACACTTCAAACGTTCGCGACTGTGACGGCCATATTGTAACGTAATTTTTCGCAATCTACCTTGTTTACTTGTAATTTTTTGGGTCTTAATTGAATAATTTTACTAATTAAATGTGCTTTATTCACAAATAAATTCAAAGAATTTTGAGTAAACGAATTTAATTATTTCTTTGACATAAATCATGATTTTTTCATCAATGGCATAAACATAATTATGTCATTCTTGTTGAGATTATGTGGCAGCACTAATTTTCGGTTTTCTCTTTCTCGGTTTTTGTGTTAGAGAAAGATAGCAATAGATTTAGTTTAGTCAAAATATGGTCAGGGGTCGCAAAATTTAATTTAAAATAGGTAAGATATATTTCTATGGCTGTCATAATCATCTCATGTACAACACTTGCCATAATCTCATTTATTTTAAGTTTTTTTTTAAGTTGTAAATATATTATGAAACCTAAATAATTATCTAAAAAGGTAATTTAAATTTTGTAATTTATAAAATTAACAGTAACGTACGGAAAATTTCGCGTTTTAAGAAATATTTAATCAATTTCTTGAAATAATCTTTCTTTGAGTTCCAGACAGCATTTAATTATTCCATGTAACGGAAATAATGCAATATTTATTTAATATAGAAGTCATTACTTTTACTTTCGCTTTATTACAAAAACTATTGGAGTAATATACGCGAAATCTTCCGTTTACTTAAACGTGGTTGCTCATATTGTAAATAGTAAATATCAGTATAAAAATAATACAATAGAAAATATAAATATAATTGAACGACTTGCCTAAATATTTCAAAAACATTTTGTAAATATCGTTTTTGAACAGTAATACAATGTGTATATTTATTATGATGCCATATAATGTAATGTATAAAATATACGTATAACTATAATCGAAGACGTCCTTCCAAAGGAACTGAATTTTAGAATCTGATCGAAATTAAACTTTTTATAGAATTTATTCATTTGATATATGGTTTATTTTTTTTCAAAATATTTATATACATTTTAGCTTAGTGAATTTAAATCCGTACCTAGAAAACTTTCTGGTACAATATCATCAATGCTTAAAAGACTATTTAATATTGTTATTTTTGTATTTAATCTGAATTTTCCTAGCCACGGTATTATGATCTTTATTAATAAATCACTGTAATGAAATATTTTCAGAGCAACCATTACAGGTGTCACAAATTTCAAAAAGCTTTTGAAAGTACTTTATTTGCCCGTTCCAAAGTGTAGAGCTCTTTAGAGAAGAGTTTTCTCTTTGCAGAAAAAAGCTAAGGTAACGTTTTGACAGCAATAGGGTATGTAACTGGGAAAATATAAATTAGTCCGTTATGTCAGTTAGGTTTATCCAAAAATATTCGATACGTATTTTTTCTTTTGTTACGGTAATCAAAATAGACGATGACTTTTAAAATTTTCAATACGTCACAAGCAAGTGCTGTCTTCTAAATATATGTATATAACACAAAGGTGACTGACTGACATAGTGATCTATCAACGCACAGCCCAAACCACTGGACGGATCGGGCTGAAATTTGGCATGCAGGTAGATGTTATGACGTAGGCATCCGCTAAGAAACGATTTTGATCAATTCTACCCCCAAGGGGATTGTTATTGTTATTGTTAGGGGCTCCCTTTTCCGCATTTAGACTCGTAGTTGGTCCGTTATGCGTGAGGTGGGACGGTTGGCTATATGAGCCAACCCAGCTCCTTCCAGAAGCTCAGAAGTCTCCTGGGACGTTCACAGGCTTCTTGGAGCGACCTTGGAATGCCAAGGTTTTGTGCCCGTTGGTTAGCAACGCCCTCGCATTCCAGGATTACGTGGGTAGCCGTTTCATCCGCGTTCAGGCAGCCCCTGCACAACGGGCTGTCTGTCGCGTTGATGGTAAACAGATGTTTGTTGAGTGGGCAGTGACCGGTGCTCATACCCACCACAACTCGTAAGTCTGTTCGTTGGAGAAGTCTGCTGGTCAGTCGCGGTGTTAGTGCAGGTACCGCCTCTCTAGACTGTCTGCAGTCGGTTGTAGATGCCCATCTGGCATTGTGTTTTTTTTGGGTTTGCAGACGTACCCAGGTCTTGAGTTGACCGGATGGGATAGGCAAAAAGGGTGTGGGGCCGGCCACGTTCACATCCGAGCCTCTCCTTGCAAGTTCGTCTGCCGCATCGTTACCCAATGATCCGCTATGTCCTTTTATCCATTGCAAGATGACCCTATTGCGGATCGAAATTTTTTGCAATGCTAAGTGACATTCGTAAATTAGGCTGGACGACATAATATTGCCGTTCAGCGCCGTAAGTACAGCCATACTATCGGATAGAATTCTAATCCCGTAGTTAGAGATGTTTCTTTCCATGACTGCGGTGGCAGCTTGGGTGATTGCTACACATTCACATTGGAATATGGAGCTATGTTCCCCTAGCGGTAGAGATACTTTGATGTTGAGATCCATTGAGAATACACCAGCACCTGTCCCGGTTTTGGTTTTAGAGCCGTCCGTGTAAATTCGGACTTCGTTAACTCCTGATTGATCTCGCTCGGTCTCTGATAGTTGAATTCGATAGAGTTTATCGAACACGTGAGTTTTGGGGATTCTGTCACAGGGCGCTTCAATGAATGGTACATCGTTTAGCGCCCTTTCCCATATTATGGTGTGATTGCCCCTTTGGTTTTTCCACATGCCGGAGTGTTTTAGCCTGATTGCCGCCATGCTGGCCTCCTGTTGAATAAAGAGATCCAGTGGCGGCAGACCTAGCACTATCTCCAGGGCATTAGTAGGTGTTGTTCGCATGCATCCTGTGGTGGCTGAGCAGGCCAACCTCTGGAATGTCTGTAGTTTTTTACGGGTGGTTATGAGTTCAGTTCTGGGCCACCAAACTACCGCTCCGTAGGTGATTATTGGCCTGATTACGCTCTTATAAAGCCATAGTGTTATTTTCGGCGAGAGGCCCCAGGATTTCCCCAGAAGTCTTCTGCATTGCCAAAATTTTATGCTTGCTTTGTCAATCTTGTGGTCCAAGTGTTTGTTCCATAACAGTTTGCTGTCAATGATGATGCCCAGATATTTGACCTCATTAGTTAGGGACAGCTCGGTGCCAAACAGTTTAGGTAGTTTTAAACTGCCAAGATTGCGTTTGTGAGTGAACATGATAAGTTCCGTTTTTGACGGGTTCACTGATAGTTCGTGCTCCATGCACCATTGTTCGACGATCTTCAGAGCCTGTTTTGCCAGGTTGCATAGTACATTCTCAAAAGGTCCCGTTATGAGAATGGCCAGATCGTCCGCATAGCCTACCGTATAGTACCCATGGTCGGTGAGTCTGCAGATCAGCTCATTGACCACGATGTTCCATAGGAGGGGGGAGAGAACTCCTCCCTGTGGACAGCCTTTTGCTACCACACCTCGGGTCGTGGTATTTACGGTAAATTGAATAGCCCTTTGTCTTAGCATATTGTCTATCCACCCGGCAGTCGTGGGTTCGACCCCATGCCTAGATAGGGCTCGGCTAATGCTGTTAAAGGTGGTTTTGTCAAAGGCGCCTTCAACGTCTATAAAGATGCCTAAGGTTGATTGTTTAGATGATAGTCCGTTCTCAATGCGTGATACGACGCTATGTAGGGCGGACTCCGTTGATTTGTCCATACTGTAGGCATGTTGGTTAGCGTTGAGTGGCTTACACGACAGAGCATGTGTACGAATGTCCCTTTCACAGAGCCTTTCTAGGGTATAAAATAAATCCCCCATGGGGATAAAATAGGAGATGAAAGTTTTTATGAAACTTTGTCAATTTTATAAAAAAAAAATTGTTAAGTTCCGACATCCACGCGAACGAAGACGCGGGCACAGCTTGTTTTAAATAATTTTGTATTGATTTAACAAAATAAAAGATACGTGCTCATTATTTTTCAAAACTCTAGCTGACAGACAAATTATATTTACAATTTACTGTCGCTGTCAACATTTTAATAGAGTGATTTATCAATAAAGACTTAAGTATTATTTGTGATAAACAAAAAAATGGTAGCTATATAAGGGACTTTACTCATGGCGCGACGCGATATCGAATTGCATCGACTGACGATATCGGTAAGATATCACACAAGCGTCCGGCCGAAGAAAATGTATGGACAATCGCTAGTGTTTGCTAATGGAGTCGCACGGATTGACGATATCGCTGACAGATCTCCTCGATATCGAATTGCATGTACGTCCTAATGACAATGCACATGATTCTCTGTTCAAAATTCGATTGCGCAACTACTCGTCACGTGCGACATCTTTTGTCTTTGGTTTACAGCGCCTTTATGTCGTAAGGTGAATTTTTGAAGTGCACGGTTGAATTGCATCGCATCACTCCATTAGTAAATACGTGCGACTTAAATCGGCAATCGACTCGATATCGCACGAAACGCGTCGCGTCGCATCGCGCCATGATTAAAGACCCTAAAATCTATGAAGTTTGTATGCTTTTCCAATGTTCTACATATCTGTACATACGAGTATGACATTAAATGCGTTGGAATAGAGCTTGTGTTTCATTGTCCCCCTTCTCTGTTCGTTTCAGTTTCCTGTTGCTACTGCCACGCGCCATACTCTCGGACCCGGTTGGAGCCGACTACGAGCATTATATACATGATGCGCATAGACGGTACCAGGTAAATATGAAATGTGTAGAAAGAAAAATATAGAAATATACATATAAAGAAAGAAAAATATAGAAGCGTAGAACACTTTATACTTAGTCAAAAGTCGTAGTTACGAAATAGAGCTGTTTAATTACTTTATTTATCTACAAAGTGTTAGTGATCGCAGTTTAGAGCTATTACATACAATCCTTGCGCACAAAATAATGTTTAATTTTCGGGTATTTTATGTAAATTACATGATTGAATTTACTGAACTATAATCGAATTAAAATGATTTTTATTATTATTTTTACACTACAACCCAACAAAGTGAGTTAAAAAAAATGGAAAACGATTCTACAATGCATCCATTTTAATACAAACAAAAATCAATCAATACAAATTAGTATTCGTCTTGGATTGAATCGTTAAAAAATACCAACACAACAAACCATATTCCAGTACTGGCTAGACGCTACATCGACCTTCCACTGGCCAGCGGACCACAACTGGGTGGACACCACCGCGAGCTCCACCCACAGCTACGACAGCCGACCCGAAGCCGATATACACCTCGACGACGCCTTCCAACCTCACAAAGCCGACACCCTTATAAACACTGACCCGAAACACTTCTCCCAAAAATTAGTCCTTAGAAGTCGAGATCTAACATCTCAGACTTCCGAAGAAGAATTTGATGAAGGACCATTTTTCAAAATGATTTTTAAACTTCTTGCCAACATGCCTAATCAACCTTATCAAGTAAATCTACACCTAACTTCTATTATATCTCAATTAGCCCTACTCCCTCATCCAAATTTGCATGAATACTTGCTGAATCCTATGTTGCCAACGGCAAAGAAAACGCCGACGTTGTTCAAAATTCTGCAGGATGTAGCAAAGAGGTTAACTATGGAAATACCGAGGTTACGAAACTTTAAGAAGATCATTGAGAATACGAGGCTTTGGCTCATGAGTGAGGATCCTGGTTATGATGAAAAGTGAGTATGAAATCTATATTATTTTATGGACTTTACTTGGGGTCAGCGCAACACGTATTTTTCTTCGATTCCTATCAGACGTCATAGTGTAATTTACCATCCATCCATCCATCTTTTCTTTGGCCTTGCTCTTTCTCTCCATCCATCAACATTCATACTCATCACTCTCTTAGTCACATGAATGTCATCCCTCCTCATCACATGTCCATACCAAGACAGATGGATCCCTTTATATCATTTAAATTTTTAACGCATTGCCGCTTGCTCAATAATTGTCTACTTTTAGCGTTCTGTTTTCTATGCTTATATCTCATTAAAAATAATATGGCCATGAAATTTGTGGGTTTCTGACAGACTTTCTGTTAGTCAGAAGCTCGAAAAACTGACAACCAGCCTTACCAAGGGGTATCGTATTACCCAGTTACTGGGTTCGCTCAGTCAGTCGTTCCATCTACAAACATAAAAAAATATATGTATAAACATCCGAATTGATAACCTCCTTATTTTTGAAGTCGGTTAAAAATACTAATATTCAGCTGCATCCGATGAGTTTGGAAGCCGACTCCAAAATGGTTGGAAAAGACTAAGTAGATGATGATGAAAATTTTAACTCCCCGCATGTCATGGTAATTTTGGTTCTAATGTGGAGTCCACACTAACGGGAAATGATTTAAAATGTTCGTATAAACGTCCATAATTGTGATAATCAACGGCAGTTTTCGTTACTGTGGTCCAGTATAAAGGTAGATCATCTAAGATACTGACAAAACTTGAAAGGTAAAACTTGGAAGGCTTGAAGAAAATTTAAAAACGTTTGCTCTTTAAACCAATTCCTAAAAATCTTAGTATAACTAATCCTTCTCTTTTATGCTTTCCAGTGCCGACCACAATCAACTTGTAGAAAGTCTGATTGTTCTGGAGGAATTCTGCAAGGAGCTAGCAGCCATAGCGTTCGTCAAATACCAACACACGTTACATAATATGCAGAGATAAGACGCCTTGTATATAGGAGTATCGCGAAATAGACCAGCGTATAATTATGTCGATGTTTTATGATTAAATACTCAAATTTCGACCTTATTAATATCCAATCAAAAACAAATTTTGAGTCCTTTGTTTTTTGAGGAGGAAAAGCATCAAATGAGTACACGAAACCTCTGGATGGAATGACAGGGGCTGTCATACTTGACTCACTAAAAACGAAGTCCTTCAGTTGCCCTTTGTGTTCCAGTGTCGCTGTTACCTCGTAAGATATTACCGCGACTCTGGCAGATATTAACACTAAGAGCCTATGCACACCACGGTTTTTAAACGCGCGGTGGTGCAGCGCGTTTGACGCGATACGCACGCAAGTCAGACGCAGCCTAAAACAAACGACAACAAACTGATGAAAACGCGTCGTCGACTCGAGACTTGTCCTTGATCAGTACCCTTAGCACGAATTTTCACTCTTTTACTTTACAGCGTCTTCCAGTATTTACAGCGTTTCTTGTATGAAAAAATGGAACAGCGCCTCTGGTGTGCGAAGAAAGAACTAATTTTTTCCTTGAAAATTGTCAATTTGACATTGTCAAAGTGCCAGTTTACTTTAAGTCTCAAATACTGAAAATTCGTGCTAAGGGTACTGACAGTGAGCAATCCGTCGCTGTACGCAAGTCTCTGTCTTTATATGGCGGTGTAGTACTCATTATGACTCTGAGAAAACTTACTCATCTATTTGAAAAATATATTTTGTTCAAGACCAATCATTAAATAAGGCATTATACTTATGAGAAATTTGAATCATATTTATTTTTTCGTAAAGCCTCAGATGAGTCTGAATTCTAAGTACATTAAGGCCACTAATATATCAATGATTTGTTTCTACTTGTAATTTTATGTCTAAATTGTTCGTTAGTCAAATGATTAAGACTTCACATAATACAATGTTCAGGTGTAAATGAATATAATTATATTTATAAATTACTTGCAAACCAATGCAGCAAGTATGCCTTGCCAGTCATATAAATTAAATTATATAATAATATTCTGTGTAACAATACGCTAAAGTATTACGTTATTTATTTAACATTTAGACAATAGTACAAAGAGGGAATTTATGCATTTCACGCCTAAGTTAGCATTACAGTTCGAATATTTTAAACATAATTTATTTTGCTTTATTTTTTAAGATCAGTCAATTGTTAATAACCAATTTATAATTTTAATGTATTTGTTTTTACTATTGTAGATGTTTTTCTATTTGCAGTTATGGGTATCTGTGCAAACTTTGACTATTTTATTATAAAGAAAAAACTAGTATAGTTTATGATATTAGGGCACAATATAAGCTATGGCAGGACTATGCGCGAATGTAGAGGTAAGTACTACCTACTATAACATTTACAATATGTCTTTTTTATTAATTACAAGCGGTTTTTTTTTTTTAATTTCATTTCTATTATTTTTTGTTTTTACGAATTGTACATATTTTAATAATGGATGTTATTAGCACAATATACAATTATATTATCAATAGTGTAACTGGTAACACATAATAGTTGTTTGCCTTTCTGGTGCCTAATTTATAAATTGGGTAACTTTAAGCATTTCCCCCCTTATTAATAAACGTGGGCTAAAGTTACAACCAGGATAATCCTCGGATTAACCATACATTTTTTTAAGAATTAACCGTGTCGTAACTTTAGTCCACGTTTATTAATAAGGGGGTACGAGTGTAGATCGATTGTAGAGGCAAACCCGTTACTGTTGTAATAGTGAATACCGTTTCGATGTTTCTTCTTCATTAGTTTGGTCCTTTTTATCCACAATAATAAATTTAAAATAAACTTATACCCTACGCGATTAAAAACAGTGTAAAATGACATTTCTGCAACCGAATTGAGAACCTCCTCCTTTTTGAAGTCGGTTTTGATAGTTTGGAAATTGTGCCAATGAAAACTTGGATTTCGGCGTTATAATTATGTACAATCGACAAAATTGATTGAATTATGCCTCACCATAAGCTTATTTTATTACAGACATTTAAATACAATTAGGTCCACATTCGCGTAATCATAAATATCCATGGTCACTAACCTTTTGAATCCGATTTATTGTCAAAGTGGGTCATGATTCAAATGTGTCGATTGTACATACATAATTGCGTATATAGGGCCAAACTTGTGACAATCCATCAGACCAATTTTATTAGTGCACTTTATTTTGGTTTCTGTGTAGGTAATTATGTACTTACTTATTTAAATTATGTCATAGTTTCTAATATTTATATTATCCTCTACGTGATTCAACTTGTCATTAATCTAGTCTGAAAGGGATACTGTTAACCTACTCTGAAATGAAAATAAATTCGAAGCTTTGGCGTAACTGCCTTAATGGGGAAGGCCGGTCAAAGCTAATTGTAGATGGCGCGACCATAGCTAAGTCCTAATCCGACCAATGATGTAGTACTTTTTTGAAGTACCTATAAGATTTGAACCAATGACGATGCTTGGAACAAGCTATACTAGCGCCATTCGTTTCCCAGTTGCCATCCCCATTCTTTACATTTTACGTTAACGTGACCTAAGAAATTTTTGTCAGGAAAATTCTAATGTTCGATGGAAGGCACTCGCAGCTTACATTTTGTATTAAATACCGCACACTGTAAGAAAAATTTAGACGGATCGTCCACTTTTTATACATTTTGTGTTGTAAAAGTTACCGGATCGAAATTTCTGAATACCGAGTGCATTCAGCTAGCATCAGAATTTTTCTGAGGAAAATTTCTTATACTACACGGTACGCTTCCTTTACGAGAGTAGGTTTAGAGCCCCAATCATAATTATTATAATTATATTATTGATAATACCAGTGCAATATTTTTTTATAAACAAAACATTCCTTAGAGAAACCAGTTATTTGCTTTGATTTAATTTGTAAATAAATTGAAACTTTGATTTTTTTGTTTGCACAAATACATACTTGTTATGGATAGTTATGTAATAAATGCCTGAATTTGCTGTTGAAATAAAATGTGAAATTGTATCAGTTTTCTTATTTGTCTTCCTTATTCTAATTAGATCGAAATCTGTTCAGTTATGTTCAGTCTTAAAGGTCTGAAAAGGTACATTGCTGTTGTGCACTCTGGCTAAGATCAAATGTATAATGTTTGAAGCACTCCACGAAAGCTCATAGCGAAAACGCACGCGGTTTTCTCTGAGCGACTCTGTACAGCAGCGCGGTGTTCAGAGCTGCGGAAACAAAAGTACAAGAGAAATTAATGTGACAGCACGAAACAGCGGTGCGGAAGAAGTGGGGAGATCCGCGGCTGCCGTCGACAATTATTATGAGTATGTGGAGTGAAAGAAAGAAAGAAAGCGTGCACAATGTTCCACCGCGCACTCCGTCGCGAGCGCACCGCTAAGACCGATGTCGTAAACGGACTGAAAGGGACTTTACTCATCCGACCGAACGATTTCCAACTACAAATGAAAATCGACCTACACTATGACATAAGACATAAAACACGTTGTTATCTATGGGTAGATGAAAAAAAAAACACGATGGCCATGACAATATCAAGTCAATCGAATTGCATCTTATTTCTTAGTGGCAAGGTTGATTTTCACTTGTAGTTGGAATTCGTTCGAATCGCGTCGCATCGCGCCATGAGTAAAGTCCCTAAGAGAGCTTGTTAAAAAATGAAATTCGTCCTTGCTACTACGATTTAATGATGCAATTCGACTGACTACGTCGTCGTGGCGAGCGTGTTTTGTTTTTCATCTACCCGAAGATAACCGAAGGTTTTATATCATAATGTCGTAGCGGTAAGGATGATTTTCACTTGTAGTTGGAATCGGTCCAATTGCGTCGCGTCGCGTCATCGGCAAGTTCAGACAAGCGAGAAGCGAAAACAGCTATTTCGGTATTTGTGAAATTGTAATGGATTATCATAATTAAGGGTACAGTGTATAAAACAGGGGCGCGGGGTATAATGGGGACTACACTCTTTAGCCACACTTAAAAACTACACTAACGTAGCGCAAGCGCCATCAGCACATCATTTGCAAGCGGTTATTAACAAATGACGTCCTGTTGGCGCTTGCGCTACGTTAGTTCTGTGTTACGTTTGCCTTAAGTGTGTGATTTCCCATCATACCTCGAGTCCCCGTCTTATACACTGTTGCCCTAAAGTTTAGGTTTAGACAGTGTTTAGGGCCTAAAAACTGTCTAAATAGATTCTGAAACATAACTCCGACAAACGTTTCTCCGCTTAACGATTCATTCCTGGACGGTTCGACGACAGAACCTTTCCTCGACGAACGAAGTCATGAGTATTGTGTTTCATGAAGTATTGTATAAATGAAGCCATTTAAAGCCCCGCTGCGCGGGGCTTCTATTTCTGTGTTCAGGGTTTAAAGGAACCTAACTAACCGAACCTCGGGGTGCCCCTGATGTCGGATTTAGTTACTAGTATTATAATGTCAAACCATGGCTTTGTCGACGAATCGTTCTGCGGTGAAAGTTTTTGTCGTCGAACCGTCCAGGAATGAATCGTTGTGTCGGCGAATCGTTAAGCGGAGAAACGTTTGTCGGAGTTATGTTTCAGAGTGGTCTAAATAAAACAAGTAATAAAATGCAATGGTGATTATATTTTTCTCAAATATTAAATAATAATGCGTAATAAACATTGTTGTAACTATCAAACAAAAGTTGTTAAAAGTATGTACAACATGGAATTGTAACATTTAACCATTTACAGGAAGACTTTCTTGTTTTATCGCTAAATAGTTAAAAAATAAGTCATTAAGTAGTTATTTTAGTTAAATATTACAGCCGGTATAAAAATAACTAATTAATCATTAACTAAGTGTTGATGAAATATATTTTACATTGTAGAATAACAAAAAAATATTAATATAAAATTCGACCTTTTCCAAAAGATTGTCTTATAATAACGTCTTTCATTGGTTTCAACAAATATCACAAAAACCTTTAAGAAAACGGTCAACGTATACATCAAATAATAAAAAAAATACAGAAATATCTTCCCATAAATAATTAAAAATTTATAAACACTCATCCATCTTACATTCACACATTTACTTACATAAATACATACATGTAACATTAAATATTTGTTTTACTTTTTATCTACTTGATTGTTACAAATCATAGTTTTTTTTTTTTTTTTTAAACTATATCGGTTACTTGTACAAATACGGAATAAGTTAGAAATTGTACTATGTTTTTAATACGCCTGTCTTGCAAGGCTAGGGGCAAAAATAACAGATCAATCGTCATTTATTTGAAAATTCAATAGAAGCGCTTGGCGGTTTGAGATTATTTCGGTTTTCACGTAAAAGATATTTTGATTTGAAACGAGAAAATTTTATCAAGGGCTATGCCCAATTATGGCTAAGCTCCGCCCCAAAGGTTGACTATAGTTAAGCGAAGATGCGCTGTGTTTAGCTAAAATATGCTGCTGTGTTTAGCTAAAATATGCTGCTGTGTTTAGCAGCAACGCGGTGATGCTCGGCTTAGCACTTTTCGCGTGACAGATTGCAACAAAATGTAGCTACACTAAGTGAAACACATCAAGTTTTTTTCTTCATATAAATTAACTATGCGTAGCTAATTAGACTTTGACACAACGCAACAAAGCTTAACTTTGATTCAGCCTTTTGTAACGCGTGGTTTTCATGCATCATGCAGGGAAGTGTCAAAATCATTTGACAAAACAGTATGAAATTACTAAATAGTTTTTTTTTCCTACTACATTACAATGATATACACAATAACAATTTAAATCAACAAATAAGATCACAAACAATTTGATTTAACTGACTATCTAAGTATCAAAATTCAAAGTTGTCACTGTATTTATTATATTTAACTACACATATTTTTTTTAAATATACAACAAATTGGTTTCAAAAGTTGAATAAAACGGAAAAATGGTTTTCTACGAGAAAGATAACAAATTGAAATAAAATTCAGTAAATCTACTTAATAAAAATTTCTTTCAAATATAGTCATTTTATATTTGTGTCAAAATTGGATATTTTGAAAATAATTAAATATAATTGTATACCCTTTACGAAGCCGTCAACTGTGAGAAAATGTTGTTGGGAAACTATTTTTGGGGGAATATCACGTTTTAGTGCAATTCATACCAGCACAGAGGCCAATCAACGAAGCGTCAACGGGAAACTTTAAGTAGCAAATTCATCCTTATCTCCACAACGTAAATCCCAATTTTCCTCAAATAATTGAGAGGAAGTCGCGTATAATTATCGCTGTCAAATGCGCGCGTCTTTCTTTTTATCTCAGCAGAAATATGTAAGTTAAAGGTGAATTTTCTATGTTAAGTTTTAGATTGACTCTTCTACGATGACTCGACCATTAAAGCAGTCTTCAATGCAACTGACTGCTATTGGCGACATTAATAGATTTTTTAAAACTGTTTTTAAATTAAAATATTGGCTTTCTATAACTCCATAAGCAGGAAAAAATACAAGAATACATATTTTGACATTCGGCTTCGTTAAAGATACATTTTTACTCTACTACAGGTATGTATTGGAAAATATTAATTACATAACATGGATATTACATACAGTTAACATATTCCCATTAATTTAGTGTATTTACAATTATAATGAAAACAGATTTTGTTATCATTTTGAATTCAAAACTGTTATGAATTCTGTTATTTATTAGACAATTACCGTGTATTGGAATATTCATTATAGCAAAATTACAACATGCTATCCAAAATATTTAAGTTCGCATATTATAATCTAACTTTATTATAAGACCATTGTTCCAAGTTGCATAATATTTCTTATGGTTTTAAACAAGAACTCAACTTTTATGCTTGCGACTTGGTAGCGTTATTTTTGGTGAAAAGACCTTTACAGATAATTTAAACAATGCCATTCTTTTTCTGGTTGTTAAAAATAGCTGCACAATTTTTACGTATTGAGCAAAAAAACCTCTAATAAAAATAACTTACGGACAAACTTGGATCATACAAATATTTGTACCGTGCGAGAATCGAACCTTCGACACGCAGCGCCAATAATGGTGTTTTAAAATGTGTTTTTAACGTAAATTATTTGTGGCTATAATACATATTTATGAATTCTGTAGAACATGCGCATTGTCACAATATTCTGTAAATCTGTCTATGCACAAGAAACTGTTATAGCGCTACAAAGATAATTTGGCGCTCGGATGACGTTGTCAAAGCGCTGCTGCTATAGTAAAAACGGGATATTTATCATGCATTACAACAAAGTAAATATCCTATTTTATGCTCTAAATAAAGTTTTAGTGATCATGTAAGTTTAAAAATTAATAGAGCGCTATATGGTCAGGATTTGAGAAGAAATACAAGATAAGAGATATTAGTTCCGATTTTGACCGCGCGTCAATATATCCTTGTAAACTTCCAGCTATTTAGAGAATTCGACTAGTGGGGTGCCAACAGCCAAAACAATAATATGTCACATATCATGAAATTATTTATAAATGTATCACCACTAGTATAGCTTTTTCGGCTACTGAGGATAATGATCAGTTTTAAATTCATGTAAGTTCCGTTCAGGAAAATAATTATAAGTAATGGAGGAATGGATGCGTCAAAAAATCCCGTGAAAAATCTTAAAAATGTTGCTATTGAGTACGTGCACGACGGCGGTGGGAGTAGTACTATTCGATTGCAGCGCTCAAGGTGGCGAAAAGAAGAACTAATAGGGGTTTATCTCAGAGGACATTCAGTTTTGCCAACTGCTAAAAACGCGCTAATCTCAGGAACTTCTGGTTCGAATTGAATAATTCTTTTTGTGTTAGATAGTTCATTTATCGAGGAAGGCTATAGTCTATTTAGCATCACGCTATGACCAATAGGAGCAGAGCAGCAATGAAAAATGTTGTCAAATCGGGAAATTCTTCTTGAGAGCTTCCCTTGCGTACGCTGCGTAAACGGTTTATATTACGCAAAAATGATGTATGACGGAATTGTTCTTCATGAAACGTTCTAAAATAAAGTCCGCGACAGCATATGTCTATCTTTAAAGATTAACTCACCATAACCTTTCTTTTGGAAATCAAATTGGTTTTAAAAGAATACATTTCTTGCGACAAAGTTTTAATGAATATAGTATTGATCCATATAAAAAAAAATGCGTTAATCATTACAAGCATTTAATTTTAAACAAAATGCCCTTGACATCATTTGATTTCAACGAATATCTGACGTGATATCGTAGTTTCTTCAACGGCAGGTGTTGGGGCGCAGTCGGAATACGACGGCTCTGACATTCAGCTCTGTCGTCTGTACGTAATTTTTTATAATCGCATTATTCCGCTGGAAGAAATAGTTTTTGTGTTGTAAACTGTAAGAATACTAGCAGAAATAGTAAATTTAAGTTTTATTGATTCCCAAGCGGTTCTTGGAAAGATGAACAATGCAGGAGATGGTTAGCTGCCGTGAAGAGAAAAAGTGAATAACATCATAACCCTAATTTTAATCCTTTAATTGATATTTTTCTTATAGAATACAGTTTGCCTAGGCTTATTTAATTTTGTTCAGTGCCAATGAATCGCCATGGAATCCAAAACCAAGTGATTTGTTAAAGAATCTGATTTCAATAAGAACGGTCAGAGCCCCTAAAGTTGCGAACGCTAGGTGGCGCTGATGTCGTGCACGTTCTCAATACGACCCGATATTGTGACAAAATGAAATTTTTAGTACTAGGAAAAGAAATTGTTTGTACAAAAAAGCGAATTAATAATGACATCTCACTAAAATACCAAAGAAAATGCAAAGATTGTATTTATGTCTGTATTTCCCGACAGCTATAACCTTGGGGTCGAGATAGTGGTCAAACGCCAAACTATCATTAAATAATAAAAAATACTGTTATGATCTAATCTTAAGTTTCTGTATGCCAAGTGAATATCCCCAGTCGCCCAAACCGCCATCTACCGGACTCCATAATCAGAAAGTAATTCCAAGAGCTGAGCTCTCATACTATAAGACGCATAAATCACAAATAAAATTATACAAAAATAAACATTTTTAGCCAAGGATTACAGGCAAAGTCGTTGATAAAAAATATTTAAATAAAATTATCGCAAACCACACACGATATAATTATAGTCTAGAAGAAATGGAATTATATAAAATAAAACTAGAAATGAAATAATGGAGACTATTTATAAAATAATGTAATGAACATGATTTACTTACAAATAGAATAATAAGAGAATTACATAACATTAAAAATCCGAAATATTTTACGATCAGTATCACAATATTTATTCAGGATCATAAAATAAAATACTTAGTTCCGTTCACATGGCGACAATCAATACGACGTCACAAAGAAAATCACAAAGTCAAATTGTGATTTTGGGATCAGGGGGGGTATTACAACGTGTTAAAACCAGGCTTATTCCGGCGAGTGAAAGTGACAGAGCTATACGAGTCGTCTAGCGCCATCTCGTTCACTCACTGGAACAAGCATGGTTTTAAAGCGAAAGTTATTCCAGTGTGTGAAAGAGACAGCTATACAAGTCGTCTAGCGCCATCTCGTTCACTCACTGGAATAACTGTCGCTTTTAAGATGACATGGTAGGCCACCAGTTTAAATATCGTAAAAGACGCACCATGTGAACGACCTTTATAAGTTGACGTAGTATCGCCTCTTAAAATATGTTTCATAATGACATAATGTGGGTATTTTTACATCTCTACCTATACTTTTCATCAACCGTGAAAATTACAGTTAAAGAAATAACTAGCTAACAAAGAACAAAGAACATGAAAGATATTTTTACACAGTCTAAAACAAAGTCGCTTCCCGCCGTACGTCTGTATGCTAAGATCTTTGAAACTCCGAAACGGATTTGAATGCAGTTTTCATTAATATACAGAGTGAATTCAAGACGAAGGTTTACATGTATAATGAAGGCCTATCCGCACACAACAGTGCCGACATGTACCGTTCTGTGACGTGCTGTTCATACATGGTGACTTTTTTACCATCGTCCAAAATTTTTCTATGCATTATGTATCAATCACTAAACCCATTTTTGAAAAAAAATCGATACGTCAAATTGTCATATTAAATCATTTTCTCATCCGCTCTGTGTGGTCACTAAGCTAAACGTTAATAATATACACTTGCCGACGCATGAAACGGGCAGAGCGCACCCCGCTGACCCCCCGCCCCGCCCCGCTACACCTGAGCGACACATCACAGCGCGGTGTCCAGGTTCATCAACTTTTTATAGATAACATTGAGACGTGATATCTCGATATTTTTGTATTGATTGATACAAAAAGAAAAAACACGTTTTCAATGATTTTCGCCAAAGATTAATATATTAAAATTTGGATGGTGACTAAAAAATCACCCTGTATATACGAGTGAACGAAAATCACTGAACGGCACTGTCACTGATGAGTACGGATAGCGTCGTACAAAATGTATGATACAGTATCATATTTCACTGACACTGATCGATACGGTACTGATCACGTCACGGAACGGTACGGTACGGAACGTGTCGGCACTGTTTTGTGCGGATAGGCCTAAATCTAAATTGTACCCGTGCAAAGCAAGGACGGGTCACTAGTATAATATTAGCTATAACATATCGCATGTGGGCGCGCATTTGATCTACCATCGAGCAGTAATTCGCTAGTTTACAATATAACTATTCTACGTTACATTATACATACATATACATACAATTGTGTTTACATCTATATGTTATCAGCTTCATCGTGGAACTTATCACCATTTTTTGATAAACGTCTGTGGGAGACAAAAAAGAACGGTTATTTTTTATACATATGGCGCGGTTAAACGTTACCATGTCGTCTATGTAAAAATACTCGCACTACACTGAGCAATCGGCGCTATGTTTAATACGTACCGAGTACTCGTCCATCGTTTGTGTGGGCAATCATTTTTCACGCTTCATAGCTCGTTCAAAAAGTGCACCGTTAAACCGCATTTTCACTAGGGGACATTTGTTCCTTGACTCTGTCGTTCCATACGAAATTCACGTCGGGCGACATCGCGCGGGACATATACGGGTCGGTCGACTTGTTGAATGTTGACTCAACTTGACTCGAGTAGAAACTGACTAATGGGAACAAGGGAAATGTCGAGCAACATTATTCTACAAAGTTGCAGAGACCACGTTAATGTTGCGCGATATGTCTCCGCGACATGTCTCTAAGTGAAAATGCGGCTTTAGTTGCTCAACTGTGCCAAAGCGCTGACAATGCGTTGCAAATACAGCGCGCGATACAAAATCTCATTAAAAACTGGCTTGTGCGTCAAGGGCATCAATTCGTTTGACATATAATGGGGAAGCTATGGTAGTATTTTGACCACTGGCAATGTATACTTTCGTATTGTTCGTGCCAATTAGATTAGTGTTAGTAAGCTCACCTATCTAGCGACTGGCTGTCGCCTCACCACCACGAGAAGAACGGCGACTTGTGCTGGAAGCGTTGCTGGAACGAGTCGAAGAAGCGGGACGACGTCGACCCGTTCTTGGACCTAGACGAGAAGTAAATGTAAAGTTAATTAAATGATTAACAGGATTTTATACTTATAACAACCATTTTAAAGGTTTGCGAGGTCTGCACTTATTTCGATGTTAGATGTCGTTCAAAAACACTCTATGATGTTAAGTAAGTCTTGCACATTATAATGTCGTATATTCCAAAGACATTTTTGGGATCAAATCAGCACATAGTGTTCGACAGTCCCTTCCGCCCTGCCCTGGGTGGGAGGACTCATTTGATGATTTTAAAACGATATAAAAACCCTTGTCGAAGCCCTAGTCCTGCTACACAATGTTAGTACTACACACCTCTCAACAATGACAGCTGGCATCTGCACGAGCTGCACGGGACTCTTGTTGTCCTTGAGCGCCTGCGTGAGGTTGAGGACCTGTCCCCTCATGACGGACATCTGTCGCTCGAACAGACTCTTGTCGAAGCCCTTGTCCTGCTGTGACAATGTTAGTTGTTTTGTGAACATTTTGCTACTATCATGCACACTACTGTGATGGTAATGTATTATATATGGATAAGATATTGTTATAAATAGAGACCGGATTATATGCAACTGAAAATTGGCGAAACATGCATGCAAATATATGTCTGAAATATGCAACTGCAATATGCAACTTTGTAGCATATTTACATAGGCATATAAACATTTTTTTAAATATTTTAGTGACGTGTCTCTTGTTTAACAGAAATCTTGCTCAATTAAAAAAAAGTATTTAAAAAAATCTTTTTCGTCTATTACACTACAATTGTAAAATATTCAATAATAGAAAAACTAGCCAATAAATAATTGCCTTTGCAAATATGCATTTTCATGTAATCCAGTCTTTAGTAATTACTAATAATAATAAATAAATAAACATTTATTTGCAGACCTTGAAGTCCATAGTAGAATATTAGTACCTACACATTACAATTATTAATGAATTTAAATACAATTAATACTCAAAATAACAATAACACAATCAAAACATAATCAAACACATAATCAAAATCATAATCAAAAACATAATCAAATAAATAAATAAATAAATCTAATGCTTTAAGAGAATGATATGAACTATCAAGGAGTAAAGTTCCTAGATACTCAGTATAATATTAATTGGTATAATATTATTAAATAAAAATATGTCTATCATGTCAAAAAGTTAACAAAAAATATAAAAAAATATTTGAATAAAATTAATGAACTGAAAATCTATAATTTTATTTGGGGGACATTTACATGGATCTTTTGGTTATAGGTCGCCCGATTGCTTATGGAAGCATATTACCGGGATAACGATGAGTATATTGGTTTCGGCGTATAAAAGTTATGATGTAATTAAGAAACTCACACATACGTCATGAACATAGCCCGGAGTAGGTAGATTGATTTTATGTACAATCGACAAAGTGGAATTATGACCCATTTTGACAATAAATCGTTTGAATATGTCAAATTGTCAAAGATCAAAGTCATTACCATGGATATGTATGTTTTCACGAATGTGGACCTTATTGTATTTGAATGTCTGTAAGAAAATAAGCTTATGGTGGGTCATAATTCCACTTTGTCGATTGTACTTGTATCACGAACTCTTATAAATCACAACTCATAGAAAAAATAACATGGTTATGCCTTTTTCCCGCGATTTCATTACTTTACTTACGGGATTTTTAACAGATTTGGCTGAAATTTAATTATTTATATAACTCAAAGGTGACTGACTGACATAGTGATTTATCAATGCACAGCCCAAACCACTAGACGGATCGGGCTGAAATTTGGCATGCATCTAGATGTTATGACGTAGGAATACGCTAAGAAAGGATTTTGAACAATTCTACCCCCAAGGGGATAAAATAGGGGATGAAAGTTTGTATGAAACTTTGTCAATTTTATAAAAAATACATTGTTAAGTTCCGACATCCACGCGAACGAAGTGGGCACAGCTAGTTTGAAATAAAGATGGCTTACCCTATGTTTACTTACCTATGTACACATACATGTTCAAAACAATTTTAAAATTCCGGAAAAATCTCTATAAAATCCCGGAATCCCAGAGACATGTCCATATTAATGTAAACGTTTTAGGTTATTGACCCCAAATCAATCTACCTACTACGGGCTATGGTCATGAATCATAAAAACTAACATTCCTTTTATGGGTAATAAAAAGGGAGGATCTTCGACTACACAGGCTTTTTTGTGCCTGATGAATATTGAATATCTACTTAAATGATAGGTCAATAATTTAGCAACTTACTTTGAATAATACATTTAGTTCATCACATAGCTCTTGTACGAAGTTCATATCCGATAACAATGGAAGCACTAACTCCCTGAAAATAAAGATAAATACATGTTTAGTTTGATAAAAGATACACTTTAGTATTTAATTTAATTTATGGACAAATTAATAACTCTGAATTAGATGAAAAATTATAAAAGGCTAAGTAGATTAAGACAAGTAAGAATTTCACATATTAGTCTTTATATTTCTTTGCCAAACTGGCCATATTTTCATACACAAAAAAAAGAATCATGTTGAAAACATGACCAGAAATTGCACATAATATAGTGCAATAGATATAGTCTGATTTTAGGTGATTAATATACAGGGTGGAATTTTGTAATGCCACCTGGAGGGAAAGTACTCTTAATACTGCAGATAGAAAATTTTACTCAAAGGAAACATTCCTTTATTTTTGAATCGTCATTATGCTGACACTACTTAAGGCGCGCGTGGAAGACAACGCGCCGTTGACCTGGGCATGGTCCATGGTCGGAGAGCGAGTCACCCATTACTCGCCGTCCGCATGCCCGCGCCTACGGTGGCAGTTGATCGTTTGCCGACGACCGAAGCCGTGAGCGTCTACCACTGCGGCTGGGGTGTGAGGTGGACGCTGTCCTCTCTCTCACGCGTCTCGCCTCCTCTAGCTAGTAATAATAAATAAATAGTATGTCTGACTTAGTCTCGTGGCTGAAGGGTAGCTTGGCCTGCGGCAGCCAGGCCCAGTGGTACGGGTAGGCGCGCCAGCTGTCGGGGTGCTTGAACGGGAAGGCCAGGCCGTTGTCGATGGCCGCGATACGGACCTCCGCGCCTGTCCACTCCTGGGAAACAAACAATTATTTCATAACTACTTGCCAATAGCAATCTGTTAATATTATTCTCACCTAAAAATACTATGAGTTAAAAATAACACATTCACGATTCCGCTTTCATTTTCTTTTATAACATTAAGACCTTTAAGAAATTTCGACACACAATAAGACGTTGATTTAAATGTTTCTTTGTTTCAAATACGAAGTAATATGATAGGTACTACAAAGGGGCAGAACGGCGAGTAACAGATGCCTCGTCGTGCGCATTTACCACACCAAAAAAATAGCTTACAAACTATTACATTAAGGACAAAGTAATATGAACTCACGGAGGGGTCCCTAAGGTCTACATCGGCGTGCGGCGGCGGCTGCTGGCTGGGCGAGTCGTACTTGATGAGCCAGTTGTCGTTACCGCGGTCTGTGTTGCGAATTATGTAGTCTAACACCACTAGGCGCTCGAATTGTAGCTGGAATCTGAAACAGGAAAAAAATTAGGGATAAAAACGAGAAATAAATGGGAGTTGCAAAAGACTAATTGGTAAGAGACCTGTAGTACTATTAATGGAATCAAATATAGCATCTCACAATTAAGGATCCATTAATATTAGTAGTTATTTTTACCCGTGGTGCAAGGCAACGGGGCTTCTCCCAGTTGTAATGTCCCTTTGTACCTGTTGGCCTCGTTTTGTTCTGTCTCCTGCATGGAGGGAAGTGGAAACATATTTTTCCTACTCTTCCACTATTCTTTTCTGATTAATTTCGTTGCAGGATCCAAGACAGGTAAATTCATTCTCCGGGACACGACGAGCTTGCAGTGGTTTGAAAATAGCGTGGTGGGTTATTCGCAAAAAAAAGGAGTCTCTAGTATGTACTTATCCAGAAGACGCAAGTTTGAGTCTCACTCGCAGAAGATATTTCTTTTCTCAAAAAAAAAAGCTATAAGATACGCGACACAGGCAATAATACTGTTACGTCGATAGGATTACGAGACTAATCTATAAGCTTCTATAAGCTTCTCGAAGGTTCCACAAGGTTCTCGACTGTTCTACTGAAGATTGGTCTGGAAGTTTCTAGAAAATTCTACCCTGTTCTAGATGTTTCGAGATGGTTCTGGAATGTTCCAGAAGGTATGGGACTATGTAGAAGTCTATGGATGTTTCCAGAACATTCTACCATCTTCTAGAAACATCTAGTGGGTCCGGCCGGGATATAAATAGGGCGCCGATTGGCGACCTGAGTCATGGTTTTGACTCACGAAAGTGAACTCGAAGCGGTCTTTAAGTGACTTTTACGTGTGTGTATAAGTGTTGAGTAGTGTTAAGCGTTTGTTTTAATTAGTGATTCGTGTGTTAATAAAGTTTATTTGGTTTTAATTGGTGTTAATTAATTTATCCCAATACCCAGCTCGTAACAATACATAGGCAAATAATTCTAATAATACTCACTTCCTCATAACATGTGGCGGCGGCGGGTCCTGCTCGAACCGCCGCAGCCAGTAGTCTGCGTCCTTGTAACCCTCCACGAACAACTGGAATGAACCCGCCTGTAACACAAGTACAAACATGTAGCCAACGACGATATAATACTAGACTCCTAATAACAGGCGACCGATGTCTGCCAACACATTAGGCAAAAAAGTCTTATATCCGTCTCATTTCGACCAATCCTGTGAGCCGTAAACATACGTTGAGACAGAACAGACCTTGAGTTAGCCAATCACAACGCAGTACCCCGCCCCCCTCGCTTACGTAGTACCTCAGCGAGTTGGCAGAATAGTTTTGTTCGTTAGATCGTGCAATGCGTAGTCTAGTATTATATCGTCGTTGCATGTAGCATTATTAATACAACAAATGTTTGAAGAAAGGTACATTGATTCTTTTCAAAGAATGTTAGCTCACAATATTATGTTTGTTGTTGTACCTATATTTCCACAAACAGCAGAGGGCCAAAGCTTGCCGGGGTCGTGGGAATTACCGAATTACCGTGACCCTGGAACGTAAAGGGCTATTGAAGGACACCGTGGATTTTAGTCAGTACGAATCTGACAGTCCCTCCCGCCATGCCTTGGGTGGGAGGAGTCATTTGATGATTTTACCACGAAAAAAAAACCACGAACAGCTAGTCCTGGAACAATTACTTATTGGCCGTGCAAATATTTGGTCCGTGTGAGAAACGAACCCTGATAAGTGTCGTCTGAGATATATTGTCTGGCATTTAGGAAAAGAAATTGGTACTGCTAAAGTATAGAAGCCGGTAAAATTACTGTCACTTTTCAACTTTGCGTTGTTGTCGAAAAAGTCAGCGCCATTCATTCAGACTTGCGTCTCCGATCAACTAAAAGTGAAAATCATCCTTACCACTACGATATAATGATGCAATTCGGCTGATTTATGTCATCGTAGTACGCTAGATTTTTCCCACGTTTTTATAAACTCACTTTACTATCTACCCACAAATAAGCGTATAGTTTATATTGTCAGTGGCTTTATGTCATAAGTAGTAAGGACGATATTCCTATGTCCATGTCAATGTCAGAATCATCATCACCATCAGCCGGAAGACGCCCACTGCTGAACATACGCCTCCCCTTAGACAACCACGCCGAACGACAATTCGCCACTTGCATCCATCGGCTGCCCGCGACCCTCACGATGTCGTCGGTCCACCTAGTGGGAGGCCTGCCTACGCTGCGTCTGCCGGTCCGTGGTCGCCACTCGAGAACTTTTCTTCCCCATCGGTTGTCAGTTCTACGAGCGATGTGGCCTGCCCATTGCCACTTCAACTTGCAAATTTTATGAGCTATGTCGGTGACTCTGGTTCTTTGCCGAATGTTCCGGATTTTATCCCGCAAAGAAATTCCGAGCAATGTCAGAATAACCATAACTAGACTGCTAAAGGTCTTACCTTAGGCGGTAGTCCCATTCTATTGAACCGCAGATTGGGGAACTGCTCGGTGATTGCTCGCTTCAATCGCGAGCGCTCGCGGTCTATCCGCAGGTAGTTGAACGTCTCCGATACCAGCTTTACCACCTGGAAGACAATACAAACGTATTTAAGAGCGCATATTCTGAAAGTAAGAGCAGTGGTGGCCCAGTGGTATCGGTCCCGACTTACGAGTTGTAGGTCGTGGGTTCGAACCCCGCCTGGCCCATTACTTTGTGTAATTTGTTTCATCACCACTGCTCTCAAAACGGTGAAGGAAAACATCGTGAGGAAACCGGCATGAACCAAAAATTCGAAGACATGTGACATCTTCTAACCCGCACTGGGCCCGCGTGGTAGATTATGACCCACTCCCTCTCACAAGAGAGGAGGCCTGTGTCCCAGCAGTGGGAACATTATAGGCTGATGATGATGCTGATTAAAGTTGGCAATGTCGCAAATGGCTGTCAAATATTTACAAGTTTCAATTAATTTTACAAATTTACTGTATGAAAATAAGAAATTTGGCTCTGTAGTGCACTAAAAAGTTGATTAAGGAATGCAATAATTAATATCGTAACACCGAATATATAGTTTTAGACGTAAAAAAAGCATTTGGAAACATTCCAAATGCCTTTTATACACCTGAAACGGTTACAACATCAAATTCAGTGTTTTAATTGCATTTCTATATCAGTTTTCTAGTGCACTGTCAAATATTTACAAGTTTTAATTATAAAACTTGTAAATATTTGACAGCTATTAGCGACGTTGCCAACTTTCTGGTTATGCGGTCTTAAATAACAACATTACTTAGCTTTCCGCTGCCTGGTGCAGTGGCTAAGCGGTCGTACGTGTCGCGGGTTTGAATCTCACACGGAACAAATATTTAAATGACCGACAGGTAGTTGATTCGGTTCTGGTTGTTTGTAAATGTTTGTAGACGCACCCACAATACAGAAGAAATTACTAGTTTAAAAAAAAACTATGGATTTTATTTTTTCATCATTATAAAATTATCAAATGAGTCCAGGGCAGAAAGTCGAAAGTTTTTTGTGACCTCCCAAAACAACAAATGACCGAGGTTCTTGTTGAACCACAATCTAGGTTATTCAGCATAAATTAATACATCGTGTAAGTTTACATCAAGTTGAATCAACTGCGAGGTCAATTCAGTGCGTGTGTACTTAATTACTTGAAGCATACTTAAGTTGTGGAAAATCTTGAAATTGGATCTAGTTTTTATTTATTGATTTATCCGATTAATTTTAAATCAGTTTTGTGTTTGAATTCAGAACGTAAAGGTGCGTACAGACCATGTAACAATGTTATATAACACTACAAATGTATGTAAAATGTTATATAACATGACCACACTATGAAAAATGTTATATAACAATGTTATGTAACATGTTATGTTACATAGTCTGTACGCACCGTAAGGAAGAATCATTATTATTTCCGTTTACTTTATATAAAGTACAACTAGATTCTGCCCGCGGTTCCACCCGCGTTTTGTTAGGCGTTTGGCCCTTTATTTGCCCCATCAGTTCCCTTTCAGGAGCCCGAGGAAATCAAAGCGCCGACGATCCGGGCCTTGTCCTTGATCGGGCGGCAAGGTTCCCATTACTTGCCGCCCACAGTCAGTGCCAATTTACCCCGTGATGTCCGACGTCTTGGGCTCCGCTCCTTATTGGCCATAGCGTGTTGTTATGTAGCAAGGGTGGCCAACTTGATTAGACATAAGATCTATTGTTTACTAACGATACCCTGTGTGATCTACCAATTACATAATTTTTGAAATCTTAAATGAAGCAGCATAGTTAAGTACACAATCATGAGTATTTTCATAGATCAGTCTTAGGAGTTCCTTTTTCATATTACAATCATGTGAGATTGATTTTTTTTTATTTACTTAATACTTTGAAATGGAAGTCTGAGTTGAAGATGTTTTTATCAACATAATTATAAAGATCCTACAATATTATTTATATTTTTTGCCTTGCCACGATCGACTGGACTAATAGTCGCGATCGACCGGTCGATTGCGATCGACTGATTGGCCACCCCTGTTATACATATAGCCTCCTTTCTCGATAATTGGACTATCCAACACAATTTCTTTTTGGTTCCAACCGTAAGTACACTGAGATTAGCGTGTTAAACAAAACAAACTTCTGCTTTATATAATATTAGTATAGATTCAATTAAGATGTTCATCTGTGTCTTTAGTTTTATAAAACCTTTTTAGTATAGATGAAACCATGTTAAAACATAAATTAATCAAACCATCTCATATAAGAAATGTTAAAACTACTTTATTGAAGTAGTTTTAACATTTCAACATTAATTAGTAAAAAATAATCATCATGTTACTACGCACATGTTTTATCTGTTGATACATGACCTACGATGGTACGGTGTCATCACGAGCGTCCAGCGTTCAATAAACTTTATATTTATTGAATTTATTAAATGATTTTTATTTAATAATTTACCACTCAAAACATATAGTAGGGGCGGCGAGGAAGGGATTTGTGTTGTGACTCGAGCGCGTCAGATTATTATAGGGGAGAATCCTTGCACCCTTTAATGTACCTGTACCAAATATCAACCCTTAATATTGTGGGGTTTGTTTGGGAGAACCCGTCAGATTAGTAAAAAAAAATCGATCCGCAAAAATACTCGAGCGCGTCAGATTAAGAAAAGGTAGATTAATTACGTTCAGAAGAGTGTTTATCTCAATAATCTGACAATTTGAGCATGGCATTTGGAAATGAGCGAGTCCTGAAGTTGTAAAACAAAAACGTAACGCCTGCTCGTTTTTTATAGCAATCAACGTTCCGTCCAATTAATTTTTATTATTTGTAAGGCGTTTTCGTTTTTGGGTCTTCAACCGCTTGTTACGGACAACCCCCTCGAATTAATCGTCAGATTATTATGTAATGGTAATCAGAAATATAAAGCGCGTTTACACTGTAAATGGCTGACGCGCTCGAGTACTTCTTTACAACTGTTTTTTTTTTACAGTTTTAAAAATGTTTACACGCCTTCTCCCCCACTAAAATAGAAAACTTGTCAGAAACTTTTTTCTTTTTATAACATAATCTTTCAAATCCAATAGATTACCATGGCGCTCGAGGAACTGCAGATTTAGCATCCTCGCCTCCCCTACTAATATAATATTTTTAATAATTCTATATTTTCAAACTGCATAAAGAATATTATATTATTCAGAGTTTCACAGGACTGTGTCAGAGCGGACTGAAATGTTGTCACCAAGTATGACGTCACATCGCAGAAATGCACGATGCGAATCAGATCGCAAGTTTTTGCGATGCATTCGTGCGAGATCGCAAACATTTGCGATGAGATGCGAATTCGCGGTTTTGTGTGGGAGCTCTAAAAGCGTCGGGTGTACTGAATCCGGGGGTTGTAGGTTAATAAAAACCGGCCAAGTGCGTGTCGGGCCACGCACAGTGTAGGGTTCCGTAGTTGCCCATCAAAATACTTATGCGAATTAACTAAACTGATTCGCTGAATTTAATTTTAAAGAGAAGAATTTTCAAAATCGGTCCAGGAGTCTTTGAGAAATCGGGGAAAATACATAAAAAAAAGATTACGACGAATTTAGAACCTCCCCCTTTTTTGAAGCAAGTTAAAATAGTTGACGATAAAAACCTACCTATCCCCAAAAAACATACCGTAAAAACAAATTATTTAAATATTACAGCTGTAAAAAAGCTTGTTCTCCGATACATTTTGTTTAGGAAAATGTTATCCAAGTACATTTTATAAGTTGGTCGACTATTACTCGTTAAGTTGTAAACTACTTAGTCATGATAATTTTCTTTTAAACTTCGTTATTTAAACTACTATTGTGAATTTTTTCACACCCCCAAACATAACCGTTTAGCTGGTAGAGGGGGGGGACACTCGAGTCGAGCAAAATTTAGCACTTTAAAGCTTAATATTTCACAAACGAATTTTTTTATCAAAAAATTGTTAATGGAAACTATCAATATTTTTTAAAGACCTATTTAATAATACCCCACACTAAGGGGTACGCGGGAAAAAAAAAAACATCCCCTCTTTACGTGTACAGGAGGTACCCTAAAAAAAATATTTTACGAGATTTTATTTTACCACTTTTTCGGCACAACAAATCCGTATATTTACACCAAATTACAGCTCTCTAGTACTGTGCGTCTCTGAGCTAAACTGCGGACAGACGGACGGACGGACGGACGGACATGGCGAAACTATAAGGGTTCCTTGTTGACTACGGAACCCTAAAAATGAACATAAATGTACTAAACAGCAGATTATTTTTAGCTGACTCCAAAACAAGATAAAAAAAATCACCTAACGTATGTTTGTGATGCGCTAATCATCTTCAAAACTACGCAACCAATTTAATTTTCGATTTCCACCTTCCACCATCACTAAGATAATTTATTCCGGAAGGCAACCCATTAGATTATAAATTAACTCAATTATGTCTAATTCCATTAATTGAATACAAGACAAATAAATAATACCGCTCTATTTTACATAATATTATTGTAAAATACCAGTTTTGAAAACGTCAAAAAGGTAAATTGTATATTTTTAAACCTGGAACTTACATAAATGTGAATTGATAACGCATTCGTGCGTCAAACAAAACATTGGCAAAACTATTTGGAGCTATAAAAATAAACATAAAATACATAAGGAATGTGTTTTATGTAATAAAATATATTCTAAAACATTGCGTTAACGTTATATGAATCAGGCAGTTATCAACTACTAGCGGCCCGTCCCGGCTTCGCACGGGTGGACATGATGATTTTCGTCCTCTAAAACCTGGCGCTGATGGTTACAAACACAACAAAAAAAGAAGTAGCCGAATCGGTCAAGCCCCGTTTTCGAGTTATGAGCTTAGCAACACATTTTGCGATCTATTTTTATATTATAGATAGAAGATTGAGAAAATCTACTTCTAGCGACGAATTTCGGTTCAGGTTCGAATGAATAGTGAGTCTAACCCATTTCTATTACAGGCTAGATCAGGAATGGTGGCCATGTGGTAGTGGCCACGACTTACGAGTCCAGTCTTACCAGTCAGTGTGTGATTTATTTCATCACAACTGCTCTTAAACGGCGAAAGAAAAGATCGTGAGGAAACCAGCATGTTCTAGAACTAAAAATTCGAAAACAAGTGACATCTACCAACACGCATTGGTCCCTCGTGGTGGATTATGGCCAAAGACAATAAAGCCTCTTGACTGCTCATACGGGCGACTCAGGCTCACGACACATCAATGAAATTGCACTTATATTAGATGAAAATATGACTGACCATTTTAGTTTTGACCAGTTAATGGATCTCTCCACACGCGATTATTTTGATAACATTTTTAAATATTTCTGCTTAATATCAAATTAATTATGAGTTCTTGTTCAATTAAATGGTGTGGGAAATCATCTAGAACATCCAGCTACAAAAAGGATGGCATAACTTTTCATCGGTAAGTAAAATATATTTATAATTTGATAATAATGAATAATTGCAGGGCTCAAGCTAAACTGGTTGTTTACGTTTAAGGCACACAAAATGTACAACGCGTTGATGTCTTTTTGAAAAGTCCCTTACTCTCACTAGGTATTTTCAATAAGTGTGTCCCTTTCTATCTGTAGGCATAAATAGAAAGAGACAGATACATTGCTATAGTGTTGTGACAACTTCGAAACTAAGTCTTTAAAATATTGTCGATAAAAATAACGATGTTCCCTAACTGTAAAAAAAAGTAACGTTACTTAATGTTTACATTTTAGATTTCCAAATATTCCAGAAGTGAAAGAAAAGTGGATCAATGCTGTCAACAAGGAAAATTGGTTTCCAAAAAAAATAGCGTTGTTTGTTCAAGGCATTTCACGGAAGATTGCTTTGAAACCTTAAAGAACCGACGCCGTTTATTTAGTTCAGCAATACCGACTCTGTTTTTGCCTGTTTTGGTATGTTTTATTTTACATGTGTATTTCAGTTTGTATGTTTTTAGAAAAAAAATAAGAAGTACCTACATGTAAAATAAAAACTTTATAATTTACAGGCTTTACCAAATAAGACGGCTGATCTATGTATACATGGTTCCAACGACGATATATTACTAGACTCCTAATAACAGGCGACCGATGTCTGTCAACACATTAGGTAAAAAAGTCTTTTATCCGTCTCATTTCGACCACTCCTGTGAGCCGTAAGCATATGTTGAGACAGAACAGACTTTGAGTTAGCCAATCACAACGCAGTACCCCGTCCCCTTCGCTTACGTAGTACCTCAGCGAGTTGACAGAATAGTTTTTGTTCCTTAGATCGTGCATGCGGAGTCTAGTATTATATCGTCGTTGCATGGTTCTAATTTACCCGGGCCTTCCCATCTAAATATCTCACCAGTAGGTACATAAGTTAATTTATTCTAACGACGTGATTCGTGATCCTAGGCCGCATTGTTACAATATTTAATGCCTGATGTATAATTACTGGATTTAGTATCAATAAATAGGACAAACTTACGATCAAATACCCTCCCAGAAATGCAAATTTGATGAATATAACGTACCTGGAACTTCCTATGATAATGTCCTCGTTGTAAGTTAATTTTAAAATAATTGTCTCGTACAGGAGGATCGTCCAACCTAGGCGCAAAATTTTTTCTTTTGATTTTTTTTTATGATTTTATTAACCTTGATTTAATTTTAGCATTAATTTAAATAAAGTTAAAACAGAGTTACGTAAGTGTTTTATTTGCACCCAGTTAACGCCCAATTACTATAGTTAATAAAAAAAAGAATAAGCAGACATCGTTATGTTCTATTTTATCGATATTAGGTATTGTAGTAAAACTGTCTTGTGCATCACTATGTTTGGAACATTTGTCCTGACATTGTTGCATCGGCCAATCACAACCGCTGTTTTTTCTTCGTCCCCCGACCCGCAGTGGTGAGTCGTGTGCCTAGGCGAAATCGATCTATGAGCTCTCAAGTGGTTTAATTCTCTTTGATTATGGCCCACTCCTCAAAGAGAGGAGGTTAGTATCTCGTGAGAGTGGGAATATTTATTAGGCTGATGATGATAACAATAGCAAAGCAGCAACTTGAAGGCCATTTTCCAAAGAAAAAAAAATTTTTCAAAAAAAAAAAAAATTTAACCGCCTTCAAAAACAACCACAAAAATGGGTAAAATAACCTACAAAACTTTTAATACGGAAGTCGGTGACTTTTTCTTTATTAATTTCATTGTCTTTTTTGCCACCGACTTCCGAAAGAAAAGTTTTTGAAGTCGGTTAAAAAGATAATGATGCAGGTAAAGTACAGACATTGATATACACTCATGCATTCTCAATCTCATTATCGCCTCTGCTGTCTGCACCGATTGCATGATGCAAAACGTGCTTTGCACATAAATTAGAGTTTAAGGAAAAAAAAACGATAATAAATTGGGCAACCCAGCGATGCACCAGTAATATTATTGCCAGATATTTATTGGAACAAACCACTGTAACTTCGGAAAGCCAAAGTCAACAATCCTCACGAAGTCACGAATAATGAATTTAACGTGGATCCCGTAGTGAAATTAAACAGAAAAGAATAGCGGAGGAGTAGGATAACCCAGTTACCGGATTAATCAAAAAGGGATGGAAAGAGTTCGTCTTTGCTTAGTGGATTGCCTAAAGAGCAATTACAGAAAGCTGTAATTTTCCTCCCGCTCTGTGTGTTGAGCGAAAGGGACTGTCAGACTTGACTAACTTGTTCCAGGGCCATGGTGCCCTTTAAAGACAGTCCCGCGACTCCTGCAGGAAATTTGGGCCTATAGTCCTTTAAGGCGCGCCGTCGACAATGATCAAGTCCTTGATCGGACGACGAGGTACCCGTTACTCGCCGTTCGCAAGCTCCGGATGCCCGACGAAGTTGGTATAGACCCTTAGGTTACAGCAAAGCCAACATTTTGGGCTTGTATAAAATACGGCTACTGGCTGGCTTTGCTACAATGAGTCAAACACTTTACGCTATTTCATTACGTTTCTAGACGTAGACAAAACTGTTTTGTCTAAGTCTGTATATACGACCTTTGTCTGCGAATGAGTTGCTTAATTTAGAGATCTCATAGCACGGTCACTGCACTCGATGCTCGAACAATGAAAATCCACGGATATACAACATGACTGATTCTTCCTGAATCAAATGTTTTTAATTGAGCTAAAATAATTATTTTTAAAAAACGAGTGTTGGTGATCAACACTCGTTTTTTTCTTATTTTGCCCCACATTAGGACATTCTCCTGTATTGTGGGTGCCTGTAGGCTGCAGGCTGCAGGCCACACGACAACTACTTGTACGCCATTTAAATATTTGTTCTGTACGAGAATCAAAACTGCGAAACGCTGAACAACAACTAATCGCTCAGTTACTGCGCCAACCGTACCTTTAAACCCCTCAACGTTTGGCTTCGGACACGCTGTAAGTCGCGTGCTAAGTTTTAAGAGTTAGTTGTACTCATCTCTTTACCCTTTTATCCCCTATTAATAATAATAATAATAATATTCCACAACTATCACACAACGCCATCTAGTCCCAAGCTAAGCAGAGCTTGCGTTATGGGTACTAGACAACTGATAAACATACTTATATATTTCTAAATACATACATATTATAGATAAATTACACCCAGACACAGAACAAATGATCGTCCTCGTCACACAAACATTTGTCCTGCAGGGCTAGCATGCGCAAGGCGACATTATCTCTTATTTTGTCGTTCTCGATTCGTTTGTCACTTTTCATAACATGCGCACCACGAGAAGATATCTCGTCGTGACTTCGCCTTCACGACGCGAGATAACCGATATTACCATTTCATGAAAACAAACCGTATTAGTTAAGTTACCTCGCAAAATTTTATCCTGCTGTCAGATTGACATTAAGTTTTGTTGTTTTGCTCGATTCGCGCCGTAAAAACGAATATTATTTTTATTTTAGAGAGTGAATATTATTTGTGGATTATGGATTTATATTAAACCGGCAAAATGATTATTTGTTCAATAAACTGAGCTGTCAATTGAATTTGACAACTAACATTGACATAAACTTATGACTCAATTCAGCGAATCCTCGCTAGTTTAATTTTTTTCCGGCGAAACATCGACGGAAGATTTAAACGCACCCCCTGTGGTTCGCTCGTGCTAAATATTTTCGAATTTGAAATAATTGTTAGATGGCTTTGGCATCAAAGAAATTGTAAGTATTAGATCAAAATCCCGTTACAGATGGCGGAGATGCATAATTTAGTTTATTATCACCTATTCAATGATGGCCCAGAGCAGTGGTGGCCCAGTGGTATCGGTCCCGACTAACGAGTTGTAGGTCGTGGGTTCGAACCCCGCCAGGCGCATTACTTTGTGTAATTTATTTCATCACCACTGCTCTCAAAACTGTGAAGAAAAACATCGTGAGGAAACCGGCATGTCCTAGAACCAAAAATTCGAAGACATGTGACATCCACCAATCCGCACTGGGCCCACAGAAATATTAAAAACAGGAGAAGTGGCAAGGGGACGTGTCCGCTACCATGTGGTTCTGAGCGGTACGCTCAGAAAGTGAAAAAATGGCCGTCACCGCGAGTTAGTCTGTTGTCAACCGCATTCGTGAAAAAAACGATTATGCCGTCTTGTTCGGTGCTTTTGTGCAAAAATAGAAACCAAAACAAATATTTTAGAAGTCATGGCATCGGGTTTCACATGTAATTACAAGTATTTTACAATATTTGTCTTAAAAATCACGAAAAACAACAAGCAGTAAAATATATCTGACTTGTACTACTGTACTTTTGTTTTCCTACATTACTCCGACGGTATTATTTTTGCAATAAATACATTGCTCTTTTACAACCACATCATTGCATCACATAGTGACTGAACAAGCAATGTAAAACTGACATAACGATACCTCAATCAGCCGTAATGTCGCATGGTACGGCCGCTGGCTAGTGACGTGCTCTTAGAAATCCGACAAAGTCTATCGACAAGAAAGTCGACTGCTAATTGCTATTTTTTTTTTTTGAATTTTTTATCTTGTAATAAGGCTGGAAGGCCGATGTGGTTCATGGATTTTTACATTTTTTTATTATTTTACAGAGTATTAAATAAATGCGAAACCGAAGATGGTTAAGTAAATTAATTAATGTTTAGTTTAGTAATCTATGGACTAAATTAATAGTAATCTATACAATAAAGATAATAAAAACGGTTTCATATCGTTTTTTATTAATTTTATTTCCAAACCTTTATAATTTATCGATATATTTATCGTGAACTCTTCGATTTAGTCAAACACTGTCGAGTCCGCCCCCGTGTCCCGACGACACACAATGATAATTGTTTTAGTGTGAGTAAATTACACGGAAAAAGTACGCTGTGGTTTAAAGAATAAGGTTTATATTTAAATGACAGAGTTTTCGACGGCGCGTGTGTGCACTTGTTCGTAGTATTGTTTTGATATACTACATGCGTAATATTATCTTTATGGTGGGGCAGTTGTGGCTTCACCGGTTTTCTATACATTTTGAACTCCACGCCATATCTCCTTCTATAATATATCTATGGCCCACTCCCTCTCACAGAGTGAAGGCTCGTGTCCCAGCAGTGGGAACAATATAGGCTGATGATGATGATGATGAATGTTGTAATTGATTTACAAAACAAACCGTGTAAATAATGGATTTTTCAAAGTTCTAAGTTATGTAATCATAATACTATGTAACATTAAATTATCTCGATGAAATGTCCTAAATGTAATGTACAAAATAAACACTATGCCAACCATAAATCAAGATTGAATGTTGACTATTCATAAAGTACAAAGTTCTGAAATTGCTGCGAAACATTATTCGTAATACGAACGAAAGTTTACTTGTCGTGTGTGTACGTAGGTACTGTACAATAATAGTGCCCTTATTAATTGAAAGAGATAGATTGATAGTTACAAATTGAACTGTAAATAACTGTAAATGTAATCGGCTTGGAGCTTATCTATAACATAAATAGCCATAGGCTTTGTAATTCGCCAAAGGGACTGGAACTCGTTATCCCTTAGGTCAAATGGGTTGCAGACGTCGCGAATCACCTTCCTCTGTATTTTTCATGCTTCCCTTTCCTCATACACAGATAAATGATAATTGTAGTACGGCACCGCCATTATACTTAAAAGTTTACAGAACACTGTTTTCAGTTTTTAGTCACTGTTGTCGCGATTTCTCGTCTTCGAAAACCATCGACGAGAAACTTGTCATAGGAAAATGTCAAAATTCGACTAAATATAGCGCGCATGACGACAAAAACAGGTTTGACAGAACGACATGAGTTCTATGTCAGAACGACACGACATATAAGTGTCACCATGTTAGCTCCCATCGACAAACAGACATTATGTCGTCTCAGGACGAGATAATGTTGCGCATGTTAGCCCCTCCCATCGACAAACAGACATAAGTCGTCTCAGCACGAGATAATGTGTCGACAAAATTTTGTCGACTTGCGCATGCTAGCCCTGCTGGGTGGGAATCGAACCCACGACCTCCGGCATAGCAGTCAGGGTCACTAACCACTAGACCAACAGGCCATCCCATTATTTCTTAAAATGTTTGTGTGCACGCAGAGAAATGTCTGGCTACCTATACGAGAACTTCTGGTTGCAACCGTGACAGCAAGACTCACTAGTTGACTTTACAACATTTCTAGTAATAAATACTAAGTAAGTAGTAGAGATAACAAGGACTTAGTATTTATTACTATAAAAGTTGTAATGTCAACTAGTGAGTCTCTTGCTCCGCGGTGGTGAACGCCCACGGCGACGGACGTCGCAAGACGATCTCCGGCCACCGTAGGCTCGGGCATGCGAGTTGCCCTTTACTCGCTGCCCGACCATGGACCATGCCCGGGTCGACGGCGCGTTGTGTCCCACGCGCGCCTCAAAGAGCGTCAGCATAATGACGGGGCCCCCCTCTCAGAGGGCCAAAGCCTGCCGGGGTCGCGGGATTATTTCCTTACCGTGACCCCGGTACATAAAGGGCTATTGAAGGACACCGTGGATTTTAGTCAGTAGAAGTCTGACAGTCCCTCCCGCCCTGCCCGGGGTGGGACTCATTTGATGATTTTGCCACGTAAAAAAATGTATGTTGACGCCAGTTGCGTTTACAGTGCTCCTGGGAGCCGCGTGGTGTTTCTAATCGGTCTGCCATTACCTTTCTCAGTAATATAGCGTCTTAAAGGTGACTGCGCGTGTGGTTCTTAACCATTTCGATTCACCCGCGGAAGGGTCGTTATGGATACCTCTTTCGGCACTATTGTGACTCCAGAGGCCTCATCGTGTGTTTTCAGTTATTTTGACGTCTAACTTTTACATTTTCAAATTGACAAATTAGTTCCTTCGTCATACACCAGAGTTGCTGTTCAATTTTTCCATTCAAGAAACGCTGTAAATACTGGAAAGACGCTGTAAAGTAAAATAGTGAAAACTCGTGTTAAGGGTGCAGTTCCTTCTCCGGCTCCCCTATATTGATGGCCACTTACCCTGGTCTTTGGCACAATCTTGAGGCCTATCTTGGAGTCGACGAGGCTGGCGCCCGCCTCGCTCAGGTACCCCTGGTTCGGGATGAGGCACGAGCGCCCGAAGCAACACGGACAACATAACTTGTGCATCCATTTCGTCCACTTTGGATTGAGACGGCCGTAAGGCTCTTCGTCTTTAGGCTTGAATACGCCTATGATTTTCTGGAAAAAGATAAAAGGAATTAAGACAGGGTAAATTATATACAAAATATGTATAATACAGGGTGAATTTTTCACCTGGGCGTGGATGTCTATATCCGAAACTATGGGAAATATCGAAAAACGTTTAAAGGAGTCTCGAGGCCAATTTTGACGAAAACTAAAACTGCATCATTGGATTTTAGAAAAATCTATAATCCTGGCCAGGAATCGAACCCGCTGATTTTGGAAATAAAATCACACCCTGTATCATTATACTATTCGATTGTGTTGATAATAAAGATCAAATTCTGGGAAGTAATCATATACGGGGCAAACTTAAGGAAAACGTTTAATTAAAAAAAAGATCAATCTTATGGCAATGACTGTATTCGATACATAAGTTAAACGTTTCTTCTTTGAAATAATGCTATTTTTTGCTCAACTTAACTTCAAATAATTTCGTATTTCTGAATACAGTGATATTGTTGAGATGTCAAATCCAGTGAAAGATTGAAAACAAGGAAACTGTCCTGCTCGGCAAAGTCGAATTTCCATTGCATTTTTAAATTAAAATTAATTAATTTGCTAAAATGTTTTTAAACGTTTTTTGGAAATAGCAGAGGAAGTCATTAGGATAGATAAGAAGTAGGATAGTAAACGTAGCATAATCAGCTTAAGGGGGATGCTCCAACCAGCCCGCGAAATTCATTTTTTTTTACGTTTTTTGCAATTTGCAGGCCAGTGACATGTTGTAACTTTATCAAAATATGAATATAACATAGAAAAGGTGCATCATGTTAAAATCTCCGAAATCTAACTTCGATGCACCTTTTCTATATGAGAGAGAGATTTTGATAAAGTTACAACATGTCACTGGCCTGCAAATTGCAAAAAACGTAAAAAAAATTGAATTTCGCGGGCTACATCGAAGCAATCACCTTAAAAGGTTTCGCTGTCTCCCTGTGTTCAAGGTTAATGGAACCATGGACTTCATTACTAAATACAAAAGTGTCACGCTAAATTGACTCAATTTAATTTGTCAATCATAATTGTCATCAGCGTTGTCAGTGTGTAAATAAATGAAAATTGTGCTACTGAATATGAACGGTTGAAATAAATAGCTACAGAAACAAACGCCTTGGGAATATTGAACTACCTGAAATTTTATTCAAGTAGAATTATATACCCGGCCGTTTCTTAGAAACAGATTGTAATCCCGTAATCAAAGAAGGATTACTGGATAATAAGTTGCCTCAATACAGAGCGAAATAAGCTGTTCTAAAGCCGGGTCCAGACTGGTGCAACGCGTGATGACTGCGTGGACGGCACTACGAGCATTACATGTAACGCTCGCAGTGCAGTCCACACGTTGAATTCGCGTTACATTACATGGTGAATTACATTACGCATTACACCAGTCTGGACCCGGCTTAAGAAAACGTACCGTAAAACCGGCCAACATTGCCCGCTTTTTTTCTTATTTTTGAGATTACGAAAAAAATATTGATCAGAGCTCGTAATCAAGTACACCATGGTAACAATTACTATTATAGGCTTCAAATCACGAAATCTGGAGCTTCTAGCTTTAACAGAATCCGAGAAAAATGCAATTAAAGAGCCGGGCAAAATTATACGCACGACCGTCCAACATTGCCCACCCTTAATTTCTCTAAAACTATCAGCTCTAGAGCTTTTAAAATAAGATATGTTTTAGTGAATCATGCAAAGTTGCCATCCTTCGTGATCAATATATCAAAAACGTTATATTTTTAATTTTACTGAGGTGGGCAATGTTACACTACACACCAGCTGCTTTTTCATACAAACTGAAACGGTGGGCTAGGGTTGCCACACACTAATGTAATAAATAATAATCTGCTTTTAAATAAAATCTTTTATAAATAATAAATCAGTCAGGTATAATAGTTATAAATTTCACGTATTATTATACTTAAGGTTAATATTAAAGATTCTAAAACAAATCTTACACAGAAATCTTAAAAAATGGTTTAACAAAGATTACAAGGAAAAATAGTCATTGCAAGGCATGCCAGGCAGACATTGTAACGTAAAAATATAATATTTACTTTTAAAAAGAGTTTTAACATAGGAATTATAAAAACATTTTGGTTGATAAAACTGAGTTAACTCTTACTAGATATAATGGGTGCCATCCCTAACACTATTTTTGCTGTGGGTAATGTTGTCACTCCTATATTCACGCAAGCTCGGGAATCATTGCCCACTGCATTATCTTGAAGATTTTACGTTTTATTGGTCTCAAACTAGCATAGAAATGAAGCGTGGTTCTTTTTATTACTGGAATATTGAAATAACTTACCTGAGAGATGTCGTACGCTGTCAGTGTGTAAAAACGTAAAACAAGATTTTGGCACCACCTCAGACTAGTACTACTTTAAACATGTCTCGCCGACAACTGAGTGAACTTAGCGAAGTAACTAATATTTAGTTTTGTCAGGAAAATAGTCTAGTTTACCCTAAAGATTAAATAATGTTGTCAGCTATTTAAATTTATTTACAATTCAAGATTTTAGTTATTTTTCGTGTTTGGGCAAAGATATCCGCCAAGGGCAATGTTGGCCGGTTTTACGGTAACGAAAATAGCGATTTCTACATGTATGAGATGAATATTTCGCCAGTGCACCGCAAAGGGTAAATGCTTATTGGCATTCGTTTTCAATGTTAAACGATTTTATCTGCGCGATAGCAAACATACACAATGTCACGGCATAATATCATTGCACCTTGTAACGTAATCAATCATATTATTATAGCTGCATTCGCGGTTACCGTAAAACCGGGCAACATTGCCCTTGGCGGATATCTTTGCCCAAACACGAAAAATAACTAAAATCTTGAATTGTAAATAAATTTAAATAGCTGACAACATTATTTAATCTTTAGGGTAAACTAAACTATTTTCCTGACAAAACTAAATATTAGTTACCGTAAAACGGCCAACATTGCCCGCTTTTTTTCTTATTTTTGAGATTAAGAAAAAAATATTGATCAGAGCTCGTAATCAAGTACACCATGGTAACAATTACTATTATAGGCTTCAAATCACGAAATCTGGAGCTTCTAGCTTTAACAGAATCCGAGAAAAATGCAATTAAAGAGCCGGGCAAAATTATACGCACGACCGTCCAACATTGCCCACCCTTAATTTCTCTAAAACTATCAGCTCTAGAGCTTTGAAAATAAGATATGTTTTAGTGAATCATGCAAAGTTGCCATCCTTCGTGATCAATATATCAAAAACGTTATATTTTTAATTTTACTGAGGTGGGCAATGTTACACTACACACCAGCTGCTTTTTCATACAAACTGAAACGGTGGGCTAGGGTTGCCACACACTAATGTAATAAATAATAATCTGCTTTTAAATAAAATCTTTTATAAATAATAAATCAGTCAGTTATAATAGTTATAAATTGCACGTATTGTTATACTTAAGGTTAATATTAAAGATTCTAAAACAAATCTTACACAGAAATCTTAAAAAATGGTATAACAAAGATTACAAGGAAAAATAGTCATTGCAAGGCATGCCAGGCAGACGTTGTAACGTAAAAATATAATATTTTCTTTTAAAAAGAGTTTTAACATAGGAATTATAAAAACATTTTGGTTGATAAAACTGAGTTAACTCTTACTAGATATAATGGGTGCCATCCCTAACACTATTTTTGCTGTGGGCAATGTTGTCACTCCTATGTTCACGCAAGCTCGGGAATCATTGCCCACTGCATTATCTTGAAGATTTTACGTTTTATTGGTCTCAAACTAGCATAGAAATGAAGCGTGGTTCTTTTTATTACTGGAATATTGAAATAACTTACCTGAGAGATGTCGTACGCTGTCAGTGTGTAAAAACGTAAAACAAGATTTTGGCACCACCTCAGACTAGTACTACTTTAAACATGTCTCGCCGACAACTGAGTGAACTTAGCGAAGTAACTAATATTTAGTTTTGTCAGGAAAATAGTCTAGTTTACCCTAAAGATTAAATAATGTTGTCAGCTATTTAAATTTATTTACAATTCAAGATTTTAGTTATTTTTCGTGTTTGGGCAAAGATATCCGCCAAGGGCAATGTTGGCCGGTTTTACGGTACTTCGCTAAGTTCACTCAGTTGTCGGCGAGACATGTTTAAAGTAGTACTAGTCTGAGGTGGTGCCAAAATCTTGTTTTACGTTTTTACACACTGACAGCGTACGACATCTCTCAGGTAAGTTATTTCAATATTCCAGTAATAAAAAGAACCACGCTTCATTTCTATGCTAGTTTGAGACCAATAAAACGTAAAATCTTCAAGATAATGCAGTGGGCAATGATTCCCGAGCTTGCGTGAACATAGGAGTGACAACATTGCCCACAGTAAAAATAGTGTTAGGGATGGCACCCATTATATCTAGTAAGAGTTAACTCAGTTTTATCAACCAAAATGTTTTTATAATTCCTATGTTAAAACTCTTTTTAAAAGTAAATATTATATTTTTACGTTACAACGTCTGCCTGGCATGCCTTGCAATGACTATTTTTCCTTGTAATCTTTGTTATACCATTTTTTAAGATTTCTGTGTAAGATTTGTTTTAGAATCTTTAATATTAACCTTAAGTATAATAATACGTGCAATTTATAACTATTATACCTGACTGATTTATTATTTATAAAAGATTTTATTTAAAAAGCAGATTATTATTTATTACATTAGTGTGTGGCAACCCTAGCCCACCGTTTCAGTTTGTATGAAAAAGCAGCTGGTGTGTAGTGTAACATTGCCCTCCTCAGTAAAATTAAAAATATAACGTTTTTGATATATTGATCACGAAGGATGGCAACTTTGCATGATTCACTAAAACATATCTTATTTTCAAAGCTCTAGAGCTGATAGTTTTAGAGAAATTAAGGGTGGGCGATGTTGGACGGTCGTGCGTATAATTTTGCCCGGCTCTTTAATTGCATTTTTCTCGGATTCTGTTAAAGCTAGAAGCTCCAGATTTCGTGATTTGAAACCTATAATAGTAATTGTTACCATGGTGTACTTGATTACGAGCTCTGATCAATATTTTTTTCGTAATCTCAAAAATAAGAAAAAAAGCGGGCAATGTTGGCCGGTTTTACGGTAAGTTTCCGAACGAATAAATTATACGTGTTCTTGAAAAAGCAGGCTTAACACTCACTCGTAAAGTTCAATTTGCGAGAATTTGCCAGTATATCAATCATTTTTGGAATAATTCTTCTAGTCATTCTGAACTCAACTTAATTTCTTTTACTTCACTATCTAGATGACATTCCTTGAAGTTGAAATAATTATCTACTTTAAAAAAATATATAAAATAATTTATGAAACTAACATAAATAAAAATACTAGATAAAAAATTAAAACAGACACGACGTCAAAAGTACTCCTCAGACATACAATATAATTAAAACTTTAAAAATAACTTTTAATTTTATGTGTACCACTTTTTTAAAGAACTTTTTATCTACATAATTTATAGTGAACGTAACCTTACTCTAAGGGCGGTTTGTTGATATTTGACCAGTTTATCTCTTTGATATAAAACGTTCACAATGTTGCATATACCTATGTAATACTTATCTAATAAATCAATATTTATCTACGTTGAGCTAATGTTTACTTGATAAACATCGGTGCAACGGGGATAAATATCGTACTTGAAGTAAGTCTCGTTTAACGGGCGAAAATGGAAGAAATAAAACAGAGACAAGGGTCTGAAGATGACTGTATAACGTAACGGGTGTAAAATATGCTTTACAAAGCCGATAGTATTCTTCCCGCCATGACACCCTAATTTAACCTATGAAATAAATCAATGCGAAAGTGAATTTATGTTTGTTTGTCAAGCTTTCATCCAGAATATCTATATCTCAAGGCGAAAGTTTTCGACATCGTATGTTACTAGTGATGACAAATGGCACTGAAACGTGGCCTGTTAGTAAGTTTAAGCTAGCCCAACGAGTTATGAAAAGTGCTATGCTTGGAGTCTTTCTGCGTGGTCGAATCAGTAATGAGGAGATTCGTAGACGAACCAAATTTCCCGACATAGTCCAGCTGATTATCAAGTTGAAGTGGCAGTGGGCAGGTCACATAGCACGCAGAATTGATAGCCGATGGGGCCGTAAGGTTCTCGAATGAAGACTAACCACGCAAGTGCAGTGTAGGACGCCCATCTACAAGGTGGACATCCGATGAAGACCGCAGGATCGAGCTGGATACACGCCGCTTCCAACCGATCCTTTTGGAAATCTATAGGGGAGGCCCATGGTCTGCAGCGTGGACGTCCTACGACTGATATGATGTTGAAATGCTACATACGAGTACATCATATCCTAGGATTATCAAAATAAGTGGATTTAAAATATAAGGAGATTTTAAGAATCCAAACGTCTATGCAAGCTTACGAAACGACACGAGTGTCTAAGTGTGTCACAGGTCCTTAACCGATGATTGGCAAGATGTAAAAATGCATAGAATCAACAATGACTAGCCAAAACAAAAATGGCTGAAAACCTGCCAAAAAAATCACCATGTCGTCGACAAGCCATAGTTTATAGTCAGTAACTTCTTTGTTTTTTGATCACTACTAGAGGGCCAAAGCCTGCCGGGGTCGCGGGATTGTCTCATCAGGAAACCGTGACCCTGGAAGGTAAAGGGCTATTGAAGGATCAACGTGGATTTTAGTCAGTACAAGTCTGACAGTCCCTTCGGCTGCGGCCTGGGTAGGAGGACTCATTTGATGATTTTACCACGATAAAAATTAGGTACCGCGGTAAGGTAATGCTTACGAAAAATCCCGCAACCCTGGAAAACATATTTTTTCACGATGTTTTTCTTGAAGGAGAGCAATTATTATCTCTTGCTATTTGCACCTTGTTCCCGATTACCTTGAATTTATTCTCCAGAGAATTCCATGTTTGTCGGATCATAAATATTACTTGTTCTGGCTTCAACAGATATAAGCCAACATAACAGTTGGAATGTAACTGACGTAACGTCTCTTTTAGGTCGAATATTCTGAAAAGTGATAAACACAATACCTTTGTCCCTTTCTTACTTTAACCTGAATTGGCCTTTGTATAGCTTATTTTCTCTTTTCAACAATAGCATTGCAAACCTGAATATCTATAGAATTACTGGCAAACACTGAGTCACCGTACGCCTGTTTCATAGAACATTTATCAGTAAAAACAAACATTACGTTTCTTTATTTGAGGTTTTCCCACAAAACGTGGAATTAGATAATCCTCTTCAGTTTCGTACATAATACAAATATGGAATATCCAAAATTATACTAAAATGAACAACAGTAAACTCCTCAAGCCTGGAATCTTCTAGGCATGTCGATAACATTCTCAATTGAGTCGGCTCTAACTGCGCCAAGAGTTTAGCGCTCTCAGAAGCATCCATTTGCTCCTGTAACGCCTGAATGTGAATATCAACAATAAACTACATTTAAGCCAATTACTACCTCAAGGTCTATGTTTTGGGGGAGGTCTTTGTTCGGCAGTGGACGTCCTACGGCCGATATGATGATGATGATGACTATCCCAAGTATCATCCACGCTTTTTTTGCCCGATGAAATAGGCGGAATCATCTATCTATCTTATCTTATATATCTATCTATCTATAATAATGGATCGCAAAATGTGTTGCTAAGCTCATAACTCCAAAACGGTTGGACCGATTCGGCTACTTCTTTTTTTGTTATGTTTCTAACCATCAGCGCCAGGTTTTAGAGGACGAAAATCATCATGTCCACCAGTGCGACGCCGGGACGGGCCGCTAGTACATAATATTACTGTAGTTATGGGCAAATGACACAGTTACAGCAGACATAACATAGAGCAAGCCTATTTCTATTTCATAAAAGAAAATTGTCCCAAAGGAAATCTTGGCTGGCTTTATCATCTTTTTTTTTTAATTGTCTTTCATCATCTGCCTAGCCTTTTCCCAACTTTATTGGGGTCGGCTTCCAGTCACACCGGATGCAGCTGAATATCAGTATTTTACATGGAGCGACTGCCTATCGGACGTCCACAACCCAGTAACTGGGTAATACGATACCCCATGGTAAGACTGGTTATCAGACTTTAGAGCTTCTAACAGTAACGACTGTCAAAGATCTACTTGACAAATGATTTCAATTGGCTTTAAAAACGAAAATAAACGCTCCTAGTGTTGCGGACACCAAATAAAATACAAACTTTTTTAAATTAAGTTTCATGTACTCAAATGTATCTGTCATACCAAAAGTGGGAGCTAGGCTCACAGCCCCCTCTTCCCCGTTAATTGACAGCAATTTAATGTGCGCTCGATTTATTTCCCAGAAAACCATGTCAAGTTCACGGGAGAAATATTTTTAATGAGCGGTTAATATGCTTCTAAGCGAACATCAAATACATAAACAATATCTATTTTTGGGTGAGAACGTGAGAATCTCCGTAGCAGTCCGGTATCTGTTTCTATTTGATGACGAGAGTAAACTCGCCCCCTTTTACACTCATATACGTATTTCAGCGGCTCAATGTCTCCCACATTGAGCCGTAAATACGTAACTCAGCACGCAATTTGGCTAAATAGGAAGTTGTAAAGAGCCCGGGGCCCGGGCTTTCTCATGATGTTTTCCTTCACCGTTTTGAGAGCAGTGGTGATGAAATAAATTACACAAAGTATTGGGCCTGGCGGGGTTCAAACCCACGACCTATAACTCGTAAGTCGGGGCCGATACCACTGGGCCACCACTGCTCTTCAAGTTTTTTTTTTATAGCCTATACTTTCCCACTGCTTAGCAAAGGCCTCCCCCAATTCCTTCCAGGAATTCTTTTCCTGGGCCACTTCGAACCAGCTCTCATGGTGAGCGTCTAGGTCGTCTCGCCATCTTTTTCTGGGCCGGCCTCGGCGGCGCCGTCCATCTCCCGGCACCCATTGGGTGGAGATCTTTGCCCAGCGGTCTTCTTGCATGCGACAATAAAGGATACGAATTTTTCTATTGATCCAATACCTTTCTTCGCAGACCATAACTGTAGCGCATCTATATGTATAATAGATATGGAAACACTGTCTCACACACATGAGTAACCTGGTAGCTGTCGGAAGTGTCACGTGGTTCGGGCATCACAAGATGGTGAGAGCGCGTGTGAACAGAGCTAGAGGAAATGCTCGATGTGGTAACTAGTGAGCCAGTGAGTGATACTACAATAACCATACCTAATTATTCTTTTCAATCATTATTTTTTGTAACATACTTTATGCCGACATATTTCTATATTTATGTGTATATTAATATAAAATCTAACAAGTAAGGGCATCTCAAAACTTGCTATAATTCAACACTGCATGAAACCGCAAGTCACCGACGTCTCATATTTAAACTAGTTCTAAGACAAGACTGCAAGTTTGTGGCAAGCCAACAGTCGCGTCCCTCAGACGTCTCGATGGCAAAAGGTCGTAAGTTCATATAAAAAGGTTCAGTGATTCGTCCTTTTAAAGGTTCCGTCGAATCTGTGCAGACAGATTGCGAACTGACTTACAGACATGAGGCCTTGTCATGCCCCTGCAATCCTTGGCCCCTATTTCCTGTCTTCCGAAAAAGCGAACTTATCCCAGGGGTTTATAGTATTCGAGCAATCTATGCTCTATTTTTTTTATTATACATTCTTAGGATTCTCTTGGTTTTCTGCATGATACCTAAATAGTTTTTTTTTTTGCGTTTTAAAATTATCAAATGAGTCCTTCCACCCCGGGCAGGGCGGGAGGGACTGTCAGACTTCTACTGACTAAAATCCACGCGTGTCCTTCAGTAGCCTGTTATGTTCCAGGGTCACGGTAAGGAAATAATCCCGCCACCCCGGCAGGCTTTGGCCCTCTGAGAGGGGGCCCCGTCATTACGCTGACGCTCTTTGAGGCGCGCGTGGGACACAACGCGCCGTCGACCCGGGCATGGTCCATGGTCGGGCAGCGAGTTGCCCTTATACCTAAATAGCAGTGGCGGGCCTAGGGTTTCAAAACGATGCAAGCCCAATAAAATTTTAACCGATTTCGAAATCAGCAATTGCATACCTCCGGTGGCTTTGAAAAAAGCCGTTTGGTTTGCTTCATTGCTTGAGGGAACAAAGTTATGGTAAGTAGTTGCTTGGTTCATATCAGAACTAACAGGTAACAGACAAAAAAAAACAAAACAGAAAGTTACAAAACGAAAGTTACAAAATATCTAGATAGAATGTAGGTAATAAGGAATTTAAATAAATTATTTATATTCTAATTGGAATCGTTTATCTTTCTTAGGAAATGATTTAATTACATCAGAGTAAAATGTTGGTGATCGTTTTAATTCTACCAATAACTGTTTTTCAATAGCTATCATTGATACTTTGGAAAGACGCTCTTGATCTTGTGTATTTTTCAGATAGGTATGGATACGTTTATGAGACGAAAAAGCACGTTCCGCGGAAGAACTTGTAGCCGGAATAGTTACAAGATACGCTAACTTTAACAGCTCGGGAAAGGCATCTTCGAGGTTATTCTCATGAATGAAATCAATTAATTCGAAAACATTACGATCTTTCAGATCAGGACTAAAATACAAGCAAATCAATTGACTTTTTAATGTTTGTTTGTCGAAATAATTTACATAAATGTCAAGTAATGAATATAATTTCTCTGTAGGAAAATGTGAGTGATAATTGTAAATCCAACTTTTAAACACTGATCTATTAAATTTTCGTTTATGCGATTTACTGGTCTGAGAAATACACAGATTAGGCGTCGGTTTTAATGAAGAAATTACCTGTTTTTTCTGAGCAAAGTTTAAAGATTTTACCTTATCTTCGCCAATCAAAACTTGAACGCATTTTAAATCCTCACAAGGTACTATTACTTCCATGGTTGTAGGTAAGTCACTAAAACAATTGTATCACTGAGAAAATCTAAGAAAACACACAAAAAACTTTAACAACAAAACTTTTTCCCACTCAAGCAAACGAAACTGAAGTGAGTTGCACTCGGGTGTCAGGAATTACTTACGCAGAGTTGCAGTGTTGTCATTTAGGCAAAAAAAGTCCCCAGGTATATGAAAAATCTAGCTAGAAGTCGCAATTTTGTATATTCATGATATTGCTTGAATATTTAATTTCGTTATTTAAGTTATTTAAGTCGCTAGTTTTTATTGTTGCTAAATCTTAAAGTCTCTAAACTTTTTAAAAATCTCCAAGATCTCACGACGGTCGCTAAAACGGCAACACTATAGAGTTTGCAAAGTGACAATACGCGTACAACTTCATACGCATGCAGGGCTTAAATCATCATACAGATCGATTTGAAGACGCACAAGGCTCTAACTCCTTACACGGCACATCGCTAGAAGTGCGAAAGGGACGAGAGATAGTATTTGAAAGCCCGGTAAAAGCCCGGTACGTGTAAGCGTGATAGCTATATTTATGTAGATGCTGCTTAATGCGAAACTCTGCGCGCGACCATTAGACCAATCGCGATGTATAGTAGTGTGGCGTAGGTAGATACTTTGTGTTATTTTGATAAGAATTAAGCGCGCGAATTTTTAAATAGTTCGGGTTTGATATTGATTCTCTATCGAGCATTTCTAACGCATGCCAGGCTTTTGGGCTTGTATGAAAAGATCGCCACTGCTAAATAGTTACGGTAATTTTTGTCGAACGACCGATCAAAAGAAAACCTCATGTGATGACTAGCACATCGCTGCATTTTACATGGTCAATATCATCAAATAAGTTAAAGACGTTCCTGCCGACATATTAAGTGCCAACGTCTCGGAGTCTTGATGTCCGTAACTACTTCTGCAGATTGGCCTTACAGGTTTGACCGAACCGCCCTTAATGTATCATATGATAACTGATAAGTCAATTTACGCTACTTTGAGACTTGCCATTAGAAAAGGTTGTATAAAATGTCATACAAAACGTATCAGTGATTTCTTCTTCGAAGTCTTCTAAGTATTTCGTGGAAAGCTACTAAATGCGTCTCTCAGACGTCACTTATTTTTGCAAAAGGTCGTAAGTCTACACAAAATGCTCGAGTGATTCGTCCTTTTTAAGTCTTCCTAAGTGTTTTGTGGAAAGCTACTGAATGCCTCCCAGACGTCTCGCTTATAAAAGCAAAAGGTCGTAAGTCGACATAAAATGGTCGGGCGATTCATCTTTTCTAAGTCTTCCTAAGTCAACACATTAATATACGTTACTGAGGGGTTGAAACACGTTCATGATAACTAATTGAGTAGCATTATTTGTATATTATGAAGCTGCAATATGCCCAGGGTTGATTGAGTTTCATCTAATAAATGAATTCTTTCTATGATTGATATTGTTAATTAATTAGAACTTTTCCAAAAAAAAAAATCGGTTAAAATGATAATAAAAGGTTGAATTCTTATGAAAACATGAAAAACTTTAATATTTGAGAGCTAGTCTGCCGTCGTAAATGGAAGCACTGTAACTTAAGTCTTAAGTTACTGTGTTTTCATTTACGACGGCACAATACGTAATGAAAACACAGTAACTTAAGATTTAAGTTACAGTGTTTCCATTTACGACGGCAGTATTAGCAACGTTGCCACTTTCTTTAATGCAGATTGCGCATTTTTATCTCATCAATCAGTCTAACAAATACAGCGATTATGGGCTGCCAGTATCAATATTTCAATTGCACTTACGACACTGACAGACATCCCTTCACGGTAAGTATCATTGGCGAAATGAAGAAGTTTCCTTCCAAAGAGTTTAATCGCATGCAGAACATGAATATTAACAGCCCGGAAATATCGTGCTTGCCAGTATAAAAAAAAATGGAACTCACCCCTCCAGGATTCTTGACGAAGTAAGACCCGCTGGATCCCTGGTATATCCTCTCCGGGAAGATACCGTTGTCGATGGCCACCTCCGCCTGCCATACCAACTCGCTGAACTGCGGGTCATCTAAACAAGAATAGGAAGAAGATTAATATCAGAACCTTTAAGGGCATAAGCTGTTGCTAGCCCTGCTAAATACGGGGACACAGTAAAGGGTAAATAGAACTGGCAAGATTGCTGAGTACCGGGGTCTAATAAGAATCATATTTTATCGCCTCCTTTAAAGGTATCACTTTCATTTTTGATAATTGCGATAAAAGTATTCTACAGCAGGGCAACCTTTCACAGGCTTTTACAATGAAACAAACTTTGAAAAATGAAACTTTGAAAAAAAAAAACAGGTGTTTCATACAAAATGTAATATTTTTCCGTTACAATGTATTAAACGCAGCAATTTATTTAAAACTTTCCTTCCTCCCTGTATATAAAAACTATTCAAATACTAATTGAGCAGTAGAATAGAATTGCCATTTTACGGATTTTGTGACTATTCACGAATCTTTTCGGAATTTTTCGGAATTTCCGTATTTCGGACTCCCTGATCGGATAGCTCACGAAGTCCCCTTCGATAAGGAAAAAGGAGCTGGTGGATCAGCAATCGATCGCCCAGCCACCATGGCAAATAGCTATCAGTCATTTCTCCATGAAGTGCCATGAACAGGCGTCAAGGCGTCAAACCCATTTTAGCCTTTAATAGAATCAGCTGTATAATACACAATTATAAGTGACGCAGACGATAATAATAATTGAAAAGGATATACCCTGACACGTAATGTAAAACAAGTTCACATCACTTCTCGGAGTTCTGTGAACATTTCTAGGTAAACGCGATGCGTTTCATACGTTCTACTATTATTCTCGGAATTTGTGCACTCTAAAATGATGAGTAAATATTGAGCATGAGATCTGATTATTTATTTATTTAGTTAATAGCGATGCTAAATTTAAAGAGAGCGAAATCTTCTCGACCTTTGGCAACTCATGGCTGAAGTCTCTTCCAAATATTATTTTTTTGTTGCTATCCAGCTTTTTCAATAGATTTATACCATGGACTAAGCCTTCTCTAGCCAAATAAAATGTTATACTTTCTAGAAAGACAGAAAAACAAGAGGCGCATTATTCTATAAGTTACAGAAAAGAGATAGATGTGCATTTATTATACCAAGGATAGACAATAGAGTAAGTTAAGGTTGTTAATGCTCGGTCCATACTCTTTGTCTATGGTTTCTTCCGACCATTTTAGTAATTTAGTTCGCCCATTAAAATTACTCCCACAAAATCCGGATTTGATATTCGCTACTGAACAGCAAGATAGTTTTATTTGCAGAAACGATTCTGTAATTATTGCGTGTACTCATTATTTGTTTAAGATTCTCCAGACGGGCTTATCTGTTCAACTGATAAAACCAACCTTTGTTTATAATTATTTCTGTACTGAATTAACCTCACGATAAGTCATCATAATAAAAACTGTGTACTACGCAATGTTTTACGTACTTCAAGATTACTTGTGTAAGTATCATGTGATAGGCTAATCAAGTAATCAGCCATGACTCTGTGACGACATTTATCTGCATTTTTATTTTATACAATATTTACGTCCAGCATGGGAAAAATTCCTGCTACATCATCAAATCATCATCATTTACCAGACTTGTTTCACCCACCGCTGCCTATACGCTCTGTGCGCGAAGAAGCCGCCCAGTAACACTTTATTGGGCGCCATAAAATCTGTCGATTCTTCCCAACTAACATAATTTGATAAACATTTTGGGCCTGGTTTTCATTACAAAATAAATAAAAGCAGTGCTAGCTTGGCTAGTTAATTTTAAACCCATTACGACATTAGACATAGTGTGATTTAAAGTCTCTGTAGACGTAAGGTAAGTTCTTGTAACTAAACTACCCAACAAGTATTGACGTGGGTTATCACCATTTTTTTAAAGAATTTGTTACTGGAGGTTTTTATATTATGTCTACTACTTTATTTTTGTTTAATTACTTAGTCATAGGATAGAAATATCATCGCACGTCGTTACACACATTGTTGCATCCTTGCAAAGCAGGGTCAAGTACATCTTTGATGTATAAAGATTAATATTAAATAATATTAATTATTTATCATTCCCTAGCTACAAACGAATATAGCTAACTGCTAAACGAATAAGGTTCTCCCAAAGGAAAATGACCTTTCTAGACAAACAGTATTACCTACTATTGGGAAGGTACCCGACCAAAGAATGGAAGCAATTTTGTTAGCCAACATTTCTTTGAAAAGGTCACCTTGCTTCGCACGTCTACCAAATTATGCCAAAGAGTTTTGAGGGTCAATTTCTATCAAGCGAAAAAATGTTCGATCCTTTTTGAAGGCATTGAAGAAAGAACTGTTCAGTAATGCCTTTACGTCTAAAATTGGGCGCACATTATATCAAGTACGTGGAAGGAGATGATTGATTTCAGCACCTTATTATAATACAACTAGCGACCCGCCCCGGCTCCGCACGGGTGCTATCTTTATAATATTATTAAAATTGCGACTATAATTTGAGATTTTAAACTATCCTATCTCTCAAGTTGGATCGAACTGCACATGGTGTGCGAATTTTATTATAATCGGTTAAGTGGTTTAAGAGTCCATTGAGGACAAACATTGTGACACGAGATTTATATAGTATATTAAGATTTTATTACCTACATGAAGCAAACGATACAGACAGGTGAGATCAAATCAGTGCGCATTGTCCCCTTAGAGGGCCAAAGCCTGCCGGGGTCGCGGGACTGTCTCATCAGGTAACCGTGACACTAGAACGTAAAGGGCTATTGATGGATTACCGTGGATTTTAGTCAGTACAAGTCTGACAGTCCCTCCCGTCCCGCTATGGATGAGAGACTTTATTTGATTATTTTACCAAAATAAAAAACGCTCTTCCCGCTTGGTGGAAACTAATCCTTTTCTGAGATATAGACTGACATTTAGCTACATTTCAATACGTCTAGTGGTCGTGGGTAGGTCATTATTTGGTTTGTCACAATTGGTGCAAAATCTACACAGGATTTCCGCGTTTTGTGGAACAGTATGCTTCTATTTTTACACGGAAACATTGTTCAAGTCAAAACGGTTTGGATTATATTTTTATTTTAACACATAAAACTTATCGCAGTATCACTAAGGCTATATAAACGCACTGTGAGTTTTATTCTCGCGATTTTTCCACAGAATACTGTGAGATAAGGGACTGCTTGTTGCTTACAAGCACTGCAAATAATAAATCGCTATCTGATTATAATACATCCAGCTGGCAAATTAAAATCCGAATAAAATCGCATTGCGTACGCGTTTTTACTAATGCCGCACTGGCACGGCATACATGCTCTTAACTAAAAGCCAATAAAATTGCCATAACACAAAGCATCCTGATTTCTCAAAAAATCGTTGGGAAGCTCCCCAACGATTTTTTGGAGAAATCAGGATACTACACTAAAAAACGCGTAAGTTTAGCTGTTACTTATATTATAGTGAAGAAACTAGCATGGTACAATGCGTTTAAAGGAAAGCAATTGTAAACAAAATATCGATATTTCTAGTCTAGCGGTCATTGTGGGAAGCCCTTGCGGTCAGAAGCCACTTACTAAGCCTTTCACTTAACAAAGTCACAATGTTTAGCTTGACTAAAGCCTCATTTCGACGATGAAAGAAATTGCAAGCAATGTAGTCAAACTTGCATGTAAGTTCTTGTATAGTCTTTATTCTTGACGCGACTTGTGTTAATACGGACGGTAAACTGCAATACATTGGGTGCGGTTGGCCGATACAAAATCTGGACAGTAATCGAAAAATGCTGAACAGCATTCAGCTATCCTGACTAAATTATTGACTGAAACCATGCTGAGTTCAGATGAGAGTGAAGCATTTTGACAGCTGTCTCAGCCTATGCTACTCAGCATTCGCCATTTTTCTCTTAGTGCTGACAAGATTTTGTATCGGCTAAACGCACCCATTGATTCTAATGGTAATGAGTCATATTCAGGCAGTTGTGATCAATTGTCGCTTTGTTCGACTTTCTGCATTTTTATTATTATGCATGCTGTCTTTAGCTAGGTGCTTTTGAATAGTCTCTTTAGTACTGATTATAGTATTTTGAGGGAAGAAACGGGATTAGGAATCGGTCTATAATGATTCTACTTTATTTATGAGCAGTGGGCTATTTCACGTCTATTATCCAACAAGTGGGTCCGAGTGTTGTCACATCTTCGAATTTTTAGGACATCCCTAGGATATCTCAGATAAGGGTTTTCCTATAGCGATTTATGAGCAGTGGTTGTATAAAAATTTACATAGAGTAACGACCTCCTGGCTTAGAATTAGAACCCACGACCTATAAGTCGTAAGTCGGGGTCGTTAACACTGGTCCTTAGGAGGACATTACTAAGGTTTGATCCTTTTCGAGGAAGCCAAATACGTTTAGCTTCGCTTAGCTCTCAAATCATAATTAAATAGTTTAGCGACATAACCTATGCAAATCCAACTAAAATGTGTTTCGCTTTGCTCCCAGTGTTGGCTGAGCCTTACACATTTGACTCCCAAATATCTTTCTTGTCGTTTAAAATTGGAATTCTTACATAAACATGCACTACTAAACACACAACATGCAAAAGTAATGCACGCTTCGTAGTCTTTTTTGCATCGGTACCTACTTGAGAATACAAAAGGTCTGACGTGTGGCTGCCCCAGGTATGGCGAAACCTGCTTTGCAGTCAGTTATGATAAAGGAAAAACATTCAATCTTTCATGTGGTTTCTTTTTCGCTAAAAATAGCTAATATCTGAATAGCTTTTTCCCCAACTATATTGCGGTCGGCTTCCAGTCGAACCAGACGCAGCTGGATGTCAGTATTTTACATGGAGCGACTGCCTATCGGACCTCCACAACTCAATACCTGGGCAATACGATACCCCATGGTAAGACCGGTTGTCAGACTTTCGGTAAAAATAGCCATATTAATGCTGGAAATTTAATATGTTTCGGTTGCTATCATCGGTTGGATCGTCTGTAGCCAATCAACAACCGTATTTGCGTATCAGAGTCTTTAATATGTCCAATCAAAAGCAGCCGCCGAAAACAAAGGAATGGGATTTGGATTGAGATTGAATATTAGTTAACGACAATCATCTCAATTGTGAACGCAGAGGAAAACAAAGGACACCATATTGTCATTTATAAATAAGTGATTTGAATACATAACGCATTCGATGACGTATCTCCTTCATTGATAATCACATAATCAACTTATGATAATAAGGCAGGTTTTATGAACGTGTACTGTCCGATTTGTGGGTTTTACGAGAAACCAGGACCAAGCATTATTATAAGTTTGGTAATGCGCGTCCCAGGACAAGGATAAGGAATACTTTGAGCTCTATTCAAACATTCACGGGCCTTCTAGATTCCGGGAGTATCAGAGTAGCTGTGAGTCCGGACATCCTTCAGAAAACTATAATGGACATTATTATTTGAAACAATGCAACCAATTTTCCCGTGTCTGGTGGCCCCAGATTATATTTGGATAGAATTCACAACCAAGTCGTTCGCCAGACAACTACATTCACCGACTTAACCCATAGAATCAGCATGCTGAATTGGAAGTTGCGTGATGTCTGCAGGCGGACAGACGGTCAATGGAGCAGACATATGCCTGAGTGGAGACCGCGTACGGGCAAACTTGTAGGACGAGCTGCGACAAGATGAATCGTTGATTTGATGAAGGTGGCTGGCAGAAAATGAATGCGGAATGCCCTAGACCGGGATGGCAAGCGCTCTTTGGAAAATGCTTGCGTTCAGCAGTGATAATGATGGTGATGAGACGTCACACAAAAAACACACACTATACTACATTACAGCAAATACAATTTACTAGCATAATATAAAAAAGAATCCTTACTTTTGGCTAACAAACGGCGCCATTTGCCTAAGCAGCGATGTGAGAAAGAAAGTAAAAATAATAAAATTATAAGCATCGTACAATACATGGCTGAAAACAACACCTGTTTGGCTGAATCAGCCTTGCGAACATGAACAATAGTTATGTATTATTGAACAGATATTTATTTTGATGACATGCGAAAAGCGGCTTCGTTATTCAATGAAAGACGATTTCGTTTTCAGTTCTGTTCACATTTGTATACTATATTATGCGTTATTTCTAAGTATAGGATGACCTTGGATATTGAACAGATAAAAACGATTAATTAATAAAAAATTTGCAAATTAGTATTAATTTTCTTTTTTTTTTGCCGAATATGTTAATATTCTTTTCATATGAGTGTGTAAGTATTACAAAGTTTGCTTGAAGTCACAATATGGCGCCAAAGCCCAAAGGTCCTATTCTCAGTTGAAACGCATGGTATCTGGGAGTAAGTGTCATTAGATTTACACAGCCTTATTACAAAAACTTAAACAACTGTTGAACACTTGTCTAAAAAAAGTGTGACTGCAAAACGGACCTTATTTCAACGTCATAATCTGACATTTTTTTAGACAAGTGTTCAACAGACGTTTAAAAGTTTTTGTAGTACGACGGTCAATGTTTATTATTTGTTACCAATATTTCGGTATTGTGGCTAGTGCGGATAAATTAATTAAATTTGTTGCGGTTGGATGTTTATCAGAAACTCAAAACAAATAATAAACATGGTAAATATCCCGTTTTAATTTCCACATAATAGATCATGTTTAGTTTGAAAATTGTTTGAGAAAGACGAAAAAACAGTGATATGGAGGTTGCCCTTTGCCCTTTTCTAGACATTATTTCACATCCCACGTTGTGACATTTTCTGACAAAAATCCTAATTAATAGACTCCCCATCTGACGATTAAATGGGGCTTCAAAATGTTAACGTTGAATTTACAAAAAAAGATGAATGAGGATTTATTTTTAACTTTAAAAACCAAAATAAACTCACGGAACCTCACGGCGAGAAAGGCCTTTCTTTACCCACAGAGTGCGATCCGTTTTGGTGATCCGATCTGGCGATACGATCTGAACCCATGCGATCTCTGTAACCTATGGATTTCCATTTGTGCTTTCTCTCTGCCGGCGTCAGATCGCATGGCATTCTGCCTTTACAGAGATCGTACCGCCAGACCAGAGAATGGATCGTATACTCTGTCGGTAAAGGCCTGAAAACCGGAGAAGACCAAAGAAGCGTGAATGTAAAAGGTTTCTCCACGTCTCTTTTACTTAACAAGACGTCACGGGAAGACATCTCGCCGAGACTGCTCGCCGTGAGTTCTTATGGGCTAATACAGTGGTCACTTTGAAGGAAAATTTCTCGATCCTTACTTAGTGACCCATACTCCTACTTCTCTACTCGGGTGTTCTCGCGGTTTCTCGTTGTGAGTCTATTTTGAGCTTTACAGTTTCACACAAACACATTTTGTACGTTGCTCTTTTTGCGGAATGCGCAGGATGACCAATTCTATTCTATTCTACCAAGAATGCCAGAATATGGCATGACCTAACAACTGAAAAAAGAGATTTTTCTACCTTCATTAATTTTGTGTATTCTTCCATCGTAAAAACCTCCAATCGTATCATGCTACGCGTGCAGAAGCGTTTATAAATAAACATAATACATTAATACACCTAAACGCGAAACTAATAAAGTTGACTTTGGCTCTGTTCACGTAATATTCCAGTAAGTCTGAAATCGTGGAATTTCCACGATTTCGATCGGGATTGCCCTTTCATTTATAGGTTAAATTGAAGTCACGTGGCCGAGATCACGTTGAAATGGTGAAACTCCGCACGTGAAATCGGACACCCGTCTGGATGCCCGTGACAGAAATAAAGGGTATAATTTCTATAGGGTGTAAGTCCTATAGCGAAGCAGAAAAGCAATTATTTTTTTATCGTTTTTGGACCATAATTTCGGAACATTCATATACCTAGAAAGTTCGAAAAATTTCATACGTTCTTTTTTAGGGTTCCGTAGTCAACAAGGAACCCTTATAGTTTCGCCATGTCCGTCCGTCCGTCCGTCTGTCCGCAGTTTAGCTCAGAGACGCACAGTCCTAGAGAGCTGTAATTTGGTGTAAATATACGGATTTGTTGTGCCAAAAAAGTGGTAAAATAAAATCTCGTAAAATATTTTTTTTTAGGGTACCTCCTGTACACGTAAAGTGGGGATGTTTTTTTTTTTGTTTCTCGCGTACCCCTTAGTGTGGGGTATCATTAAATAGGTCTTTAAAAAATATTGATAGTTTCCATTAACAATTTTTTGATAAAAAAATTCGTTTGTGAAATATTAAGCTTTAAAGTGCTAAATTTTGCTCGACTCGAGTGTCTACCAGCTAAACGGTTATGTTTGGGGGTGTGAAAAAATTCACAATAGTAGTATATATAACGAAGTTTAAAAGAAAATTATCATGACTAAGTAGGTTTTACAACTTTACGAGTAATAGTCGACCAACTTATAAAATGTACTTGGATAACATATTTTCGTAAACAAAATGTATCGGAGAACATGCTCTTCAACTGCAAATGTAAGTTTGTCAACTTTATTTTTACAGCTTTAATAGGTATGTTTTTACGGTATGTTTATTGCTTAGATTAAAGAATGTCCAGATTCCGTGTTCGAAACAAAACGAAACGCTATAAGTGAAGCGAGTTTTTTATAAATGTGTGAGTGAGCGCCCCGCCCCGGAGTGTATTACGTATCGGATTTGCGTTTGTGTGCAATGTGCGTGTAATACCAGTGGCGGAGATTACCCTTAAAATGTGGGAGATTTTCAGTATTTTACGTTCAGCGTAAAATATATCATCAACAGTAATGGACATGATTTTTATCATTACGGTTGATGAGTTTTAACATTATTTCTTTAATTTGTGTAATTTGTCATGTGCGACTTTACCGCTTATCAACACCGCAACACATTTAGCAATTCATTTTATAATATAATGTAAGTACCTACTACGTTATAGTCTGGCAGAGTCTGACTGAGTCTGACAGAGTCTTTTGACAAAGTCTGACCGAGTCTGACAGAGTCCGACCGAGTCTGACAGAATCTGACCGAATCTGACCAAGTCTGACCGAGTCTGACAGAATCTGACCGAGTCTGACAGTGTCTGACCGAGTTTGACCGAGTCTGACTGAGTCTGACCGAGTCTGACAGAATCTGACCGAATCTGACCAAGTCTGACCGAGTCTGACAGAATCTGACCGAATCTGACCAAGTCTGACCGAGTCTGACAGAATCTGACCGAGTCTGACAGTGTCTGATTGAGTCTGACCGAGTCTGACTGAGTCTGACAGTGTTTGACGAAGTCTGACCGAGTCTGACAGAGTTCGGCCGAGTCTGACAGAATCTGACCAAGTCTGACCGAGTCTGACAGATTCTGACCGAGTCTGACAGAGTCTTAACGAGTCTCACCGAGTCTGACTCTGTATTTGACCCCGACGTGTCTGACTGTTAATTCGACTCTTAATCTGACTCTGAGTTCTTATTTGAGTCTAACTGAGACTTTGAGACAATGGACAGAGCGTTCTTAGGTCAGTAATTTAGCTAACGCGGTTACACTTATAAAAAAAATATCGTTTAAGAGAATAAAACTCTTTTTTCATAACTCCTTTCTTTTTTTTTAAGTCATTATAGTTACAAAATACTGGGTAAAAAAATTATGCCCATGGCAACACTCAACAGTTATGGCGTCCGTCACAGTGTCAAATTGTTCACTTCTTTGTTTACGTATTTAAAATGAAATGCATACTGAAATTGAATGCTAACATAATGAAATGATATATTATGGCATATTCCTTTTTTGGAATGTAATTATAAACCATTTCACAGCAAAATCTTTCATTTTAAAATATCTCAACACGGACTCGTGACGTAGTTTACGCGGGGAACGTTCCTAGGCGACTGACGTATGGATCGACCGACGCGGGACATTTATCCCCCGTGTTTTTGGCTTCAATTCTCAGTGGCCTACTATCAATCTGGACATTTTTTAATCTAAGGTTTTTTGGGGATAGGTAGGTTTTTATCGTCAACTATTTTTAACTTACTTCAAAAAAAGGGGGAGGTTCTAAATTCGTCGTAATCTTTTTTTTTATGTATTTTCCCCGATTTCTCAAAGACTCCTGGACCGATTTTGAAAATTCTTCTTTTTAAAATTAAATTCAGCGAATCAGTTTAGTTAATTCGCATAAGTATTTTGATGGCCAACTACGGAACCCTACACTGTGCGTGGCCCGACACGCACTTGGCCGGTTTTTTTATTCTTTGGAGATGATATTGGTAACAATATGCCAGTACAATGTACTAATTGATCAGGATGAAAAATCTGCAAACATCAAAGATACGCTCATATCAAAACATTACTAAAAACATACACTACTTGCCGATTAATATTTTTTATAAAAACAATGTTTGCCCTTATCGCAACAAGCATTTCTTTCAAACAATCTAGTTTAATACTTTTTATAAAAGTCTCAAATAATTTACGGCATACAAATCATGCAAGCTTAAAAACACCGAGTCGAAAACTGAGGCTATTTCCTAACTAAAATCTCGCGCAATCATGACGTGGGTTCTCAATGACGCATGCAAGCTGTATAAATGTATCAATATGATTCAATAAAGCACCACACCTACGTATACATATTGTGAATGAATTTATTTTAATCATTAATATTGTACTTAAGAGGGGCGTGATAAATGTTTTTATTGCTTAAGTAGACCATAATAGATATGATTTGTGGGAATAAATTCTCGATGCTTAAATGTATTGAGCTCTGGTTAAAATTAAGAGGATTCTGGGGGGGTATTACAACGTCTTAAAAAAACCAGGCTTATTCCGGCGAGTGAAAGTGACAGAGACAAGTCGTCTAGCGCTATCTCGTTCACTCATTGGAACAAGCCTGGTTTTAATACGTTGTAATACCCCCCCCTGTTCGACAGAACTCTCAGCAGTCTGACGGGACCACCTGTCTCATCAGGTAACCGTGAAACGTAAAGGGCTATTGAGGGATCACCATGGATTTTAGTCAGTATAAGTCAGACAGCCCTCACGTCCCACCCTGGGTGTGACACTCATTTGATGATTAAAAGAAATGTCCAGTTAGTTTCAGTCAGGCATATGGGGTTAAAAGTTATTTCATAAATTACCATCAGACTTATTGAAAACTACCCTATCACTACTGTGTATGGTTGCACACGATGGCATTTAGAATTAATTTAGTTAGAAGCCACTCTATGGGATTGGTTTCATCACTTTCAAGGAACTAACTTTCCATTATGCAAGGTAGTTAGATATGAAACTGTTGCCAACAACTACCCACTTTTTTAAAATATTTCCTTTGTAATCTTATCATCATAGAAAGGGTTTAGTTACGTAATATTGATAACTGTTAGCATAGTGTAATTGTTGAGAGTCAGTTATTTATTACTGATTACTTTTATTTATGTCATGGTTTTTTGATGTCATAAAAAAGTTTTTATTTCCTTTTTGGTGTGGTCCATCAACTAATTATTTAATTTAATTATTACATAAGTATGACTAAGACATAACAAACAATGTCATTTCTTAACTGGTTTTAAAAATATTTTAAGGTTATTACAAAATTGAACATCCAAAAACCCACTAATGTCCGTCACCTCCTCTCATTTTTCCCTAATCCCCAAATTATACGTGCTTTTATTAAATTTATTTCCAATAACAATATTAAACTATAAAAATCAGACATAGCCTAATTAATAATTATTATATTGTCTTGACGTATATATTCTATGTTACTAACTATTACTAACTCCTAGGTTTTGTGTTTATTTCAGGGCTAGAAGAATTGCCTCAAAAAGTTTAACACGTTGAACGCCATGGCGGTCAGTGCTGACCGACAGCGAACTTTTCCTCCAGGCCAAGCAAAAATCACAGTTCCGTCCAAAGGATGATGCAATTTTTGGGCCCACCCTCCAATAGCAACATGTTATACGTCATTGGATAGGTATTTTTAAGCTAAACAAAAAATGTTATGGCACCAAGCCTGAAATGTTAGTCCGTTCTGAGATATGTTTGATTTAATGTAGCAGTTCAAGATTTATCCAAATAATGTTTATTTCGTAACATTTACATTTTGGTGCAGAGGAGGAGGAGGAGAAGCTCGGCTTAAAATAATAACAGCCACACAGATCGATCTTCCATGTCAAGCCGCGCTTGCCGAGGTCGGTTTATGGATGGGTGACCATCTATCCGAGTTTCATCCGTTCCTCAGATAGCACATAAAAGCCGTTGATTACGGCTGTCATTTGTAGATCTTTGACAGTCGTTACCTACTATAGAAGCTCGCTCTGCCGTTAACCACCTCCACTTCGGAGTTGGTTAACCGCAGGTTGAACAGCGATTTTAAACTGTTACTCCAAAGATAATACAACAAAGCGGCAATGTCTTGTATCATTCAGTCTCTACACAAGGAGGTAGAAGGTATTTTTACATGGTAAAATCATTCAAGAGCTAGAAGTTATTACTAAGGTACTTACTGTTTTAAAACCTGACGTCGTTCTGAAGGCACCTGTGCGCATCATGTCTCAATACTTTGGTACCTAGAAGAGCTCCAGCGTAATCTCATGGGGGTACGGAGGGTACGACAGTTGCAACCGAGGTGTGGCAACGCCGCAACCGCGGCGATAAAACCCTTTTTCGAGGAGTGTCTGACGCAAGTCCACATCGGATGTTTCGGGAGGTTCCTGTGTCGAATTGTGCGTCATGAATATGCTTGAATGTAACCATTGCGAGAATCGCCCGGAGGTGCACACGATGGAGCATACGGTGAAGGTATGCATAGCTTGGACGGGGCACGGGGGACGGGGGCTGTGGAGCCAGACGCAGACGCGCTGATTGAAGTAGTCACGTCCTCCTGCTCCTCATAAGCAGTGATGCTAATGAAGTAGAAGGTAGAATGCGTGTGGGAGAGGACAGCGACGACAATACTGCTGCGGGAGACGCCTACGTTTTTGGACGTTGCGAGGCGATTTTTAGGGTAGTCGAGGGCATGCGGACGGCGAGTAAAAGGTGACTCGCCGTATGGACCATGCTCGGGTAAACTAAGCGTCGTGTCCTACGCGAGCTGCAAAGAGCTGTCAGCAATCTGCGGGAATCAAACGCCACCCGAGGTTGCGAGACTGTCTAAACTGGTAACTGTGACCCTGGAACGTTAAGGGCTATTGAAGGGACACCGTAGATTTTAGTACATGTCTGGCAGTAGCGGGAGAGAGGACTCATTCAATGATTTTACCATGTAAAAAAAAAACCTTCTAGGTTTATGTGTAGTGACTGAATGCGACAACACATTGACGCATTGTTGAAATATCTTTGGCGTAAAAGCTTAAAATCTTTCTTCTCCCTGCCGTTACCCACCTCCGTAGTGGAAGTGGTCAACGACAAAGCAAGCTTTTAACAGTGGGTAACGACTGTCAAAGATCTACAAATGACAGCCGTAATCAACGGCTTATAAGTGCTTTCTGAGGAACGAATGAAATTCGGATAGATGGTCACCCATCCATAAACCGACCTCGGCAAGCGCGGCTTGACATGAAAGATCGATCTGTGTGGCTGTTATTATTTAAAACCGAGCTTCTTCTCCTCCTCCTCTGCACCAAAATGTAAATGTTACGAAATAAACATTATTTGGATAAGTTTTGAACTGCTACATTAAATCAAACATATCTCAGAACGGACTAACATTTCAGTCTTGGTGCCATCGTATTTTTTGTTTAGCTTAGAAATACCTATCCAATGACGTATAACATGTTGCTATTGGAGGGTGGGCCCAGATTTCATACAAACCCTAGCATCATCCTTTAGGCCAACTGTTTTTTTAATCAGATACTTATATCTAACGTCTAAATGTATGTTTTTATTGACAAAAGTAAACTTAAGTCATTATTTATGGAGATAGTAAACGTCAGACATCACTGACCGACGCGGCTCCTAGAGACGAAAAAGCGACTTTCCGTTAAAGGGGGCCGCGCGGGTCACGGTGTCAGGTCATCCCGCACCTCCAGAGTTTGCAAGCTCGCACGCCCCTTACGCAGTTTACGCCCGTATCTTGAGCTAAGACGTCGTTACATCGGACAATAGCTTCTAAAAAAAAAACTTATTCTTTGGGTTTATAAGTTTGAAACATGACGCAAATAATAACACAAGAAAATAAAAAAGATTGGCTCTATTTTAAACTACACCCCATTGGTAATCTAGGAGTTGTTAAAGTTTGTATGGGAAAATCATAACGCGTGAGTTGATGAATGTGAAAATCAGTATTTGTATACTAGATCAGAAATAATTATACACGTGTTTTTGGATTTTTCGAAAATCACCCCCTAAGTTAGTGCAAAGGGGTATTTAAGTTTTAAGGGGAAGATCTCTAACCGCTAAAGGTTTAACCTAATTTTTGGTCGATAGTTGCAATTTATTATGATGTGAGCACTAAGAAGGGATTTTGCGAAAATCTACCTAAAAGGGGTGAAAACCTTTGGATGTAAAATCTTATCCCTCTTGAAACTAGGTACGAATATGAGTATATGTAAATAAAAAAGATGGACATTATTAGTTTTTTAAAACTAGGTTCCATTGGTAATCTAGACGTTTGTATACACACACACACATATAAACATACTCACAAATACACACAGGCACACGCAAACACACAAAAACTTGTGGATTTATAATATTACTGAAGCACTCATCGATAACGCTGCTTACCATTAGTGAAAGATTTTTTGAAATCAGATGAGTAGTTTTATAGATTACTTTTTACATCCACACTCACAGTCCTGCACAATTTACTTCTTTATCCTCATCAGCCCGGAGAAATCTACTGCTAGACAAAGGCCTTTCCAATTTCGCGCCATACAAATTTTCACTCATAAGTAATTGTTGTTTTTCTTCTAAGTCTTTTACGTTGTTCAAAAACCATCGTAGTTCGGCGTAACTAGAGGGCCACGCGGGTCAATGAATATAGGATTTAGTTTGATAGCACTGCCCTACGGCCTGTGTGGATGGATCAACAACACTCGTAAAACACGGTCAGCACTGACCGACGCGGCCGGAACGGAAAGTCTAGTTGTCGACTATCTCTGACCGACGTGGCTCGAACGGGAAGATGCATTTTTTTTGTTGGCAGTCAACGTGTTAAGTTCATTATTCTCTTTGTAAACTTAAATTTAATAAAATACCCATGTATAGTCACTTCGCTGCTTACCCTGTGGTCACTACATGACACTGGCACACATTGCTACGGCAGATTGCCATTAAAAAAAAAAAAAAAAAAATTACAAATATAAAAATTATATATTATTAGAGAGTAACATGTATTAATATATTATATTCTGGGGATGCTGGGATAAGTCACAAGTCTTGAATTTTTATTTTATAAACAATCTATCAATTAAAATTCATACAAATAGATTTTTGTCACTTCGTGCAAACTCTCAGTATTATCAAATTGAAGTGCCCCATATTTTACAAGTAGAAATCAAGCACAAAGATACTAACAAAGCAATCAATATCAATTTGCATGATGCCGTCATGTTTGTTTACCTAACTGTGTCACCATTAAGTGGGGTAAGGCTTACTGTCCACGGACACGTAGCTTCATAGACGCTTCAAAATACGCTATGCAGCTTGTGCAGCCCAGCGTACTCAACTCTGTCCACGAGGCGTATTGCTAGCGTACGTTTGCAATCATTTGTGAGAATGTCGTCGAACGAAGAAGACGTTATTTTGGCTTATTACTACCTACATTCGACGCCGAAGACGTCGATTATATTGGGTGCATCCATATATAGAAAAAAATATCAACTGTAGATTATTCGTTGCGGCAAGAGAATTATTAGAAGACGATAGTGTATTCCACTCATTCATTCTTTCAGTCCATTGTATTATTTCATTCGCCACCTCTGCCCAAGCCTTTTCAGTTAAATCTTTTCTAGAATATTCGGCTAAATTATTGTTATATAAACACGGATATTTTTCTACTGTCTGAACAAATTTCGCGGCCGACGCCGCCATTTTTGCGAAAACAAACACGTGCGCCCACTCGATGTACGCTCGGGCGTATGACATGCGGGACGGCAGGCGCCATGAAGCCTGCATGCAGCGACGCGAGCGTGACGTTGCCGCTCCGTCGACAGAGTTACATAGTTTTGTATGTAAGCTGCAAGCAGGCGTACACCAAGCGTATAATGAAGAATACGCGTCTACGCAGCTACGCCGCCGTGGACAGTAGGCCTTAGTGACACATAGATATGTGGGCGCACAATTTGCATAAGTACAGTCCGTGATGTGAATTTGTAACTTTTCTTCAGAAAGGATTTTAGAGAATATGTTGCCATTTTTATAAACTCTTTACCCCAGAAAGATTTTTATTACTACATACTTGCCATAGTCAGCTTTTAACTTTTTCATTAGCAGGGAGGAAGTACTAGTAAGGTGTAAGACAGACCCCTTGATGGCAGAAAAAGCTGTTCAGACCCAATAATATTGATTCATTTCACTACACAAAAGTTGTATCTAATATCTTTAAACGAGCAATTCTTGTAAATTTATATATAATCAGGGTGTCGAGTCTGCTAATTATTAGTCAGAATGGCGCCACAATGGCGTTTCAATTTTCGAACCATTTTTTACTCAGCAGTAAAAAATGGTTCGAATAAGCACTACAATTGAAACGCCATTGTGGCGCCATTCTGACTAATAATTAGCAGACTTTTGACGAAATATATACTAGATAACTAGGATATGGAAGTAAAATAGTTGTTTGCACAGAGAAGATTTTTATTCAAGTGAATGACACAAGTCATTATCAAAAACACATGTTCGAATATCAATTTGAAATGTTGTTTCAACTAAAAAGTTTCCACACTTCCCCTCAAACAACATCCATCATCAGATATCCTCACATCACACCACACCAGACACACTCAGATTCAGATCGCGCACACATTTATTAAATGCCACACGACCTAATGGTTTTGTCAGCACATCTGCTGGGTTATCTTCCGTACATACATAGTCCAGACGTATAACATTCTTAGCAATACAATCTCTGACATAATGCGCCCTTATGTCTATATGTTTCGTCCTTCTATGCGCTACAGGATTGTACGCAAGTTTAATGGCACTCTGATTATCTACGAAAATGCAAATAGCCCCAAGATATTCACCTCTTATAAATGCATTCAACTGCCGCAAGTGAACTGCCTCCTTGGTAGCCTCCGAAAGTGCAATATACTCGGCTTCCGTTGACGAAAGTGCCACACAAGCTTGTTTCCGGCATTCCCAGTTAATCAACGATTTTCCGCATCTAAAAATAAATCCAGAATATGATTTCCTATCTTTGATGTTCCCTCCCCAGTCAGCATCTACAAATCCCGTGATGTCCTGCACCGGCGACTTGGGAAATATCAAACATAGATCTTTTGTACCCTTAAGGTATCTCAAGATATGTTTAGCAGCTTTCCAATGACGTTCCTCACAACATGAGTTGTACTGTGCCAAAAAATTTACCGCAGCCGCAATATCCGGGCGTGTGTTACAGGCCAAATAGTTCAGCGACCCTATGAGCGCCTGATAACTACGAGAGTCTTGGCAGGATAAGATCTTACCTCCTTCCCCTTCCGCCAAGGCTTTATGGAAATCCATTTCCGTCGGAGTTTTTACAGGTTTGCAGTCAGACATACCATATTCATCCAAGATCTTCGAAATAAGCCTCTCTTGATTCAAATATATTCCAGTATCAGTCTTAGACAAAAGCATACCTAAAACTTGCCTCGCTTCCCCTAAATCCTTTATCTTGAAATGTTTAGAAAGATTGTCTAATAAAACTTCCTTCTGCTGTTTGTCTTTGTAAAACAATAAAAAATCGTCAACGTACAGAGCGATATAAAAATTATTATTTTTGTAAAGACAGCTGTCAAAGTCACAGCGCTTGAAGTTCAAAGACAATAACACCTCATTTACTTTTTCGTTCCAAGACCGTGAAGCTTGTTTGAGGCCGTATATCGCTTTTTCTAATAAGCAAACTTTTTCCTTTGAGTTTTGATCTATGCAACCCTCCGGCTGTTGCATATAAACTTTTTCCTGTAAATCACCGTTTAGAAAGGCGGTGTTTACATCAAAGTGACCGATGAAGAAATCCTTTTCCACAGCCAACGATAGCAGCATTCTTACTGTCGATCTTCTCACGACCGGTGAATAAGTTTCGAAGTAGTCAACCCCGTAGGACTGAGTGAAACCCTTCGCCACAAGTCGAGCTTTATAGGTCTTATTACCATCTGCATCGAACTTATACTTGAAGATCCACTTATTTCCCACGACTTTAGCTTCAGGTGGCTTTCTGACGAGCTTCCAGACCTTATTCTCGTACATCGAATCCATCTCTTTTTTCATGGCTTCCTTCCAGTTATCCTTATCTTCCCGACTTAAGGCTTCCTTAACTGTCAAAGGCTCCTGATCTTCTTTAAAGCATGCCAGTCCATGAAGGTTTCCTTTCCGGATTCTACTACGTAGAGGATAACGACATTCACCTTCGTTTGACTCTTCTCTGTTAAAAGAATCTTCAGTTTCAACATTTCTCACCACGACATGTTCTGCTCCGCTATCACCCGTTTCTCCCACCTCCATCTCCGCGTCTTCAAATACTTCAGTCCTATCTACGGAACTTGTCCCTTGAGAAGCCTCTGCACTATCAGGTGACGAACCTGACTGGTCTTCTACCTTTCCAAGTTCCCAGATTACTTCAGCACCTTTGTCACCGCTACCTACGAGCTGACTAGGATTCTCTGAAACTACTGCTGTAGAGTCCTCCAAGAAAACTACATCCCTTGCTCTAACAATGACGCGAGGATTACTGGGATTAATGAAACGATATCCCTTGGTTTCTTCACAGTAACCAACAAAGACATGTTCTACTGCTTTAGGGCTCCATTTCTTCCGAGTTTCCTTGGGCACGTGCACAAACGCTTTCGTTCCAAAAACTCTGAAATTATCTAATGACTGAGCCTTCCCTGTCCACAACTCCTCAGGAAACTTACCATTATTTCCACTGTGAGGCAGCCTGTTCTTGATATAAACAGCCGTATTACATGCCTCTCCCCACAGTCTCGCACTCAGACCCTTTTCCGCCAACATAGCACGAGCCATCTCCACAATAGTGCGGTTTGCTCGCTCCACTACGCCATTCTGCTCCGGAGTGTAGGGAACAGTTAATTGATGTTTTATACCCTTTTGCTGTAGAAACCCATCAAACTTCCTGTTCACAAATTCTGTTCCATTGTCTGTGCGTATGCACTTGACCTTCAACCCGGTTTCAACCTCTACACTAGCTAGAAAAACTTTAAAATGATCGAAAACCTGATCTTTTGATTTAAGGAAAAATACAAAAGATTTACGTGTAAAATCATCTAAAATAACTAGCATATACCGAGATCCACCGTACGTGGGTTCAGACATTGGACCACAGATATCTGCGTGAACCAGTTGCAGTCTTTCGACTGCCCTCTCAGCCTCACCAATTGGAAAAGGTAAACGATGTGCCTTCCCCTTAATACAGGCGACACAAGGTTCCATTACGCTCTTACCAAAATCCATACCCGGGAGCTTACGTAAATCTCGCTCATTTACGTGTCCAAGCCGCCGGTGCCACAACATCAAAAGATTACCTGCTTTCACTGACGCCAACGCAGTCCCATCTACAACCGCCTGACAACCTTCAAGCTTGTAGATCCCTGAGACTTCACTTGCGGTAGTCAGAAGCTTTCCCTTGAAATGGCCTGGAACCAAATGGTGAATTAGCTTGCACCCATCTCTGTCAAAACTTACCTTCCATCCTTTCTCTACTAATTTAGACACTGATAACAGATTAACATGCAAACCAGGTACATACATGACATCCCTCACAGCAAGCATTCGTCCTTTCAAACTCACTATGATATCACCCTTACCCTTGCATTCAATCTTATCATTATTCGCACAAGTCACGTTACTCATACCAACATTCATAACCAAATCTTTAAACCAATGTTTCTGGGAAGACATATGTGAAGATGCTCCGCTGTCAATGTACCACTCCGTCGGATTGAAGGAGTCCCCGGCGCTGAATGAAGACAGGCTCACGACCGCGACGTCACTTAGTTTGGAGATTGAACCCGCTTTCCTTCCTTCAGGACAGTCCGGCTTCTTATGTCCAGGCTTTCCACATTTAAAGCATTTAATTTTGGTCATATTAATATCTTTGTTCCCATTCCACTTCTTACTCTTACGCACAGCCAATGCCGAGTCCGCTGAAGACAATGTACTACAACCTTGACGTGAATCCTCCTGTAGTAACTTCTGCCGTACGTTCTCTGAAGTCAACTTCATCCCAGAGTGTTCCAGCGCCATTCGCATAGGCCTGTACTCTTCAGGTAGTCCTCTCAGTAACACGACAGCTACAAAATCATCGTCAAATCCGGTGGTAATATCCTTCAACTTTTGAGAAAGAGACATAACTGCAGCAACATATTCATGCATCGACGAGTGTCTCTCTAGTTTCTCATCCAACAACGCGTTCATGAGGGTGATTCTGCGATTTACGCCTTTGTCCTCAAACGCTTTCGCTAGGCTATCCCAAGCATCCTTAGCAAAATTTGAATTTTGTACATACGCATAAAGTGTAGGTTCCACATGTAGACAAATCAAAGCTAGTGCATCTTGGTCCTTCTCGATGGCGGTGGAGTCTTTGGAATCCGGGTACGTAGACGTATACGTGAACAACTTTTCTCGTATGAGAATCATTTTTATAGCGAATTTCCACGTAGAGTAGTCATCTAGGCCGCAGAGATTCTTGATGGCAAATTTAGCGACTGGGCCCATAACCTTTTGACGAAATATATACTAGATAACTAGGATATGGAAGTAAAATAGTTGTTTGCACAGAGAAGATTTTTATTCAAGTGAATGACACAAGTCATTATCAAAAACACATGTTCGAATATCAATTTGAAATGTTGTTTCAACTAAAAAGTTTCCACAGACTCGACACCCTGGATCTCGGAAACGGCTCCAAGGATGTTCATGAAAGTTACAGATTACGGTTTTTCGGCTCAAGGAACCGATTTATCAAGGTCCCAGGTTCGAGAAAAGCTCGGTTCCCAAGATATAGACATTTTAAAAACCGAGCGAAGCTCGGTCAACCAGATATTATAAAAGGATAGAACTTTTATGATTAATCAAGTAGACTACTTAAGATTTTTAAGCATTAAATAATTGTGTAACAGTAGATTAGCATAATGAGTGACAAAAATGTGGCCCTACCTTGCGTAGTACTGAACATTACATAGTGGTTACTATGTGTGTTTGGTTATCAACTTATCTTTGTCTTTGGCATAATTAAACTAACTTTTTTACTAACCCTCCTATGATATCCAAAACAGATTCGCTAGTTTTTGCTAACTATTCATAAAAAAAAAAATATCTTGTATAGATCAATATTTTAGTGATAAGACCACCCAGGCAGGTGTCACACTATTTCTAAGATCTACATTGCAACAAGAGTTATTTGTTTGATATGTATGGAAGAGTTTTCTATCTATCTAGTTTTAGTGAATGCACTAAAGTACAGCAAACATTGTATTTAGGAGACAGCAAAAAGTATATTGCATCAAAACAGCAACTTACTTAATTACTATGCGCTAATTGATTTTCAATTTTTTTTCAATTAAACTGTCTTTTTTGTCATAATCATCAAAAAGATAGCCATTAAAATTCTTATAATTTTTTTGTTCTAATTATATTGTGAAATTATGAGAACTTTATGCCTCAGCCAACTAATGACCAAAGCATACCTATTATTGGTGAATGTTCAAGCAATTCGTGAAGTTTACATGTATGTTAATTAAAATTAGGGATGCTTAAATTTACATTGATATTTTATTACACCGTAAAACAACTGAACATAAGCTTAGTCAAAATTGCACATTAAGGGCTCCCTCACCGCGAGCATTCACCTGTAATGTAACGTTACAGATTTGTACATTTGAAGACAATAGAGCATCAAATTGCGCAATTTTATGTTACATTACAGGTGAATGCTCGCAGTGAGGGAGCACCTTAACGGTAACATTTATACTATAAAAACTGTTCTTACTAGTAGATATTCTGTTTCTCAAACTAATACCTGCCAGCACGCGTAGCATGGCGATTCTATCTCTATTCTACCAAGAAAAGACAAAGCTCTTTCTATCCCACTTGTTATGTCTTCTGCCCGAGCATGGCGCGACCTGTAGACTCGTGTTTCTATGAAGACAAGACATAAGTTTTCTTTCCATAGCAACGGCGAATGACTGAACTGTGAATGAACTAAAACGTTTAGTTAACCAAAAAAACGTGTAAAATTCTCAAGTTTTCAATACAATTAAAATGATTTATTGGAATCAGACAGAATTATCCATAATTCTAGTAATATGTGCATTCATTTGCAATAAAAAAAAATGTTGTGCACATAAATCAAAGCGACAACAAAACGCAAAAAGGTTCCACACCATAGACACACAGTATGGACACGAGTCTTTCCTAGCCAAATATCAAATAAAATTAACATACTTTCTAGAACGAGAGAATAACAAGTGTAGAACATTATCTATGTTTTATAGGAGACAGATATTTATTATAATTATGATAAATTATGATTATGGCAATTTTTGGCAGATAATGTTGGGTCCATGCTGCATGTCTATGACACGTAGATTCTTGTTATTATTTTTGTGTAATCATCGTGTGTAATAAAACATTGGAAAGATTAGCTATCTGCATTATTTCACTGAAAGTTTCTCATTTTATAAATTTTCATGGAACTCGTATTAAAAAAAGTTTGATGCACTTTCCTAATTTTCATTCGACTTTTATTCTTTAGGGCTTAAAAACTAAAGCGATTGAGTTGGGAGGACCCTTACTTGTTTTTAAAACAAATTTAAGTTGATAAACACCAAGAATATTATAAAAAGAATCTTGTCTAGGTCTGATTTGATGTAGACAAGTTTCTCTTGTAGAGAAGAAATGTGTCTTCCCCCAAGTGTCAAAAGTAGAGAAAATAATGTCGCCATGCTCGACGTTGTAGACTTCTTTCTATCGTAGAGAAGAAACATTTCTTTTCTACGTGTCAAACATCGCCATGCTTAGGACGATAGAGATCTTTCTTCAATCTGTCAGTTTGTCGATTCTCCCGTCGATATAACCCCTTTCTACGGCGCCATGCTACGCCTGCAGGTGTATCAAGTTAAAAAATATGTATTTCTATATCAATGTATTTTACTATCTCTAATAATTGGTTTCTTATCAAAAACACAATCTTGTTATTTATTGTTGTTTTATTGCAATACAAAGAATTGTTTCATCACTACTTTTTCTGTGCCACATAGCCGTAACAAATCTAACATATTTCAGCACAAAATCAATGCAATGCACACAAAAAATAGATTTCAACCTTGAATCTACAAACCTCTTTACTTATTTTTAACTACTGTCTTGTAAAAACTATGAGCGTTAAAAGTAAAACAGTACCGTAAGTACTGTAACTGTTACCTGCCATATGGGTAGTCAGTAAAAGCTATTAATTGACATTTTTCAGGCGAAATTCTATCAAATATCTTATAATACAATGCTATTTTGAGCAAGAAAGACTCACCACACTGAAAAGGACGATCCATTTTTAATAAACAAAAGGAATCATTGGCACTGAAACTACAGCACTACCGTTACACTTCACTGAAAATAGTCTGTTGCTATATTCATACTTTTCTAAGTGTATACGTTTTTGAATTTAACTACACACTGAAGTTAGTTCAATCAATAACAAAACTACACACACAAAAACATGCAATTTGGTAGGTAGGTTATCATCGACAAGATACAAATTTCTAATCATGCGCGATATGTGAACTATTATAGCGTCAAGGTAAACAATACGCACTTGTGAACATCTGTTATTTGCGGAAAGAATAACGATGTTCACGGAAGCCATAGAAATCATCATTAGAAGTCTCACAAGTGTTATTTTTTTAATTTAGGGTACTAAATATTCTGCTACTCGTGTTTTAGCACGAGCTAATAAGTCTGATAAACTCAATTTAATTGGTAACACGAGTCAGTGCGACGTTACAAGGGTCAAATTTACATCTCACCTGGAAAATGATTGAAAGAAACTTCGAAGTCGCCGCGGCCGCCCAGCAGCGGCTGCGACTCTCGGTTCACCCCTGGCGAATCCACGTTGCCCTCGAACCCGACCTCTGGCACTAAACAAATCTCTTCCGAACTACTCGACAAAGATACCACACCGTCATCGGGCGGCGTAATTGCTGTGTTCGGTTTGTCGAAATCGAGATTCAACAGAGTCTCTTCCGTACTCATGAGTAATGTTAAACAGTGAATCTCTACCGAGCCTCATTTATTTCGTATAAATCTCTTTGTTTCACAACCATCTAACACAAACACATAACTTCATCCAGCGATGGTGCAAAGACTATAGACCGGAGCAATGACAGCTGAAATTGACAAGCTGTAAGTCATAAACAAGAAGTCTTCCTGCGATAGTGTTGTCTTGAAAGTTTTGTTACTAATGGGGAAGGCAAGTGTCAAAGTGACAAGTGACAGTTTGGTCCCAAAAGAACTGTCAAATCAAAGGAATTTTCTGAAAAGAAACGATTTATTGATGTAAAATCACTTGATGTTGTGTAATAAGCTGTAAAAATGATGGAACATACAAATTTCCGACAATTCACACTATCAAGAAATAATGGGTAGCTGCTGTGACTGCCTTGAGAACAAAAATTGAATTATAACTAAGGAAAAACTACATAATAAACAAATATCCAGCCTTGCGAAGCCGACACAGGCCGTTAGTTGAGTTTATTAGTGAAATTCTATGATTATACCATAACTAAACAATCGAATACACTTTTCAAAATAATATCTACTTTTCTATTGGAGGTTAAGTACCAGTATTGCATCGCTCTATAATTCATGAAATGGTTCGTCTGGCGGAAGAATTATCACCTGGAACGAGTTTTGTGATAGTTGTGGTGTTATGAAATTAAATATATTGTGATATTTCTCGAAACTAAATATAAAAAAGGGGTAAAATTACTGACTTTAAACATTATGATATTTAATCAAAATAGAAAGTCAGAAGCAGTATTATATTCTTGTTATAGGAGAGGACAGGTAAAACATACCTAAACTCAAAAATTGAAACCTCAACTACAAGTAATTGTGGATTTATTACGGTAAAATCAAATGTATTACCACTCAATTAAATCACTTTTTTTCCTCTTGTAGATGCACCGCGGCGTCTTAATTCTTCTTTTAGTATATGCACTTGCATTGACGAATAATTTTCCATGTTTGTTTTGTATTCATACTCAATTTTTATAATGATAAATCTTGTTTCTTTTTTATACAACGCAGACAGTAATCTGACGTGGGGACCAACTATCGCAGCGCCATCTACGATTAGCTTTGAGTTGCCATCCCCATTGGTAAATACCGGTTATTTGATAAAAACAAAAATTACAGCTTGGCCAGAACGGATTGAAACGGAACTAAATTTTTTATTTCCGACAGCGTTTTAAAATCTTTGATATTTGATGTAAACAAAGACCGCAGGTTTGTTAGATTTATTATTGTGCCATAAAACTAACGTAATAAGTAAAAAAAATAAAATAAAATCAAAGATTTTAATTTTTAATTTTAATAAAAGTGTTGGTAGCGCGAAGACAGTGGCGACTTCCGGTTTTCTACATTTTTAACCGACTTCTAAAAAAGAAGGAGGTTCTCAATTCGGATGTTTGTATTTTTTTTTTTTTTTTTTATGTTTGTTCGGGCATAACTCCCTCGTTTAACAACCGATTTGAAAAATTCTTTTTTTGTTGGATAGGGTATACTTCTGGAATGGTCCCATTAAAATTTTATCAAAATCGGACTAGCACTTTTTGAAATATCAACAAAAATCAACAAAAACCTAAAAAGTTTTTAACTTTGTCTACACCGATTACTCCGAGGTTTCTGGTCCGATTTCGATTATTCTTTTTTTGTTCGATACAGTATATCTGCCATTTGGTCCCATAAAATTTTCATTTAGTTTGGTGCAGTAGTTTTTATTTTTGGTAGTTCTCATTGTGTACATACATAATCGGCGTTGTTATTACCGGTGCTATGGATTACAACATTTTAGTGCACATGTAAGAAAATATTATGTATTTGACAATAATTTGGGTTGAATAGTGAAACTAAAAAGGATAAAATAAAAAACTTTTTCAAAAAAAAAATGTAACCGACTTCAACACAACCACAAAAAAAGTTCAAAATAACCTACAAAAAAACTTTTCTTTCGAAAGTCGGTGACAAAAAGTCAATGAAATAAAAAATAAAGTCACCGACTTTCGAAAGAAAAGTTTTTTTGTAGGTTATTTTGAACTTTTTTTGTGGTTGTGTTGAAGTCGGTTACATTTTTTTTTTGAAAAAGTTTTTTATTATGTCAAGATGTATCTTCTTCTACTATATAAAAATAAGTCGGGTTTTCCTTCCTGACGCTCCAGAACGCACGAACCGATTTCCACGGTTTTGCATTCGTTGGAAAGGTCTCGGGCTCCGTGAGGTTAAGAAAATGGAGAAGGCAAGTGCAAAGTGACAAGTGACAGTTTGGTCCCAAAAGAACTGTCAAATCAAAGGAATTTTCTGATAAAAAACGATTTATTGATGTAAAATGACTAGATGTTGTGTAATAAGCTGTAAAAATGATGGAACATACAAATTTCCGACAATTCACACTATCAAGAAATAATGGGTAGCTGCTGTGACTGCCTTGAGAACAAAAATTAAAACTAAGGAAAAGCTATATAATAAACAAATATCCAGCCTTGCGAAGCCGAGACAGGCCGTTAGTTGAGTTAATAATGAAATTCTATGATTATACCATAACTAAACAATCGAATACACTTTTCAAAATAATATCTACTTTTCTATTGGAGGTTACAGCTCGACATAAAAATGTAGAAAACCGGAAGTCGCCACTGTCTTCGCGCTACCAGCACTTTGAATGATTTTATTTCATTTTTTTTCACTTATTACGTTAGTTTTATGGCACAATAATAAATCTAACAAACCTGCGGTCTTTGTTTACATCAAATATCAAAGATTTTAAAACGCTGTCAGAAATAAAAATTTTAGTTCCGTTTCAATCCGTTCTGGCCAAGCTGTAAGTACCAGTATTGCATCGCTCCATAAATCATGAAATGGTTCGTCTGGCGGAAGAATTATCACCTGGAACGAGTTTTGTGATAGTTGTGGTGTTAAGAAATTAAATATATTGTGATATTCCTCGAATCTAAATAGAAAAAAGGGGTAAAATTACTGACTTAAAACATTATGATATTTTATCAAAATAGAAAGTCAGAAGCAGCATTATATTCTTGTTATAGGAGAGGACAGGTAAAACATACCTAAACTCAAAAATTGAAACCTCAACTACAAGTAATTGTGGATTTATTACGGTAAAATCAAATGTATTACCACTCAATTAAATCACTTTTTTTCCTCTTGTAGATGCACCGCGGCTTCTTAATTCTTCTTTTAGTATACGCACTTGCACTGACGAATAATTTTCCATTTTTGTTTTGTATTTATACTCAATTTTTATAACAATAAATCTTGTTTGTTTTTTATACAAGGTAGACAGTAATCTGACGTAGGGACCAACTATCGCAGCGCCATCTACGATTAGCTTTGAGTTGCCATCCCCATTCAGGAAAAAAAACGAAGCCGTTAACGGACGGAAGAAAAAACGAAGCCCGGCGAACTCCGTTTCGCCACCAGATGGTGGCGAAACGGAGTTCGCCGGGTTTGCTAGTAATTTCCTACTAATATTATAAAGGCGAAAGTTTGTAAGTATGGATGTATGGATGTATGGATGTTTGTTACTCTTTCACGCAAAAACCACTGAACGGATTTGGCTAAAATTTGGTATACAGATAGTTTATAACCTGGATTAACACATAGGATAGTTTTTATCCCGATTTTATGTTCCCGTGGGATAATTTTCGAGTTGCAGCGGGTGAAACCGCTGGCAACAGCTAGTATAAAATAAAATAAAAAATGTCAATGTTTCATGCACATGATTGTTCTTTATTTATCAAGATTTACACACTCTGTGGCAATATGATGTATTCGGGTCGACGCGCGAATTTCAAATTATCCTCACCGAATCTGTCAATACCAACCTTCTCAGTGATAGGCAGTGGCGGATTAAGAGTTTCCGAGGCCCTAAGCACAGAGCCTGTGTAGTCCCAATTTAAGCAATAGAGGTATTGCTTAAATTGGGAAGGTAGAAAGTATAAAATGAAAGTTTCATCAAAATAGGAACTGTCGTAGGTATAATTTAAAACTTAAAACATTTTTTTCTCTTATTTTCTTAGAGAAGACAAATTAAATTTTTTGTAGACCAAGACAAGATTAACTAACATTAGAAACATTTGCTATTGAAAAATGAGCTATCAAAAACGTTGTAGCGCGAGCGAAGCGAGCGCGACAATTTTTAGCTTTTTGGAATAGGACACGGCAATTCTTCATAGAAGAGCGAACGCAGTGAGCTCTAAAAGTTTAATGTTTCCGGACTTCAAGTTTTAATTTAAAAGTGAGATCAAACATTTGAAGTCTTTAGTAGGTACTTAAACCTAATCCTATTTAAGTTCTCAACTTTTATTTAAAAACTAGCTTCCGCCCGCGGCTTCGCCCGCGTGGTGTTTTGATAGCCTATGTTCTTTCTCAGGGTCTAAAGATTGTCTGTGCCAAAGGAGATGGAAAGTTCAAGTATGTGCAAAAATTCAGACGGCTATAGAAATGGGACCTAGCACTGTATAACGCTGAATAGCTCAATATTAATATTTCACATAAAAAAAGTTTCTAAAACTTGTTATATCTTCATAATCATGATAAAAAAAAACGTGAACACCTACCATTAAAAGTACTACAAAAATTGCAAATATTGATATTGCTATAAACTTTTACTTAGGCGTTTACTTTTATGTATCTGCGATTGTATTTATTTATTGATGACCACATTTGTGACCCACTCAGATTAATTAAACATCTTCAAACTACTTACCAAATAATGTGATACGTGCTTAAACTTAAAATAAAGACAGTTTTCACAGACGATATAAGTAGGTAAGTAGTTGTAATGATAAACAAACGATATCGTTTACTTGATTTACATAGTTGAATACAGTATACCTAAACCTGTTTGGAAGAACTAATCTATCTAATAATGATAACCACATTCATAATATTATGTTAGTTATATCGGTAAAGTCAAATAAACGCGCTGGGCGCTTTCATTTTGCAAAACATGTTAATTGATCAATCCTTTCTGAACTCGTTGTTGAACCCTCTAATTAGCTAAGGATACATTTAACAATTTCGAAATGAAACAAGAAAAATAGGAAATACTATATTTATTCGTTAATCTGTGATTCTTATAAATAAAGTCTGAAAGAATACGAAGCGACGGACTGTGTTTAAATGTCATTTTATTACGTGATGATGGAAATCTGGGTGTGATGTTGTTAATTTCTGCAACTTTGAACTGTTTCTTTCCACTACATGGCGATGGCCTTGCAATGTTCTCACAGAACAACCACAAGTTAAGCACTCCGTTGAATAGCCGAATAAACGAATTTCACCAGTTGCTCCTGAATGCAGCAGTTCTGGTTAAAGACATTTAATTCTCATAAAGAAATTTACATTTCACTTACATGAGAATACATTGTATCTTAATATTATTGTCCTTCGACACTCGGACACACAATATAAATTCAAGGTAAACAATAAAAAAGTTGCAAAAATATATTTAGAATTACCTACCGTTAATAATTTCTAGTTGTAGGTACTTAAAACAAACTAAGTTTTGTGACACTATGCGTAACTACCCTGCATTGGGATAAAGAGTGCGGTCCGGCTGCCACAATGTAGATAAGTCCATCAGTAGTACAACATTGTTTTCATTATGTAGGTTTGTGGTTTTTAATTATTACATGTATGTTATTATTTGTTTTTTTTTTTTATGTTACGTTAGGTTAATAGTGTTGATGTTTTCAAGCAAATATTTTTTTAGTTTTGTCTTAAAGATATTTATCGAATTCGCACCCTTTAATCTCGTCTGGTAATTTGTTATAAAGTTGCACTCCCTCATAAACAACTGATCTTCTACCTTGTGTGGTTCGCACTTGGGGAAGGACGATGTGGTCTTTTCTACGACTGCTACGGTTGTGTAACTGATGTGTTTTGATGAATGAAATTTGTGTATGTATGGTTTTATGAAGTATTTTTTGAATAAGTATGCAGGTGCAATATGCGTGGAGTTGTTTGATGTTTAAGAGTTTGGTGTCTTTGTATATTTTAATTGTAGGTGTTAGGTAATCGTAGTGAAAAAGCATTTTAATCATTTTGTTTTGTGCAATTTGTAGGTCTTTTAAGTTTGTTTTTGGTGCATTGCCCCAAATTTCGATTAGGTACAGTATGTGCGGCTTTACCAGAGAGTTGTATATTGTCTGGCGTACGCTATATGGCAAGCAATGTACGATGTTCCGCAGTGAGCCCAATAAAGATGACATTTTGGATCTGATGTGTTCAATTTGAACCTTCCAATTTAGATTACAGTCCAGTCTTAACCCAAGGTATTTCTCGTGTTGTTTGAGTTCGAGTATTTGGTTCTCAATTGTAAGAGGTGGATGAGGTGGTATTTTCTTATTTTTGGCTTTAAATATGACGTAGCTGGTCTTAGACGCATTGATTGTCAGAAGATTTTGTTGAAACCAGGCGGACAATGAGTTTAGGTCTTCTTGGGCTTGATTTATCATGTCGACTATAGAACTACCAAAGTAAAACAGGCAGGTATCGTCCGCATATAGCGAAATATGCCCATGTATTGGAACCTTGTGGATGGAATTTATGTATATTAAGAAGAATAGTGGACCTAGCAACGATCCTTGAGGAACACCAAACGTGATGTTATGAGGTTTACTTTGGTATTCTCCGATTTTAACCACCTGAAGCCTGTTATTCAAGTATGATTCAAACATTTTAAACGCTACACCTGACACCCCTATGTCCCGTAGTTTTTGCAGTAGTATGGGATGGCTAACTGTATCAAAGGCCTTTTTAAGGTCGATGAATAAGCCCAGCGATATATTTTTTTGATCAATGTTCATTTGTATTTTTGTAATTAGATCTGTGGTTGCTGTTAAGGTGTTAGAATGTGCACGAAATCCATATTGTCTTTCAAAGAGGAAATTGATTGAGGTGAGGTGTTCATCTAAGCGTTCATAAAGGACCCTTTCAAATATTTTAGAAATAATCGGAAGGACTGAGATGGGTCTATAGTTGTTGGGATCCGTTTTGGCACCAGATTTGTGGATTGGGGTGACTTTGGCTACTTTTAGTTGGTCTGGAAATATTCCACTGGCAAGGTGTATGTTTATACAGTCGGTCAGTTTGTCCACGATTAGATCACTTACGCATTTGATCACTTTGGTAGTTATACCGTCGATACCGGCACTGCAGTTTGTATCAAGATTTTTGATTATATTGGATACTTCGCTTGCTCGGCATGGTCTGAAGTTTGTAAGTTCTCTGTTATACGGTTGGGTTTCTGGCACTGTTAGTGTTTTGTGTTGTTTTAGGTGTGTAGGTATCTGGTTGGCCAAAGTGGAACCAATCGTAGAAAAGAAGCGATTAAATGTCTCACAAATCTCGTTACCATCTGTTATAGGTCCAGATTCAGCTAGCAGTTTTGGGGGAGTGCAATGTGACTTGATTTTATTGTTGGACAATGTATTTATTAAGTTCCACATCTTTTTAGGGTCTGCGGTATGTTTACTAAATGCCTCATAGTAGTACTTTTTTTTATTTTTCCTAATTGTTTCAGCTGTTATCTTTCTTTCAGTTTTAAAACATTCCATTAACTCTTCATTATTTGGGTCTTGTTTCAATCGATGCCATATTTCATTTCTTCTCGCAATTTTGTCTGTTATTTCTCTACATATCCAGTCTTGGCGCGGTGGGTTTAGGATTTTTGTTTTGACCGTTGTACTACCATGCATACCACACTTTAGATATTTCTCGAAGTTCTCGTAAGTGTTGTCAATTGTCGAGTATTCTGTGAGTGCGATGTTGTCGTGTAGTTTTTCATAGTCGATCGCTTCGTATTTTACACGTGCCTTTGGTGGTCTCTTGTATTTTTTTACACTTAGATAAATTTGCTTGTGGTCAGACATGGGCGAGTCAATAATGACCATATGGAAGTTTTTGTCCTTAAGGTTGGTACATACGTGATCAAGGATTGTATTTGTGGAAGCAGTTTCACGCGTGCTGTAGTTTTCATGGATTTTATTAAGAAAATTGTATCCAGACTCTCTCACAGAATCTTGGTAGTATTTAGTTTTTGAGTTTTTTGTCAAGAGGTCGATGTTAAAATCGCCAAAAACGATAGATCGGGGTTTCTTAACCAGTTGCGATGAATATACTTCGAGAAACTCTCTCGTGTTATTGTTTCCTGGATTGTAGACAGCTCCTATGTTTAAAGCGTGTCTCTCGAGGCGTATCCATAAGTAGTTGATTCCTCCGGCGTATGCTTCATCCACTTTGCTGTGATTAAGAGTGTTATGTACATAAATTGATACACCACCACCCCTGGAATCTGTTCTAACATTATAATAGTGGGTATAATTGGGCAGTTGGAAATGTTCGGCGTCTTCATTGGATTTGAACCATGTCTCAGTTAATATAATAACATGAGTAGTATATTTGATCGATTTTATTATGCATTGAAGTTCGTCGAATTTACCATGTCGTTTTATGCTTCTTACATTTGCGTAGAAGAAAGTTAGGGTTGATGTAAACGATGGCAGGTCTTGGTAGGTATGGCAGAGCTGGTAGTTAATTGTTTCGTCTGAGTTTTTTTGGATGTTTGGTGGATATTTTAGTTTTTTGGATCTGAATCATTAGTCTGAACGATCTTTGGGGTGCCTTTGATATATTTGATGATTAAATTAGTCTCGCCATTTTCTTTACGACGGATTAGTTCTTGACTGAGCTCTTTCATCATTGCCTTTTGGGTGGGGGTTTGGTCCGAGTATACCTTTATGTTATCTGGAAGTTTATTTTTGTTTCGCAGTATTGTTCTCGCTTCCTCAGATGATCCGAAGCAAATTTTCAGTGAGCGGTTTTTCTCTGAAGTAAATTTTCCAAGTCGAATTGTTTTTGTTATTTTGATATGTTCGGTCGATGCATTTTGAAGGATGATCTGGGCCGAATTCGTATCCTCAGCCTGACGTGCGGCTTTATCAGGTGTTGTTGGTTCAGGTAAGCCAACGATTATTATGTTTTTGCTTCTATTGGTCCGTTCCTGTAGTTCGTTAATAACTTTTTCACTGGAGAAATCACAGTTTTGTATTGGTTTTGGTTTTAATGATGTGGATTTGAGATCACTAATTTCAGTTTCGAGCTTAGCTATCTTCAGTTCAGCAGTGAGGTTATTTTCTTTCAGTTCAGAAATTTCAGCTTTCATGTTGTTATGTTCGGCTAACATCTTTGCACTTGTATTTTTTATATCATTGACCTGGTCTTTCATAAGAGAGATGTCATCTCGCACTGGTTTCAAGTTTTTCTCCAGTGATGCGATCATTTCATCTCGAAGTTTGTTTATTGCAGTTAATATGTCACAGCAATCTCTTTTTCTTTTTCGATACGAGACACGGTTGTCAGTTTCATCACCACTAGTCTTTGAAAAATCTGATTGAGAACCACTTTGACCTACTGTCATGTCCTTGGATTGTGGCGAACGTCGGGCACTCATAATGACTTGGCTGGTTTCGAGTATGCGTAGGAAGAGGATAAAAAATGCAACTATCTCATTTACCCGAGGTGGAGCGGGGGGCGCACGCGCTGCTCTGACGCGCTGCCACTCGTTGATGTGCGATGATAGATAGTCGTAACTTAATCACTTTTTGACACCACTTTCGCTCTTGTAATGTACGGTTTATGACTTATTATCGGATACAAGGTTTATTGATATTTTTGCAAATTAAACAGAAACACGTCCGTGCCGTCCGAGAGCCGAGACTTCTCCATTCAGTTCATAACAAGGATGACAATGTTGGCTGAAAGATCGGCCTGTGCGGTTATAATTATTTAGCCACGAGCTCCTCTCGAGTGTATATGACGCCGCAGTCTTCGCGTGGATATACCACAGTTTATGCATTGCATGATTCACTGTATACAAGTCAAGTCCGAGTCGAGAAGCGAGAGGTCGGTACCAGGTTTGCAAGCAGGAAGTCCAATAAACAAGGGGGAGTCAAGGAAAAGCAAAATGAAAGAATCACAACGAACAATATTAATAAGCAGAGAGCAGAGCGTTCAAACGACGTCTGACGTTTGTTTTTTTCTTAAAGATGGGATTGGACGCAAAGTGTCACAGAAGCGATAAAAGAATCGATTGAAATCGTTAGAAAGTAGTATCGATCATACTTTAGTTATTTTTTTTTCTCTCCTACTCCAGCTGGTGTAGCATGGCGCCGTAGAAAGGGGTTTTGTCGACGCAAGAATAGGCAAAATGACAGAACGTAGAAATATTTTTAGCGTTTTAAGCATGGTAATGTAAAAAATATGGAAAATAAACGTTCTTATCTTCAATAGTGTACGAATGGTGTCATATTTGTGCAAAAAACAGTCGATTTGTGTAGAAATAACGATGAAATAACTTTGTCTTTTCTTGGTAGAATAGAGATAGAATCGCCATGCTACGCGTGCTGGGCAATATTCTCTTTCCACTCCTACCTTTCACGATGTTGGGCGTCTTCCTTCCAGTTCAGACGGAACCTGTCCAGTTAATATTATTCTGCACAAAATATGAACTAAGATTAAACTAAGAAGCTCATTCCGAAGCTTTTAACGAAAATAATAAAGTTGACTTTAGTGGACGAATCACTTTAAAACAATCTGATTTTCTGAATCAAAACGCATGAAAACACCATAAAGAGCAACGAAACGACTCTGAATCTATCGATTCCCGCCAAATACTGTTTCAACGCCAATTCTTAATTTCAGAAAACAAATCGTTTTAAATCACATTAGTAAAAATCGATTAAATACAGTTTCATTTTAACAATCTGGAAAAGCGTTATTACCCTTCCCTAGTTTTCATTATTTCATCGTGACCAAGTCATCATGTCAATAAAAAATGAGCGAAAAGCAATTCAGATACTTTTTTATGTTTAACATTTTATATAAGTCTTAGGAAATTATTAAACATTAAACAATTCATTAATGAATTTTCAAATACTACGAGTTAAAATGAAATTCTTATAGACGACTGGGGCACTAATTTAGCCATCTCCTTTCATCAAAATCGGTTGAGAAGTTTAAGCGGGAAAGCGTAACAGACAGACAGACAGACAGAGTTACTTTCGCATTTATTATATTAGTTTGGATTAGTTTTGGTTTTTTTTTCATTTTTTTTTTCTGGGCCCGTGGCTTTGGCGCCCCTAAAGGATGGCGCCCGTGTGCATTACACACTTTGCACATAGGTAGTGGGGGCCCTGCATACACTTCTGAAATTTTGCACATTTGTTCAGACGCTGATATAGACTAACATATCCGAAAACTGGGCAGTTCTGGAAATATTACATACATACGGGTCGAATTGATAACCTCCTTTTTTTTTAAAATCGGTAAAAATGAAACGCCAGCAGAGGATGGAGGCCCCTGGAGAACAGGGGCCCCAAGCACGTGCTTGTAGTGCTTATACGTTAATCCGCCACTGGTGATAGGGTTGTTAAAGTTTGACACATTGAGGTAGGTTGATGTGCTGGCGTCTTTACAAATCGTCCGGAGCTATTCCAGAAGATAGGTACTTAGCAAAAATTAAATATTGCCCTACGCAATGATATTTTGGCCCTACGGATTTTTTTTTTCACTTGCCTTTTTTAATTTATCATAAAATAATCAACCCAATACATAAGTGAAGTAAGTAATATTCAAAAAGTTGCGATTAAAGTCGATTGGAATATTTTATTCCAGCGGTTAGCAACCCTTTGGTAGGCAAGGGCTACAACGTGGCGAAATCAAGTTACAAAATCAAATGTTTTTTATTTCTTATAGGCCCATCAAGGCTCTTATAAAACGTCAACAACAGGTTACGGCGGCGGGCTGCAATTTTTATGATTAAAAAAAACAACAACTAATTATTACTAAAACATTTTTATTTGATTTTTATTCTTCAGTCCGGAAGGAAGTAGCTTGCGGGCCATGTATTGTCGACGCTGTTCTATTCCATTGCTCAAGCAATAGAATAATAATAATAATAGCCAGATATAACAGTTCAAGACACCAGATATAACAGTTCACTCACCACACCAGATATAACAGTTCACGACAAAGCGAATAAAACAGCTTAGATACTTACATAGATATAGCTTTTCCAAACTCACACAATATTCAAACAACAATATCAGAAAAACTAAGTAAATACCAAGACTTCGCCATAGAAATTTAGAAATAAAGACTCGATGGGAAGTAGAAACTGCTTCACATCGTCCGTCCCTATAGTACTCTCTTCCACTGGTTTAAACTAACAACCAAAATCTCTCATTCAAAGCCTCCCCACCCCACACTCTTCATATCTGCTTCAAAAAGCCACAATAACACCTGTCACATTTCCAGAAAATTCCTCACTTCTTCTACAATTTAATCAACATTCTTTAAATAAACTCCCCCCTACAAAGTTGGTTCCGGCCCGACCGGCCCGTATGTGGGGTATTGATACACTATTATGAAAAGAAAATAAAAGAATTCGGAATAATATGAATAGAGTGATTTTATCGCAATTTATTTAATATGATTCTGTTAAAGTGGCCTATAAAGACCCTCACGACCTTTACTCGTCAGCCTTATTCACATTATAATTATTAATATAATTATTACACATTTAATTCAAGATGTATATTTCTAAAATTATCTTGATGTATAGCAAACACAACAGGTAATGTATGTAGGTCCCGATTTTCACTTTTTACCCGACTGTGCCGGGAGGGTTATGTTTTTCGAGTGTATGTATGTATGTTTTGTTGTGTTGCTCTGCAGCCTAAACGGCTTGATGGATTTTAACTTGAGAGGTGTCGTTAGATTCGTCTTAAACGTAAGAGTGTCACTGGGTACATAAAACTGGCCAAGTGGGAGTCGAACTCGCGTGCAAAGGGTTCCGAACTAAAAATATTTTTTAAAAATCTCTCACATTCTATCAAGTGGGGTATCAAATTAAAGGATTTTAAAAATGGACTGATAAATGCTAACAAAAACTAAAAATAGTAAAATAAAATAAATATTTAAAAAAAAAACAAAAAACCCGACTGCGTAATAAAACTAAAAAGAAAGAAACAAGCCCAGTAGTTTAGAGTTCACTCATTCACACTTACAGTCGGGGCCCCTTCGGAAGATTTGATTGGTATAATTTGAATGGGCCCCGACTGTGAGTGTGAATGAGTGAACTCTAAACTACTGGGCTTGTTTCTTTCTTTTTAGTTTTATTACGCAGTCGGGTTTTTTGTTTTTTTTTTTTAATATTTATTTTATTTGAACATCCTTTTCGAAGAGACTCATACCGCATCGAGCATGCCTGGGACGAGCTTCAGAGATGCATGAAAGGTCGAAACCCCCCACCAATCACGCTTCCCGAGCTCAAACAAGCACTGGTGGAGGAATGGGAAGGTATTCCTCAGCACCGGCTCCGAAATTTGGTGTACAGCATGCCTAATCGCCTGGAAGCTGTCAGAAGAGCTCGTGGAGGCAATACAAAGTATTAAATGAAGAAAGTGATGAAAAACAGCAAAAAAACAATCATAAAAAAAGTGTAATCTTAAGAAAAATATGACTACTTTAGTTTTTTCTTTAATTTAGAGATTGATATTGTGGGTGCAACTATTTTTTTTTTTAATTTTTTATCTGTATAATTAAATTCTCAATTGAACAGTCTTCGTTTCATTAAGATGGCATACGTAGTTCGGGAGATATTCGGGTTTATGTGACTGACCCGTTATTTTTGGAACCGAGTGTATATTGATATGAAATATTAAATGTATCTGGCCGTCTGGCGTATCACTCTGTATCTGAAGACGTAGAATTAATATACTTAATCTAGGTACATTATAAGGCTATCGTGTGCGATCGATGTTCCCGACGATTCGGATTGATTTCAGGTCAGCAGGCCCTGCCCCGTCACCGGGCTAGATGGGAAAAATTGTACCGGCATCGGCAGCATGTAGCGGGGGTGGATGGCACTGGATGCAGTGGCGTAGCGAGACCGAATCTAGGAGAGGACAAGATACATTTGCGAGGCCCCTTTATTTCAGGGCAAAAAATATGACTTTGCCCTGATACTCGCACGAGGCCCCCTTGAGAGTCAAAGAGTTCACCTTGCAACAAGGTGCCTCACGCCAGCAGTGGAGGCGCTAGACCTAAATGTGATCATCTCTTAGGGTCTTTCATTTCCTAATCATTGGACACCACAAGTAGGTATACATATATTATTATTATGTGGGTCATATTAATTTCTTAGTCAAACTACCGCATTATTGTCTGGTAGCCAACTTTTGTGATCGCCGCAGTCAAATTTTTTTTTCTGGTTACGAGGCCCCTTCAGGTGCGACGCCGGGGACTAGGGTCCGCTTCGCCCGCCTAGCTACGCCACTGACTGGATGAATTCGACTTGGTGCCACCAGCCAACACTAGCGAGCTCGTTGATACAATTTTTCCTATCTAGCCTGTTGACGAGGCATGGCTAGCGGGGTGGATGAAATCCATCCACAATTTGGATACGATTTCTATGGAAAGATGTAAATGATGATGTATCGTGCTATAATTTACATGTTTACATACCCATAAGTTAAGGTAAATATTTCTATTGTATGAAAACACAGTTGCGACAATTCTCGTAAAACTACCTATATCCTACCTGCATAGTCTTTTGTAACACTTCAAACACAAATATAATAAGTATAGAATTTAGTCACTTATTTTCAAAAAGTTCACTAGAAAAATCACCATCTGCGGAATCCGAATATTCATTAAATTGTTTGTCTATGAATCCGTTGTCTATATACCCTTGTTTGCCGTGAATTCCTCTTTGACGGTTGTGATTAAAGTTTCCTATTTTAAAGTCGGCACCCGTACTTGCTGTCTTTCCCACAGACTTTGCGCCAACTTTGCTGATGGTTCCTTTCGTTTCGTCATTTTCATAAAACTCCTGATCTTTCTTGTATTCATCTTTATGATGTACTCGATGGAAGCCGGTAGTTTTGTTACCTTTTTCATAAGTCCTTGTTTCTTTGCCTTTAGCGGCAACGCCTTGTGCAACCGCAGCGGCAGCTTTAGCGTACTCCTCTGAATCATCATATTCTCCACGATCATAAGCGTTAGCATTTTTGAAGAACGAGTTTAGATCACCACTACTGTGTGTACTGTGTACACCTTTCGTTTGCTTGTTTTTCTTCTTCGATTCTGAGGTTTTTGCACTCGTTTCTGCTTTATCCTTGCTCGCTTTGGCATCCTTTGGCGGTTTCCTGGTCACTTCTTCTAAAAGTTTCAAGAAGAACGTGGACCCCCAAATGGGATCATCTCGTTCGTATCCTAGGTCTGGGTAGTCGACGTCGAGATTGTCGAATTCAAGCGTGCCGACATTGACAGGGGATGACTCAGCCAAATATACGATGGTTAATGTCAAAACGAGAACAAATGTTTTCTTCAGCATTTTGACCTAATTTTTTCTCTGCTCTTGCGCAATCGAAGTAGGTTACGACACTGACATACATGGCGCGGGCTAGGCTTATATAGCCTTTTGTTTACTATTGATAGACAAGGATGTTTTTTTCTTAGAGATGAGTGGTCACTGGTTGTTTATAGCTACACTCGATTAAATTCGTAATCGGTGCAACGATTCGGATCGGTCAAGGTCTCCATGCATTAAACAGTTCAAACCAATTATCCAAGTACGTAGTAGCGTTCAACGTAGGTAGGTAACGGACAAAACCCAAACTCAAGGAGAACTAAGCCAAATATTTTATGTCTTCCTAAGCTGGGTACTCACTTAGCAGTGTTGCATTAACGTATCACTGTATCAGATACTGTAACAACCACAAATGGGTACGGCTCGTCCGAGCACACCGCGAGCCGAGTTTGTGTTACACTCCAGCTAACAGCGAGCGGTTCGCAGCGGGCTCGTGCCTACGTTCCTACTCACTTGATACCGTATAGCTGATACGTTACATGCAACACTGTTAAGTTAGTACCCAGCTTTAGAACTCTCTATTTCTCACAAGTGGCCTTTGAGGCTAGGTTTGTTTCTCAAAAATTACACAGACTTTGGAATTGAGCAAGAAGTTTAATCCTAATCAATGCTCGAACAGTAGTTTACTGATGGTTAAAATAGTCGACTTTATTAGTTTCTTCAGTTCTGCTGCCTACTTTAACTAAACTGCCTTTCTCTTCTCCTAGAACTAAACTAAAAGGTACATTATATCTTTTTTAGTTACCGTGCAGACACGTTCATTGTTTTGTCTATTTTCCCTGCTACTCAGCAATTGTTTAGTGAGAATATTAGGTATCAATAATATAATCCTGGCCGGGAATCAAACCCGCTGATTTTGAAAAAAAAATCAAACCCTTTATTATTGCACCATTTCATATTGTTGCTAATAAGGATCAAATTCTGGGAAGTAAACATTTATACAGCAAACTTAAGTATGTGATTTTTTTTTCAAAATCAGCGGGTTCGATTTCCGGCCAGGATTACTGATTTTTCTAAAATCCAATGATGCAGTTTTAGTTTTCGTCAAAATCGGCCTCGACACTTCTTTCAACGTTTTTGATATTCCCCATAGTTTCGGATAATATAGCCATCCACGCCCAGTTGAAAAAATCACCCTGTATATGTTCCCATTGCTGGGACACATACATCTTCTCTGGGAGAGGGAGTAGGCAATACATAATCCACCACGCAGCACAGCACGCAGGCCCAGTGCGTGTTGGTGGATGTCACATGTCTTCGAATTTTTGGTTCTAGGACTTGCCCCGTTTTCCTCACGATGCAGATGTTTTCCTTCACCGTTTTGAGATCAGTGGTGATGAAATAAATTACACAAAGAATTTGAATACTACATCCTATCCACCATACAGTAGCTTGAGCCCTACGTCTACATTTAACAACACCTTGATGGCCTAGATGAATATTCATTAACATTTCTTTTTGCAGTGAAAAGGGAATCACAATTCTAGAGCCTTTCAAGAGCAAATTTTCACACAAGCGCCTGGCTGGGTTCGAAGCCACAACTTACAAGTTGGGGCCGATACCTCTGGGCCACCACTGCGTACTGGGTAACCATCTGCTCTACTACTGCACAAGATTGTCACAAGAAGACAAAAATCAAAATGGCGACGTTAGTTCCACAAATCATTACCTATTGATTCTACAATGTTTCAACATCACGATTTGCTATTAACATCTTAACTAGACCGTTGTTTTTTGCAGCCGCCACAGTTCATTCATTCATCGTAATTATATCACTGACCTCTGAAATTATGCAAAATATCGCTTGTTGCCTTTGATACAATTCAAATATTACTACTACTTACAACAAGCAATTTAGTCAGTTTCTTATTCTTATTCTTCTTATTCTTTATTGTACACACATATAATTAAAATAATACTTCACAAGGGTAAGTTATGTACAAAGGCGAGCTTAACCCAGAATTGGGTTTTCTAACAGCAAACCTTAGAGCGATAGAGTGATTATTATTTTAAGTTTCGTTTTATCAGTCCTGAAATCTTGGAGTTCGGTCAAAATGTAAAATTAGGTTGTTTTACGAATAAGCAATCTTCATGTATGAGTTAGGATAGTGTAGGTAGGTACCTAAATCATTATCATGTAGTTGCTGAGCTCGCTAACGCAATGAACGTTACTTGGACACAGAAAAAGAAGTCCCGTGCTGCGGGACTTCGTCGACATAGCTCGACGAAGACGAAGTCGTACTGCTGTTATATCGAAACTACAATCATCACATTAAAAACTTTTCGCAATGGCACTACTTGTCCACACTGGTCTTATTGCCAAAAAAAAAAAATAACTAAAGAACAGAATAGTTCACAAATCGGGATCGATATCGAAAAGTCGGAATCGATGAAAATATAAATCGTATAGATTCATGATTCTCGTACCTATTTATAAAAATAGAAGAGGCTTATAAAAACATTTCTTTTAAAATAATAACTACCATCTATTGTTTATTACGACTGACAGGAATGCTAGTTAACTTCAGCTGCTGAAAAATAACATACGATCATGAGAACAATAATTGAAAACACAAGAATAAAATAATAGTACAGTTTTCATAATTTTCGTCATGACCATTGTTCCTGGGTATGTGGTACTGTAGAAAATTCAGAGAAAAGGTCTTTTGAGGCAGAAGACCACCAGAGGCACAAGGCACTATACGACAACAATTTTATTGATTTTTAAAGTATTTTGAAACCGTACCGTCTAAGAATTGAAGGCTCAGTTAGTAACAGCTCCGATTTCCGAGTAACAGGCGCAATATACAAATATTGCTATTAACATCAGCTGTGGTGACGAAATAAATTATGTAGACAACTACATAATTTATTTCGTCACCACAGCTCTCAAAACGGTGAAGGAAAACGTCGTGAGGAAACCCGCATATTCAAGAAACCAAATAAACCCACACTGGGCCGCGTGATGCCGTGGTGGATTGCAACTCACTAGGCCTTGCTACCACTTGCAAGGCTTGTCCCAGCAGGCTGATTATAATTATTGAGCTATGTTTCTGTTTTGCAGACCATTTATTTGGTTTTCCTCTATACTAACATGTATTACCCATCTGATGTCTCTAGAACAAGCCATTTTCCTTCACTGTTTTTTCTACCAATTGAATTAACTTCATTAACTAAACATAATCAAATTATTTTTTTAATTATATCTATTGTTTCTGCTAATTGATTTTCACAGTAATTACGGAAACTGACTGCATCAAGGTGGTTGGTGGATTTTATTTTTATAAAATGGGGTTATTTTGAAATGGCCAGTTATTTTGACTTATGACTTCAAGCAATGACTACTCTCAATTGAACACTGATTTATTGGCAAGCATTCTAAGAAGGACCTTTGTGGCTGATATCTACCAATTATGCACAGGGTCCGCGCGGTTACAGCCTACTATCCCTCACTGAGAGGAGGCCTGTGTCCCAACAGTGGGAACATAATAGTCTGATTAGGTATGTCTTATTGGCTTCAGCAGGCACTCTGGAGGATCAGACTACCGCTAAGACACTTTTTCACGTATCGTGATCGATATATATCGGATCGCGTACTGGAAGTCATGGGGACATAGTGACGTAAAGGTCACTTCCAGTTTACCCATGACTTCCAGTTTACGCGATCCGATATCGATCCAGCAGTGGGATGATGTACGCTAGGAGTATCAGTATCAGAAAGCGTCCATCATTCCTTCTAATGCGTACGCTCAGTTTATAACTATGAAACACTATGTAATAGATAATTATGACATTAGTACAGGACTTAGCATGTCGCACTGGCATGCCTACTAGAGATAGAATATATATCAAGTTTTATGAGACTGAGAAAGAACTTCATGATATCAATACTTGGGTAAGAAAAAAATAATATTCAAATCTTGGTTTCATGTGTTGCACATTAGGTAGAACCGTACAGGAATTTGGAGATCATCAAAAAACAGTTTTATATCTAAGTCATTTATTCGCTTGTTATAAAAAAAAATATGTACAGCGTCGTCATCGAGAATATCAAACATAACAAAATTGAGAAAATTAAATAGTTAACAGATATTTACAATAGCCGCAGAACACGGTGACTTATTCCTTATCGTCGTAATGGCTATCATCGTCATCGTCATCACCATCGTCGTCAGTGTACGCGTACTCCTTACCATGGGCACTGCCACCCTTCTTGCCGTAATCAGTTTCATCATGATAGTGACTTTCATGGCCTTCCTCAGCAGAATGCCCGGCGTCGGCATCATCAACATGACCCTTAGCGTGGTAGCCAGCCTTTCCAAAACCGCCCTTGTCGAAAGCAGAGTCGTGATGACCACCCTCTTTATGTTGACCCTTTTCGGAGCCGTGGTGTCCCTTCTGGTATCCGTGCTTCTTGAAGTGTCCGCTGTTGTCGGCTACGTCGTAGAAGTCATGGTCCTTCTTGAACTCGTCCTTGTTGAACACTTTGTGGTAGCCGGTGATTTCTTCTCCCTTGCTATGGTGCTTCTTGTGTCCGTGGTCGCCTCCCTCGTAGTTCTCACCGGACTCGTAGTGCTTGCCATGGACTGCTGCTTCGTCATGGTGTCCTTTCTTGCCGCCTGCAGCTTCCTTGTGGTAACCCTCATCGTGCTCCTTGCCATAATGTCCAGCTTCGCCCTTCGCGTGATGACCCTTGGAGTGGAAGCCCTTGGTGCCCTTCTCGCCGTGCGCGGAGTGGTGCTTCTCACCGTAGTTGCTGCCCTCACCCTTAGCATATTCATGTCCATGGCCATGTCCACCTCCACCGATGTATTCATCAGATTCTTCGCTGTCGTCATCATCATCTTCTTCAGCGTCCTCCACAATGATGGGTTTGGCAGCCACGTATGGTAGAGGAAGGGGTGCGAGGTCGTAGGCCTCCAGGGCACCAATTTTAGGCTGTGCAAGAGGTAAGGGTGCAGCAAATGCATTGTGTTGTCCATGGTATGGTGCAGGAGCCCCGAGCTGGATGAAGTTGGCTGGGCCATTATTGTCGCTCCTGTAGATGTAACTGGTGGCCGCTGGAGGCACGAAGCCCACCTGCACCGCTGCCACAGTGGTCGCAGCCAGCAGAACGTACAAAGCTGAGCTTGCCATGTTGAGATGTGTCTCGTACTACAACTCGTTGTGTTATAATTTGATAAGCCCGTTGCCCAATATTTATATCTAGTCTAGAGACAAAGGTCCGTGAGTGTGCACTTGCTACCTTTCTTGTAGCCATGTAACAAATTGCTTATCAGACGAGGTTATAGGTGACAAAGACGGTGTTATTGAAAAAAAATTAGTTCTTGTGCAATTTGTGGGCAAGCCGACCGCACTGGTAATAGGCGTGAAATGCTTTTTTTTTTCGTAGAAGAATCTGCGCGAACCACTTCAGTTGGTAAAAGGTAGCATTGACCTACAATATTATGTAACTAATGTAATTTAGTTTTGACAATGAATGAAGCTTCTCGTGCAGATTTTTTGTCACCAATTTGGTTGTAGTTTACAAGTACCGAAGCGGTTGGTAAGTATTACTGCGACGATATCACAATGCGATGGCATCTTGGCACACTCCTGCCACGTGTGTATGTTTTGAATTATTTTGCACGTCTGATCAAGTCTTCATACACCCATCCCTTATTTTAGTAAATTTTCTTCGTCCTGTCTTATAATCTTCCTCTACTCTTACAGCCATAATATCCACATTCATGCTCGAAACTGACTTGACTGGCCTGTTGGTCTAGTGGTTAGTGACCCTGACTGCTATGCCGAGGTCGTGGGTTCGATTCCCACCCAGGACAAATGTTTGTGTGATGAGCACGATCATTTGTTCTGTGTCTGGGTGTAATTTATCTATAATATGTATGTATTTAGAAATATATAAGTATGTTTATCAGTTGTCTAGTACCCATAACACAAGCTCTGCTTAGCTTGGGACTAGATGGCGTTGTGTGATAGTTGTGGAATATTATTATACAGGGTGAAATTTTCATGGTTGTTCTCCCGCGGCAGGACGATTACCCATCAGTAGTACTATCGAAACACAAAGTTAAACTTTAAAAAAAAAGTTCTTTTTTTTTTCAAATCTTTAAAAAAGTATTCATAAACTCGAAAGAGCGAGAATCGATAGTAGTCAGCACTAGACATGACGTAGGTAGGTACCTTCACGAAACTCACGACGCGGCAAACTACAAAAGAAGAGTGAATAATAAAATAAATGTTCAGAGCAAAATAAGCTCTCTCGAGCCTGCACGAACGCGGCGGTGAGGGGGGGCCGCGGCCTCCCTCACCCGCGCCCGCGCCTCTGCGTTTACGTTTAGTTTAGTCCTTCCTCGAACGTCATAAGTGTAATACGTTATCGACATCTTTTCAAAACTGAATTGTCATTACAATTTTTGTGACTTTTGACCTTTATTTGTGGTCTGAGCTCAACAGCAGCGTGCGGTGGACTACAGCACAACGTAGGCAACACACACTAACGAAAAAAAACAATGCAATACAAAAAGGCTTATAAAAAAAAAAAAAAAAAAAAATAGGAATCCCTCTTAAAAATAACCGACAATTTTTTTTTATTGATGATCCTTCTTTCGGTCATCAGTATGGCAGCTATCAGCGCTTGAAATAACTGGCCACGCAGGTCGCAGTTTCGGCGACGAAATTAGACGTTCGTATTGTGCTTGTAAATCTTTATGCATTTTGAAAATTTGATAAAACGCGTTTTCCCAGTTATGGGAACAAGCTAGATCGATTTTTCGCCCCCGCAAACATCCACAGCAAATTCAAACGAAATTGTTGAGTTTTCGAGAACGCTAAAATATACCTACAATAAAATATAAGACAAATAGGTAGGTACTGTGCGTTTAATGTTTACGGATAGGAACTAAGTAAATGACAGAAAACAAAAATATAAATGCAAGAACTCACCAAACTTGTCATTTAGGCTTATTTATCACAATGTCCATTGTTTATTCAACAAAGATTCGAAGATTTTGGCATATTTCACACGATCCGCTTGTTTTTATATGATGAATTATCATATTTCCGGGTTATTCTAGCTTCAATCTTATCATTAAACGAATATTTACTGATTTTATCTTCGAACACAAACATGACCACCGGTTTAAGAACACATAAACAAAACACTTAACCTCACTAATTTTGAAAGTAAACTTAAAACACTCTTGCAAAAACAAACTACTAACTTATTATGTATATTCACGCTACGTTAGTTTCAAAAACTTTTTGCGATGTTTTCGTACGACTTGTATTATAAACAAACAATACGACATCGAAAATAGTAATAATCTGCCAGGTTACTGACAGTACGGTTTTGGGGTTGCCAAAACACATTTTCTTAATTCCCCAAAAATAAACGCGAAATTTCAAATAATTCAAATAGAAAAAAAATCCTTGAATAAACAATAAAGTAAAAAAACATGCAGTTTGCATTTACATTTTAAGTTACTTAAACTTTTTTTGAAAGGTGCAAAAATGACAATATCATCCTGGTTTTTTTACCATTAAAATAAAAGAAAGGGAATTTTCAACAAAATTACCACACTGGCATTCATTCATACTTTCAGCCAGCCAATAGCACCGGGCTTAGGCCTGGCCTAAACCGCGGCCATTTTCTACGCACACGACGACATAATCTTACATGTATGCAGTTCATATACACGGCCGCGCACCAAAACAGTACGTGATTTATCAATGGACTTACTACGAATGCAGGCAATCTTACTACGACTGGAGCGGCGCAGCGCGGCGGCGGCTGTGAAAGTTGCTATGAACTTTTTATTAGGAGTTTTAACTTTTTAATCTTTTGTTTTATTTTATTACATAGTTCCAATAAATGTATTTGTTTTATTTGTGCGTTGTTATGATAGGGTAGGCAGTGCCTACATGCCTCTATGAACGGCTCGCGCCTGGAGCTCAAACGCCTGGTGTATTGTGAGGTATAAATCAAACTTGTGACGTGTTGTTATGTGCGATAGTGGACGCTTTCAATATCGTGAGACGTGATAGAGACACTCTTATCAAACTGAAAGACAACCAGTTAAAACGTGCTCGTTTGTGCATTGAAAATAGTGGTTTGCATTTCGAACAATAACTCCGCTACCGGGAAATGTAAGTACCTACTCACTCGTACCTCGTAAATAAACATTTAAAAGTAGGTTAGGTAATCAAAATCATTGTAAATATTAAGTAGATTCCATTTTTTTAATACGCCTCAAATACTTAATTATCTAAATCAGACTTTTTTAAAGATAATTATTTATGACGGTCCTAAATACGTAAAAGTATGAAGGGAAAATTGGAATAACTTATTGGGTTTTGTGTTTGATTAAGTCAGGACTCAGGCGTATGATCAGCTGATTTAAAAGTGCAACGACCGGGCCAACCACGCGCCCGCTCGCGTTCCGCGTATCATATCGCGCGATGCCCTACTGTTGGTTCAAGTCACTTTCGAGTTTTGTTTATCACAATTGTAAATCTGCCATTTAATGAGTCTAATTTTTTTTATAAATATGAATCGATTGTATTACCGATACAAACTCATTTCGCTTCGGTAGAACAACCATTAGAATTTCACGCTGTATTATTATTATATTATTAAACTTCCCTCATCACTTTATTCTCATTCCACTGTAGCTAGCAACTAGTACTAACACCCGTATGATGCCAGGATGACTATTGTTTTTCAAAATTAGTTTCTGAAGAAATACAGAGTTCTATTTGGAGAAAATCCATGTGTAATGCTATATAGGTACGCAATATTATTCTGATAAAGTTAGATGAGCAAACATGGATGTGGATAACAGAGATTCCAGCCATAATATACAAAAGAAAAGTTCCTGGTTTCAGTTCCTAAACATGTGATGTTATTCTTGTTATACATTCACCCCCGCTTCTCAGCTCCTATAGGTCTTAGCGTGATATTATAAAGCCTTTCTCAATAAATGGACCATCCAACACAAAAATATTTTTTCAATGGGGAAGGCCGGTCAAAGCTAATTGTAGATGGCGCCACCATAGTTAAGTCCTAATCCAACCAATGAGGTAGCACTATTTTGAAGTACCTATAAGATTTGAACCAATGACGATGCTATGATATAATGAACAAGCTATAGGTACCTACTAGCGTCATTGGTTCCCCAGTTGCCATCCCCATTCGAACAGTAGTTCCTCATAGTGCGTTGAAACAAACAAACTTTTTAGCTTTATAATATTAGCATAGATTTTACATATTACGAGAATTGCTATTTACTCGTAAATGAAGACACAAGGGTCACCAATTTTCCTAACATTAACCAACAACTAAGTACCTAAGTATGTATAATTTTATTGTAATATCAATATGAAACAGAGGTCATTGCATGAACCTAAACAAGTTAGTCATGTAAAGAACTATGTTCTTACTAAAAACAAGTTTTTATTGCAAAAAAAATTGTTACAGCTCCTTGCGTCTAGAACAGGCTAGAAACACCACCGTTCGTCGCCAACTCAAATGACGGATATCCTCGGGTAAAAATATAAAGTGGTTATCTATAACTTCATGAACAAAACTGAAATTCAGCTGCATCCGATGTAACTGCAGATGTGTTAAAATGGAAGTGGATGGGCTACATCGATCCATTGTGTCTTATTTTACAGAAATGCCTTACTTCTTTGAAAAAACAAAACCCTAGAAATTACTGACCCCTGTATCGTGGTTACTTTTACAAACCCGGAACAGTATCTGGCCAGTCGATAAAACAAATATGTTCCTTGCGAGAATAAAACCCGCATTAGGCAGCGCAGCGGTCGATCGCTGAACAACTCCACCAGCCGTGGCGCAGTTTCATAAAAGGAGGCTTGGGGGTTCACACCACAGTGAGAACATTATGGGTCCGTATTAGTTTGGTGGTGAAAAAGCAGACCATTTTTCGAAAGCAAAGTCAATAACTTTAAGATGTCGAAGAAAAAAAGTACCTACACACTTCAAAAACTAATAGAAAAAAGTTTAAAATAACTTTTCTTTCGGAAGTCGGTGGCTTTGATTTTTATTTCATTGACTATTGCCACCGACTTCCGAAAGAAAAGTTATTTCAAACTTTTTAATATTTGTTTTTGAAGTTGGTACTTTTTTTAAGTTTTAATTTTACCCTTTTTAGTTCAGATATTCAACAAAAATCTTCGTAAAATCGGCGTCTTTAGGAATATATATCCAAGCGAGCAACAAAAACGGATCTATGCGGGTAACGTCACAAGATATCCATTAAATTGCTATATATTAAAACCTTCCCTAGAATTTAACAAACATTTTTCCGAAAATCGGTTCAGACAAACGCGAGATAATTGTGAACAAACATACAATTGACTTTCCAAGTAGGCAAAAAATTCCCTATCTCAAAAACTACTGAACCGACTTTGATGAAACTTACAGTATTCCCTAATCCCTAAGTTGAACAATACCTAGTACAACAAAAAAAGAATTACAATCGGACTTGGGCAGCGGTTATTTTTACGAAAGTGCTTTAGGTACTCTGAAAACTTGCTCAGTACTTCTTCAATTATCTTTAAACACAAAAAAGCTTAGGTACTGCATTTACTTTACTACTTTACCACAATAGTTATATTAAAAAGTAACTATTGTGGGTAGTTAAAGGGGTCAAAGTCGCCATGCCAGTTTAAATCATTCAACCAATCAATCCATTTTTAAAGACTATTTTTATTTATAATTCCTAAATAATGATTACATTCATAATTATAACAAAAACTTTGGTTTCCTCTTTCCTTCATTCATTCGTTCACTTTTTATTTTAATGGAGAATCTATTATTTGTAAAATAAATTAAATACTTTAGTGAGAAACCAGCATAATTTTATGCAAAAATTAATGTTTAAAACGAGACACGTAGAATCCTCAAATAGGAAGTTTCCGAAGTTCACATAAGTCAATTAGGGTAATTAAAAAAAAACACCATTTAAGGTATGGCTTATCATTATATCTACAAAAACCCATATTTACAAAATAAAATATATTACCAAAAAATCAACAAATAAATAACAAAGATCACTAACGTAAGATCAGTGCTTGACCTTGAAACCGTAGCCCTTGCCGTCATACTGTTCGCCTTTAGTGCCGAATTTTCCAGATTTATAGAAATGGGACTCTCCATCATCCTCTGAGGAATGTGCTGCGTCATGCTTGTCTCCTGATTCCTTGGCAACAAATCCTCCTTTTCCGAAACCAGCCTCGTGATGTCCTGATTCATGAGAACCTCCTTTCTCGTGTCCACCGGATTCTGATCCATGACTTGCATGTCCGTCTGCGTATTTGTGGTGCTCTCCTTTAAGACCTTCTGCATCATAAAAGTCATGGTCTTTCTTGAATTCATTCTTGTCGAAGACTTTGTGATATCCATCGAGCGCTTCTCCTTTGTCGTGAGAAGCTTTGTGTCCGTGGTCATCGCCTTTGTATTGGTGTCCATGAGCATAATGCTTTCCGTGAGCGTCGGCTTCGTCATAGTGGCTCTTGTCACCTCCCTCTTTAGATACTGCATAACCTTCGTGCTTCTCTGAGTGGTAATTCCCTGCACCTCCTTTTTCGTAATGGTGTTTTTTCCCATAACCTTCGTTCCCTTTTTCGCCATGTCCATGGTATCCTTTTGAGCCGTAGTCTTTTCCACCCCCGTATTCATGGTAAATGCCGTGGTCAAAATGTCCTAGTCCATGTAAGTAATCAGAAAAGTCGTCTTTATAACCTGAGCCATATTTCTTTGAGTACTCTTCGAAGATCTTATCGTAATCTTCAGGTGCTAAACCATCAATATGGTCCTCGTCTACCTTCTCTTCAACAGGTTTCACGTGCTCTTCGGAAGTATATGAAGCCGCTTTGCTTTCATCTTCTTCTGTGTCATGGAATGGTCCTGCAGCGGCGGGAATAGGCGCCTTATACGCCTCAGGCTTGCCATACATTTTAGAAAAATGCTCTATCACTTCACTCTCCCCCATCTTAACAACGCTTGCGGGACCATCACTTTCTTTCTTGTATATATAGCCGGTAGCTGCGGGCTGAAGATCAGAGCCGGTGGTCCGCACCATGACCGTCCGTTCAACAGTTTCCCGCATCTCCATGCAGGAGCCGTAAGCAAAGAGTAACAACAGCGTGGCGATCTTTCGCGCCATGCTTTCAGCTATCAAGTCCACTATAATAATGACGCCAAAGGTCAAGACTAGCATTTATATAGTGAACATAATACTGTATCGATCATTGACATTCATAAATGGGCCGACTCGAGAGCGCTCTCTAGATTGGGCAATGGTCTTCTGTGTCAATGATAATGAAAAACCCTGTATTAATTTGTACGGTGCATTGCTGCGCGTTCGATCAGACGCAGAGTATAAAAACGATATTGTATCGGCGACTGCACACTGATGTAGTGGTAGCGGACCAACGACACGTGACTTTTGTAACAGTCTCACTTTAAATGAATAAAATAGCGGCACGATTTCTTATTGTTTCATTAAAACTGCAATTTAAGCAAATATATGTCAAAATTTACGAAAATAGGACCACAATTTAGCACAAGAGCATGCAGGCACCACCCCACGTACAGACCAGGCCTCAAATTAACGTGCGTTTATCATTACATACAAATCAAAACAAACTTCGTGTAAGAGTTTATCAAAACGATAATCATATTTATTTAAACAGCTTCTACATTGGATTGAATAGCGGAACATAAAAAAATAAAACAGTAGGTACTTATAAAACAAATTCTGGTTTGCCAGTGAGATGGCACCTAATTTGACACTGCATTGAATTATAATTAGCATGATAAGTTACACACATCGCATCGGTAGTATTCATAGAAATATGAATATTAGATATGATACGGTACGGTATCAATAGCTCATGTAACTAGCGAAATTTTTCAGCTTCTTACGATGAAACGTGCCGCCTCCATTCCTTTTAGAGTTTTGTATACCCGTCATCCTTTCAATATCTTCCTCAAAAAGACTATGATGAGGGCGTTTCTCCTTACTGTTGTACTCAGTACTTCCATTGTCATCAATAGCCCTCGTTAACATGAATCCGTCTTGCCGGTCCAAAGATTCAGGGTTCATTCTGTAGAACACCGCGTAAGGCGTGTCATCGTCTAAACTTTCTTCATGACTCCCAATCCTCGCCAAGGCCGTCATTTGCTTGTGTATATCTTTGCCTACTTTGTCTTTCCCGATATACTTCCTCAAGTTCTCGGCTCTGACACTCCGTTTGCTTTTTTCGTAAATTGTATCCAGGTGTTCCTCTATATCTCTATTTACGTATTCGCCTTTTTTATGTCTCCTGTCTGCGATTGTTTTCGTCATATCGTCTAGAACTCGAGACATTACCTGCTTATTATGATCGTTTGCGATTCCAGTTGCTTTATGCAGCGTTTTGTCCATCATCATGGATGTCCTCTGTCGTTTATCAGGCGTGATTACTGACAAAGAAGTCAGCTGATGGTTGCTGTTTAGTAACACTGTCTGAACGTCGGATGATATCGCTGATTTCCTCACATTCATGTAGGTAGGTTTAGAATCATAAGCACCATCTTGATTCAATAGGGTACGTCCTGCTTCCTTATGTCTTTGGTTACGTCCCAAATCTTCATTTCTCTGCCCACGTCCTAAATCTTGATTCATTTGGCTGCGTCCTACATCTTGTTTAATTTGGCTGCGTTGCCTCATTGAATTACTATAGTCTGCGTTGACGGCTTTAGGTCTTATAGGTTGAATCTGTTGATTGCTGGAAGATTGTCTGTGTATAGGTTCTTCATTTGTTTTAGTACCATAATCACCTTGATTGTTTTGGTTTTCTTGTTGTCCAGAATTTGCAGTGTTTAACATTTGGTGTTGGATGTTCTGCTGCGGCTGTTGTGGTGCTTCAGTAATTCTATATTCTTCAACTACTCTCTGTGCTGTATTTTTTCCTTCGTTTATGTGTCTCCCGGATTCGGGCAAGGCGGCTATGGTGTACCTCGACGGAGTCTTCCTAATTTTGAAGTGAGAATCGACCACATGTTCGTTGTTTATCTTTTGAAACTTGGGGCTGCTGTACGCTGCCGTGAACTGTTGTTTCTTGCTTGCCTTGCCCACACTGTATCCAGTCTTCATGTATGTTCCAACACTGTTATCAGCGGACACGAAGCCTATACTTGGTGATTCGTCGTAAATGTAGTACATTTGAACGGGGGATACAGAATTAAAGTAGAGAAATGCACTTAATATCTTGAGAAGTATCATCATCTTGACCGCTCACAAAGTAACTGCGACGAAAATGCGTTGTTCTTATAATTTATTTGTGCTCAGATTACTGTTATTTGTTGATACGATGTAGATACAATGATATACGATGACGATTAATTATAGGGTTAGCAAGTGCAGGTTTAAAAGAAAGACGTTCGATAAAAATTCTGGAAATCAAAGGAAGTATGCAAGCATGTCTCCTATCTATCCTTCTGTCTTTAGCACAGGAAGCTTTCTTTTGAGAATTAGTTAATGGTTATTGCATTGCAAATATTCTATGGGATTATGTAGGTACTGTAGGGATCGGCGTGTGTAAAACCTCTACAGTACAGACGCCAGCAGGTCAACCTGGATTGATTGAGGTAGGTTTATGTGCTGGCGTCTATACATATTCTTTGTAAGTAGTTGCCATGTTAAATCAGCAGATAAGTTACCTGGCCACCTTTTCCAGCAAAGGCTAAATGCTAAAAATACTGGTAGGTATTGTCAACCTATGTTATCCCACTGCTGGGCAAACTTCTCTCTCCATGACTTCCAAAGTTCCAACTAATCCGATCGACGGCTAATGTGACCCACTGATCGTTAGTTTTGTCTAGCTCATCCTGCCATCTTCTATGAGGTCTGCTGACGCTTTCCGGTTGTGTCATGGTTCCACATAGTGGTCTTGGCCCACAACTCATTGAGCATCTGGTATACGTGGCCAGCCCAGTTCAGCTTGGCGCCAATTTGCAACGCCAGTACTGTGTTTAAAATAATAATGGTACAATAATATACTCGAAATGCTACTGCTCCACCTGGGTTAGCGTTAACGTTAATGATAATGGCCAACTACTCGTTAATTAAGGCGTTAAAAATGCGCGTTGGCTACATTTAGGTTACAATGCCGTTAAGAGTTAATTCTTCGAAGTAACGCGTTACACACAAAATGGAGGTTAAAGTAAGTTTGTTTTTTAATTCTTCCTGTGTCACTGGAAACGACAAAGACTGGACAACACATCGCCACGCATCACTTACTGCCGAGCGATTCTTATGTGATTGCAGCTTTGGATTCCAAAGGCACGGCTCTGATTGAAAAAGTTCTAAAAACTCTAAAGCTTTCTCATTCGACCACTCCATTGTCGTCCTCGTAAATGCAGTTCCCGCCTAAAACAAAGTACATTCGTCCTTGCTGTGCTCGCGCGTCCCGCAGAATGAGACGGCGTTAATGTAGCCAACATCGCTTAGCGCGCTGAACTACGCGCTAAAACTCTTTGATGTGTCCAAAAAACCGACACCCGAGCTATCGCTTTACGTTTAATGCCATTAGTAATGCCGTTTGTAATTTAACACATTAAAACGTTGGCCACATTTACGTAACGCCTAAATTAACGTACTAAAATACGCGTTAAGACGCAGGTGGAGCAGTAGCAAAAGAAATATGGTTTTACAGAAAACTGAAAAATAAATAGATGTATGATTGAGCAGCATGGTTCAAATTATTACACAACCTTACAAGGTTTTTTTCAATAAGGTCCGGTAAACAATTTAAAAAATACATTAAAAATGGTTACCTATCATAAGATCGAAAACCGTTTGACCGAATTTCATTTGACCGAAAACTTCAATTATTACTGTTTGGTTTTTTTTACTTCACCGAAGTCACGTTTGCCACTGTTTCAGTTAACCTATTATCTATTCGTTTTTTTTCGTTACTCCAACACTTCATTTGGCCGAAAAACTTTTTACCGATGTTACACTTACTCGAAACGACGGTTGTTCGAAGCATTATGTTTCCAAACATTCAGTATACCACTGTTTTAATTGCCATATTTTCATTTCACCAAAACTAGGTGTTTGGCGAAATGAAAATATGGCAAATAAAACAACACAATTGTGCACAATAATTATTGCTGATACATTTTTTACATGCGCCATTGAAATGTAGGTAGACAATACAAAATAATTGTGCAAATGTCATATACGATAATATAACTCTTACGGGTATTGTATTATCATTAATGACATTTGCTGTTAATTACATACACACATCAAAAGTGTCTAGGGATCAACATATATTTTTGCAATAACTTTTCTCCTGATTGATATTAATTAAAATGTTCTTTAAGGATTCATCAAATAAAGTGTTATCGTTTGTCACAGTAACGATAAACCAAGTCACCTTTGCATTCATAAAGAAATTTGCCATTTTCCTAATAAAGGGATTTTTGACATTTGAACCACTAACATTAAAGTTCGAAAAAAAGACTGAAATAACAGTTTTCTTTAAAATTTTATTGGGTAACTTAAACAATTAATAATCCGTGTTTCTACCGCGAACACTAACAACACAAGAACATCGGTTTGGCATACTCAAAATGAGTTCATCCAAATCACGCTGTGGAATGGCCGCCCATGTTCGTTGCAACAACAAAAAAAGGTCTTCTTGCGACTGGATACCCTCCATATTCGGCAGAGCTCTTCTCTGTAGCATATCCCATGCATGCTCAATCGGGTTCAAGTCTGGCGACTGAGCAGGCCAGGGCAGGACATTGATGTTAGCTGCGGCGAGAGTCTGTCTTACAACTCTTGCGGTGTGCGGTCGTGCATTATCATGCATTAACTGAAATAAGGGACGGATTTGCACTTGTAGAGGAACGATGACGTCTGATACAATCGTCTCAGCATAAATTTGAGCGTTGAGGTTGCCTCTGATCCAAATCAACTCAGTTCTTCCGCCGATCCAAATACCCGCCCATACCATGATGGTTCCACCACTATAAGGATGGACTTCCTGGCAGGATTTTAATCGCTGTTGGCGTCCAGGGGTTCTCCAGTGTCGTATACGTCTTGTATCCGGTCTCATACCAAAACGAGACTCATCAGAAAAGCACACGAAACGCCATTGTTCTTCTGCCCAATTTCTGTGTTCAAGAGCCCATTGATATCGAATCCTACGATTGTGCATTGCTATAGGTGGTACCCGTAGCGGTCTTCGGGAATGAAGGTTCACTTCATGCAAGCGGTTTCTGACTGTTTGGTCGCTAATTAAGTTCCCTGAAGAGTGATGAAGCCTCACGGCTAACATCATGGCGGTTATTGTTGGAGCTCTTCGAGTTAAGATTTGAATGTATCGGTCTTGTCTCCGTGTGGTGCAGCGATACCGTCCTCCATGGCGCTCAGCCACGGTACCAGTGCTTCGGTAACGTGTCCAAAGTCGACTGATAACACTCTGACTTGTATTCAGAGCTAAAGCCACAGTACGTTGCCGGGAACCAGCTTCTATCATTCCCACGGCTCTGAGCATTTCTTCCCTGCTTAAATGACGTCGCCGCTCCATAATAACGTTGGTTTTAATCAGTAGTAGGGAAACAGTAGCACTAATAATGTCTTCAATGCGTTGTATGTTTTTATAGGGAAAATATTGACAGCTGATTTTCATCTTTTACTCGAATTTGATTTACAGTTCCTGATTCAAATTATGAAATGCACCAAAAAGGATCCATATAAATTTATAAAATCATAAATTTATTACAAAGCCACATCTCAATCTCAAGAAATCCGCATAAAAATGCTTGATCCCTAGACACTTTTGATGTGTGTAGTTGGACTATTAGGGGTGTTCTGGTTACCACGTGTGTTCGAATCTTTTTGCGCATTTTGTGTGATTATTGATACTCTTTTATGACTTGTTATTGTATATTGTGTTGTTCTTGTGTTTGTAAAAAGGTTTGTATTGTGATACACTTGCATACAGCATACAAACAGACATGCAACATGCAAACAAGACCCACAAAAACATGCAAGCAAGCATGCGGCATGCAAGCAAGCATGCAGCATGCCAGCAAGCATGTAGCATGCAAGCATTCAAGCAAACATGTAGCATGCTAGCAAGCATGCAGCATGCAACAAGCAGCAAACATGCAGCAAACACGCAGCTTCAAGCAAGCACGCAACATGCAAAAAGCGCGCCTGAAGCTGGCCTGGCCGGCGAAGCCGGCCAGGCCTGCCTCAGGCGCGGCGGCGGTCATTCTAACCACCTGTTCCTCAGCTCGCGGGCCACCCCACCCCTCCGCGCCTACGCGATTTTAAATTACACTCTAGGGATAGGGCAGACAAGACTACGTAAAGTCGGCTTTGCAGCATTTCGTTTCCGCCACAAAGTTTTGTAGCACAATAATATATTGAATTTTTATGACAGTAATTTAGTTCTTCGGTAAAATGTTGTTTCGGTATGGTGAAAATATGGCAACTAAATCATTTGGCAACTGAAAAAAGTTTAAAAGAGGCTTCGGTCAATAGTAAAAAGTTATTTTGTTAATCGGCGGAACATACTTCGGTAAAATAATACTTATGGCTAATGATAGTTCGATGATCTGAAAATATGTCAAATAATGCATATAGCAAAAGAGACGTCGGTCAATAGTTTTCGGTACAATGAAATTCTAACTAACAAAATTCGGTAAATTGATCGGTTCCCCACCCCATCCCGTTGCCCCGGTCCTTTCAACGGGTTAGACTGAAATAATAGGTCGAAAGAGGATCTGGAGCACGGCGGCGGCGGCGGCGGCTCGGCCTGTCGATTTGGTCAAAGGAGCCCTGCCGAGCAGGGCTTCTATATGTGAGTGTTTAGTTTAGTACGTTAAGTACATTTTAAAATGGTCAACAAAGATGTACTTACCTTTTTCTTAAGATGCGATACCACAGCCGTGCTAAACTGTGCGGCACAAATAGTCGAACATTCTTAAGATTCGCGCACACCTGGTTACTTTTGTACGTGCACACGTGAGCAGTAGACTCGTTATTTGTGCGCGAATCTTTCTTTTGATCTTTTTTGAAATTTTCGCAAACAAATGTGTTGCACAAGACTAAACGCCATACCAGCTTAATAAGCACACTACTGAAGTGCGCGAACAAAAATGACACTATTTCGGTAGAATCGTACAAAAACATACAATGGAGAACAAAGACTTGTACACACTTCACTGTCTCACTTTTACAATGGCCAAATTGTATGATGTATACAGAAAATCTGTCAATGCTCTTGGAATGTTATGAGAACAGGTACAGAAACGATTCCCACTCATGATAGCTTGACAAACAGATAAAACAAGTAAATATTGACACTGGGAAACATTGAACTGGGAGATGTAGAAAAGATTCGTAGAAGAGTTGCATTGGCGGAATCAGACACATGACGCCATCCAGAATCGAGCAAATCTTGCAGAACTTCGTTTTTATGACGTAAAGTAAATTGGGAAAAAAAACTAGTTCATCTTTCGTACACTAGAGGCGCTTTTCATTTTCAATATACGAGTATCAAACGTAAATACCTTACGTACGTTGCACGTGAAATCCGGAAATCTGATGTGCTAAGGCCTCCGATGATTTGATGAATTTTCCATAACGTAGAAACGATATAAGATAATGAAAAGTTGATTGACTATTTCGCAGCAACATAAACCACTCACAAAAGTTACAATGTTAAAATAATACAAAGTAATAAATAGATTCAGAAGCGTTGGAACCCTACCATTTAATCAAGAACACAATCATCTGATTGTTATCAAAATAAAATCTATTAACGATATTATTTTTCTCAGCATACATTGTTCACCTCCTCTATGTCAACATTATTTAAAAACATCAAGACGTTTACATTATGCGTTGATTCACGATCATGTCGCTAGTCGACACTCCGGCAGCCCGGCGTTAAGCACAGTAAAATGAAACTGATATTGCTTCTCTTCATAAGCTTCAGCTGCAGGAACATTAACGCTCGGCTCATTGAAAAAATAACGGATCGAACATTGACTACAGAAACCAACACAACAGGTTCATCTCCACCCATACGTCTTGCGAGAGATGCCTTCCAGGAAGACTCGGAGACCGGATCTTCCAAAGAAGACCAGACGAGCGTTGAGCAAGTGCGACCCAGTGACGACAAGAAACCATCAAGAGACTTTTCCAGAATAAAGCTAAGGAGACACGAGTCTGCACCTAAAATCCGAGTCCCAAGGGAATCCCAAGAAAAGCTAGAAGCCAAAAAGAACACTACCTCATCTCACCATCGAAGCGAAACACAAACGAAGCAAAAAACCCTCGTGAAGAAACCAATTCCAAAATACAATGAAATGGACTACGATGAAGACTTCCAGATGAAAATCAGCCGATCGCCAGTGAGGACTGTAGACTCAGGCGAACACGAAGACGAAGATTTCAACTTGGATGACTACGATTTTGACGTTAACCATGACGAATTCATCGGCAGAGGTAAGCCATTAGAACCCAGGACGAAAAATAAAATAAGTCAGGAACATTCCAAACGCCCAGCTGCAAAGCAAGAGGCATCCCGCGAAGAACCGAAAGTTCAGAATAAACCGTCGCCCGCGTCACATAGACCTATCGCCAACAAAAGGGAAGAGCGACGAGCAGGACAATACCCAGCCAAGAAAGCAGGTGAGAAGGAAGACTACTACGATGATACCACCACTACTCAAAAAACAACAGAAAAGGTGCGAGATACGGATGACGAATTCAATGACGAAAACGAAGAAAGTAAAGAGTTTGTAGGCAAAGGCGCTTCTATAAGAACGATACGGTCACCTTGGAAGATTAATTCTTATGTGGATAAGTTTAGTCATAAAGGTTCTTCACTTATGTCTAAAGTACTTAGTATTTTACCGATGTTTCCAGAGGTGCCTACAAAGAATAATGTCAAAAAAGTGTATCCCTCATTAAGCCCTTGATATGCCAGGTTTTAGAACGAACAAGTTGAAATTGAATTTCTGATTTACAAGATTCTATCGAGTGTTTTTACTTTTAACGGTGGCTTATATTCATTTTTTATTGAATTTCTTAGTACATTAGTTGTGTGGATTGAATTGACTAGCTAGTGTTAAATTGGGATCGAAATTTTTTATTTTAGTATTTTATAGTGTGTTTTTGTGTAATAAAATATAAAAACCAGACATTTTCTCTTTTTTCGGGTTCCGCATTCAAAATGCAATTTCGAGTCACCCAGCCATTTAATTCACTTCCGAAAGAGCTCTGGCGCGATCTCATGGCGCTACGGAGGGAAAAACTGAGGTTAGGGCAAGCCGCAACAGCGGCGGTAAGACGCCTTGCCTTGAAGGAGTGACTGGAGAGGCGCCACGGCGTCTTCAGGTGTCTCAGGACCTAAGGCCGAGACTCCACCAAAGCTGTGCGAGTCGAGACGTGTTTTGAACAACCAATAGAATTGCGTTGCGGCACGGGTTGCGGAGTGGAGCTGTGTCAATAACGCAATTCTATTGGTTGTTCAAAACACGTCTCGACTCGCACAGCTTTGGTGGAGTCTCGGCCCAACCGAACACGCGGTTATTTCAGGAGGTCCCGAAACTCCTCCTGTGTCGAAACAGGTGTGAAAAAACGTTTGAGTTTCACCACTATACGGATCGCCCGGAAGACACATTGATTGGAGTAGGTTAGCATAAGGTAGCGATTTGTCTCGCTTGGGCGGAGCACCGCCTTGTAGTCAGGGAGGCCATAGGCGGCGGCGGCCAGTCACGCCCGGCATTGGTTGAGGCCATGCTGCGGGTCGAGACGAAATAGGAATGAAGAGACGGAATGTATGAGGGAGAGGACAGCCTCCACCTCACGAACCAGAAACCACGATTTTCAAGCACCGCAGGCGCGGGCATGCGGATGGCGAGGGTTACAAACCCGGTTACTCACCGCCCAATAATCATGTTCCGCGCGCACCGGGGTCGCGGGACTGTCTAAACAGGTAACCGTGACCAAGGAATGTAAAGGGCTAGGCCCAGGAGCGTAAACAGTAGCAATGAGTACAAAAATTTTAGACCTGGATCAAAAGACATATACTCGCGAGAAAATGTATGGAATCACTTACTCCGATTCATAAGCAAGAGTAGGTACTTATCTCAATAAGAATAATACAAAAGCTACCATTTAAAGGTTTAGCCCTTTTAACATGAAATTGATACCAAATTCATTCAAATCACGCCTTATGGAGTTATCCCGGATCAGTTGCAAGTAAACAGTGATTCTGCATATTTTTGCTCGCTCATGAAGAAGCCATGAGGCGTGGCAGCTCTAATGTTAGTTTTATTTTGAGAAATACTATGAAAAATTAATTTATATTTGTGCAGCCAACAATATCAATTGCTAATATATGCATGGTCAAGATTTTGCTTTTAATATAAAAAACACTCCTTTTTTCTGTAAATTTTATTTAGCCAAAATTAATACAAAACATTAGGGTACTATCTTTTTTGTATACTTACAGCTAGCTTAAAATAACCCATTGCATTGTAAAAACGAAATAAAAAACAAAGATTTTCTTTATTTGATTTTTCATAAAAATATAAAAACTAAATAAAAAAAGTTATAAGGTGCCTGGCCACGGAGTACTAGGCCTCGTTCTAAGAGACCTAGACCCATACATTACGACTTTGGTCGAAGGTACTAACAATTTATCAAATTAACGTAAATTGGTCACAAATAACATGTAAGTTTACAAACATCTACCCTCTTATAGACGACCAACAGCCAGAATAACTACTTGTAGATCATACAAATATTTGTTCCGAGCGCGAATCAAACCTGCTAATCACCCGGCAACTACGCCAATCTATTTATTTATCTATCCGTACATTTTTGTCAATCAATTTAAGAAATGACTAAAAGCTAGGGTCATAAAAACAGATAGGAAAACTAATCCTTAATGAATAGGACAAGCCCCCATCGTCCCCACTTTTTGTCCGATTTAGTATCAATTGCATGTAACGGAGGAAATCAACAAAACATTCTGTTAAACCAGAGCACTAGACAGTTTGCACTATTTCACTGTTCCTAAAATCTTCATTTTAGTTCCTAAATAGCACTCACTTTGCATGTTTGTTTCTTTATTTTATCGCTTGTTTCGTGTTTATTTATTTTCCAAAGAGATCTCTGAAAGTGTCTACGTAATCAGCATTATTCTTCTGAGCTGCTTCCATTGCTACGTCTCTGTACCTGTCTAGCCTGTTTTCTAGCGTATTCACCCTGTCATGTCCTCGGTGACTGTTTTCAAACTTAGCATCGTTTGTGTTTCCAGCATTGCTGGCAGCTTTCGATTCATTTCCTACGGCTGCAGCTGCTTGAGAACGTAAATACGCTTCAGATCCACCAAGATGTCCATTATAACCACCCTTTTCTACTCCTTTTAAACTGCTATTCTTATTATCATAAAATTCTTTATCTTCCTGATACTCGTCCTTATGATAAACTCTGCGAAAACCTTTCTTATTTTCACCTTTATCCTGATTCATAGCTTGAATAAAATTTAAATTTTTCTTGAGGTCCTCAGAACCGAATTTATTTGAAAAATTATCAAGAAAATCTTTAAATCCATTGTATTTGTTTGCGTGATTTTCATATCCAGTTTTATGCTCAGAATTCTTTTTCACACCATTTTCATTTTTATCGAATGCATATTCCTGCTTTCTATTTTTTTCTGTTGAAGATTCAGATTTCGACAATTTATTATAGCCATGATCATGATGTAATGTTACTGGACTTCCAGTTGTGAAATAATTGTTGATAATTCGACGACTAGTTCTGTTGTCATCTGTTAAGGGCATGTAGGTGTCGTGATCAAAATCATTGCCAATATCTAATCCTCTGAATATTACTGGGTCCTCGTCTCCATTTCTGTCATAATAATCATTTAGTACAAATGAAAAGAACGGCCCATTTCCTTTGATAGGGTCATCAGTAACGTCACGGGTATATTTAGCTGTCCTTTCGTAACTTCGTGGATAATCGTCCTCTATAATTTCATTAACTGGAATTATACCCTCAGGTCGGTGTTCCACATAACGTTTGTCTTTCGCTTTCTGAGTATCAGATATATCTTTATTGTGCTCATATTCATAAGGACTATGATAAAAATAGGGCCAACTATCATACAAACTTCTACTGCTTCTTATGTCTTCGTCATCCATATGATAGTCGTTCATTCCATCGTATCCCGCCATGCTAGTCGCCAGCTCTGGAGGCGGGTGGTAGTGCATCAGAGACTTCAGTTTATCGATCATACTGCTTGCTCTAATCTTTGAGGACTCGTACCCAGCGTCGGAAACAGATTTTGCCAGTGCGTAATCTAATTGACTCCTAAGTGTTGAAGGTGTTGTATAAGGTCTTATTAAGTCTTGATATGGCGTTTGCGATTCGCTTGCACTTAGTCCAAAAGGTTTTGATCCGAAATAATCGTTCACTACATATGGATCCACAGTGGGCTCAATCGCAGTTCGCACTCCGGGTTTACCAAACTGTCTATAAACATAATCGTCTTGCGTGGGTAAATTTGATCTTGATTGTCTTGAGATGTGTTCCGCATACGTTTCGTGCTGAACTGTGGTGTAAGTACCGGAGATCACACGCGGTATAAAACATAATATTATTGCAAAGCGACTCATATTAACTACATCTACGTGTTTTCAGATGCTCTCTGCAATATTAACTGGAAGTGTTTGTACCTAATCGTGAGTATAAGAGTTGTTTGTTTTCTCCGCGGTCAACAACATTGTTCTGGCCACAATAGATTGATGCCAGGTCATACGGCTATTGAGAAATATTTCCGGTGTCTACAATGATAAATGGGTGACGAATTACACTTACTATAGTTTACATTCACCTAGTTTGCTATTTTTACAATCTGTACAACGGGTTGTACGAGTATGTTGTACAAATCTAGCAGTTTTAGTTAATTGATTCCTCCAGTGGCCGTCCAGATCAACGATAATACAAGTATGCCTATATCACGCAAATAGCAATGGCCCTTAGGTTATGAAGAGTAGTAGCTTAGATTAAAAAATCACCAGATTCCGTGCTCAAAACAAAAGGTAACATTTTTCGTGAAGCTAGTTTGTGTATGTGAGCAGCAAGTAAGTGTGTGAGTGAGCAGCTCGCACTCATTAAATGTTTAGTTGTTTTGCGCAGGAATCAAACGAAGGGGAAGCCGTGACGCCTATCCAGCCACACCTCCAAGAGGGGTCTTACAGCCGCGATTGCGGCGTGCCCGGTCTGAGGATGTACCTAGCCAGAAAATTGAAATGGAGTATAGCAAGCGCTGATTTGGATGGATAGTGCTTTCAAGTGTTACGATTTTTCAGACCTCGCGATTGCGCCACCTTTCTTTATTAGATGTCGACCTAGGGACAGACAAAAGAAGTGCAAAAATTACTTAAAATGAAAATAATGTATTTCAAAGATTATATGGGTAGACTTTAGACGTTCTATGAAGTAGCCGTCTAAGAAATACTCGTATACTCGTATTATGCAAATAACACTATAATAAATTCAATTATAGTTAAATGAATAGCTTAATTTATTGGTGTAGTAACACCTAGTAATTTGCTTGCAGACTTCGAGGTCTACAATTACTTTCTCGAAACGAATGAAAGTTAAAAGGATATTGTGAAATCGAAATTTTGTTTTGTTAGAAAAGAGGGGGTAAATGAATAAAGGATTAGACCTATTCTTTTAATCACTTGTGATCTCAGTGTTGTGTAGGAATGACCAGTGAGATTTTAATGTCAGTGCCGGAGTCGGTAAGACATAACGAAGATTGGTAAGATATCATCAGGCTTTCAGGCTGACAGTGGAATGACCAGTGAGATTTTAATGTCAGTGGCGGAGTCGGTAAGACATAACGAAGATTGGTAAGATATCATCAGGCTTTCAGGCTGACAGTGCAATGACCAGTGAGATTTTAATGTCAGTGCCGGAGTCGGTAAGACATAAGGAAGATTGGTAAGATATGATCAGGCTTTCAGGCTGACAGCGGAATGACCAGTGAGATTTTAATGTCAGTGCCGGAGTCGGTAAGACATAACGAAGATTGGTAAGATATCATCAGGCTTTCAGGCTGACAGTGGAATGACCAGTGAGATTTTAATGTCAGTGGCGGAGTCGGTAAGACATAACGAAGATTGGTAAGATATCATCAGGCTTTCAGGCTGACAGTGGAATGACCAGTGAGATTTTAATGTCAGTGCCGGAGTCGGTAAGACATAAGGAAGATTGGTAAGATATGATCAGGCTTTCAGGCTGACAGTGGAATGACCAGTGAGATTTTAATGTCAGTGCCGGAGTCGGTAAGACATAATGAAGATTGGTAAGATATGATCAGGCTTTTGTCGAGCTTTCAGGCCGACATAAAAGAGTCGGGAAATCTGACATCTCTTTAAATTAAATTTTATGGAAAATTATAATAAACCAGCTTCGTAAAGACATTTATGATCTGAATAAAGTAGGTTGAAAGCGTAGTTATCAATATCGATACTAACTGCAATCTTTGCCTTTGTATGCCTCTAACAGGTTACCTACCAAAAGGTTAATGAATAACGACCAAAAAATGCCACAAAAAATGGAATACTCTCGATAAAATTCGTCACATCTATTCAATTAACAGATTTAGAAAAAAATGACAGTTAAATGAGCAATCGAAATTGGTTTCACTCCGATTACTACAAACAACGGTGGTGTGACCTTCGATTAGTCTTGGTCGCAGTCGCATTCGATTAGTCGCATGGAGCGCGTAGCCTGCGTCTGTCGCAATGCTATTGTTTGTCGCGACAGATAGGAAGTAGGTACCTAGTTAGCCATATTGTCTAGAATTTCTATGTCAAAACACGGTAGGTGCCTAAAGTTCATTTGCTTCAAGGCTGGTCAAAGGTGCCATTTTTGGGGTAACGAGGAAACAGTAAAATTCTTCGATACTACGTTGATAGGGGCGAATTCTCCAACGAGTGTTGTGTTATGTCTGCTGCGTTCAACGACGATATAATACTAGACTACGCATACACGATCTAAGGAACAAAAATTATTCTGCCAACTCGCTGAGGTACTACGTAAGCGAGGGGGACGGGGTACTGCGTTGTGATTAACTAACTCAAGGTCTGTTCTGTCTCAACGTATGTTTACGGCTCACAGGATTGGTCGAAATGAGACGAATATAAGACTTTTTTGCCTAATGTGTTGACAGTCGGTCGCCTGTTATTAGGAGTCTAGTATTATATCGTCGTTAGCGCAGTGGCTGAGCAATTGGACTACTGCGCTTCGTGTCGCGGGTTCTATTTCAGCACGGAGCAAATATTTATATGCAGCAGGCAAGATGATATTGTGTCCTGTAATTTTATTGACGTAGACCGGTTGTGGGAATACTATACACAAACGACCTTTCTGAAAAACCTCACCAATAAGTCTAGTGCATGTATTTCCAGGGTATCGCCTGCATGTTTGCCACTCACTACAGTCACAACTGAGTTTAATGTCAACGAGTCTGAGTTTAATGTCACGAGTCTTTTGGGTAGCGGTACTGTCTGAAAAGATAAAGGAAACCCAGGTGACCCTGGAACGTAAAGGGCTATTGAAGGAGCACCGTGGATTTTAGTCAGTACAAGTCTGACAGTCTCTCCCCGTCTCACCTTGAGAGGACACATTTCATGAGTTAGAGGCATAATAGGCAAAAAAAAAAAATACTAGTCTTTATTTATTTAAAACTTCATGCAACACTACGTAGTAGTACTATTAAGTGTTCTGTGGCAACACCAAGACACAGCAGTTTTTGCCTTTTTTAATTTTTTTGTGTGTACTTGAGATGGTATGACTTTTTAAAATAAAACAACAAATTAGTCAATCAATTTCATTTATTTGTATATTATCAATTTTAGAATAACCTTCATTATTACAAAAATAATATACTCTACTTTTATTTTGTACAGATCAAGCCTCATTGACTGTTTTTCGTTAGTTCTGGGTAAAATCAGGAGTACAAAAACAATGTTTGTTGAAGATATGTTAAGAAATGCGGGAAAAAAAGAAATTAATATACAAAGCGCCCAGAAGGCTAATTCACGTAATTTAATGACGCGCCGATGAAGTAGTAGTGCAGTTGCAGTTAAGTTCACGTTCGAGTGATAAACGGTTTGTAATCTTTTAACTGCGCGTAAGCTGCGCGTAAGCTGCGCGTGAACTGCACGTCAACTGTACGTCAACCAAACCAGGAGAGAAAAACTATTGCCCACTGAATAATCGAATGGAATCGATTACATTTCAATGAATATGACATTAAAACTGCACGTTGATCGAATTGAAACTTGTATACTGTCATTTTGAAACGTCAAACGAAAAGTAGAATACCGATCATGTTGCGATCCAAAGATCCAAACACGCACGAGTGACGCAAACTTGACGCGAGCGTGTCTGACAGCGACAGAGAATACGAAAAGCGTTGTTTTGATCGAAACTTAACTGCAACTGCACTGCAACAGCACTTCTTTAGTTACGTGAATTGCCCTACAGGTCGCGCGAATCCGTCGCTGCTCGCTGCTACCGCGCGTATTACGGTCAGTTCACACCAAGACGCGACGTGGCGCGATGTGACGCAATGATACTGCAAATGTGTATCTTATCGTGTAGTAAATAACGTTAGATTTTGAGCGCTATTAAAATTCAGCGCGGCACCGCGATGCGTTGCGCAAGGTGTACCTTTTCGTGTAGAAAATAGAGTTAGATTTTGAGTAGCTCTATTGAAATGTGCGCGCAACGTTACGTCCCGGTCTGAGCTGACCCTTAGGCGCGCGTTTCCGTGATAAACATTGTTATTGCGCACATACACGCGCCCCGCTGTGCGGACGTCGTCATTTAGCAATACATTAGCGACACGCTGTGTATCGAATCTCTTGTGGTGCCATACATTTTATATTAACGGCGCCCAGACCGCGCGCCCGGGGCGCTTTGTATATCAATTCCCTAACCAACAAGAAAGGAGTGGAAAGAAGTCCTTCTTCGTAATGCAAAGCAGTCCTTCTTCGTAATGCAAAGCTTTAACATGGACTCAGAACACGATTCTTGCTTTCAAGTATTAAAATGTATGACATAACATTATGTAAATTATGCAGAAATCAACCAGGCTAATTCAGACTGTTTATTTTTATATTTAATAATGCTGAAAATTATAATAGCAACGGGGTCAAATTAAAATATCTAGCGAGACTCCAAAACCGTATCAAATTCAACATAATAAAATACTCGAGGAATCCGTGTTTGGGGCCTAATTTTCAACAAAGGGTAATAAAGAAGTTACTAGATCAACAATAAAAAGAAAAAAAAAACTTAAAAAATGACGTATGAGAATATTTATTTATTGTAATGATACATTATTGTGTATATGGACGGTTCAATGTGAAACTGACTTCGCAGATATGTACATGTTTATTGCACAGTTATTTATTTCATAATAATTATTTAATTCAACACTAAGAGCCTATGCACACCACGTTTTTTAAACGCGCCAGTGCAGCGCGTTTGACGCGATACAGACGCGATACGCACGCAAGTATGACGCAGCCTAAAACAAACGACAACAAACTGCTCTGATGAAAACGCGCCGTCGACGCGCGTTTAAAAAACGTGGTGTGCATAGGCTCTAGAGTGTTAAGAGAAAGTTTTCACATGATTTTATATAAAATCAAAAGGAAGATTTATTTACGTATTGTATTGGGATAGACACGGCTGTTAAGGCCCGTTTAGACAATGCAAGAACTTGCACGCAAGTTCCACTACTTTGCGCTATTTGTTTGATCAACTGAATTCATTGGCCATATTTTATAGTCCGCAATTTTATCAATCTTGCATGCAAGTTCTTACATTCTCTACTCGCATTAACTAAATGAGGCATTAAGTAGCCCTTTCATAGTTATTTTCTTCGTTTGACAGCTATCAACGCAAAAACAACCTTATTAGTTCGACAATAAAGACCACACTAATTTAGAATTGCCAGTGGCTACAAGGAAACTGCAACTTCAATACTATGAAAATAAAAATAATAATGCAAAACCTGAAACTATGAAAGGACTTTACAGTATACCCAGATGAAAGTGAGACACATCGTGCTCTAAAAAGAGACTGCCACAGTGTGAAAGAGACAATGCTCTACAAAACTTTAAACAAGTGCGATGTGCCTTGTAAAGTTAAATTCTGTAATATGAGACTTGTTCTAATAAAGTCATGTCTGATTTTCTTGATAGTCGGTATAAAATCTCGTTTTATTGGTAAGTAGTACATATTTTGTTGGCTAATGATTAAGCTGGCTAAATTCTGGTAAAGGCAGCGATACTTTATTTTCAGAAAACTCCATAGTTAAAAAGGTGATTTCATTGCTGATAGTGTCTATTTCTTTAAGATAATCTTTGGAGAACTGTAAATCCATGCTTACTCATTATTTTAGCTGTTTTTTTTTTTTGTTTTTAGCCACTCTGTATTTAGAAATGAAGTAAAGATAAATGGGCCGCACCAATCAGACCACTAGACCGCATCAAATACGATCTGGCCGCAGCAAATATGAACAGGCAGGCCATACCAAATATGCACCGTACTAAATAACCACCGGGCTATACTAAAGTTGAGTATCGCTATCTAAAGGGTAATATCATAACTAAAACATTTTGGTTTGCAATATTGTAGCATTATTCGTTGAATTTACAATAATAAATGCTACAAGGAAGGCAGTTTTCTTGTCATGGTGTTTTTATAATATGCAAGACATGCAAGAATCTTAATAAGACATGCAATTAGAATCTTAGCATAGAATGCACGAACTGTATCAAAAAAACGTAGGATTGTTAATTTTTAAATGCTTTCTTGCATGCAAGAATGTTTATGGATTTGTGGCATGTCTTACATTTATTGACAAATATTTTTGCTTTTAGATTTTTGGGAATTTTAGTACCTAGATCTAAAAAAAATTGCACCTTCTTGCATCTCATTTTTTAGACAACAACCTCAAAATAGTTGCCACGCGTAAAAAATGTAATTAATTGAGCCAGTCCTTTGATTCCATTTTTTATAAAATCCAAATTTAAAATCAGATCTTTGGCTGTATGATACTGGTAACAAAATATATTCTTTTTAACGTCAATTTCTCTAAACAACCGCTTTCTTAGAGATCAATAATAATAAATTATCGATTTTTAGTTTGAAATAGTCAATATATTAACATTTTTTGTTCTAGCAATTGAGTCTATGTTAGGAGGTTGGTAAAGTGAGTTAAGGATATAAAAAAAATATGCTAAATTAAGTTCTAAATATTTTTTTTAAATAAAGAAGACATTAGAAGTTTAAAGAAATAAAGAATTAAGATTTTCTTATACCCACTTCTCACTTTAGCCTCTACCAACGTTAAAACGCTAAAACCTAGCTGCCGACGTAATCCGAGGCACTGACAATATATTAAAAACACATTGCTTTACATTTCAGAGTTAAAAATACCACAAACAATAATTATTACCTTATTCGTCTTCACGCGATGAGGGGCAATGCGCGACCATAGACGCGCTTCCATCGCGTGATACAAGTATGATTCTACCTTTATTTAACAACGACAACGGTTTCATTCCGTCGCCATATAATCAACTTCCATTTTTAAAAACATTTTCTATATTCAAATACTCGCGTTCCATTTTTCTATCCTCACTAAGGAGTTCATGCTAAACTACCTTCCTTCGATCACAACAGAACGCTAAACGATTTATTAATTTATTACTATAATCATAAGACGCAATATTAATAACTATTATTTCGCTAATATTTAAACCTACTTTTCGTCCTAATAAATGTGAACGCAAAGAGGTTTTGAAGTCCAAGTGTTTACTTACAACCAGACTAGACAATAAAGGCACTAACTCGCAACGAATTAAAAATATACTGCCATCTTTTGAATACCAAACATCATTAAAACCACTAGCAAAAATATAGTATAGTGTAACATGCTTTTTAGGCGTGTGGCCATAGCCAGAGCAGAGTTAACGCATTTGCTTTGTTTTTTTTTCATAGCACATTTTCCACAGACAAATTCCTCTTTTTTTGAAAATGCGTGATGATCATTGAATGAGTCCTTTGGCCCTCGGTAGAGCGGAAAGGACTGACTCTTAGGCCCACTTGCACGAACCCGAGTCATCTTTTAACTCAGAGTTAGTTCCTAACACAAGGTTAAATTGTCAGTTTGTCATACAATATTGTCAATTTAACCTCGTGTTAGCAACTAACTCTGAGTTTAAAAGATAACTCGGGTTCGTGCAAGTGGGCCTTACCGACTGAAATTCCACTCTGTTTCTTCGATTGCCCTTTGTATTCCAGGGCCACATCTATCTATGCTGCTTACGAAGTCCCATGGCCTCCTGACAGTACCATTCAGAAGCCAATTTAACTACTGCATGCTGAGTTCGACAATGAGACAATAATAGTTTAGAGTGAAAAAGACGAATCTCTTTTAAGCCCAGTTTTTCTAAAATACTCTGAGGCTTATTCACGGACAGGTACCGGGAGTTAGCTTCAAATGTCAACATTATATTAATTTCAATAAAAACTTACGTGGAAAAAAATGTCTTGACATTTGAATATAAATAAAGTCAATATTTGGCATTCACAAGACCAATATATGTAATCATTCTTAAAATATAAACTGAATTTTATTTAAGCAACATGCATTCCTCATGCTTCCACATATTGGCAAAAATAAACGAAGATCGTTTTACAGACTTTTTTTATATAAAAAAATAAAATAAAACTATATTTAAAATACAAAAGAAAGCTAAATAAATACTAATATTTGGTTTCTATGAATACTATGGATTTTAAAATACATATCACTTAGAGAAAATTATATTATGCAGTACTTGACAAGAAGAAGACATAATAGAGTTAAAAATATGTTTTTTTTTAAACATCGATATTTCATGATTAATTAAACGTGCGTTTAATCAATACTAATTTCTGAGATACACATTGCCAGTGATTAAAACATCCTTTTTAAAACATACATTTATGCGACAAGAACTTAGAATTTAAAGTTTATAGATGTTTAACAATGAAATCGTTCACATACATATTAAAGGTTGGAAGTAGTTGTAGCAGAAAGGACTCAACCCACATTATGGTTAGTTCTTACGCTCAGAAAAACGATCCATAATCAACGGTAACGGTCTGTTCACACCGAGACGCGACGTGACGCAACGATACTTCAAATGGATACACATTTGAAGTATCGTTGCGTCACGTCGCGTCTTTCGTGTAGTAAATTAAGTTTGATGTTGAGTAGCGTTGCGAAAGGTGTATATTTTCATGTAGGAATAGCAACGACGATATAATACTAGACTCCTAATAACAGGCGACCGATGTCTGCCAACACATTAGGCAAAAAAGTCTTATATCCGTCTCATTTCGACCAATCCTTTGAGCCGTAAACATACGTTGAGACAGAACAGACCTTGAGTTAGCCAATCACAACGCAGTACCCCGCCCCCCTCGCTTACGTAGTACCTCAGCGAGTTGACAGAATAGTTTTTGTTCCCTAGATCGTGCATGCGGAGTCTAGTATTATATCGTCGTTGAGGAATAGAGTTCGATTTTGAGTAGCTCTATTGAAATGTGCGCGCAACGCCACGTCTCGGTCTGAGCTGACCCTAACAGTACATACGTTCGAAAAAAGATCACGGATCTTTTCTAAAATTTACATGCAAAAATAAAAAAAGTGACAGAAAAACGTAAACCAGTCAAGTCCGAAACAAAATTTAAACTTAAGCAAACTAAAAGAAATTTAAAGCTCTAAGCATTAAACATACAAGACTTAAATAAACGGACCAAAACCTCTTAGGCGTCGTATATAATCTAATATTTCGCATAGAAAAATATTTATAGTTTTAAAACTACAATAACTTTAGTAAAACTAACATTCTGTGAGAGCCCGATCGTGAAGTATTCTTTTCAAACGGAGTTCCCGCGTGGATTATCTGAAAGTAAAAAAAAATAATCCCTTGGGATTAAAAAAGAAATCTGGAATCGTTCTTAATTAGACTGAAAGTTCATCTACCATTGATTCGCAGGTTCTATTTTAATAAAAAATCGCACAAAACTTTTCCGTATCTTCAAAATAATAAAACATCAGTAAAAACTATAAATGAAGATAAAAATTACAAAAAGATTCTCTCCGGCGGGGAATCGAACCCCGGTCTCCCGCGTGACAGGCGGGGATACTTACCACTATACTACCGAAGACTTGTTGAAGCTGTCGAAATTAGCGAACTATTCAGTTGTCCAGACTTCTTTTTATATAATTTTATCCAATTATTTGAAAATATCTCGGATTATTCAGTAAACCGATTTTAAACAAATTATTTCTGGATTTATTTTGAAGTTTTAGAACATATAATTTTTTGTCGTATACATGTATGTATATACCTATCTTTAATTCCACTTCCCGAAAACGATTATCAGAATTTTAAGTGAATTTCGACCGTAAATAATAATTGAAAAATAATTCAAAACAGTTTCGGTCGAGTAAACAAAGATTTAAAATATGTATCTACGACTCGTTCTGTCCTTAATAGAATTTTTCACACAATAAAATAAATAATTGTCATATTTTTACATAAAATTAACCGAAAACAAGGTCAAGAAATGAATTTTTAAAAATATACAACAAAAACTAAAAACACAAAAAGTTTCTCTCCGGCGGGGAATCGAACCCCGGTCTCCCGCGTGACAGGCGGGGATACTTACCACTATACTACCGAAGACTTATTTAGACTGGCGAAATTGTGGTTCTATTGATAATGGCTTGGCGAATGGCGTAGAACAAACCTGCTTTCAATTTGTTATTGTGAAGTCGGTAGTGTCAACTATCAAATCCGATAAGTTTTTAAGTACTTTTTAAATACTTTTATATTTAAATATTAATTAAAGTATATAAATATAAAAATACTAAGGGCTGGTTTTTCAATAGTCAGTTAACCGTTACCTGAGGAATAAAAATAACGGTATGACATATTTTCCATAGATAAGCTGTCAAACCGCCATTTTTATTCCTCAGTTAACGGTTATCTAACTATTGAAAAACCAGCCCTAAGTAAATTAAAATTAAACTGCTATAGAGCATCGAAAAATTCATGCTCAACGCTGTCAGCTGGTAATGTGCCCAAGAGACTGGCGGACGGCGTTGCCTCTTTGTACGGCAATACTTAGCCTCTGGCCAAGGTAAAAGCCAGCTCTTTCATTAGGTTTTAATATTTTTTTAATAAAGAACAAGTCGAAAATGTTTATCAATATAAATCCAGTTAGTAATAATTAGCTATTATGACGTCCTGTGGTCACTAGGGGGCGCTGTCACCGCACCCACAGCGTATAGTCTTTCGACCGAGTAGAATGATGCGATTTTCGCCTTTATTCCGTTGACATAAAGCTCTTTTTTGGCAAGACAGTTTTCCAATAAACATAGTGCCTTCAATAACTTACGTATATATGAAGTAATATTATGTTCGTGCACTGTTACCTCACGTGTCGACCGACTGGTTGGCTAGCGAGCCGTCCCACGCCGCCTCCTTGTGCAGAGCCGCTTGGCGTTTCTTTTCTGAAATTATAGAAATAAAAACTAGTTACATCGCGATTATAATGAGTTTCCTCAAAAGGCAGAACAAAGATTGCATCAGCAAGTCTCAAGACTAGGCTAAATTTAGATTATTTTAGCAGTCAATTATGGCTATTGGACGGGGTCGCGGGACTCTCAGTAAAGGACAGCGTGACCCTGGTACGCGAAGAGCTATGGAAGGAACAGGGTGGATATTTAGTCGTCCAGAGAAAGTCCTGTCTGCTCCACTCAAAGCGAGAGGTTTCATTTGATATACTTAACCAAAAACTGCCAATGAATTCACATTATACAGTCATCTATAATTCCTCAATTGTGCTGATTGATAGTTTTATGGGCTGTAGTAATCTGTCTTCTAAGTGGTGTATGTTTCTGTTTTACAATATGAGCTCACCTCATGCAAGAGTGATGAGTCTCCTCTCCTCGGCTCGCTATGCTCAGTTCGACCCCGAGCGCACCCGAGACCAGTCGTTTCACTAAAGACTTCCATATTTACAGTTATAATATGAGCTTACCTCGTGCGAGGGTGATGAGTCTCCTCTCCTCGGCTCGCTATGCTCAGTTTGACCCCGAGTGCACCCGAGACTAGTCGTTTCACTAACGACTTGCATGTTTTTGTGTTACAACAAGGGCTCACCTCGTGCGAGGGTGATGAGTCTCCTCTCCTCGGCTCGCTCCTGTCTCGCTGTGCTCAGTTTGACACCGAGCGCGCCTGAGACAAGTCTTCTCGCTAACGCCGTGCATGTCTCCGGTCGTTGTCTGAAATTTTATACAAATAAAATAATTAGCAATAGGTTTTAACCATGAATGGAGGTTAAGGGCAGTTGTAACGCTCGCCAAACCACAGGGCTACGTGATGACCGAGTCACGTTTTGAATAAATCAATATGGTGTTTTTTTTGCCACTTGTTATCCGTGGGAAAATCGGTAATAAAGATTGATGTAAGGAAAGTAGTCCTTATCTCTATTAGCTATAAGTATTATCTTCATAAATAGATCAACACCGTAAGTAAGGGTTTGATCCGACATAGCCGTACTATTTCCAAAATCTTCAATCACTTGTATTTAGAATTGTACAAAAGATGGATTTTAGCACGTAACGACGCCTAGAGGATACAGCAATTTTGCTTATTCCACCACCACACCTTTTACTATGTCAATAAGGTTGAAAATTAAGGACCATAATAGCTATACTCACCTATAAGGTTGCAGGAACTCAGCACACTTCTTCGCTTTGTTTCTGGACTCCAGAGTAGCGGCGTGGAGCGGCCGACATCGCACCAGGGGACGCTGCGCCGATAGTACTTCGCCAGCTGGAAATAAAGACCATTTTTGTTAGAAAATATTTATTCCACACATTCTATGTTGAAGTTTGTGTTAAGGTGCTTTTCATCACTCTATGGGAAGTACAGGTGAGACAATGTGTAGTTTTAGAAAGAAGTTGGCACACGCCACAACTGTACACAAAATAATAAAAAAAAACTGTTGAAAATAAAATAAAACTTAGAAGTGCACTAAGGGCGACTTTCACCAAAAGTTAAACATGTATAAAATTTTATTTAGTGTCAAAATTCAATAGAATTTTGACACTAAATAAAATTTTAAACATGTTTAACTTTTGGTGAAAGTCGCCCTAAGTGTATTAAGTTTTAAACTTTGTTCAGTGTGCCTCATGGAACATGGTTGTTCCTTGATACTCTTTTGAAAAAGTATCGAATATTGGGTCCTCCAACCAGCTGGGTGCTGTGATTGGAGCGCTACTGACAGACATTACTGTCAAGTTTCTATTTATACCGCAACATATTATAGGTAATGTTTAATGGATTGAAAACAGAAGATAATAAATATTTTTTCACCTCACCCGCTCGGAAAGATTCTATTTCTCATTCAAAATCTGAGCGCAAAACTCCATTTTGTGCTCTAGAGCACAAAGTGTTGTTTGAAATTCGAACACGTCTTGTATTCAATTGTTTTCTACTCTGGCAGGCGAGCCGCCCGCGCGCCCCCACTACATTTCCTCGCTGTGTGAGGTGAAAAGTTGTGTGTTGCACTCGGCAGCAAAGTTTATCTGCGTCTCGTACCTTTGAAAACTTCGCATCGCTCAGGATTCTATATTTGAACCGCTCGTTTCTCTCGCGGTTCAATCTTAGAATCCTTCGCTCGCAGTGGCGGATTAAACGTTGAGAGCGCTGTAGGCAAGCATCTCATCGGCGCCCCTATATTAAAAATAACTCGTAGATACTATACTTTGACCAAAACCGATGTAAAACGCGGTGAGATAGGGGCCAACAAAAAAAGAGCATCAGTTTACATGAGATCGATATCTGTCGAACAGATCTTAAAAAACGACTAAAATAAATAGGAGACTGTAATGCGTTTTTCTAACACTGAAGAAGCAGCCATTCAGGGCCCCCGTAAGGGCTACTGGCGCCTGTGTGCAAAAAAGGATTTTGGCGCCCCTTAAAGCATTTTGAATTATCTTTTTTTATGGTAGGTAGGTCAGTGGTGTATTTTAAAGTTCAGCGCCCTTGGGCTGTAAAGCTTGCCGCCTCGGAACTTAAACACAATAGTTATTTGTTATGCAAGGCTGCAAAGTTGATTTTTGGCGCGAGTACTTGAATTGAAAACTGAGCAAGCGAAGGATTCTAAGATTGAACCGCGAGAGAAACGAGCGGTTCAAATATAGAATCCTGAGCGATGCGAAGTTTTCAAAGGTACGAGACGCAGAAAAACTTTGCTGCCGAGTGCAACACACAACTTTTCACCTCACACAGCGAGGAAATGAAGTGGGGGCGGCTCGCCTGTCAGTGTAGAAAAGTAGAAAACAATTGAATACAAGACGTGTTCGAATTTTAAACAACACTTTGTGCTCTAGAGCACAAAATGGAGTTTTGCGCTCAGATTTTGAATGAGAAATAGAATCTTTCCGAGCGGGTGAGGTGAAAAAGAAATGATCAAGTGCTACTCAAACTTCACACCCAGAGTGCCATACCATCTTAAGAGAAGACAAACTTAAAATTTTGTAGACCACAACAAGATTAAACAAGCTTAGGGGGCATTTATTATTGAAAAATGAGCTAACAAAAGAGAGGCGTAGAAAAGCGAAAGCCAACCATATTTGAAGCGCGAGCGAAGCGAGCGCGAAATTTTTTAGGTTTTTGGAATAGGACAAGGTAATAATAATTTCATAGAAAAGCGAACGCATACAGCTCTAATATTAAATGTTTCCGGATTTCAAGTTTTAATCTAAAAGTGAGATCAAATATTTGAAGTATTTAGTTCTTAAACCTAATCCTATTACTCGTAAGTTCTCAACTCCTATTTTAGAATTATTTTTGATTAGTATCTTTTTTTATATTTTTTTTTTATTTGGGCCCTTGGCTTTGGCGCCCGTGTGAATTTCACACTTTGCACATAATAATTATGGTAGCGGGGGCCCTGCAGCCATTGAAGTTGGCCGTATTGTACTTGGAGCGTTGAATAAAGTTTTTAGAAAATAAAATCAAAATCACACATTGCTTGTTATAATCAGTCATAAAAAAAAACTTTTTAACGACTGCTCCCAGGCGCGAGCGACGCGAGACTATTTGTAATGACGGCACAATTTAGAATGCTGCGCTCATTTTTTAGGGACTTCTTTAGACGTTGAATGTGCATCTTTTGTTTTTATAAAATCAATGTTAACCGACGACAAAAAAATTGAAAGTCCGTGACACTCTCCACTCATTCATTCGGGCCTGATCGCTTAGCTAGCCCACGCGCCGCACTCTCGTCCCCGCAATTTTAGAAGCAGGAACGTCGGAATCCGTCCGATACTCACTCGCAAGTCGCCGTGTGCTCGCAGTCGACGCGACGAACATTGCAGTCGTATAATCTTTCCAACTTCAATCAGAGATCATGTACCATCGACAAAGTTGTTTGTAGGCGTAAGTTTTAGTCAGTTCCATCTTATAATTTATCTTTTCTTATAAATTGAAGCAAATTGAGATTGTATGCAAAAATAATAGTTTTATTGTTTATGTGGTGGCTTACATATTGACACAATTAATTTTATGATACATTGTATATTTTTTCTTTATTTTACAATTCCGCCCGCGCGCCCCTTTGTATACCTTCGCGCCCCTAGGCAGATGCCTAGTTTGCCTTAGGGATAATCCGCCTCTGTTCGCTCGCTCAGTTTTCAATTCAAGTACTCGCGCCAAAAATCAACTTTGCAGCCTTGCATAACAAATAACTATTTCACCTCACACGCTCGGAAAGATTCTATTTCTCATTCAAAATCTGAGCGCAAAACTCCATTTTGTGCTCTAGAGCACAAAGTGTTGTTCAACATTCGAATACGCTTTGTATTCAATTGTTTTCTACACTGGCAGGCGAGCTGCCCCCACTACGTTTCCTCGCTGTGTGAGGTGAAAAGTTGTGTGTTGCACTCGGCAGCAAAGTTTTTCTACGTCTCGTACCTTTGAAAACTTCGCATCGCTCAGGATTCTATACATATTTGAACCGCTCGTTTCTCTCGCGGTTCAATCTTAGAATCCTTCGCTCGCTCAGTTTTCAATTCAAGTACTCGCGCTAAAAATCAACTTTGCAGCCTTGCATAACAAATAACTATTTCACCTCACACGCTCGGAAAGATTCTATTTCTCATTCAAAATCTGAGCGCAAAACTCCATTTTGTGCTATAGAGCACAAAGTGTTGTTCAAAATTCGAACACGTCTTGTATTCTATTGTTTTCTACACTGACAGGTGAGCCGCCCCCACTTCATTTCCTCGCTGTGTGAGGTGAAAAGTTGTGTGATGCACTCGGCAGCAAAGTTTTTCTGCGTCTCGTACCTTTGAAAACTTCGCATCGCTCAGGATTCTATATTTGAACCACTCGTTTCTCTCGCGGTTCAATCTTAGAATCCTTCGCTAGCTCAGTTTTCAATTCAAGTACTCGCGCCAAAAATCAACTTTGCAGCCTTGCATAACAAATAACTATTGTTTGCTACTAAACTTAATGGTTATTCTGAACTTAATACCTAATTTTATCCAAATTCGATGCAAAAACAGTATGATTTTTAGTTTGTTAGATGCTTAATAATTATTCCTTACAACAGCAATCGTAACAGCAGTCGTATTAAACAACGACAAAAAAAATACTCAATTGAAGTATTTTTAAAGTTATTAGCCTTGAATTTAATTACAATATATTATTTAAAAGAAATACCTCGTTGATGTTTTATATGCTCAAATAAATAAAATTTTATTACGGATATAAAACGGACAAGTAATGTAAATGTAATATAACGTTAAATAATAATATTCATGTAATAGGTACTGCTCATATGAATTCATGAACGAAAGCATTATTTTACAAACGCGAGCAAAAGTATGGAATTATGTACTTAGATTTCGCGCGATCTTGAGTACTAATTTACTAGTGAAGGGTAATAAAATGGTACCATTTTAAAGGTTTAACTATTAACTTTAACACTTTCACTGTCCTAAGACAATTATCAATACAATTACTGCACGTCCAATAGTGCGTTTTATACAATGCATGGACGTATGAACTTCAACCGCCGACCAATAGTGTTGTACAAGTACGTCGAAACACGATTTACTTATAAGATATGGCAACCTAGGGAGCCAGATTACGTACTTGGCAGGTTGAAAGAATTATCTGTTTTTTTTATTTGATTGATTTTTCAAGTTTCTCGTGAACAAGAACAACACTATTCTTGGTGGTCAATAGTGTATTGTATGTCATGCACGGACGTACGGAGCTAACTCATTACTGCATTACATGTAATGCATGGACAGTGAAAGTGTTAAATTGATATCAATATCATTCAAATCATTCATTCAAGCCATTATTTAAGGAGCTATCCCGTATAAATTCCAATTGATTCCATACCTTTTGCTCTCTAGTGCAGTAAATTCGTTTCGTCTATCAACTTAATATCAACTTAATTTTATAACTTCTGTGGGTTGCAATGGCCGCGTTGCCAGATTTTATCCGTGTTCGGAGTTTCAGAGAAATTCCTGATGGGAAACCCGAATAACCGAATCCCAACCTGGTAAATGGTAATCGTACCTTGAACCTCATGCTCATCAGTCTGAGGCCCGCAGCTAGTTAATAATAATTATTTAGCATGACTTTTTTAATGTTCTATATTTCCTTAAGGTGATTGCGTCGATGTTGCCCGCGAAATTCAAATTTTCTTACGTTTTTTGCAATTTGCAGGCCAGTGACATGTTGTAACTTTATCAAAATATGAATTGCGGTAATAATCCAATAATACTCCATCAGCTCTCACATAGAAAAGCTGCATCTAAGTTAGATTTCGGAGATTTTAACATGATGCAGCTTTGCTATGTGAGAGCTGGTGGAGCGAATGTTTTGATAATTTTTATATTTAAAGTTATACTTATTATTACCGCAATTCATATTTTGATGAAGTTACAACATGTCACTGGCCTGCAAATTGCAAAAAAATAAGAAAATTTGAATTTCGCGGGCTGGTTGGAGCATCCCCCTTAATGCATAACTTATACAGTACGTAAATTAGTTCACATTTTTTATAGTACATTACCTATCCGTTGGCCGCATTCCAAGGAAAACCGCGCAAATGTAATAAATGTTTACGTGAACTAAAAATGTATTGATGTGAGTAATACTCGTCAATGTTTGTATTGAATTGAACTGCGTAAAACAGGTAAAACGTAATAAAGGCTAAATTAATTTTTTAAGCGATGGACACTTGGAATGTCTCCTGTGCCGTGGGTGTGGTGGCAAAAATTTAAACTCACATACGCAAACAGTCAACAGTATACAAATACTTTTTTATACGGGAATCGAACATGCGACACGTGGCGCGCCGGCGATTGCCATTTTGCGAACTAGGCTTTTCGAGAATACTTATGCCATTTTGAAAAACAGGCTTTTTTGAGAATTTGCCATTATGATGACAATTTAGGCTTTTAGAGAATTTTCTATTTTAAGAACTTGTCCTTTTGCGACTCGGTTATCATTTAATTTTTGCGAATTAGGCTTTTTGCGCCTAAACCTTATAATAATTTTTCCATCTTATTGACTTTTTTTAGCTTGTCTGGGTAATATTTGAATTAAATATCAATAACCGGCTTATTGTGTTAAAAAAATACAAGGATTTGTATGTGGGTCTGTTGTTTACATTCATCCCTATCAACAAAACATAAAATTGTAAATAATTCATGAATATTTGTATGAAAATGTTATGCAATGACAAGCAATTTAATTGACACTAATATAATGAACCTAATTACATTTCAAAGTCTTCCACTATCAATAAAAAAAAACTACTTTCTAAAAAAACCAAGGTCATTGTCAACGAGTCATAGACAAACCAGCGATAATTTAAATATTTAGAACGCAGCGATTAGACAAATGTAATAAAAATTACGAGCCATAATCTTTTGACAGCTCTGAATTTGACGTACAACCTACATTTTGGCGCGCAACCTCGCAAGGAGGTTCGATGACCCGCGTGACGCAACGGTTTGCCGAGCAAGTGGAACGACGCCCGCGCCACATAGCGCTGTAATGAGCAGCTCTTTGTGCGGGCATAAAGAAAATGGAGTTGGAATCTTCTGAGTTCTATTAATTTAGATGGGTATATTTATGAATGATTGTGATATTGTGAACTGTTTTGTTTAGAAGGGCATGTGCTCCTGTTTCTAAAAACCCTTGCGAGGATGGATAAATCCCGGTTTTTACTATGGAGCTGGAGCTCTACATGGAGATGTTCTAGTCAGGAGTTTTCCCCAAGTTCAAGTCCGCTGGATGAGAACATGGCTATATTTGAAGGAGACCTATTTCCTGCAAGTCCAGTATTGGTTTCTGTAAGCAGAAATAAATTAGCATTTGGCAATCATTTATAACTGTTTAACGTAAATATGTGGCCCTATTTAGGTACGTCATTACGTGAACCAGTTTATTTGACTTCCAGTTATAGAAGTCCTAGGCATGGCAATAGTAAGCTTTGAACAGGTTTTAGTCGATTTTCCTGTCTGGTATATGGAAGAAATTATTTTGGAATATGTAGAAACATGAACAACGAAACCATAGAAATGGTTTGGTACATCCCGACTTTGTCACGTGAGAAATTGAGTTTTCTGCCAAAAGAACAGTAATCCCACTTCAACAAATAAGTAAGGAAAATAATAAGAAATTCAATTCGAACCAAATACTGAATTACCGGTTTGCCTTGTTAAGGTAAACTCGAGTATTTACATTACAATAAAGTCGTCGTTACCAATACATGCGTAAGTACACGCTAACAACTTTATATAGACGTAAAATTCACTGCATATATGCAATATCATTACCGTTTCTACAAGAAACTCGACTAATTAGGAATTTAATTACCACGGAAAACTGGCATCGAATAAGTCGTTAATCAAAGAATCTGGAAATTAAAAAAGAAAAACAGTGCTATAACAGTTACTTGCCAGATTGACGGCTTTTGTTTAAAACGACTGGGGAAGTCAGGTTGATCAAGAAAAGGTCAGGTCGTTTTGCATTGCAAATGTCCATATTTTTCTGTTTAATTGTCCCTAAATTCAATGCGACAGAAGGTTGAAAGTGGTGCCAGTGACAGTTAATTAGAAGGGAATACTTTGTCTTGATATGGACTTGGATATTTAAAAAAGGAGACAACTATAGGCAGAAGAAGGACGGACCATAGATCCTAATAGAATTTAGACCATAAATACTTTAAGCCAGACTTCACTTTACACAGTTACAAATTATATCGCAACAGAGTTCTGCTAGACACACTCATCAAAATAAATAAAAACAGTCTAACAACCTCATTAAAGTATTCAACGAAGCATACAATAAACATGCAAGAATTTAATTTTATAAATTAAAAGACGTCCCAATCCAGTTCGCGCCAAAAAAAGTACGTAGGAAGTTCGTTCAACCACGAAGTCTGTATTGCGTAAGTAAACATCTATGGTCACCAAAGACAACTTCATAGAGGTTTTAATAAGAAAAAAAAAGTTATGAATGACATAAGTGTGTTTCAGACAGACTGGAAACTAGAGTAGATCTATTCTTGAGATAATTTAGACAATTGAACAATGATGTTACCTAAAAACGTTTCATTGTGATACTTAAAACAATATAATTATGTGGAATCTCAAAAACTGCACTATAGAGAATAGTAGACGAAATAATCATTTAGTAAACAAATAAAGAGGAAGTAGAATAGTTGTGTTCCGCAAAACCTAAAGAGAAATAAACAAAAACAATTGGCTATTCGTTTTGCAGTCACGGATGGCCCAAAAGGCCAATTTGGATGTCACTTCAATGCACTACCCGTGACCACGCTAAAATTCCGGAAACGGTAAATGCAAAACATTAAAAACACGCCAAGGTATCTGTTAAAATAGCTTCCTTTCAAATGTGGCATAAATTATTCACTAATTTACATCATATAAGCATTGATAATGTAATTACCAGCGTAATATGGGTAACGCAGCGCCGTTGCAAAAATTATGACGATAACCATTTTTTTTGGTTCAATACCATCCTTCACAAATCCATCTTTGATCTTCTTCTGAGAAGCTTAGCAATGTGATACAGAGTAGTGTAGCATAAAAATCGGTCAGTTTCGATAACAGATCTCAATTAACCGTTATAAAACCGAACACAACCAAGGTTCCACTCGAGGTCTGGCATTCAGATAAAGATTTTATTACTACTACATTAAGAAGCAGGTGCTCCGCAGCGATAACTGCTACATATCCTTTGAATAAAACCTGTTGCAATAACAACATTCAAGGAGATCGTTCCAATAGAACAGGTTAACCTCTTTTTATGCAAATAGAAGGGTGGCAGCTGCTGTACTGTTAAAGACTTTCTGGACGTATGTTAATCTAGAAACCATTTTATAATCGCCACATTCTTCGACCACATCTTTGAGTTCAAAACAACCGTAAACTTCAAACGTGGCTTCATCATGATCATCAACAGTCGGAAGACGTCCACTGTTGAAAGACCGCCACTTGCATCCATCAGTTGCCCGCGCTTTGGGCAATGAAAACAAAAACACAAAACTAGACGTCTGACGCCAGTCTACAATCTCCGTTTGAATAAACTTCGACATCATCTCTTCAGGAAATGGGAAGCAACAATAACGATCTTACAATTCATTAATACGGAAGATTATTCTAAACGTAACCAACATTTAAATTGAACTCGTGCGCTGGCAAAGCATCTAAAGTAAAATTGTTAGAACAATTATGTAGAAGGAAACACAATGTTTTGTATTGTATCACCAGTACAAACTGAAGTAATGGCGATTTCAGACGGTCGTTTGACGTTGTAAGACTTTTTAGTTAGTGTGAATCGGTCACTGACAAAAATGTCTGTATACGAGCTGCGATAGTAATTGCTCATTGGTGTCGGATTATTCTTTGTCTTCATAGTACTCAAACCCCAAAAATGAAGGCCTTACGGACTTTTTCAATGTTTTGGAAGGCAGAATGCTTGTTGCTGGTTCCTCTGAAATTCTCCAAATATCCGCGCTCTTTTTTTACTTCTCAATGTCATCTGCCATGGACCTTAAGAGTCTGTCTGTGACTGTTTCTGAGAAAAATGTCCACCAATATCAATGCTCCTGGATCAGGTCTCATACATCTTTTGCTCAACCTCAAACGCGTGCCTTGTACGCAAAGATTCTTAAGGTATACTCTATTTTTCGCAACTGTCGGACTGATTTGTCGTTCGTCTGCACTAACTCTAACAGATGAAGCAAGAAACGTAACATAATTGTCTAACAACCAGCAGTTACCTTTTTAGATTTACACGTAAGTATAGACTTTCTCAGTACTGTAATGATTGCGAGGTTACAATTAGTGCATTTCTGGAAACTACTGGGAAGAGCATAGCTGATTTAATATGAGTGAAGAACAATTGCTAAGAAAGTCTAGGAGGAACTAATTTGCCATAAAGTGATTAAAACCGTTTTATGACATCAAAAACAATTCTTGAATACCGCTAAGCTAACGAAGAGAGGGAGTAGACTGTAATCTATCACGCGAACGGTGACAGTTGGAAGAGGTGATATATTATTCGAATTTTTGGTGCATTTATTTAGGTCTTCCTTCATCGTGACCTCTGGCGATGAGTATTTTATTCTTGACTTAGCGTTAATAAAAAAAAGAAACTACTTAATTTTCTTTGTGTATAGAAAAATTCGACTGGGAGCAGAACTCGAATTTGCTTTCTTCTATAAAAATACTTCAGTTGTCGCTTAAAAATTAAGCTTTCGCAGCCCTGCCCTGCGAGGTCGAATGTTTTATTCCAAAATCAGATTCGATCTCCGACCACCTGATTTTTCTTTCCGCATAAAAGTTCTGGCAATGAAATAATTTACTCTTAAATCGAATCTGGCTGGCTTTTTACTTGACTGAGGGCTGGTTTTTCAATAGTCAGATAGCCGTTAACTGAGGAATAAAAGTGGTGGTTTGACAGCTTATCTATGGAAAATATTTATTTATTTATCAAACCGTTATTTTTATTCCTCAGGTAACGGTTAACTGACTAAAACCAGCCCTGAATCTGATATTACTATCTACTCTGACATCTGATATTATAAAATTTCTGTAGAAAAAGTGTTGATAAGCTAGTTAATAAAAGCACAGATAAAAGCCTGGTTACCATCAATCACTTGATCGATGCCGGTTGCTCATTCATCTGTATGATTGATAAGTAAAAGATTATTACATAATTCTTATTGCGAAGAAGCATATACAATTATACAAGATTCCACTTCCCACGAATTAGTGTTGATTGACTCATCAACAGGTTTGTTAGTCAATACCTGATTTAATATAATTTAACCAATATTATAAATGCGAAAGTTTGTGATGATGGATGTTTGTAACACAGATAGTTTATAACCTAGATTAACACATAGGATAGTTTTTATCCCGATTTTATTTCTCCTTGGGATAATTTTAGAATTATTGGGTGCGAAGCCGCTGGCAGCGTAAGTCTGATATAAATTACGAATATTAAGTTTAATTAAAACGGTAAAATATAGGTACAGCACCTATTTGCGTTGGTTCAATACTAACTTTCAAAATACACTCTTATTTAAAACCCTGGATTTTAAAGTTATTTTGGTTTTCTATAAATCAAAACGGTTTTTATCTTCGTTCTTAAAATAGGAGGGAGGATCTCCCACACTGATGAGTAATTCGCAAGCAATTGGTTTTATACATTTCTCGATGTGGGAGAGGGCAAACAGTATTTATAAAAAGAACTTGCAAACCTAAGTATTAACTTTATCATAAAAAAAACTACTATACTCAGACACTAATAAAATGGGAGGAGTGAATTTACCACAACTGTAACTTGGCCCATAACATGCAGTAATTAGATTCAATCCCCTGGAGGTCAAGGAAAGCGTAGAAGTCACAACTGCCTTGAAAGCCAGACATGATGACAGACTTACTTCTAGTTTTTCTTTTTTTTTTCGGGGGTCATCGCCAGAGGCCTTTCACCCTGGTTGAAGCGGAAGGCACTTTCAGACTCTTTGCTGACTAAAAATCTACGCCGTTCCTTCGGGTAACCTTTATATTTCCGGGCCACGGGTGGCGTAGACTTATATCCTCCGTCCTCCATTATTGTAGGAATTGTGAAGACTTAATTATGATAGCACCAATTCTCAAGATCATACAGAAAACTTCTGTTCCATAAACCCATGTAATAAGGAAGAGGAAGCCTTCAAATCTAAGAAATCTCAAGATGCAAATACAATATAATTAAAACATTCCATGATTGACCTACAATTGTGGCGTGGTCAGCACATTAAACACATTTACTAGTACCACGAGCGATACGTTTTCTGTTTTCTTAATATTTCGCAATACATGTGTGGTTTTGAAAGCATTTGTTTGAATAAAATCAAGTTCAAGGCAGCAATGGAATGCGTTCTGAATAAAAAATCGATGTATCATAAAGTGGGGCATGCTAATGAAACCGAAAGTGGTGTGTGGTGCAAAGAGCTAAACAAATGGATAGTTGCCGATGCAGATGCTGTAATAGAGATTATGATGAACTGTTATGTTATATTTTTGTACTTTTTTCTAGCCCGTTTTTTTACACAGAATGTAACAGTGTGTGCATTTCCAGTTTTTTAGATTCAATTTGTGCATTTCAAACAACTTCATTGGAATATTATTTATTAATGAAGTGAATCATTAGGAATATTGCTAAGTGGTAGTTTTCTAGGTTCCAACATCGTAATGGCGAAAACTGTAGCAACTGTCCCATAATAATATGCTTATTTAGGTTGAATCATCATTATTGTCTAGCTTTTTCCCAACTTTATTGGGGTCGACTTCCAGTCGACGAATATTTTGTATTGATTGCTTCTATAAGTATAACAAAAGCGCTTTTATGAGTTATTGAACCAATTTACGACATTCTCGAAAATTTGAAATTTTAGGAATTGGATATTTTAGGACTTGGACATTATGACACTTGGACATTTTAGGACTTGAACATTTTTGACACCGCTTGCTATTTTGAGAATTAGACGTTCCCTGAAACTGTTCCCTGAACGTTTCTTTTGATCTCTTTATCTGGATCATGTTAAGGGGGATGCTCCAACCAGCCCGCGAAATTCAAATTTTTTTACGTTTTTTGCAATTTGCAGGCCAGTGACATGTTGTAGCTTTATAAATATATGAGTTGCGGTAATAACAAGTATAATTTTAAATATAAAAATTATCAAAAAACTCGCTCCATGAGCTCTCACATAGAAAAGGTGCATCATGTTAAAATCTCCGAAATCTAACTACGATGCACCTTTGTGAGAGCTGATGGAGCGAATTTTTTGATAATTTTTATATTTAAAATTATACTTGTTATTACCGCAACACATATATTTATAAAGTTACAACATGTCACTGGCCTGCAAATTGCAAAAAACGTAAAAAAGTTTGAATTTCGCGGGCTACATCGAAGCAATCACCTTAACTGGGTCTTTAAAGCTAGCTATATCTCAATCAAAACTGATACAAGCATCAAAAACTCTATACTAGACAAACGCTTTCTCCCATCACTTGGACCAAAACGACATGACTTGCCAGATGCAGTTGCAAAACCATCCGATCTTGATCTCCAACTAAGATTTACGTAATCCTGCTCAAAGTAAACTATTCGTGAGTTGTTGCAGCCAGTTGCAGGCTTGATGCAACCTCTTACTTAACTCTGGGAAGTTGCACGAGGCTCCAAAGAGTATTTACTCAAGATTGGTTTAGCAAATCGATTGTGATCCGTGACAGTTGCGTTTTGAAATAAGAACGCATCGCAAAAAGAAGTGCTGAGACTGGCTGAAAAAAGATTTGGCTCGGATGATTAGTCTTTGGCACATATTTTTTTGTTTCCCTGTTTTATAATAACAGCCTCTTGTTTAAATTAGGAAAGTAATAGAAAAACAGCGTTTGCTGAAGACAAGTCTGAGAAAGAAACGTAAAAAAAATGGAACTTCACGAAGGAATCTTTACCAGATGGTAATACTCGTATTAATAGAAAAGAGGACATAGCTGGTTTTAAAAATTTTCGGTAGAAAAAAAAAATGAGCACAAGAAAAACAAGGAAGACATCAATGATGTAATAAAATTGCTGTCTTAGATAAATGAAATACCATTCCAAAAACTCTCTTTTACCGTAGTACTATTATTATATCGTGATCAATTTCCTCTAAAACAGAAGGATCTAAGATTAGATAACACCATAGTACTAATTAGGTGAGTATCTCCTTTAAGAATTGACCATTATTCAATCACAACAAATGACGGATATAGTGTTCTTCTAAAGGAGTTATCGTTGTTCAGAAAAATAAATCGACGAATCTAAAGTTATATCACATTCTAAATTAGTAACAGCGCCTACAGCATCCTTATTAGCCAAAAGACCATGTATAAACGACTACTAAACATCTTTGCAACACCCAAAATTGGTTAAACATCTAAAATTGTCGTAATTTTCGTCGGAATACCAAAAGTGAACAACGCAAGCAGGTCTAAATGTCATTGGTCGTAATAGTTTACGTGTGGCCAAGCTATTTAGCAGCGGAAGGGGCCTATAAAGGTCATACAATCGTTAATGTGGCAACATTGAACAGTTCGTCCCGCCATCTCCTACGTGGTCTGCCACGACCTCGCCTCACTGTTTCAGAGCTCCAGTATTGTGTTATTTTGACCCACAATTCGGCTGGCATGCGGCAGACATGTCCTACCCAGTCCCATTTCAGTTGGGCAGCTTTCTGAACCACGTCAGCCAAAATCTTTTATTCACATTGGCAAGGTATTTTACAACTACCTACTATACTATTTTGCTGCAGAAATACAATAGGTTGATACTAGACAAACTAACACGCTTACTCAATACAAAACAATAGATGTATTTTATGTAGTTTCCTTTGATATTGTTCAGTTGTTCTGCAACAACCAATTATGTTTTGTTATGGGCATTCTAATTTATGTCTCCTCGACACAGATTTTTGTTGCGACACTAGACTCAAAATATTGGAATAAAAATATGATATTAGGTGATATCAATCTCGTAAGTATGTAATCTCAAAATAAACGTTTATTTATAAAACTGTCAGTTTCTTCGGACTGATATAATAGAAAAAATAAATATTTAAAAAAAAACAAAAAACCCAACTGCGTAAAAAAACTAAAAAGAAAGAAAGAAGCCCAGTAGTTTAGAATTCACTCATTCACACTCACAGTCGGGGCCCTGTGAGTGTGAATGAGTGAATTCTAAACTACTGGGCTTGTTTCTTTCTTTTTAGTTTTTTTACGCAGTCGGGTTTTTTGTTTTTTAAACATTTATTTTATTAACCGACTTCAAAAAGAAGGAGGTTATCAATTCGACGGTATGTTTTTTTTTTTTTTGTGTTTTTGTTACCTGATTACTCCGCCAATTGTGGACCGATTTTCAAAATTATTTTTTTGTTCGAAAGGAGATACTTCAGGAGTGGTCCCATTGTCACCATGTCAGGATCTGATGCTTGGATCCTGGAGAAATCGAGGGCATCCCTCAAATTTTATAGGCCCATACATCGTTTTTCGCAAATTTTATGAAGTAATTTAAGTATCTGCGTATGGCAAATATGGCAATCATCATCTCATGTAGCTGAGCTGATGATGGAAGGTACAACGTAAGGAATTGGCATCGACTGATTTGGTAAATTATGTTTGTGTTCGCATGTCTCCGGAACTACAAGTCCGATTTAAGTAATTCTTTTTTTGTTGTACTAGGTATCGTTCAACTTAGGAAATACTTTAAGTTTCATCAAAATCGGTCTAGTAGTTTTCGAGATAGGGAATGAATGTAAGAGATTTTTAACGATGTTATTACCGGTGTTACGGATTACAAAATTCTAGTGCTCATGTAAGAAAATGATGTACTCGTATTTGACAAGAATTGTGGTTGACTATTTAAACTAAAAAGAGTAAAATAAAAACTTTTTCAAAAAAAAATGTAACCGCCTTCAAAAACAACCACAAAAAAGGGTAAAATAACTTTCAAAACTTTTCTTTCGGAAGTCGGTGGCAAAAAAGACAATGAAATTAATTAAAAAAAAGTCACCGACTTCCGAAAGAAAAGTTTTGAAAGTTGTTTTACCCTTTTTTGTGGTTGTTTTTGACTGGTTACATTTTTTTTTTTGAAAAAGTTTTTTTTTACTATTTTTCGTTTTTGTTAGCATTTATCAGTCCAAATTAAATTGAAACATATAAGTTATATATGTATTTTGGTAAACCATTTTTAAAATCCTTTACTTTGATACCCCACTTGATAGAATGTGAGAGATTTAAAAAAAATATTTTTAGTTCGGAACCCTTTGCACGCGAGTTCGACTCGCACTTGGCCAGTTTTATGTACCCAGTGACACTCTCACGTTTAAGACGAATCTAACGACACCTCTCAAGTTAAAATTCATCAAGCCGTTTAGGCTGCAGAGCAACACAAAGAAATATACATACATACATACCCTCGAAAAACATAACCCTCCTGGCGCAGTCGAGTAAAAATAATGGATCAATGTTCACTGGCAGATGTTATGAAACTGGGGTAAATAAGACTATAATTATTTAAAAAAAACTATATCAGGGCGCCAGCCGCCAGCACAAGCATATAATAAACTAGTTAAGATAAAAATTATATTATAATAAATATCAATGAACGGAAACTAAACTGGTTTATAATGAGATCTTCGTGTTATCAATCGTAACGTCTTAATTACGTGATGATTATTTCTCTGTGATATTTCTCTGATCACGAATGACTAACGATTTTTTTAAAACATCGGCTTTATCTTACTAATATCATAAATGCCAAAAATCGTGATGAATGGATGGATGATGTGACTCTTTCACGCAAAAACTAAGACCGGATTTGAATGAAATGAGTATACAGATAGTTTATAACCTGGATAAAAACAGGATAGTTTTTATTCCGATTTTATTTTCGAGTTGTAGCAGAAATAGCAGCTGGCAACATCTCTTAAGTGGCAGGAGAAAAAAAAGGTGTGACTGTTTAGATGTATCTGTCTCTTCACCCTTGTCAGCCGATTTAGCTAGGCTTATAATGCTTTCTTTTTCATGAGAAGTCCTCAAATGAGTCCTGCTACCCTGCTCAGTAGCCTGACAAGTACTCTGACAAGATTCGTACTGACTATAACTGACTCTGTTTCTTCAGGTGTAAAGTTCCTCGATACTCCATTGCAAAGGGAGGTACTTTCAGTCAGAAGGGTCATTATGTCTGGTGGACTAAGTGCCAATGCAACAAGGAATCTTGTTTAAAGAGCGAGCAACTCTATCACTCTTTCATCTATGGCTTGAAATTCAAAGGCTTGGCAAGGTTAGAACATACAACGCACACATCTAAAGCTGGGCCTAAACTAGAAGAGCCGTGCACAAGCACAAATTGGTGTAGTATAAGCCTCGAACGAGCGCGCTTCGAGCGTTTGGTTCGTGATCGACTTTGCATCGCCTTTAGTAGGATTTTTGAAGAACACAAAGGGATTTGCATTGGATAAAGTAAGGAATGAGTTTATAAGGGGAAGTTTGAAAGTGGCGCCTGTTACAGAAAAAATAAAAGGGAATCGTCTATCCTGGTATGGACATGATTGTGATGAGGAGGGATGACACCCATGTGACGAAGAGAGTGATGAGTATGAATGTTGATGGATGGAGAGGAAGCGGAAGGCCAAAGAAAAGATGGATGGATTGTCTAAGGAATGATATGAAAGAAAAAGGAGTAAATGATACTGTGACGTCTGATAGGGGAGAATGGAAGAAGAAAACGTGTTGCGCCGACCACAAGTATCACACTTGACCACGCAAACGACAGAACGCAAAGCGAATCTGTTCGTTTGGCATAGCCTTAAAAACTAGTAACTTCCTTCAACCAATATCATCCACAAAAACACTACATAGTACGGCTGCACTGCTTACGTCATGATACATAACATACATTACGTACTGTTACGTCATAGGTGATAACGTCAGTCAGATAAGAGGTGCATGCTGCAGGTGTGTCGGGGGTTGCGCCATGAGCTTGTGGACGTGGAGTAGATTACCCGATTTAGTTCAACATTATTAAGATGCTTTAATGGAATTGTCGGCAACTAGCTCAACAATTTTTGTACAGGAGTTAGTCTATTCCATCCGAGCGGTATACGATACAGTATTTTTTAGGCGATAGAATCATCAAAAGAATCCTCCTGCCCTGTGTGGTTCGGAAGGGATTGTCAGGCTCGTCCTGACTAAAATCCAACGTGCACCACCCACGGATAAAATTCCAACTGTTATTAATGGGTCCTAAATTATAATTGTGAGCTGCTATATTTGATTCCAATAATAGGTATGGAAAAAACGCTTTAACTCACGGTTTGTTCCAATGATATTATAAGTAATTATTTTTTTTATTATTATAAGTAATTATAATATCATTGGTTTGTTCTAGTTACCGCTTAGATCATGGTGACACTTGACCAATTTTCTCCGAGGATTGGGTCAAGCAAGCATGGGATTCTATTATACCTTAACAAGCAAGGGCAACGTTGCTCAATTCCATATTAGGGAAATCGGGTCAAGACTAACAATTCTACTCAAAGTTCCCTTGGACAGTTAATTATAAGTAGATAGGTATTATGTTCAGAACACGGGGCGTTGCAAATATTCACCATAAAACTCTGTACTTAGAAGACTAAGAAAAAAAAACCTGCAAAAAGAACATAAGGAGAGCCGAGAATATGAGTACCTAACAAAATGGTGGCTATTGACCATTAACATCCTTTTTACCAACTTCAAAAAAAAGGAGGTTATCAATTCGACCAGTATGTATGTAATATTTAAATATATTTAAATAACTTTTCTTTCGGAAGTCGGTGGCCATAGTTAATGAAATAAAAAAAACAATGCCACCGACTTCTGAAAGAAAGTAATTTTACACTTTTTTGTGTTTTGGTTTTGAAGTCAGTTTCTATTTTTTCAAAAATTTTTTGTTTATTTATATTTTCCCTAAAAAAGAGTAGGCCTGTGCTACATTTCAAGTGAATTTGAAGTTTTTTTAGAGATGGCTTTTTATGGAATTGCCTTTTGTAAATTGCTAATTTTGAACACGTTTTCGGCATTAACTCCCGAGCTGAGACGACCTTAGCTCAGACGAAAAGACTCAAACAATGATAGGAAAACCCATATAAATGTTTTTTGGCAAAATGTACATAGAAACATTTCATATGACTCGTGAGGTAATAGCAAATACATAGTTTGCGAAACAAATCAGTATGTAACAACGGGAATCAATTCACACCTCCCGAGTACCTACATAATAAATAATGATTAATTCTTACACAAACAATGTGTTTACATTGTCCAGTCACGAACCGAGATGCTATGTACACATGAGTTGTGATTCTATTGTTGTATGTAATCCAATGGTTGCGTATTTAATCATGGAATTATATACTTGTCTACGATTATAATTATTTAAGTAGGATTTAGCAAAGTATCACGTTGTCTATGGATTTAGGTTCTGCTCTATTAAAATCTACAAAATATCAACTTCAGAGTTCTACTTGTCCATGGCCATATTATTTACTAGCTGTTGCCAGCGGCTTCACCCGCTACAACTCGAAAATTATCCCACGGGAACATAAAATCGGGATAAAAACTATCCTATGTGTTTTTCCAGGTTATAAACTATCTGTGTAGCAAATTGTAGCCAAATCCGTTCAGTGGTTTTTGCGTGAAAGAGTAACAAACATACCTACATACACACATACATCCTCGCAAACTTTCGCATTTTAATATTAGTAGGATCTTAGTGCGGGGCAGCGAGAGGTAAGATCAAATTGTCGTCGCGGCATCCGTGCGAGCGAGTCGTGTAGTAGTTGTTTACGTCGACTGAGTGCCCTGACCACTAGTTAACAAGTACATACGCACTTAAAAAGGTGCGGCACGTGGCCGACCGCCCGGCTACCTGCTCGCTACCGATGCGACTTGTTATTGAATACAATGAGTGATACTAATGAAATAAATAACGATCCCATGAATGAGATTTCTACTTCAAATGAAGATTTAGACATAGAAGATAGTGCAACTATAAACAATAAAAGAAGGAAAAGTAGTGATGAAGAATGGACTGAAGTAAAACGCAAAGATAAAAAAATGAAAGATACGGAAAAGGTAGAAATATATATATCTAGCAAAGAAAAGCTACCTAAACAATTCAGTCTGGCCAAGATGTTTAAAGATCAGAATATAAAAGATATTAGTAGGGTGAAGTTTCTCAGTCCCTATCGAGTTCGTGTAGAACTGATCAGTGAAATTAGCGCCGAGAAATTAGAGACATGCGAATTCTTTATAGATAAAGGATGGAATATTTACAGAGCAATGGAAAAGAATTTGTCGTATGGTGTAATACGAGATGTTGACCTAGAAATGTCAGAGGAAAACATTTTAGAGAATGTATACTGTCCTGAACCAGCCAAGCTAATATCCGTTCTTCGGCTGAACCGTAAGAACTTTGAGGAAGATGGGTGGTCACCCAGTGAAGCTGTTCGTCTTTGTTTTAAAGGTCATTTCTTACCACCCTATGTGTATACCCATGGTTTAAGAATAAAGGTAGAACCATATGTGTTCCCAGTGTCGCAATGTTCGCGCTGCTGGAAATATGGTCACATACATAAAAAGTGTCCTAGTGCTAAAGTTGTGTGTCCCAAATGTGGAAAAAACCATGACAATTGTGAGACCACGAATATGATTTGTGTTAACTGCAAAGGAGGACATATATCCCTCTCAAAAACATGTCCAATATTTTTGAAAGAGAAACGACTAAGGGAACTCATGTCGGAATTTAACTGCACATATAGAAAGGCCTTAACTATATATGTCCCTAAAGACGAACCAATACGCAAGGAAGTGTTCCATCCTATATTCACTTCAGGGAAGAGACAGGATATTGAATCAGATTTTCAAACAGGATTTCAAGCTGACGATTTAGGTTCCACTCAAACTTCGAATAGTCAGGTTTATACTAAAGTGACTACTACGGCACAGATACACAAACAAAATGAAAAGCCACCTTTTAAGCAGAAACAGAAGAAAGAAGATAAATCAGAGTTAGAGTTTATGGAGTGGAGTAGAACGGAAGTAGAAGAATATAATGATACTGAGAGAAAAAAATCTAATGGATCGGAAAAAAAGCAGAGAGATGTCAGTTTCAAGGAATTACTACAGAGATTACAAGAGATTATATTCATGAAAGGAAGCACTATACAAATGATTTTCAGAGGAGTAATTAAAACTTGCATTGAGTGGTTAATTTTAGTAGTAGTTGATAATGTGGCAGATTGGCCTATGCTTAAACTAATTATTGATTATCTCACAGATGGCAGACACATATAGTAAGATTGTTAAATTAAATATTATGCAATGGAATGCACAAAGCATTAGGCCAAAGTTATGTGAATTTGAGAATTTACTTGTACAAGACAAGATTCACATTGCCGTATTAAGTGAGACCTGGTTACAACCAGACAGTAATTTTAAAGTTAAAGATTATAATGTGTTTCGCAAAGATAGAATTGATTCATACGGAGGCGTAGCAATTCTCACGCATAAGTCAATTAAATCGCAAATATGTCATGATTTAAAATTGTCTAACTCAGGAATAGAACATATATACGTTAAAGTATATAACTGCAACCAAATTAAAAACGTTATATCGATTTATTGCCCACCTTCTATAAATACTAACCAGTCAGACTGGGATCAATTATTTTTACAGGTTAATAATAAAACTCTACTATTAGGTGACTTCAATGGACACCATACCAATTGGTCCAATAAAGTAGACAGTAGAGGTAATCAAATATTTGATGCACTTATTGGTAGTAGCTTTGTTTCATTAAACGGTGGCGATCATACTCGAAGTAAGCTAGTAAATGATGTTCTTCAACAGTCGTCTCCCGACATTTCATTTGTGTCATCCGATATCAGCCTAAGTTTGAATTGGAAAGTATTGAATGAGACATTGGGGAGCGACCATTATATTATAAAAATTGCGACATATTTTAGAGCTGATAATGTTTACATATCCCGGCGAAATTATAAAAAGGCTGACTGGATAGGATACCAAACACTTTTAAAAGATCTCTTTGATAATTTCACGATGCCAAATGATCTACAAAAGGGTTATGACCTATTTGTGGACTATTTGGACATGGCTGCAGACCTTTTTATACCACTCACTAAAATTAACACGAACCCAGAAAGAAAGTTTACACCAAAACCCTATTGGTGTTCCAACCTCTCTAAAGTTGTAGCAGAACGCCGTCTAGCACTGTCCAAATTTCGTCGCAATCCAACACCACAGAATCTCACAATCCTTCAAAGTAAAATAAGCAAAGCACAAAGAGATATACGTCGCGCTAGAAATAAGTCATTTCAGGACTTTTGTTCGACTCTTGACCAAACCTCATCACATAGTGAGCTGTGGCGAAAAATGAGATGGGTTAAGGGATATAATACACCAAAATCCCATGTAGACCAGACTGAAGCAAACAAACTTCTTTGTAGTTTAGCGCCAGATTTCGTGTTATGCGATAACCCTCCAATTACATCACACAACCCAAAACTAGAAATAACTATTACAATCCAAGAACTTGCTAAATGTCTTAAAAGTACAGATACAGCCCCTGGTAGTGACAAGATCTCATACTCTATGATGACGCACCTACCTGATAATGGTAAAGAAATCCTACTCAATTTGTTTAATTCATTTCTCAGATACTCCTTTGTACCTAAGCAATGGCGCGATATAGTGGTGGTGCCGATCCCTAAGCCAGGACGTGACCCTTGTTTAACCTCATCTCTTCGACCAATATCTATGATCTCATGCATATGCAAAACTTTCCATAACATTCTACTCAATAGACTAGAGTGGTTTATAGAAAAGAAACATATTTTAAGCCCGAATACTATAGGATTTAGAAAGCGCAGATCAACTTTAAATAATCTCACTAGTTTAGTTTCCAGAATTCAAACAGGATTCTCTGACAAACAAATGACAGTATGCTGTTTTATTGACCTAGATAATGCATATAACAACGTAGATATACATAGCTTATTACGTATTTTGAATGAATTAGAAGTAGGACAACGCATTTGTAAATACCTTTGGAATTTTTTACAGACTAGAAATTTAAAAATTCAACTGGATAACAATTCTCTCTGTAGAACTACGTCTCGTGGCTTGGCACAGGGTGATCCGCTCTCTCCGTTGCTTTTCAATATAGCTACTATCAATATTTGTAAAGAGATTAAAAACGTATGTGTTTCGCAATTTGCAGACGATTTTGTATTATATTTTACTACAAATCATATTTTAGAGGCGACCCACAAACTTCAAATAGCTTTGAATTTATTTAACAAATTAGTTCAAGACATTGGTTTAAATATTTCAACAAGTAAAACTAAAATTTGTATATTTAAAAAGGGATATAGGAAGGATAATATTGATATTAAAATAAATGAAAGTTCCCTCCAAGTAGTAGAAACATATAAATATTTAGGACTGTGGTTAGATCGATCACTACGATGGTCCAAACATATAAATGAGTTAAAAGACAAATCATCAAAATTTCTTAATGTGTTTAAAATACTGACTGGCCCAGGGTGGGGCATACATCCTACTCATTTACGACGTTTATACATTTCCATTATACGCAGCAGAATCGACTATGCTAGTTTTTTATATGATAATAGTTGCAAAAGTTATCTAAATAAACTAACTAGAGTTCAAAACCAGTGTTTGAGGGTCATTGGTGGTTTCATTAAAAGTACAGCCATACATGTAATGGAATGTGAACTCCATCTGCAGCCGTTACATGTTCGCAGATATTACCTAGCAGCTAAGTTTTTTCTAAAACTGAAATCTTTTGTCGACGGGGATACTTGTGAGGTTATAAATAATCTTAATTTGTGTTGTCACGATACGTATTGGAGACGCAAAAGGATACCACTTATAGCTCATGTATCTGAAACACTAAATAATATGGTCATTAGCGCTAATGATGAGTTAGGATTATTTTCGCTTAATGTATGGATGAGCGGACTGAACCTGTCTTGTACAATTAAATCACAAATTAAAGAAATTACCGAATCTAAGAATTTATACAATCATACTCACCTTCGAACACTTTGTAATGTGCATTTTAACAGAAATTACCCTAATTATTATAGAATCTACACAGATGGATCTAGAAGCCAAAATAGTGTAGGAGCCGCATTTTACGATCCTCAAAGTAATACTAGCTGTATGTTTAAGTTAAATCCCAAAATCTCTGTCATGCATTCGGAGTTAATCGCGATCTTTGAAGCTATCTCATACCTTGAATCGGTGAATTTTCAAAATTCGGTAATATATTCAGACTGTAAAAGTGCACTCCAACATCTGACAAAGTGTACGGGAAACTTTAATGGATACCCGATAGCGTACAAAATAATAAATCTTATTAATAGAATAAATACAGATAAAAATATTGTTTTACAGTGGTTGCCTTCCCATATTGGCATTGAAGAAAACGAAACAGTTGATCATTTAGCTAAAGAAGCGTGTTTTGAAGGTATCCCGGTAGCATATAAACCTCATTGGACCGATATCTTGAGCGAAGTCAAATTCAACTGTTTGGATATGTGGAAAGAATACTTTGACGAAAAGTCATTGACGAAAGGTATTTGGTATCGTACGATGCAACCGACTATTTCTAACTACCCCTGGTTTGATAATGCCAATATGAGTAGGCAAGAAATTGTGACAAGTTTGAGACTTCGCTCCGGACACATTCCCTTAAATAGTTTTGCTGCATTGATGGGCAAAATTTCATCTCCCAATTGTACCGAGTGTAATATGGTCGAAGACGCTTTTCATATTATGGTGGAATGTTACCGGAACGAAGTGGAAAGACATTTCATTCAGGAAGAATTTAATATTAATATTCGTGAATTAGGTGCGTGTAATACAATACTAGCTTTTCCAGCCTCTAAAAATGCAAAAATGATATATAAATTAGTTAATTTAGGAATTAAGCGTAGATCTTAAGCTTGCATGTTAAAGTGTTCCTATGAGGGTGACATGTTCGTATTGTGAACAAACCCTCTTTAATCAATAAAGAATAAAAAAAAAAAAATATTAGTAGGATGATTTAAGTATGTAGCTGATTTTGCTAGCCGAACCATTAAGGTTAAATAATTCTTCAATTTAAAAATATTTATTACAGACACAATGTATTTTTTGTGGGCTTGTAATATCTAAATTAGTCCTCCTTGGGTAAGAGCGGAAGGGACTAACAGTATTACTAATTAAATCAATCTGTTCCTTCGGTACCAAGATGCCCTTTTCAGAAAGTCCAGCGACCCAAAGCGAAACGACCTTGAAACATGTTGGGGGCCACTGGACCCACGATGTTGATAATTGCCTTCTTAATTGGAACACGTATACTAAACCGCACTAAGGCCGCGTGGTGGATAATGGCCCACTCCTCTCAGAGACGAGGCCTGTGTCCCAGCAGTGGGGAAATTATAGGTTTTTTTTTTCGAACACGAACCTTCTTTTTCTGGCAGACTCTTGTCCCTATGAGATAGAGTGAGAAGGCCCGTGTTCCATCGGTGGGATTATTACAGGTTGATTATGCTTACCCCACATACCCAAGCAACATAACAAGTTAATGCTATAATAGCCACATAACGAACTGCCAATAGAAACCGGACCAATCAGGCGGGTAATTCGCACGCACTGCGCCCGCGCAGTACCCATTACCATTTCGGTCAATTAACTGCTATAATGAGTTCACATACTTGTTAGTTCTTGTTGTTAGTTCGCTAGTATTATGTATTTTTATGCAATTTTTCATTAATTTATGCTATGCTTTTATGAAGGTTTATTACACGAAAGTGGGATATTACGAAGTTCCGAAGCTTTTGCGCGAAGGATGAAAAATATCGCAAGGATTTTATTTTCTCTGGATGTGAGGCCCCTTCCGGTGCGAGGTCGGGGTCCGCTTCGCCCCCGCGGCCGCCTAGCTACGCCCGCCACTGACTAAGTCTAGCAATGCGCGAGCATTTCTAGACTGTTCGCGCACAATTTGTCGCACATCGGTGGAATCGTATCTTTAGAAGGGTTACGCGAAAATGGGATACCCCATCGTATCGTAAGCATTCGGAAATGTTCGATTATGGTAAATTATCTAATTTCCATGATTGAAGTGTCGGGCTGTTGAGATTTTACTGCCGTATTGACATTATTCAATTTGTTATGGAAGTGAGTATTTTATAATTAATTTATGCATGGAGGACAAGCAGATACTCGGTCAATGTTTGCCTATGTAATCAGTATAGTGAATTCTTATGATTCAACCGGAATAGTTTGTATCATTTGTAAATACAATTTATAGAATAGAATAGAAAAATATTTATTTGATATTGGACAATTCGTTGGTGTTACGAGAAGAACACAAACAACGAGAAGAAAACAAATCTTAGCTGGTGACTAAATAATTACAACCGCACAAACTGATCTTCCAGGTTATGCCGTGTTTGCAGAGGTTGGTCTGCGGATGGGTGACCACCTGACCACCAATCACAGAGAGTTTCTTCCATGCTTTGGTAAACACGCAATGCCCTTGGTATCGCCTGTCATATGTAGGCCTTCGACAGTCGTTACTGTTGAATGCTCAAAGTTTGAAACCAGACTTGTTGACTATCGTATTACTCAGTTATTGCATTATGGCAGTACCTTCATGTAAAATGCTGATATCCAGCTGTACTCGGCTCGGCCAACCCCAACATAATTGGGAGAAAGGCGAGGCAGATGACGATATCCTGCCAGTATACCCTGATCTTCACACTCAGTAAATAATAATTAACACATGTCTAGATGACAAACCAAATAGTAACTCATCGTATTTTTATCAAGGAGTAAGCACATTGTATCTAAAGTCAATACTATCGACAACTGATAAGCATTGATAAAATCTTGCACTTGAAAATAGATCTACAGACATTCCTGCAGATTTGCTTGAAATAGAGAGTGAATTTGAAGTGCGGCGCGTTAGCAATGTTACTGTTGAGAATAATTAATGGCTTGGGCATAGAAAGGCCTTATTTTCAAAATAGCCGACCGATTTGCTAGTGTTCATATTGAAAAATTATCTGCAGGCCTTCTTACAATTGGGACAAATGAGCACCACTGAGGTTTAACTTTAAAGAAAGCAGAAAAACATATCAAATGCAAGTGGCTTCTTAACATTTGACAAGATGCAAATACAGCGAGAGCGGTTTTGTCAAACTTATATTAGGCAAGTGATTAAATCTACTTCCACTTCATCCCGGATTATTACCGGGGTTAGTTAAAGTGAACCTAACAAGTCGTTACCCTGCTGGTTACTTAGAAATCGCAAGACCAGTTCCCAAAGTCCCAGTTACCAGCGACAGTCCTTAAGGGCCAAAACACATAACCGCGTTGCGGCGCCGCGCCGCTAAAATCGACGGTTTGCGTTGTGGCGTCGCGGCGTCGCGAAAAAGAGCATTTTAATGTCGTATGGTAGGGTATCCAATTTCTCGTGATTTTTGATTGTGGATAGACGTGTTTCTGCCATGGACCATCGTGAGAAACTTATTGCTATTTGTTATTAAAAAGACTTTACTGTTTCTGCCATGGACCATCGTGAGAAACTTATTGCTATTTGTTATTAAAAAGACTTTACTCTGTTTTAAATAAACGACAAAGTGCCGCGCCGCTACAATCGGCAGTGACGCTACTGCTGATTCTCGCGGCGCGGCGCCGCAACGCGGTTATGTGTTTTGGCCCTAAGTCATATAAAAACGGCGTAGGTTTTTCCCAACTATGATGAGGTCGGCTTGCAACGTAACTGGATGTTGCTAAAAACCATTACTTTAAAGTTTAAATAGACTGAATGCCTATTTGATCTTCACAAATCAGTAACTGGATAATACCGCTTGGTAAGACTGGTAGTCTTTCGAAGTTTTCGACAATAACGACAATCAAAGATCTATAAACGACAGAACGGACCAACAGTTTAAAGCGCCCTCAGGGCGCGGAGGAAACTCGCTATGATAAATTGTCACCCATGAGTCCCATGACAGACCAACTTCGGCCAGCGCGTCTCAACTTTGAAGATAAACTTGTGCGGGCTACAAAAAAAAAACTGCATTGAATTAACTAAGAAAAAATGCAGAGAATGATAAGTTGAAAACACTTCAAATCATCACTTCACAACAAGGCCCTCCGCAGCCCCTGTATGTTCGCGTTAAACACAAAAACTCCTGCACCGCATTTCATGTTGTTTCCGCCAATGGATAGAGTAGTTCTCGAGGATGGTTTTAGTATATAATTTGTCAAGTTATTGGATTTATGTCCAGCGGAGCGGGCGAGTAACAGCAAGTATTCATTGATTAGGATACTCTGCAGTGAATACAACAAAAACAACATAATATTATACTCGTAACTGTTATAAATGTTGACCTAGGAAAACGAGTTACTAGGAGGAAGTCGAGCAAGTTGTTGAGCTATACTGGTTTTATTGACAATTTCATACTACGAGTATAATGAAACTGGTCGTGAATTACACTAATATAGCAAGCAAGTGGTTTGTGGCAGTTTATTACTTGTAAAGCATTTATAGATTCAAGTACAAGTTCCTGTTGATTAAGCAGAAGAAATTACCAAGAATGAAGATTTTCAAGATGGCAAATGTCATTCACCTTTGGAAGAGTATGTATTGTTCATTTGTCTGCAATATACAGGAAGTGGTAAAAAAAACAATATTAAATGATCTCTGCTTCTATTCAAACTACATCTAGAGGAAGATCCTCCCTTTTGAACGGATTATCTAGGAACTTTACACCCTGGATCCAGTGAGTGAACGAGGTGGCGCCAGACGACTTGTATAGCTCTGTCACTTTCCCACACTGGATCTACTCTGGCTTTAAGACTTTACCTCGTACTACTTATAATTTAAAATCTAAACCTGTATCAATCCATCCAACGGTTGTCTTGAAAAGATCGCTTTTAGCTATAAGACAGCCTATTGTGTCACCCTATGTGTAAGATATTCTTTATATAAGTAATTTGTTTGGTGTGCATAATAAAGTGTATTCTATCTATTTATCAAAACAAAACAAAACATAAGATACGGATAATGATTTTGTAAAACTTTGATATCAGTCAAAAAGATAATAAGCAGAAACACAATTTATTACGATAATAATAAATGCGTATTTACCGTAAAAGATAATCGAAAACAATAAACAAGTTAAAAGTGACAAAAACATCAGTCGTATTACAACGGCATTGAGGTCAAATTGCGATGTTCTAATGTTATTGGTGTCACGCCGCCGGTTAGACACGTTTCGAATATTATGTTTTGTTACTTAATTCTTCGTTCTTATTGCCTCAGTACCATTTTGGGTCAGAATTGCAGACAATAATGTTTTGTTTTTGGAGTCTAATTATTTGTTTCTTTAAAGTAGAATAGTGAAATGGGTTATATACTGACTCCCCATCCATAACTATTTTTAGGGAGAACACACATGCTTTTGAAAATCGATAAAAAATATTTTTTTGCACTAAAGGCAATTGCATTTAGGAGTCTATAGTCGAGTTCATAATGCAACAAAATCGATTTTGATCTATAGCCTCGATCTGTTATTGCTACAGTTGTTCAAATTACCTAAGAATCAAAGCATATACACTTATACAGGCAATAATAAACCAGATACTTAAAGAAATAAGAAACAAAATTCACTCACCAATTTTAGCGCTGCTGAACACGATCAACGCATGCGTATCGTCCACCCACTTAATTTCAAAACCCGTGTCTTTATATTCACTGAACAACGAGAACAAATCGTTCGTTTTGAACTCACTGGGAAAGTCATACACTTCTACCACATGACCGAACGTTTCGTCATAGGGACCGTTGAAGAGCTGTTGACCACGCGTCTGGTACTGGTCGTAACAGTTCTTAGGCTTGCTTATATGGACCTTCCCGACAGTAGTCGTCAATTCCTCAAGGAGAGAAGGATCTAGGCATTCCCCACTGTCGTCAAAAACTGCATCCCAATCATTCTCTTCCCGTTTCAAAGACACTTTAGCCTCTAATTTAGGTTTACTGTTCTTCAGCTCAACTTCTTTTTCCTCCAATACCGGTTCAGGTTCATTTTTCTCTGTCTCACTCTCAACAGCATCTGATATAACTAGCACGTCTGAATGGAAGCTCTGTTTAATAATTCTTTTGCTACTTCTATTAATTTCTTGGGACGCACGCTTCAATTCATTCTTCTCAACATCTTCGTCTTTAGAGTACAGGTAATCGTTATCGATAATATTATTGCTTTGATTCGATTCGTTCACCGCCATAGTTTCGTCGGAATCATTGGATCTCCCGTCGCTATTATCTGTCGCGTTCTCACGACTGTTATCCGTGTAATCACTATTATAGTATCCAGGACTATAGAAACCTAACTGTCCGTTAGTGAAATAATCTCCTATATAAAAATTACCACCTACTTCTTCGTCGTTAATAAAACTATTATCACTAAAAGATATTGCACTATCACTATTTGGCACTTGGAAGCCTGAAGGCACGGATTCCTTTGTATCGCTCGATGTGGGCTCGTCTATGCTTGGGGCCGTGTGAGATCTTTGATTCCTGAGATGCGGTGGTGTGTAAACATTGCAGAAGGTTTTGTCTATGGATTTCCTGGGGGTAGAGTGTTGTGATTTGTCTTTGGGCGCGGGTGACTTGGGACACTTGGCTCCTTCCGCACTGTGACTAGTTCTGCGGTGGTTGTTGGTTGGGGGTTCTTTGCTGTCCTCAGGTTGGGTACTGTCCGCGTTCCGCAGGGCGCGCGGTACGTACACAGCGCGATCTGGGCGCCGAGGTTTTGTTGAACCAGATCTGAGAACAATGTACAGAATGATAACAAGTTGATAAGCAACTACATTGACGGAAAAACCCAAACATTGGGAAACCCTACTTATAACAATCACGTAAACCTACACAACAATTGACCAACATAAACATTCCTCAATTACGCTGATCCGCATCAAATACAACAGACGTCTCATGGTCCAAAAAGCCATCATCATCATCAAAAGTCACCGGCACACTTGTCACGTTCATTGTACGGCAACTATTACCGCAGTCACGTAACCCGATGTGGGGCAAGGCCAGCGAACGCAGCGATACACCGTGCCCCTCTCTTCGCGGCACACTTTCGTCCGTTTTCGGCCACTCGCCGGCGGTTTGTGTAATTGAATGTTGATGTTGTTGACATCACTAGTGCTTTGTCTGGACCTAGTTTGGTAATCGTATTTTGTAATATCGTTAGTGGTATCGTGTTGCTGTGTTGTGTGATTTGGTTTTATTGCAGTTATGATTGTGTGGATTACATTTGGTGTATTCAGCGTTGAATTACTTGCATACATTTAAGGGAATCTAGCACAGATGCTGATTGTATGTTCTACTGTGCAAACTTATTTCATCTTCCTACTTTCTGGCATAGTATTCTCTTCTATTTCTACTCCTTAACAATTTCCGATCCTATCTACGTATTTTTTTTGGGTGTACGTACAGTGCCAGTTCCTATGTCACGATCCTAGAAGGCTTTTTAAACTTCCCTCTATCGTCATGGGAAAAGGCGCAGATGTATGTATATGACTGAACAGCTGTTCTTTTCAACTGACCTTAGTTACTACCAGATAGTAACAGAGCTTATTAATCATAATATCAAAGAGATTGCGAGACTAGTGCAATATATCCAAGGCCGAATTGCAAGACTACAGACAGTGATGATTCAAGTGGTTATGTATAGACTATAGACATCGTCGCTTGTGCACATATGAGAGGCTAGTTATGATCTTTCGCTTTAAGAATTTTACTTTAAAAGTTTTAATACAACATAATTTATGTACTTTTTATTTAAATTACGGATAAAAGGGCAAAGACTGTTAGAAATAAATTGACATCTCAAGCACTTTTAATGCATGGAAAAAAACTGTAAAACAAGAACCATAATAGCTCTTGACTAAAGAAACTGGAAGTCTAGAAGAGACAGAGCTGAGCAATGTGGAAATTTCTGCAGAGATAAACTTGCTCAGGTACAATTTAATTGATGGCTCTGGATTTTAAATTGTGCTTGAAGATTCATAAACGATAGCGCGCTTAATATTGTATCTTGGGTGCCCTATCAAGTTTTCTTTACAAACATTGATCGACACTTCTGAGAGCTCCAAATTTGTAGCCTAGGCGTGAACATTATGTATTCTGTGTCGTGAACTAAATTAGATTGCCATTGACACGCTAAGAAGCTAAGTGCAACAGTAATCTATGTATCATAAACTACAACCTTGCGAGTTTTATGAGACGAATTTATTATGACTGTTAATGTTCAAAAATTCTTTGTAATGGACTCTGTGTTGGACTCTCGGAAATACATACTTTAAACTCATCTAGAACAGTCGAGCACATTATGCAAGCGCCAGCCCTTAACATATCTCCATAAGCCATAAGTTAGTACAACAGTTTCCTTTTAGAAAGGGCTTATCTGCGCCACTTAGACATTGCGCAAGTGCGCCAGACTGCCGTTCAGGCTTTAAGTTGGCTAACATCAGTGCTTTCGTAACTAAGTTTGAGAAATACTGCCTGGAAGCTAAAGGTATTGCGTTACTATTTACGATATGCCTTTCAGTTATCTTATGAGGACGGCTTATACGGAAGACCATTGTGCAGCTTGGGAGAATAGCTATAGAAAAGATTACTCGTATATGATGCATAGAAGAGCAGAATTGCAGATACAATACTAAGACACTCCTTCCAAGAGTTTTGCGAAGAAGAAAGAAGAAGGGTTGGACTAAATGCGAGGTAAGTAGCGTGGATGCGGAAAGCAATGAAAAGAGTATTGTGGAACAAGAACCACTCCGGAAAAATGACACTGAGCATGCAATGGAGCTGATTGACGACAGAGCCTTTCAATTACATGCGGTTTTAAGAAAAAAAAAATACCTGAGATGAGACAGATAAACAGAATAGAGATATCAAAGACAACTCATGTTCATGCAAAGTATTAAAAGGTCAAAGAAATTCAACTAGTGTAAGTATTTGATAAAAAGCATAACAAAACGCAACAGACAACAGTAAAATTGTAACAACAACAGTACTATAATTAATAACACAATAGTTAATTGAATAATGTATCAACAGCTAATGGATCAATAATATCTTCATCGCATTTACAATGATGGCTCTCATTCAATACAATGACAAGTGAAGGGGGGCAAATGTCAATATCGATAAATGTTAGCCGCAAAAAGCGGTCAAGTACATAACCATTGTGTAAGTTACTAGCTAACATTTGATTTGATTTATTACCTATGCGTTTTATTAGATTTGCATGGTGATAAAAGGTTTTGTTGAATAATTTGAATTGCGAAGAGATTATTTTTATAACTTGTGTTGATTGAAGAATTTTTAAGTTAGATTGGGGTTCCTCAAGGAGCTCCTATGGGGCCAAACGTCTGCCGGTTTCGGGTACAGTCTAAACTACGGGTACTGTAGCCCTGAAACGCTTTCTTTCTTCTTCTTTCTATGAGTCTGAAAGTTTTTTCCTCTTCAACTAGGCCGGGAAGGCATCATCATTTGATGATTTTACACTCAAACTCAAGGCTGGGATTTCCATATTGCGTGGGGTAAAGCCCTAAAATGGGCAAACATATGTGAAGACCGAAGATATGCGGCACAATACGTCTATTTATACTTCTGAATCACAAAAATATAAACATACCTCATATTATTAATAATATTCCACAACTATCACACAACGCCATCTAGTCCCAAGCTAAGCAGAGCTTGTGTATTTATAACATTACACAATATTTAATAACAAACAGGTAAGTATATTTCTCACACCATTACAAAACTATACCTACATATATTACTAAACTATTTCATACTATGTCCATTTTATTTAATTTTCAATTGCGTTTCAAATCTGACAATGAATCATGCATGACAAGGTTTATTCTTATCGTTCTTGATATTGTAATGACTATGATTTTACTATAGAATGTCCTGGAACTTGTATAAAATTGCTGGCACTATTAACTTTTTTGCCTATTTCATACATCGGAGTTAATTTACCTTAGTGAACCTCATCGCAATGAGCGTGTGCGTAATTTGTATACGATTTTGCGTCATTGTTCTCCGAAATATATAGTAATACACTGGCCTGTATAAAGTAAATATGTTTTGCATTATAAGCGTGTACTGCAGCTGTGCATACTTTTTCCTCAATTATTAACAATATGATACTTCAAGGATTATTAAGTGTTTCCGTCACTTTCAATTTTTTATAAGTGTCGAAGTTGGAAGCTAAGTACCTACTTTTAAGCGATTGTATTGTCAAGGTCAAGGGTTTTTTCAGGCCATAATATATGGTAGAGAATTCTATGACAATATTGTATCGATTGATTGACGTCAATAATGACCTCATTACACAGTTGAGTCAAATTAGTTTACATTATTTTCAAGCGAATACAAACCCTTACTAATTAAAACACATGAAAAAATCCAAATTCGCTTACACTTCACTTTCAGCACATCCAAAGGTCGACATACGACCTTTATTCCACTAATTAACACAGACAGCACTACACAGTCCACTTTATAAAAACACAGTGATAAGATAAAGGGCTTAGCGCACGTCCGTCCGTGACGGGTAACAAACAATAAATGATGTAGGAAGTATTGTTGATACCGACCTGATCTTTTCCTGAGGCTGCGCGCGCCGCGGCGCTTGCGCCGGTTTGCAACCTCCCACCGCCGCTGCGAAAGAGTGTTACATAAAGTTACCATGATTTCGTGATGGCAAAGGATTGGTATTTCATTAAATTTTAATATTTATGTATTGATTGTGTTACCATGTCAGTTTTAGTTTGTGTTATTAATTATCATACAATAGGTTCTTTCAAAAGGAGTGTTTCGTATGACTATGACCAGATGTTTGAACGTGGACAAGGCGAAAGGAGTAAGTTTGTTCTTAAAAAGACGTGACACTGTAAGCTTGTGTATGTAAATTATATTATGTATAAGTGATGATATAAAAGATAAAACTAAAACTTAGTTAAGATATTTATGTTCGTTATAATAAAATTATATTGAACATGACAAGTTCATCCACTTAGTCTTTCAACCAGTGTTATAGTTTCTTGGAATTGGAAATCAGTTGCATTCAGTAAGACTACAAGCCTGATAAAAATACATACTTAACATAAGTGTTCTGCTAATTTTGAATATTTTTTCTTACAATAGTACTACAGTTGCGCATTTCAATCAATCACACCTACATAAAACAGGTCTTAAATAAATTAAACATTAAACAGTTCATTCAGTATTTCGAAATACTATCGCAACCGTATTGAGCCCCATTCACTATCTAATTACATATTTTTCCAACGTGTGAGGTATTTTTATGTTTTAATTGCATAACAACAATTAGTAAACGTTACAGTAAAGCTATTTTAATATCTCGCAATTATATTGTTTACACTGACATTTTAGTGGTAAACTTCGTTTTATGATCAATTAAAGGTATAGCACCACTGACTTGAATTGTTTTTCATACTGAAGGAAACGGGTGCCCTCTATCTGGCAGAAACTTGTTGCTCCGAAACCTATTTGGCAGAACTCACTTGGCAGAAACTTTTTTAAACGAACATTATTATGGTATAAAAATATTTAATATAATTGTTTTTTGGCCTAATGTTTTTATGTCCGAATTTAAATTGGGATACTTTTAAGATGGCAGAATTGTATTGGGCATAATTACCTTTGTCAGAGTTACAATTTTGCATATTTTCATTTAGCATAACGTTTATTTAGAGCGCCGATTATTTGGAATAATTTGACTTAGCATACTTCGAACAGCAGACGATCTCCGGCCACCGTAGGCGCGGGCATGCGGGCAGCGAGTAAAGGGCAACTCGCTGCCCGACCATGGACCATGCCCGGGTCGACGGCGCGTTGTGTCCCACGCGCGCCTCAAAGAGCGTCAGCATAATGACGGGGCCCCCTCTCAGAGGGCCAAAGCCTGCCGGGGTCGCGGGATTGTTTCATTACCGTGACCCCGGAACATAACAGGCTACTGAAGGACACCGTGGATTTTAGTCAGTAGAAGTCTGACAGTCCCTCCCGCCCTGCCCGGGGTTGGAGGACTCATTTGATGATTTTGCCACGTAAAAAAAAAAAAAAAAAAAAGCATACTTCGAAGATCACAGAATTTCAGAATAGAAATAATTTAATAACATAATAAAAAAAAAATGTTTTATAAAATCAATATGGTGTGCTACAAAAGTTAGTGACAGAAATGAATCGCTGCAAAACCGACTTTACGTAGTCTTGTCTGCCCTACCCCTAGAGTGTAATCTAAACCCGCGAAGGCGCGGAGTCGATGCCGCGGCTGAGGCTGGCCGGCTTGCCGGCCAGCAAGCCGAAGCTGCGGTGGTGGGCGTAAAATCATCTGCGACGATTAGCTCGCGTGGGACCGCCGGAGACCCGCAGCGCCGGAGCCGTGACAGAAGCCATGCCTGCTGCCATGCCTGCTGTGAATTTTCTGCGATATGATGGTTATACTGTGATTATTATGGATATAAAATATATGCCAAAAGATGATTCTGGTTGTGAACTTTCTACGATGTGATGGATAAACTTATTGATTTTTATGGAAATGAAATTTATGCCTAAAGATGATTCTAACTTACAAAATTATGGGTTTCGGTGTTATGGTAAATGAGTGTATGCCAAACGATTTTCTGCGAAAAGAGGTTTATGCTATCCGTTGCTATGCAAAATAAAATTATGACGTAAAAAGTTCTGCTATAAAGGGTGGACCCGAAGGAAACAGCAATAATTATACAATAACTACGCATATCTCAAAACAACGTTATTAAGCCTGGCCGCATACATCAATTTTCCTGATCAGGAATCCTGATCCGTTTTCTATCCGTACACAGTGAATTCATAATTTGTACGGGAAGTTATAACAATGTGTGTGACATGCACACACATTTGTATAACTTCCCGTACAAATTTCGAAAAACGGATTAGGATTCCTTATCAGGAAAACTAATGTATGCGGCCAGGCTAAAGACAAGGAGGTCTTTGATCTGGGCGATATGATCGCATGAGATCTGAAACCTATGGATGTCCATGTTACATATTCTCACTGCTGCGTCAGATCGCATTGCATTCAGCTTTTACAGAGATCGCATCGCAAGGCCTTTAGTACTGCAATGGATTTGGATTTACAAAAAGACTTCAGCATAATTACTGAGGATAACTCGCCTGACGGCTGACCTCACTGAATACTTCTTGAGCAGCACGAAAGAAAAATACTAAAAAAGTAGCTTCTTGAATTGAACTCCGAAACTCCGTGTAATTTAAAACTGATGCATAATCCCCTGGTTCTTACTTTGCTCTTAATTAAACTAACACGATTTGGAGAAACCAGAAGTTTTTTTTAACTTTTAGTAACCAAGAGCATATTTACATTTGAAAGTTTTTAAGATGCCGTGCAGAGCTTATAACCATAAGATTTTATAAGCTTTTTACAACACACTAGTGTCTTACTACAAACGAGTTAAACATCTGTTGAACAGTTGTCTAAAAGAACTGTCAACTACAAAATAGCATTTGACGTTGATATAAGGGTCGTTCTGCAGTTACACTATTTTAGACAAGTTTTCAACAGATGTTTTAACTTTGTTGTAGAAAGACGGGAAATTTTTAAAATTCATTGTAGCTAATGCGCGAACACCGTACGCACAAAACCCAGCATGTCTCACGCAGCACCTTACGCATGGACATCTTACTATTACATCAATGCAGAGAACGTGGTTCCCATGCTAGCAACAAGCTGTACGATCACGTTTTTGTGCTCAGCTATTGCATTTGGCTTACGACAGCTATTGCAGGGAAGATTATCTCGTTATGCGGATATCTACTTATCGAGCATTCATCATGCAAAATATGATATCCGTGGTTTTTACTTTTTTTAATTTTAAAATTTAAAATTTAGACGAGCCGGACTCCTTTTTGAAAGACTGGCCAAAAAGGCAAAACTCAAAAACGAGTGGAAGGATATGGGCCTTTGCCCAGCAGTGGGATGAAAAAATGAGATGGGTCTCTAGACTTTTATCTAGGTCAGAGAGGAAATGCCTACTTCGTCTACGACGTTCATTCTAACTTTGAAGAGTTTAGGGTTGAATGCGTTCTGGAACACAGAAACAGTTTCATAATCAGTTTAGTTTTACATACAATGTCTGGTTGACCGAGCTTCGCTCGGTTTTTAAAATGTCTATATCTTGGGAACCCAGCTTTTCTCGAACCTGGGACCTTGATAAATCGATTCCTTGAGCCGAAAAACCCCTAATCTGTAACTTTCATGAAAATCCTTGGAGCCGTTTCCGAGATCCTGATTTTATATAAATATACAAGAATTGCTCGTTTAAAGATATTAGAAATTTTGGCAGTATTAGCTACCTTACTATTCCGTCAGGGATAAGGGAGTGTTCGAAAGAGTTACTGCGGTCCTGGACTGCAAAGGGCAAGAACAAACGGGTGGATTTTAGTCGGTACGGTAGAAATCATTATTAGGATTGATTAGACCCCCAAAAGTGTATCAGATCCTATGCAGCCAGGCAGTCTTCAGTTCCGCCTCTATAATTCAGAAATATCAAAGCATAATCTCCTTTCGGGTTTAAATAAACGGTCCTAAATAACCTTTAAAGACTACCCGAATGACTACAGCTTTACATAACACAATTTTCAATTAGGCTTCCCACACATGAAATCCTTATACTGCAACTTTGAAAGTGACATTTACGCCATACACATTGAGCCACTGCGGTTGAAATATCTACCGCACGATTGCAGCATACGTGTGTAATCAGTCATAGCCTATAGCCATAGCCAGTCGAAGTCTCTTTTACGATCTAGGTGATTTGATTCTTGGTTCAGTTTAAAAATAAAATGAATGGTTAATCAGGAAATTGTTTTGAAAAGTGATCCTTCTTTTTATTTTCATCCAAATAAGATTTCATCACTGACCCAGGCTCGACGGGAGCCTTTTTTCCTTTTTTGTGTTCAAGAAAATCGTACTTTTTTTTTGGACTGTCTGGCTTGTACTGACTAAAATCCACGGTGTCTTTCAACAGCCCTTTACGTGCCGGGGTCACGGTAAAAAAATCGTACATAGTATAATTTGTGATCAGATCCCGGAGTCCTTATAAAAAGAGGAAATACCGGATTTTTGAAGTCAAATCACATCACTGGTTTGTGATCTATTTTTTTAATCAAGTTCTTTTGTTTGGTGTTAAGAAATGTCTCAATAACAAGCAAAAAATAAAACATTACAACCTTTGAAGCGCTACTAATGCTGAAACGCAATAAAAACTATGTAACGAATTAGACGGAAGGCTTCCTACATCTAGAATTGACAACAAGAAGCAAAATACAAAAATAGTAAAGATCAGAAGGCCAATGGAACGCATTTTTTTATCCGTGTTGCTGGGGATTTTGTTCCAACATATTTCAGCTAAAATTTTAGGAAATGGAGAAGAGCGGGCTTTTTGGGAGACTGTCTTATTTTTATTTGAACGGTATCTATGTATATTTATTATCTATGTATATTCGGAAGGGCAGAAACTAGCTTAATTATGTACAGACTCCAGCACATCAAGCTACCACAATCTGTCAGATTTCTTTAATGGAATTTCAACCTTATCACAAGAGTAGAAGGTTAATGTTTGATTGGTAAAATCTGACAGATTCGGGTAGGTTGACCTGCTGGCGTCTGTACATCCAGATTTTTTGTAAACTAGGCACAAAGTATGGAATTATTCTCACTGGAATGGATAAATGGGGATCGGTTTCACACTGGAATCTGACAGATAAGTACTTCTGTTTAAGTAAGGGCCCGTTATCCAAAGGCGCAACTACAATTTAAACTTAGAATGCGATTAAGATGACGCTTTTAAACATTTCACTGAGAGTCCAGTCCGTGTATGACCGGCTTTAAGACTCGAACATAGAAAGTAGCCAAGAATTTGCAAGTTTTTGCCGTGAACAGGAAGACTGATAGCTGGACTAGTCGCGCCCTGTCCTAAAAGATATGCATATTGCAAATTCTGCGACTACAAACACGAATGTGATACAACATGCTAACTCGTTTCCTGGGCTACATTTCCTTTGGTATCTATTCTATTAGCAAACTAAATACCGTGAAATTTAAAGCATGACAGTTATACATGCACGGGTATATATACCTTCTTGGCAACCGAACACAACATCTTTTTAGATTACGGTTTCATAATACAATCGCCACCCCTCTGTCAATTTTGACGTTTCTGAATTGTCCAATTAACCCTTTAACCGCCATGTCATAGTTCGCATGGAGTGCACCTAGCGCCAGCAAACTTTAGGTACAATTTAGCATAGTGTTGTAAAATATAGTTATCGATAAACAAAGTAATGAAATAAATAAAACTTACTAATTTGTAATCAAAGGTTTATTTTTTATTAAGTAGTACCGCAACGGGCACGCCGCAATTGCGGCGGTAAGACCCCTCTTTGAGGAGTGGCTGGAGAGAAGTCATGGCGTCCTGACCTACCGCTTGACGCAGGTCCTCACCGGACACGGAAGTTTCGGGAGGTACCTGTGTCTGATGCGAAAGGAGGAGACGCCTGGGTGTCACCACTGCGAAGATCGCCCGGAGGACACGGTGGAGCATACGGTGCAAGACTGCCCAGCTTGGGCGGAGCACCGACGTGTCCTCACGGCTGCGATAGGCGGAGACCTCTCGCGCCCGGCATTGGTTGCGGCCATGCTGCGGGGCGAGACGGAGTGGGAAGCGGTCAGCTCCTTCTGCGAGGCAGTAATGCTCGTAAAGGAGGAGGCAGGCCGCGAGCGAGAGAGGACAGCGTCCTCCCTCCGCCCCAGCCGCAGTGGTAGGCGCCCACGGCGACGGACGTCGCTAGATGATCTCCGGCCACCGTAGGCGCGGGCATGCGGGCAGCGAGTAAAGGGCAACTCGCTGCCCGACCAAGGACCATGCCCGGGTCGACGGCGCGTTGTGTCCCACGCGCGCCTCAAAGAGCGTCAGCATAATGACGGGGCCCCCCTCTCAGAGGGCCAAAGCCTGCCGGGGTCGCGGGATTATTCCCTTACCGCAACCCCGGAACTTAACAGGCTATGAAGGACACCGTGGATTTTAGTCAGTAGAAGTCTGACAGTCCCTCCCGCCCTGCCCGGGGTTGGAGGACTCATTTGATGATTTTACCACGCTAAAAAAAAAAAAAAAAAAAGTAGTACCGCAAATAAATCAGTCTTCAAACATACGTTAATCAGTCTTCGAACATACGTTAGGTAATTAGTCTTTTTGACTGAAGGATAAATAGACTAGATTCTAGTCTATTTATGATCTAGAACAACAAAAAGAGTGATTTACCGATTCATTACCTATCACTATCCGCTGAACTACCACTACTACTAATATCATTGTTTGATTGCTGCAATATCTATCTATATAAATAAAAATGAATTGTTGTTCGTTAGTCTGATTAAAACTCGAAAACGGCTGGGCCGATTGAGCTGATTTTGGTTTTAAAACGTTTGTCGTAGTCCAGGGTAGGTCTAAAGGGTTTTTTTTATTGTTTCTGAGGCGGTACGAAGTTTGCCGGGTCAGCTAGTATTTAATAGTTCTTCGTCGTCGTATAACATCATCGACAACTTCTCGACACTAGCTTAGAACTAATAATTAAGAGAGCACGGATTATCACGACGATGGCGCTAGCGCAACCATAGTACACACATCAAAAGTGTCTAGGGATCAACATATATTTTTGCAATAACTTTTCTCCTGATTGATATTAATTAAAATGTTCTTTAAGGATTCATCAAATAAAGTGTTATCGTTTGTCACAGTAACGATAAACCAAGTCACCTTTGCATTCATAAAGAAATTTGCCATTTTCCTAATAAAGGGATTTTTGACATTTGAACCACTAACATTAAAGTTCGAAAAAAAGACTGAAATAACAGTTTTCTTTAAAATTTTATTGGGTAACTTAAACAATTAATAATCCGTGTTTCTACCGCGAACACTAACAACACAAGAACATCGGTTTGGCATACTCAAAATGAGTTCATCCAAATCACGCTGTGGAATGGCCGCCCATGTTCGTTGCAACAACAAAAAAAGGTCTTCTTGCGACTGGATACCCTCCATATTCGGCAGAGCTCTTCTCTGTAGCATATCCCATGCATGCTCAATCGGGTTCAAGTCTGGCGACTGAGCAGGCCAGGGCAGGACATTGATGTTAGCTGCGGCGAGAGTCTGTCTTACAACTCTTGCGGTGTGCGGTCGTGCATTATCATGCATTAACTGAAATAAGGGACCGATTTGCACTTGTAGAGGAACGATGACGTCTGATACAATCGTCTCAGCATAAATTTGAGCGTTGAGGTTGCCTCTGATCCAAATCAACTCAGTTCTTCCGCCGTTCCAAATACCCGCCCATACCATGATGGTTCCACCACTGTAAGGATGGACTTCCTGGCAGGATTTTAATCGCTGTTGGCGTCCAGGGGTTCTCCAGTGTCGTATACGTCTTGTATCCGGTCTCATACCAAAACGAGACTCATCAGAAAAGCACACGAAACGCCATTGTTCTTCTGCCCAATTTCTGTGTTCAAGAGCCCATTGATATCGAATCCTACGATTGTGCATTGCTATAGGTGGTACCCGTAGCGGTCTTCGGGAATGAAGGTTCACTTCATGCAAGCGGTTTCTGACTGTTTGGTCGCTAATTAAGTTCCCTGAAGAGTGATGAAGCCTCACGGCTAACATCATGGCGGTTATTGTTGGAGCTCTTCGAGTTAAGATTTGAATGTATCGGTCTTGTCTCCGTGTGGTGCAGCGATACCGTCCTCCATGGCGCTCAGCCACGGTACCAGTGCTTCGGTAACGTGTCCAAAGTCGACTGATAACACTCTGACTTGTATTCAGAGCTAAAGCCACAGTACGTTGCCGGGAACCAGCTTCTATCATTCCCACGGCTCTGAGCATTTCTTCCCTGCTTAAATGACGTCGCCGCTCCATAATAACGTTGGTTTTAATCAGTAGTAGGGAAACAGTAGCACTAATAATGTCTTCAATGCGTTGTATGTTTTTATAGGGAAAATATTGACAGCTGATTTTCATCTTTTACTCGAATTTGATTTACAGTTCCTGATTCAAATTATGAAATGCACCAAAAAGGATCCATATAAATTTATAAAATCACAAATTTATTACAAAGCCACATCTCAATCTCAAGAAATCCGCATAAAAATGCTTGATCCCTAGACACTTTTGATGTGTGTATAAAGAGGGGAAGTAGGTTATCTCCGGCCCAATCCGCGATATAATTGCCTACTGTCTTAGGGTTGTCACTTTTATCTAAATTTTAATTCAGTACCTTTAAATTGGCAAGGGTCGGGAAGTTGTACTTTTTACTTTTGTTGTCTGGGTACAGGGTCTGTCAGGCCTCACTTATGAACTGGTGACAGTAGACATTAGTTTAAAGTCCGGCCCTTGCCAAAGATAACACATCTCTTATTAGATAGTCAATAAAGTTCAACAATGGTTTTCCTATCAAATATAGAAAATAATGTATTCAAGATACAGAGCAGCATTATTTAATTTATATAAAGCAAAAACCGGGCGGGCGGCGATGGCGCGGCGGGGCAGTGTGGGCGCGACTGTCCGCGCTTCGTTCGCACCCACACAGCGGCAACGTCGCTGTCCCGACTCTTCATTTCGCCACTAGACGGCACAGGCGATAACATAGACTAGAGCCTGTGTTTAAATTATTAACTTATAATAAGTCAATCACTAACTTATTTTTCGTTACGATTTTATAACTATAACTAGTTAGGTACTCAGTTAATATACCTACAATACTGAGAAATCGGCAAAACTAAACGTAAACAAAGCAATAGCGGCAAATCAGTTGACAGATCAAAAGTACCTCTACCTAAAACATTCTATAGGTAAATAGACATACCTACCTACCTACTTCCTCTGTGTGATAGAAAACTAATACAACAAAAAAGAAGTAAATAGGTATCTCATCATCAAAAAAATAATGCTAGAATAAGTGAGAAGCTTTCCTTTCCCGTTCAATAGGTAATCTGAACAAAGACAATTCTGGAATTGATGAATTATTAATAGGTACACCCAAACACACAGCAATACTTTTTCTTGCGAATATCAGACATTTTTGATTCATTTAGCGGTGCCGAAAAGCCGTGACGCGCGAACCTCGTGCAGTGTTAGCCCCGACTGGCGCTACTCGAAACCGCTCGAGATTTTGTTAAGTGTGCGTGCGGCGACGCATAGATACGATGGCGCACAGATACAAGCCGCGCGCGGTGCGTTTGTATGAAGATAACCTACTTCCCGTGTTTATACTTTGGCGCAACTGACGTTTATTCAAAATATGACTAGTTGACCTTGAGCCGAACAATAAACTAAACTTACCAAATCAACATCACTATCTGTGTTAGAACTATCGTCGCTTGTCAATTCATGACTCGATTGCAAAATATTTAATAACTATTCGTCTTCCTTCCAGCATTTTTTTAGACTTTCACACAATAACACGAAAAAGGGCTGTACAACACTAGTTGCATTGGGCGATAAATCTTTCCCGTGATTTCACGGTGACGGCGCTAAGGCAACTGACAATACAGCGCGAATTGACCTTGAATCTCATTGGCCGCACGTAATATTACGGTGACGGCGACCGGCGACTGTCTGCACTAGTGAGGTTCCGCGTAATGAGATTTCTATATTTTTGTCGTAAAAATTAAATCATTTTAAACTTAAATACATTTTATCGTGTACAATACAAATACTTGTATCAGAGTAACACTATGGTTATTTTGTAATGAAAGTACCCATTTTCATTGCAAATAGTGACAGTAGTTTATATAGTGCCTTGTTTATTCTTAAACAACCTATTAAGTATTTTTCGAATTTGCCCCATCCCTAGTACTCGTAAAATTACGTGGTTGGCGATACAGGTAAGGAGACAGTGATCACAAATGTATTTAAACGTCAAAATTCACAGTATTTATCATTCAAAAGATTGAGAAATGTCCATAACAATAAAGATTATACCCTACATCTTAAAATTGAAACATTTTATGTGGAGTTTGTGCAATATGAGAACTTTTTAAATAAAATAACGTAATTATACGTGTGTGGCGATTCGGGCACAGATTTCAGAGCCCGTAATATTACGGTGTCGGCGCTTAAAGGGTTAAAAAAAAACCTGACATTTTTTAAATAAATTATTCTATTCCAAAATTAAACTGTTGAAAAGCCGAATAAACAACGGCTATTTTTTTTTCTATCTAATTATTTTTTGCTTTTATGAAATATTTCGCTTGAAATAAAAAGCCCCCATTGGTTGTTTAGGGGTTACAGCTTGTTAGCATAATTTAGGACTGAATTAGACTTAATTTATACCTGAGTTCGCCTACCTTAATTAGATTAAACTGAGGCACGTGAATATTTAAGTCATTGCCCCCAGCTAGCTTTGGTGATTAGAATTAGCATAAACATTTACATAAATTTTGTACGATTTTGCGTGTGTGAAGTATTTAGGGCCTAAGTTAATAATTCTTTAAAACTGAATTTCATTTTAAGTAATATTTATTTAACTACCTACAAATCAAATAACGACTAACGATCAAACAAATCATCCTAAGTTAAAAATACAGTGCACAGATGTGTTGGCGGCATAACAGCTTGTCCCAATTTGACAAACTTTAATCTTTAGATTTTCAATTTTTTTTATCGTCGTAAAAACATCAAATGAGTCCTCCAGCCCAGGGTGTGACGGGAGGGACTGTCAGACCTGACTGACTAAAATCCACGGTGATCCTTCAGTAGCTCTTTACGTACTAGAGCCACGGTTACCTGGTGAGAAAGTCCCGCGACCCGCTTCGCGGGGCTCCTACTTCTGCGTGTAAAATAACCACAAAGAGGTCGTGCGTGTAAAATAACCACAAAGAGGTCGTGGTTATTTTTTTTATCCTAAATTGTCCGAGTCGGGGTGCCAGCAAGTCCCGAGGTTAGATCTAGTTCTAACCGGCTAAACCTAGTTCTAACCGAAGATATGTAGGATACACCTAGGTTTAACCGGTTAAACCTAGGTGTAACCGCACTTCAGGCTTTAACCGTAACATCTTTGTTGATATTATAACAAAATTATAGTTTGTCTATGTACCTAAGCTATGGTTAGCTAATTAAATGTCAGTATATTTTAACTGCCAAACTGCGTATAATTTATCAGGTTATGCGCCCAGCTGGAAAATTTTGTTAAATATACTCAAAGACGTAGTACTGTTTGGTTTCCGTTAAAAATGTCTACGAACTATATCGCTAACATTCCTAAATTAAAAGGGCGAGAAAACTACGAGGATTGGTGTTTTGCGGTGCAAAATGTGTTGGTGCTTGAAGGCATGGCGACCGCCATTACAGAAAAATTACCAGATTCGCCTACAAAAGCGCAAACCAGTGAAGACGCTAAAGCGAAGGCGAAATTAGTATTGACGATCGACCCATCTCTTTATGTACATATAAAGAACGCTGCAACAACATACGACTTGTGGTGCAAGCTGAAGAATATGTTCGATGATGCCGGCTACACGCGTAAGATAGGGCTCTTACGCAAGCTCATCAACATTCGGCTGGAAAATTGTGACTCTATGACCCAGTATGTAACTCAGATTGTAGAAACAGGCCAGCGACTTCAAGGCACGGGTTTCAGCATTACTGATGAGTGGATTGGAGCATTAATGTTAGCAGGATTACCTGAAGAGTATGGACCAATGCTAATGGCCATAGAACATTCGGGCATCGATATCAGTTCAGATGTCATAAAAACGAAGTTGATGGATATGTGTAGTGATGTTGGTACGGTTTCCGGTTCCGAGAATGGCAATGCTTTTGTTGCGAGATCGAAAGTACCGCAGAGGTCGAATTACGGCAACACGAAAAAGGAACAAAGACAACCTAGTGAAACGTCGAAAGATTTGAAAGCTGTCAAAATAATTAAATGTTACAGATGTAAACAAACCGGTCATTATAAAAATCAATGCCCTAACAATGAAATAAGCAATAGAAAGCAATCAAATGCTTTTAGTGCTATTTTTATGACTGGAAATTTCAGTAGCAACAATTGGTATATTGACAGCGGGGCCAGCAAACACATGACAGCGAAACAAGAATACGTCGAGAATCCATCATACGAGCACGAAACCAAAGAAATAATTGTGGCAAACCAAACGTGTGTTCCAGTGCTGTGTTCTGGTGATGTTAACATCGTTACAGTTGTGAATGGTGTAGAATATGACATCAAAGTTTCAGATGTATTGTGCATACCACAATTAACAACCAACTTGCTTTCCGTGAGTCAGTTGATCAAAAATGGCAACAGTGTAGTTTTTAAAGAAAACGTTTGCAACATTTATAATCGACAGAAGGAGCTTGTCGGAAAAGCAGAATTAGTGGAAGGTGTGTACAGATTATACACTAAGAAACTAGAAATGGCAGCAACAGCTATAACGTCTAGTTTAACCTGGCATAGACGTTTGGGGCACATTAACAGTGCTAGTTTAAATAAAATGAGGAATGGAGCAGCAGAAGGTGTGTCATACCAAGATACAGCAAACATTGATCAATCCAAGTGCACTATTTGCTGCGAGGGTAAGCAGGCTAGGCAACCTTTCCAGCAGAGTGTTACTAAAACTAATGATGTTTTGGAAGTGATTCACTCAGACGTGTGTGGTCCCATGGAAAATGTGTCTATTGGAGGATCTAGATATTATGTTTTGTTTGTGGATGACTACAGCAGAATGGCTTTCATTTATTTCATGAGAACTAAGAATGAGGTTTTTAAGTTTTTCAAAGAATTCCAGTCCATGGTTGAAAAACAGAAAGACAGGAAAATTAAAGTTTTAAGGACAGACAATGGCGGTGAGTTCTGCAGTCAAGACTTTGAGAGATATTTAAAGCATCAAGGAATAATACATCAGAAAACTAATGTTTACACACCTCAACAAAATGGCTTGAGTGAAAGGATGAACAGATCATTAGTAGAAAAAGCTAGATGTTTGATCTTTGACGCAGGTTTAGACAAAAAGTTCTGGGCAGAGGCTGTCAATACCGCAGTTTATTTGAGAAATAGATCAGTGGTTACTGGACTAAATGATAAGACTCCATACGAAGTCTGGACAGGTAAGAAGCCTGATTTGAGTCATATCCGAATCTTTGGAAGTAAAGTAATGATGCACATTCCAAAAGAGAAACGCTTAAAGTGGGATAGGAAGGCTAAAGAACTTGTGTTAGTTGGCTATGCTGATCATGTCAAGGGTTATAGGGTTTATGATCCAGAGAATAACTCAGTGATGACAAGCAGAGATATCATCATAATGGAAACTCCAACTGAAAACACAGTAAATATTCCTGTTGAATGCAAAGCTGAGAAAAACAAACTGGAAGATAAAGAACATACATATTCAGATATAGAAACTGATGTTGAATATGAAGATAAAGATATTACATATGTTCCAGAAGCTTCTTCGGTGAGTAATTCTGATGATAGTTCCTTTGACACAGCATCGGAACCAGATATTTCATCAGTGAATTTAGACAATCAAGAAACTTTGTCCAAGCGAGTAAGAAAAAAACCTGATCGTTATGGCTATAATAATTTATGTATTACAGAGCTCGAAGATGACAGTGATAAGGATGTAACACTTGAGGATGCTCTACATGGACCAGAGAGTAAATTTTGGAGAGCAAGCATGGACGATGAATTAGAATCATTTAGGAAGAATGATGCATGGGAACTAGTGGATCGACCTCAAGGTTCGACTATAGTGCAGTGTAAGTGGGTATTTAAAAAGAAGTACGATAGTGAGAATAATGTGAGATACCGGGCGAGGCTAGTAGCAAAAGGTTTTTCGCAGAAAGCTGGTGTAGATTTTCATGAAACTTTTTCTCCCGTACTTAGATACTCATCATTGAGGTTACTATTTTCTTTAGCAGTTCAATACAGTTTCGATATACGTCATCTTGATGTTACGACAGCTTTTTTAAATGGTTTTTTAGATGAAACTGTGTATATGCAAAAACCTGTAACTTATAAAGCTAGTACTGATGATAACAAAGTATTGAAACTTAAACGTGCCATCTATGGACTTAAGCAATCGTCTCGTGCTTGGTATCAGAGAGTTAATGATCATCTGATCAATTTAGGTTATCATAAATCTAAGTATGAACCTTGTTTGTTTACAAAATATGAAGGAAATGTTAAACTCATTATAGCTTTATTTGTTGATGATTTTTTTGTATTTTCAAACAGTAGCATGGCAACAAATAAATTAATTGTTGAGTTAAGTTGTAAGTTTCAGATTAAAGACTTAGGTCAGATAAATAGTTATTTGTTATGCAAGGCTGCAAAGTTGATTTTTGGCGCGAGTACTTGAATTGAAAACTGAGCGAGCGAAGGATTCTAAGATTGAACCGCGAGAGAAACGAGCGGTTCAAATATAGAATCCTGAGCGATGCGAAGTTTTCAAAGGTACGAGACGCAGAAAAACTTTGCTGCCGAGTGCAACACACAACTTTTCACCTCACACAGCGAGGAAATGAAGTGGGGGCATTGACCTATACAGGGGGCGGCTCGCCTGGCAGTGTAGAAAACAATTGAATACAAGACGTGTTCGAATTTTAAACAACACTTTGTGCTCTAGAGCACAAAATGGAGTTTTGCGCTCAGATTTTGAATGAGAAATAGAATCTTTCCGAGCGGGTGAGGTGAAAAAAATGTTTAGGTCTTAGAGTTAACATGTGTAATAATGTAATAACAGTTGATCAAGAGCAATATGTAGAAAGTTTGTTAAAAACATTTAACATGTCGCATTGTAAGTCTGCAGAAACGCCTATGGAGATTAATATAAGATTAGAAAAGTCTCAGAATGGTTGTTGTGATAATAATTATCCATATAGACAATTAATAGGTAGTTTGATGTACTTGGCAGTCTTAACTAGACCAGATATTGCATTTAGCGTTAATTACCTAAGTCAATTTAATAACTCATATGATGAAACTCACTGGAAACATCTGAAAAGGATTTTAAGATATTTAAAGGGTACTAAAAGTTATGGTCTTGTATTTTGCAAAGATAAGCCCTATATAGAGGGTTATGTAGATGCAGACTGGGGTTCAGATATAAATGATAGAAAATCTTTTTCTAGGTTTTGTTTCAAAATGTCCAATACTGTTATTTCTTTTGAATGTAGAAAACAAAGAAATGTAGCATTATCTTCGACTGAGGCAGAATATATAGCTTTGTCAGAAGCTAGTAAAGAAGCTATATATCTGAAACGTTTATTGTTTGAAATATTAGGTATTTCAGAACCTATTATTTTGTTTAATGATTGCCAAAGTGCACAGAAACTAGTTTTGAATCCAGTATTTCATAGGAGATCAAAACACATTGACATAAGGTATCATTTCATTAGAGAGGCTGTAGCAAATAAGCTTGTTAAAATTGATTATCTGGAAACAGCTGAAATGCCAGCAGATATTTTAACAAAAAGCTTAGGATCTGCTAAGCATAAATATTTTACAGAGAAGCTTGGTATTTTGCCTGTCTCTAAGTAATTTAATTAGCTCGGTTTAGATTATTGTTTAATTTTGTTAAGCGGAGGTGTTGATATTATAACAAAATTATAGTTTGTCTATGTACCTAAGCTATGGTTAGCTAATTAAATGTCAGTATATTTTAACTGCCAAACTGCGTATAATTTATCAATCTTGCCTACTTACCACTTTTAGTATTTAGCTTTACGTTTTATCTTCGCCAGGAAGTATCTTTAACTTGGTAAAATCATCAAATGAGTCCCCACCCCGGGCAGGGCGGGAGGGACTGTCAGACTTGTACTGACTAAAATCCACGGTGTCCTTCAATAGCCCTTTATGTTCCGGGGTCACGGTGAGGAAATAAAATCCCGCGACCCCGACAGGCTTTGGCCCTCTGAGAGGGGGCCCCGTCATTATGCTGACGCTATTTGAGGCTCGTGTGGGACACAACGCGCCGTCGACCCGGGCATGATCCATGGTCGGACAGCGAGTTGCCCTTTACTCGCTGTCCGCATGCCCGCGCCTACGGTGGCCGGAGATCGTCTGCCGACGTCCGACGCCGCGGGCGTCTCTGCGTGGTTTTAAAAAAAATAACCACGAAGAGGTCGTGGTAACCTAGGTGTAACCGCACTTCCGACTTTAAGCGTAACATATCTATAACATCTTGCCTACTTATCACTTTTAGTATTTAGCTTTACGTTTTTTCTTCGCCAGGAAGTATCACTTGGCGATATAATATGTTACATCTTACATGAGACAGTCCGATGCTCATTGCATTTCCTAAGTCATATGTTAAGAAAACGATTGCTGCCGGCTAACTGATGTGTGAGCTGCAAGCTTTTCCTACTATGTAACACTCGGTTTTAGGTTTTTCTTAACATTTCACGTTGTTGCAATAAAATATAGCTTACTAAAACGTACCAAGTATATGCCATTTCTCATTTTTTTTTTTTAAAGTAAACACAGCCTCTCAATTACATGAAGAGAAATTAGGGCAATAATAACAAGCAGATTCAGAAATCATGGTAGAAGAGTTTATTTGACTACTTAGTATCTAATTGGCCGACGGATAAGACTTTCCAACATTTTTAACTACCACTATAAGCACATACGACATTTTTACCCAATAGCGGGGAAACTCAATAGAGCAATTAATGTTTTTGATTGGTATGTATTATTTTCTTTTGAAACCAGAATGATCAGCCAAAAGAAAACTGTAGAGGAAACCTACAAATACTAATATTATCATGATATGAAAAACTAAAATTTTATCAGCCTTAAGTAATTTAGTCACATTAGAAAAAATAGTTGTCAAGACAAAATCAGGTCAAAAATCCTTTTATTCTAGCCACTTTTTCCAGCCAGCATTTCTCCTAAAGGTCTAACAAAGCCAAATGATTCACAAAACACACAACGGAGAGGTCAATATCACACATTGCAAACAAAGCAATGTGGCTTGCTTTAGCCAAACAGATCTGTATTTATTTAAAGAAGTAATGGCTTATTTGTTTTACGTCTGCAAAGACTGGTTGCTGTACAATTCGCTCATTTGAGAATGCAGATGCAAGGAGGAATCCGGCAATTGACCCGGAGAATCTCACGAGGAAGCGGATAAAGAAGACCAAATGCTCTTTATGTTTGATGCCAATATTCGTGGTGCTCCTTTCTTGAAAGGGATGAACAAGCGCAAGCAATTAGGAGTCGGTCTTAGAAATCATGAATCGAGATTTCGAACCAGTCTTTGCAATATTGTAAACCTCTGGGTTCTTAATGAGAACCCCTATCTGAAGCTTTTGCAAAGCTCTTCCAAATTGCTGCACATAAAAGGAGATTTGTGGAGACTGCCCGAGTGACCTATTTTTTTGTTTTCGGGGTGAAAACAATGAGTGTGGGAGTAAAACACCCCGGATGCAAAAATGTGAGGAGGCTGTTCAAGTGACCCAATTATCCCAAAACCCAACAATAACAAAACCTGCCTATTGAACAGGCCACTCCTTTACAGAAGGCGGTCTAAACCACAACTGCATAGCACTTAAAAGCTCCGTAGCAAGCCGTGCTACTTTCACTTTCGGTGTTCCACATTCGCGGCCCGGTCATTCCGCTAAGCCGGCGTTGCATGATTGCATCAGGTATTATGTCATTGGAATTTCGTATGCTGGAGCATTTTTGTTTACTACAAGTTTATGAAGGACGAATGGGCAGCTGGGAAAGGCTCCACAGCCTCTAGTATTGTGGAGAATGCTAATGTGGACCCTATTCCATCTAAAAGTGACACTGTGTGGATTTAGTCCGGAGTCTGACAGACACCTGACGGTAAAGGACATCCACTGAGTATTTCGACAAGAAAAAAAGGCTCACAATTTCGGAATCAGGAAGAAATGGTTTTTAAAAACATTATCATTATTAAATTGTTTGCTAATCCACTATGGATGTTACTTATCCGAAATAAAGAGTATTTTATTTTATTTATTATTTATGCACGGCTTTTTGGTCTTCCAGGCCAAAACTGTGGAGTACGTAGAGCTTATTTTTCCAGTAGAATTCTCTTCAATTTCTCAATCATGTCACATGTCTGGGCTCTTTGAATTGGTATCCATCGGTATAGCAACTGGTTATATTATAAAATAATAAGTTTACCTATGACGTATGATAATGTGACTGCTTATTAGATAATCATACTAATTTTTTAGCAACACATTGGGCTACTCCCACGCGCAATTTTTCCCTTATGTCAATTTCACCAGTTTATAAAATACTAGCTTCTGCCAGCGACTTCGTACGCGGATCCTGTTGCTTATGCCAGCGACAATAGGGTCGTCAAAATCGAAGATCTGAAACGTCTGATGTCGAATTCTTAGGGGGACGGGAAAACAACGGGACGCGCATGACGATTCCAGAGGTTCCAGATCTTTTATTTTTGTAAGTCAACAGGAAATGCCCATCAGACTAAACAACTCTTGCTAAGACGTCGTTACTGTATATTATGTTATAGTGTAGCTAGTCTCTTGGGATTCCACATCAGATGTTCCAGATCTTCAGTTTTTATACGACAACAGGGAGTGCTCATCAGGCTGAACAACTCTTGCTAAGACGTCATTACTGTATATGTAATAGTGTAGCTGGGCTCTTGGAGTTCCACATCAGGTGTTCCATATCTTCAAATTTATTTTCTCAGCAGAAAATGGTCATCACGTGGAACAATTTTTGCTACGGCGCTATTTTTGTATCTCTTATAGTTTAGCTGATCTATTGCAGTTCTGCATCAGGTGTTCAAGTTTCCAATATAAATTATAGCCTATATGTTGCCCAGACTTAATAGCTATACAACAAAAAAAAACAACAATCAAATCCGTCTAGGAGTTCCGAAGATTAGCGTGTATAGAGTAATTTCTCCCGTTTTCTTAACATTTCCTTCACTGCTCTGCTCCTATTGATTTTAGCGTGATGAAAAGTATACTATAACCAGCGCAGGAGTATGACAAATAATTGTGCCAAGTTTCGTCAAAATCCGTCGAGTAGTTTTTGTTTCTATAACGGTTATACAGACAGACAGACAGACAGACAATAATTTTATTAATTGCATTTTTGGCATCAGTATCGATCCCTTATTACCCCCTGATAGTTATTTTGGAAATATATTTCATGTACAGAATTGACCTCTCTACAGATTTATTATAAGTATAGATAGATTAATGAATTTTTCATATCGGTCCAAGCGTGTTTGAGTTGGGGTGCTAAGACAGGAAATCTCCACGTGCGCCCGTGGACTGGAGTTCCCTCTCGGATACGTCCGGGGGAAGACCAGTTTTTTGGGCCGGTGCACCCTGGGATGCGGGCAAAAACTCTTCCTTAGGCGCTGTGTGCCTAAGGGGTCTCTTTGCCCGTATGCGAATAGCCTGTCTGGTGGACACTCCAACGCGTGTCCGTCTGAATAGCAGAGGGCACAGCGGCGGAGCGGGCTTGCGGACGGTGAGTAATGGGTAAGCTCGCCGTCCGACCAAGGACCAAGCCCGGGTCGGTGGCGCATCGTGTTTCATGCGTCACCGACGGGGCCCCCTATGGGGCCAAATGTCTGCTGGGGTCTCGGAATTTTCTTAATCCAGGATACCGTGGCCCCAGAACGTAAAGGGCATCCGAAGGAACACGGGTTGATTTTAGTCAGTAAGAGTCTGACAGTCCCTTCCGCCCCACCCAGGGCGAGAGGACTCATTTGATGATATTGCCACCCAAATTGGTGAAAAAGCATAAAAAAATTAACTACGTAATTTCTCCCGTATGTGGGTGCGTTTACAAACATTTAAAGTCACATACACAAACACCCAGACCCAAGGAGGAGGCGGGCCGCTTGAGGGAGAGGATACCGTCTTCCCTCCGCCCGAGACGCAGTGGTAGACGCCCACGGCGACGGATGTCGCGGGACGATCTCCGGCCACCGTAGGCGCGGGCATGCGGGCGGCGAGTAAAGGGCAACTCGCTGTCCGACCATGGACCATGCCCGGGTCGACGGCGCGTTGTGTCCCACGCGCGCCTCAAGGAGCGTCAGCATAATGACGGGGCCCCCCTATAGAGGGCCACAGTCCTGCCGGGGTTGCGGGACATACGTATACCTACCGCGACTCCGGCACACAAAGGGCTACCGAAGGACACCGTGGATTTTAGTCAGTACAAGTCTGACAGTCCCTCCCGCCCTGCCCGGGGTGGGAGGACTCATTTGATAATTTTGCCACGTAAAAAAAAAAAACACCCAGACCCAGAACAACTATTTGTGTACACGCTGCACAGCAATCAATTTCTTTCAACCGAAATACACCGAAATTTTTATTTACCAGCAAAGTTACAGTTAAAAAGAGGAAGATGTAACAAAAATTAAGTAAGTATATACGCCGTGAGCGGTAGACTGTGACAAACAGATGGACAGTCATGATTATGTTATTCTAAATGCGGTGTGAAATAATTGAGAGGAGCACCTTCGTATGTTAGTAGATATCCGGCTTAGGACGTGTGGGAGGGATCCGATTGATATTTTTTTAATGATACACGATACAAGATATACGACATGTGAATTCAATTATGATCAATCCGTATAAGAAATTTATCATTTCTAATCAGTTTTAGTTCCAAATGCCATGGCCCAACTCTTTTCAACATAACCGAAGCCAGTACCAACGGTACCGACGCCGTGGGTGAGTTCTGGTCAAATCGAGTGTGACTACATTATTTTGTATGAGATTATGGGAATAAACACGACGAAGAAAATGTTTTAGCGGTATTTCACGTAGGTTTAGCTTTTAAGATTTAATTTTTACTTCTAAGTTAATTTTTATGTTTTTAACCGACTTCAAAAAAAATAACCGACTTCAAAAAAAAAAAGTAGGTTCTCAGTTCGACCTGTATGTATGTATGTATGTATGTTTGTCCGCGATTATCTCGCGTTTGGCTGAACGGATTTTGATGCAGTTTTCAGGAAAGTGTTCATTACATTCTGGAGAAGGTTATAGTATATAACACTAATAGATATCCCGTGACGTTGCCCGCGTGGATCCGTTTTGCTTACTTGGATCGTAGATTTTCAGGGACGATTGCATGTTTGTCCGCAATTATCTCGCGTTTGGCTGAACCGATTTTGATGCAGTTTTCAGGAAAGTGTTCATTACATTCTGGAGAAGGTTTTAGTATATAACACTAATAGATATCCCGCGACGTTGCCCGCGTGGATCCGTTTTGCTTACTTGGATCGTAGATTTTCAGGGACGATTGCATGTTTGTCCGCAATTATCTCGCGTTTGGCTGAACCGATTTTGATGCAGTTTTCAGAAAAGTGTTTGTTACACTCTGGGGAAGGTTTTAATATATAACAATTAACAATAATGGATTCCTCGTGAAGTTGCTCACATAGATCCGTTTTTCTTAATAGGATTGTAGATTTTCAAAGACACAGATTTTATGAAGATTTTTGAAGATTATGACAACTAAAAAGGGAAAAATAAAAAACTTTTTGAAAAAAAAGGGAACCGACTTCAAAACCAAACACAAAAAACAATAAAATAACTTTTCTTTCGGAAGTATAGATAGTAAAAAAGTAGATATAAATGTCAATGAAATAAAAAAAAACAAAGCCACCGACGGTTCCCTTTTTTTCAAAAAGTTTTTTTTATTAATATAAAACATGCAACCAGAATGTATTTGTTGTAGCGATTTAGAAGTGTGACACAATGCCGATCAGCTGCAAAAAAATATTATATTTAAATAAAAATATTTATACTTATGCTATACTATCATATGTATTTTTTATGCATTTTTATGGCTATTCACATAAAATTTGCATACCTACCGCTCAAAGCTAATTAAAAATTTTGCAATAGTATTGCAATAGTTATGTTTAAAACATGAACTTCATCAATGGCCATTAAAATTGACTCCGGGTCCTGTTCTACACGTATGAAAAGGTTTTATTCAACTGATTTAGACCTCAATGCGAGAATAAACACCTTTAGTTCTGCTTTACCAATAGTTTTATGGAATCATTGTAGTCATCATAATGAACAGCTTTTGCTCCATCATCCTCATCATCATCATATCAACCGTAGGACGTCCACTACTGAACATAGGTCTCCTCCATGTCTAACAGGACCGGTTGGAATCGATCTGTCCACCTCATAGTTCGATGTCCTACGCTGTGCTTGCTTCCATTCTGTCTTCCCCATTCAAGAACCTTTTTTTTATCTTGGTAAAGACATCAAATGAGTTCCCCACCTAGGGCAGTGCAGAAGGGACTGTCAGACTTGTACTGATTAAAATCCACGGTGTCCTTCAATAGCCGTTTACGTTCCGGGATTACGGTAGCTCGTTATTCCCGCGACCCCGGCGGGCTTTGGCCCTCTAAGCGGACCCCATCATTTCATTCGCGAGCCTTACTTCCCCATTGGTCATCCATTTTGCGTGCTTTCCATTTAGATACCACAATGTCTTCAAGAAGACACCAGCAGTATCTACTAAGTAATCCTTACTAGAACTTAAAAAAAATGTTAGAGAAGAAGACAGAATGAAATATAGATTATGTTGTTTTCAAAAATATACGTAACACTATCGGATATGATTTTACGCAGATTCACAATAGAAATTATCGACTTTCCTCTGAAGATTGTGCGGAACCTCTATAATACAGGTTGTTGCACATCAGAAATTCAAAATCCGTGATCATGTCGCTTTTTTTTTTTTTAGGGTGGTAAAATCATCAAATGAGTCCTCCAACCCCGGGCAGGGCGGGAGGGACTGTCAGACTTCTACTGACTAAAATCCACGGTGTCCTTCATAGCCTGTTATGTTCCGGGGTTACGGTGAGGGAATAATCCCGCGACCCCGGCAGGCTTTGGCCCTCTGAGAGGGGGGCCCCGTCATTATGCTGACGCTCTTTGAGGCGCGCGTGGGACACAACGCGCCGTCGACCCGGGCATGGTCCTTGGTCGGGCAGCGAGTTGCCCTTTACTCGCTGCCCGCATGCCCGCGCCTACGGTGGCCGGAGATCATCAAGCGACGTCCGTCGCCGTGGGCGCCTACCACTGCGGCTGGGGCGGAGGGAGGACGCTGTCCTCTCTCGCTCGCGGCCTGCCTCCTCCTTCACGAGCATTACTGCCTCGCAGAAGGAGCTGACCGCTTCCCACTCCGTCTCGCCCCGCAGCATGGCCGCAACCAATGCCGGGCGCGAGAGTGATCATGTCGCTTGCTAGTGCCGAAATATCGGAAACTCAAAACAAATAATGAACATGGAAAATATTTCCTACCTGCTGGTGATGTATTGATAGTGTTGGTGACCATGTCACTCCACTTATCAAGTAGGTACAGAACAAATGACAGACTTCAAACCTACTGTCAAATCTGTTATCGCCCTGAGATTGTTTTCTGGTTATTTGATAACCAACAATACATTCGTAAACTGAGAGTGACCACGACAGTAATCTTAATATATATAAATCTCGTGTCACAATGTTTGTCCTCAATGGACTCCTAAACCACTTAACCGATTATAATAAAATTCGCACACCATGTGCAGTTCGATCCAACTTGAGAGATAGGATAGTTTAAATCTCAAATTATAGTCGCAATTTTAATAATATTATAAAGATTGCACCCGTGCGGAGCCGGGGCGGGTCGCTAGTTGTTTATAATGCACAAAGAGCTAAGAGAGCGCGATATTAGGCATCGGCGCTGAAAGATCAAGTCTGCAATTCAGAAATCAAGCATAAAACTAAAGACTAGGATGTCGTGATACATTTGGAATGGATTAGTGACGGCAGGTGGAATAGAGTACTGAATACTGAATTGTATTTGAAGAAGTGATAGCACACCAACAGCCAGATGGGTAGATGCTATTCAAAGTTGCTAGTTAAACCTGGTTAAGCCTTGCGCTGGTCATGCAAATGTGGCACTAAAAGCACAAAGACATTATGGTATATAATGTCTTTGTCCTTTTAGTGCCATATTTGCATCCGATGAGTGGAAAAGAAGTGCGAATGATGATCACTATTAAAAACAGAAATCAAGCTCAGATAGAAATACATGTTTCTCTTGAACTATATATCATTATTTCAATTTCGCACCCTGTATAACAGTAAAGAAAAAAAATATTCATAGAATACAGTCATGAAACCATTACATCAGCGTCCATTTAGGCATACATCGAACAATTGTGCATGGTTGCAAACGACAACCAGACATGCGAACATTCGACAACCGTCGGGAAAGTTGTGGGAACAACGCGTGGTTGATACAAATATTATTATGTAGGGTTTCATAACTCGCGGAAGTTAACGATTGCAGTGCGTTTAATTGGGTGATGTAATTGTCCTAAATGATTTTATTTAATAAACTTGAAATGCCGTGAATTTGTGGCTGAGCGAACAACTGCTTTAAACAATGAATCGCAGGTTCGATACCCGCATGGAACAAATATTTGTATGGCCTACAAGTATTTGTTTCGGGTCTGGGTGTTATGGTATGTAAGAGGCAACCATAACACAGGATAAATTACTACTGGCTAGTGCGACATAACGTTAAAAAAAGGCAATGAAGAACGAAATTTTTAATGATAATGTTTTACGACAAGTTAATATTTACAACATGATTTGAGCTTTTATTGTAGGGCTCTTCCCTAGCTTTATAAAAATAGAGGGCTATCAATTTTATTATTTTTCCATCACAAAAAAATACAACACAGAGTTATCTCCTTGCTTCGAAGAAAAGATTCAAAGGAGTCGGTCCATGTAGAATAAATAAAGCTTAATTTGTAACATTCAATGATGTCAGTTAACCACAATGTCTTATTGCGGTTAGTTATAAGCTACTTATCTAATTTCTGTATTTCTTGTTCTTGGCGATGTCTACCACACCGACAATATGCCCAATATGCAGTGAAAAAATTATTCGTTTAAAAATTTCAACCTAGAGAATACAATAGTATTGCGAATTCCTGATTCCGATCTTTGTCTGCAACCAATCAAATGCCTCATTTGCCAATCTGTGCCTTTTAAATGTCCAATAACAAGCAGCCGTCAAAGAACGCATAACAGGATTAGGATTGCGATTAATTAATTCATTTAGGAGAGATTTAGTGCAATTCTATTGGTTAGTATTTCTCCGATCCGCTCCTGTGGACAGTCAGGCTTTAGTGGCAGCCACAAAGTAACTGCCTGTCGAGGAGAGAGAGGTACCGTGGCCGTGAAACGCAAAGGACAACCGAAGAATAAGGTTGATTGCTGGAGAGTCCTTTCCGCTTCCTCCAACACAGTCTTGTAAAATCATCGAAGGCGGCCTTCTTCGATGGTTTTACAAGACAAAAAAAATCAGTCTTCAAAAATACAGCTTTGTTTACGAGACCAATAAATTCAAATTGTTAAAAAAATGTATTTCTTAATCGAGTATCTCGTAATGCTAAGGCCACACTAAGGGTAAAAAAGCTGTTAATGATCGTGATAATTAACGTTAATACGAACAACCGTTTGTGTGGACCACGCTTAAGAAAATACTTGAAACAAGCGGCAGGCAGGCAGCGGTGACCTGTTACATAGCAAGTGACCTTTCTATGCGGAAATTATACTGCGGTAAGTTGTTCCTTACCGGTATCAAAGTAACACTGTATTATATGGAATAGTCCACCTGGTTTTTATTATATATACGTGATACAAACGTTGGACGTCATTCGATTTACGTTTTTTAAAGTATTTTTCTCAGGATAAGGCCGGACGTACATCAATTTTCCTGATTCGGTTTCCTGATCCGTTTTTTATCCGAACACAGTGAATTCATACAAATGTGTGTGCAATTGCATGTCACACACGTGCGATAACTTCCCGTACAGATTTCGAAAAACGGATCAGGAAACCGAATCAGGAAAACTGATTTAAGTGGCCGGCCTAAGGGCGGTTCCGCACTATGTCCGATCCGAACCCGTGAAAAAATTGGTCTTGAAATCACGGACCGAATTCGGATATTGCTTACGCACTACTCCCATCTCTGATACAAATCCAAGCAATTTAGGAGCCATCTTTTGGAATCAAATTGACGCTTCACGTCACCCAGCCGCATATCGCACGTCGCGCTGCCTCTCTGCTCGTCCGTAGCTCGGATTCAACTCGGACGCAATGCACGAGCGTTCATACAAATAATACTATGGCTACTTTGGTCCGTCCAAAATCTTATCCGAAATGGAGATTCTATAATGAGGGAAAGAAATCGGATGACGGAGATCGGATCTAGTACGTAAATTACCATAGAAATAGTTCTACGGCTACGACGGACCGTATTTTCACGGGTTCGGATCGGAAATAGTGCGAAACCGCTCTAAAGGTACACTATAGTCTTTTTTTTAACGATAACGATGTGGTCGACGGTGAAGCACGCTTGCCTAGAAGTAACCTGTTCACTCTTGACTTGAAGACCCCGAAGGATATAGCTATCAGGCAACACAGACCCCGGTAGGGAATTTGGCGGGAAGGGACTAAAATCCACGGTGTTCCTTCAATGGCCCTTTACATCCCAGGGTCGCGGGTACCTGATGATGATGTCCCGCGACCCAGGCAGGCTTTGGCCCTCTAATGGCTCTTTATATTCCAGGGGCTCGGTTACCAGCTAATACGCTGTAGGCTTAATAGTGACTTTGGCATTGTATACTCATACATGCAGTAGTACTATCCAAAGTGAAGTGATACAAAAAAACCGAATCTTTGGGCACGGAAAATAACGTTACCGTTTCTGACGTGACTAATGGTAAATGTTTTTGTTGCATTTACCTTATAACGGTATACTTTTTGTCGCGCTCACTCCAATTCACTCCAACAGGAGTGTGAGTGAAAAGGGGTATGCGAAATTCTTCAAGATCTTTGTTTTAAGAAAAAGAGTTTTCAAAAATATATCGAATAAGTTTTGCCAGGCGATGTTTTAAATTTTGATAGTGATGAAAGAAATTTTTCGAACTATAGTTTTCAATTGCTTCGAATAATATATTATCTTAGAGTCATGGGGCCATAATCCTGGTACCCTTATGAATAAAATGTGGAAGTGAATTTTTCTTTTACGAACTTTAGAACTTTTAAATGTTTATATTTTATTTCATTACTAGGAAGTTATATGAGTGTGTGTGTGTATGATGGGAGTGTGTGTGTGTGTGCGTCACAAGAGAGTGTGTGTGTATGACCAGTGTGTGTTAAAGAAACTTACCTGATTGTGAAATGGTAGCATCATCGCGTTCAGTCTGCGTCAGGCCCATGGCTGGTCGCGCGCAAGCTTCATCACTGCAACAACAATTTCATTTAGAACTCTTTTACCTGACTGCACGACGCAAAGGAGGGTAATGTGTTTATTATCATAACATCTTCAGTAAAATAACGCAAACCAATTGCCAACCGGGCAGAAATTCAGGTTTCGCGTTTACTACTGAAAAAAAACCCAATTATGATTTGCTCGATTTGGGTATTGAATCTAAGATCTCATTTTTCTGCAGTCGTGAGTCGCGCTAACAACCACTAAACCACAGAGGCATTTGTCAGAGATATTATCATCTTTCGTTACGGTTACGCTTTGGCCCTGTGCTTGCAAGCGCATTTTTTTTAAGAACGTTACTTTTTACTAGGATTTCTCGTATTATAGTGTATATATCTAAGCGCACGGCAGTGCGCAGGGCAAGTTCCAGCAGAAGGCCGCGCGCATGCCGTGCGCTATTTACACGAACCGTTTCGACTCACTTTTGACCCCCCTGTAGCTCAGTGCCTATTGTAAGTCATCATCATCAGCCTATAATGTTCCCACTGCTGGGACACAGGCCTCCTCTCTGTGAGAGGGAGTGGGCCATAATCCACCACGCGGGCCCAGTGCGGGTTGGTGGATGTCACATGTCTTCGAATTTTTGGTTCTAGGACATGCCATATTGTAAGTACAGAGATAAAATTGTACCTACGTAATTATATACTAGTACCAAAGCAGTATGCCAAATTTCCAGTATAGCTTCAGTAGATCCTGAAATATGACCCTGTGAATATAGCTAATTTTGGCACTTACTGACTCACTGATTCACTGACCAGTAATCAAAACCTTAAGGGCACTTCCAGGTCCTAGCAATTTGGCACACAGGTAGTGTGCTATGTGTAAATAACTAAAAAAATAAGAAATGTAAAAAATTGGTCAAGCGTGAGTTGGCTTATTTGAATATCGATTTTTTAATAAAAATATTGATGAATCAGTGATACAATGAAAATATGATGAGGGGGAAGGAGGGGAGAGGGGAAGGAGAGGGGGAGGAGAGGGAGAAAAGGTGGCAGGAGAGGGGCGTGGGGAAGAAAGGGGCGTGGGGAGGAGAGGGGAGGAATATAAAATGTTGTATTATTATTTATTACATGCACACATAAAGTTGAAATAAAATCAAAGGAACTTGGCAAGTTCCATAGATTGGATTTCAACCCTTTTTTAGGCGAACTTGCCCCCCTTTTAACAGGTATGTTTTTTAGGGATCTCATATACACAAATAGCCAGACCTGGAATAAAATATTTTTTCCGTGCGGAAAACGAACCAGAGACACGTAACGCAACAGTATACTGCGACAACCGAAATCAGAAACACCGAGTTTTTCAGCTAGTAACTATTACCAATACATAGATGCAGACATAAGATACAAGATAAAATACCGATGTGTGGTCTAACTGTGGTTAATGCGCCATTTCGCACGGATTAATGTCTATCTATCACGTAAGAAGAGCTCACGCTAACATGCTCCGTTAATTCGTTACGATTTTGTGAAGTAAGACTAGTTATGATGGCACAATCCAGTGGGTTGTCAATTAGTCGATTTTACGCCCGAAATTAATATTATTATAATGTATATCTCAATTAAAATCCTGATCTTGATTCCAATTGCCTGTAATTACTAATTGGTAAAAGACTCGTAATAGTTTCGTTTACATAAAGATCGGGATCAATATTGCAATTAGTGATGGGCGGAGGATAAATACTCAGAAGATAAATACTCGAGTATTTATCCGAAACGGATAAATACTCGTTTTTTATCGTTTTTATCGGATATTTACTCAAAATGATGGATATTTATATTTTTTGCGAATAAAATGGTTAGTTTTACAAATTTAATGACAAGTATTGTTACTTGGGCTTTCCAAAAATGATATTATTGTATTATTAGGTCTCAGAAGTCTCTCCAGTCAAGGAGAAGCAATTTGTTTCTCACTGCAGCCTAACTCGGCCTCATTTTATAGGCAGTTTATCTTGTTTGCGTATCTTGGATCTGTAGATATCCTGTTTGGCTTCTGCCAAACGTGCATGTGAGTGCATTGACTGACTGACGAGGCCCCCATGGTGGGCCAAACGCCTGGCGGGGTTGCGAGACTGTCTAAACAGGTAACAGTGACCTTGAAACGTACGCCATTGAAGAAACACCGTGAATTTTAGTCAGTACAAGTCTGGACGACTCATTTGACAGTTTATCCTCGTAAAAAAAAGGGCTTTGGCTGAGGAAGCAATCGCTCAGGGTGAGGACATCTTGGCAGTGTCTCTCGTCATGACGAACGTCTTCCAGACTTTGCCCTAGAGTTCAATTAAGGAAGCGCTCCGCTATTATAAAGTTTCGAATTCAAACCATCTACGGTGCACCGTCGCATTTGGAACCTGGCACACTGTTTCTGCTTGACCGAGCGCTACGTGGTACAATCCTCCATGGTATCGACGTTGTCTGCTACGCCGATGACATGTTTGACTGTAAAATAAATATATTTTCTTTCTTCTTAACGAAGTGGGGAGGACGTACCGTGACTAGTCACTACTGATAACTGCCTGCAGGGCAGGGGTTGAATAGGTCCTGCCACAGACACGGCAATTAGGCCTTGAGATGACGTCAACTAGGCCAAAGCCCTATGTTAGGTAGGGTTGAAAACAAGTTTTGTTGACATGTTTTTTAATAGGTAAACCGTTTAATATGAAAAAATAGATCAAATCTCGGAGTAAGACCCGGTGTCGAATACGGTTAGACTCAGTAAGACTTGTTTAGACTCAGTCATACTCGGGCAGACTCGGGCAGACTCGGTAAGACTCGGTCAGACTTAGTAAGACTCGGTAAGATTCTAAGATTCGGTAAGACTCGGTTAGACTCGGTCAGATTCAGAATCAGATTCGGTCAGCCTTGGTAGGACTTAGTCAGACTCGGAATCATACTCACTAAGACTCCGTAAGACTCGATAAGACACGGTCGGACTTGGTAAGACTCGGTCAGAATCGGTCAGACTTAGTTAGGATCGGAGTCAGACTTGGTAAAACTCGATCAGACTCGGAATCATATTCGTTAAGACTCCGTAAGACTCGGTCAGACTCAGTAAGAATCGGTCAGAGTCAGTCAGACTCGTTCAGACTCGAAATCATACTCGCTACGACTCCGTAAGACTCGGTAAGACTGGGTCAGACTTGTTCGAACTCGGAGTCATGCTCGTTAAGACTCCGTAAGACTCGTTCAGACTCAGTAAGAATCGGTAAGAGTCAGTCAGACTCGTCCAGACTCGAAATCATACTCGCTACGACTCCGTCAGACTCGGTCAGACTTGTTCGAACTTGGAGTCATGCTCGTTAAGACTCCGTAAGACTGGGTCAGACTCAGTAAGACGGTCAGAGTCAGTCATCTCGACTCGTTCAGACTCAAAATCATACTCGCTAAGACTCAGTAAGAATCAGTCGGACTCAGTCACACTCGGTCAGACTCGAAATCATACTCGCTAAGACTCCGTAAGACTGGGTAAGACTTTATAAGACTCGGTCAAACTTGTTCGAACTCGATGTCATGCTCGTTAAGACTCCGTAAGACTGGGTCAGACTCAGTAAGACGGTCAGAGTCAGTCATCTCGACTCGTTCAGACTCGAAATCATACTCGCTAAGACTCAGTAAGAATCAGTCGGACTCAGTCACACTCGGTCAGACTCGAAATCATACTCGCTAAGACTCCGTAAGACTCGGTAAGACTTTATAAGTCTCGGTCAAACTTGTTCGAACTCGAAATCATGCTGCTCGTTAAGACTCCGTAAAACTCGTTAAGACTCAGTCATACTCGATATTAGGTTCGGTCAGACTCAGACTCGGAGTCAGACTCCATCAGAATCGGAGTCAGTCTGAGTGTCTGACGGTTACACTCAGGTAGACTCGGTTAGTTTTGATCAGACAAATGTGTGGTCGCGTGTCCGCTTCAGTCCTACTTCATAATTAATTAGAAACTGAAAATTATGTTATATTTAAGTTTTGATTAAAAAAAAGAAAACAACGAATTATGAAAAAACGTGAATATTTCCTCCTTTTTTCAACGCGTATAGTAATTGTAATTATTAAAGTGATTAAAAAAGTACGTTTGTAACATACTTTTTTATACGTATCTATATTTACAGATTTTCATGTATTTCAATCATTTTTCTTGTAAAAATAACAAAATTTACGATGAACAATGTAACTTACACTGTAAGTAGTATTTATCCACTGTTTTGGATAAAAACTCGAGTAAAAATGGAAATTTATTGAGTATTTATCCATTTTGAGTATTTATCCGGATAAAAACCCATCACTAATTGCAATCAAGATGATGATTAGACAAATAGATGCTTTTGGAAAGATATAACGGCTAGTTGCGGCTTCGTAATTCATATTATACTCATTACGGTCCCAGTATTAGCAACATATGACAGAAACAATTTTTTTTAATTTTTTTTTTTATTATATTTTGGCTTTTGACCCAAAAGTTGACTGATAGACTTGGAACTTGGACTTTTAGGCCTTGTGGCATTAAGTCTGCTTTATGCATCATCATTGTAAAGTATGAATAAATAAACATAAGAATAGCCAGGCACAAAATACACCAGAACCAAGACTGAGGCCCGTATTACAGAACAAAACTCAAGCACTAATCTCTATTAAAATCTAGATTTCAACCAATCAAATGCCTTGAATCTAGTTTTAAGTAATACTTGAGTATTGAGTGACATTCTGTAATACGGGCCTGAGACTCAAGATGTTATTAAATCATTAAAGTAAGCATGTATTAATTATCCCTCTGCTGTTCAAAGGCCTCCCTCCATTTCTTTAAATGGTCCAGATCCAGTTACAGAAGTTAATACATTAGCTGAATGATTATTACATGAAATAAATAACTATATGCATCAAGGATACAGAAGAAACTACTAATGTGGGGAAAAAAAGAAACAATGTTCATTTTTACCTCAGCAATCTCTCCTTGAAGCAGACCACAGTGCGGCGCTCGTCACTGACTCCGATGGAGAAGGTGGCGAGGTCTGACCGGCCCAGCTGTTCCACTGTGTTGTGGATCAGAAACCGCCGGTAGTTGCTCACCGGAGGAAACACTAGCACACTGGAACATTATACTGGTATTAATTCAAAGTACTTTACAGAGTATAGTTTCTAAATGCTCCGTTGTGGTGATTGTGGATCTTTTTGGTGATTGTGGATCTTTGTGGGGATTATAGATATTTGTGGGGATTATGAATCTTTGTAGTAGTCATAAAAAGGGTTTATTCTAGTTAATATATTGTAAAACTGGTTTCTTTTTTTGTAAAAGATGCATTTCTAATGCAGTCCAGATGTAAGTAAAAAGGATTGGTAGATCAATACATTATACATCTATGAAAATGGGAAGAAACTACAGAATGCCACTATGATAGAAACCTTACAAGGAATATCATGGATAAATGAATACTTTTTGGCAAAATAATGCATGTTTTATTTTTTTCAAGCATATAACAGCTAAGATAATTGGTGAATGGAAAACTGAGTAAAAACTCAATGAAGATTGAATAAATATTTCATATTCACTTACAGCTTGAATTTTTCAATTTTCACTGAAAGTAAAAAAAAAATCTAACTGCTTTACATAAATTAATGAGCTGATTGGAATTTTCGATCCCATAGCTTAAGAAGACAGGTTAAAAATAAATTAAATAAACAAATTAATTAATTCATCATCAATCATATTATGAAAAAAATATGTGAACAATTCAGCACATTCTAGTAAGACCTGTTAAAGACGTAGGTAGGAAACTTAATAAGGTAAAAAAATATACAGCCGGCGTGAGTCGTATTGCGATATTGCGGTGATTTATAGCAAAGAAACTACAGCAAATTGCAGGCGTTCCCGTGCGTGCAATACACTGATAATTAGCGGACACGGAAACAACGTTTTGCCGCCTTTTTACCGCTCCGTGAATATTTTATCAGCACTCAAGGTGCCATTTCGCTTCGGATCATTTGATTTGCGACCTACGATTCTTTGAGCTTGACACTTAGTAACCTTGAAAATATTCACCAACATCAATGTTAGACAGCACTTTTCAGCGCCGCTTACGACCTCGAATGCTCAATAGAAAAGGTCCAAAACCACAACATATCGTGAAAATGCTTCTCAATAACATAACAATAAGATAAAATTGTTTACCTGTCAACTCTTCCTTCGGATAAAAAACATCTTAGGTCTTCGTTGACATCTTCGACAAAGTTGTCGTCTGCTAGGCTGAGGAACCGCTCTACCGTTTTGGCACCCAGTTTGACGGACAAATGATAATTACAAATAATTAAATAAAAATATCAATTCACGTGCCAAACGGGAATCTATCGGCCATCCATTTTCATTTTACTCACACACGGAAACTATAAATAAATACAGTGGCGTTTACACACACATAGAACTGCCAAATGTCAATGCTAGTGATGTTCTACGTTCCAGAATCGTGATTTAGTCGATTAACGAAAACCGGTTTTTATTAAATGTATTACTGGCTAGCCATGAGAGATATTGCGCAATGTGTGAAGCCGGCATTGTATTAACGGCCCGCCAAAAACTCTTCCTTAGGCACTGTGTGCCTGGGGTGCTAAGACAGGAAACCTCCACGTGCGCCCGTGGACTGGAGTTCCCTCTCGGATACGTCCGGGGGGAAGACCAGTTTTTCGGGCCGGTGCACCCTGGGATGCGGGCAAAAACTCTTCCTTAGGCACTGTGTGCCTAAGGGGTCTCTTTGCCCGTATGCGAATAGCCTGTCGTGTGGACGCTCCAACGCGTGTTCCTCTGATCAGCAGAGGGCACAGCGGCGGAGCGGGCTTGCGGACGGTGAGTGATGGGTAGCTCGCCGCCCGACCAAGGACCAAGCCCTGGTCGGAGGCTCGTCGTGTTTCGCGCCAAATGCCTGCTGGGGTCGCGGCTTTTTCTTAACCCAGGATACCGTGGCCCCGGGACGTAAAGGGCATCCGAAGGAACACGGGTGGATTTTAGTCAGTAAGAGTCTGACAGTCCCTTCCGTCCCACCCAGGGCGGGAGGACTCATTTGATGATTTTACCACCTTAAAAAAAAAAAAAAGGCACTGTGTGCCTAAAGAGTCTCTTTGCCCGTATGCGAATAGCCTGTCGTGTGGACGCACAAACGCGTGTACCTCTGATCAGCAGAGGGCACAGCGGCGGAGCGGGCTTGCGGACGGTGAGTAATGGGTAGCTCGCCGTCCGACCAAAGACCAAGCCCGGGTCGGTGGCGCGACATGTTTCGCGCCAAATTCCTGCTGGGGTCGTGGGTTTTTCTTAACCCAGGATACCGTGGCCCCAGAACGTAAAGGGCATCCGACAGTCCCTTCCGCCCCACCCAGGGTGGGAGGACTCATTTGATGCAGCGGTATCCACCAAAGCGGAGAGGAGAGATGTGTTTGAATAACCAATCAGATGTCCACATCTCCTCTCCGCTTAGCTTCAGTTGACATCTGATTGGTTATTCAATTTCAAACACATCTCCTCTCCTCTCCGCTTTGGTGGATACCGGGCCTCAACGACGATATAATACTAGACTCTAATAACAGGCGACCGATGTCTGCCAACACATTAGGCAAAAAAGTCTTATATCCGTCTCATTTCGACCAATCCTGTGAGCCGTAAACATACGTTGAGACAGAACAGACCTTGAGTTAGCCAATCACAACGCAGTACCCCGTCCCCCTCGCTTACGTAGTACCTCAGCGAGTTGGCAGAATAGTTTTGTTCGTTGGATCGTGCAATGCGTAGTCTAGTAATATATAGTCGTTGCCGGGCCTAAAGCACTATTATTGGCTGGCGGAACTTTATATTTAACCGCAACGGCAACGGAGAGTGCCATTATATCTGTTGAATCCTAAGCTTGAAATGAGAATCTGAATTCTAGATGCTTTTTTTTTAGCGTGGTATAATCATCAAAATGAATCTCAGGGCAGGGCAGGAGGGACTTCAGACTTGTACTGACTAAAATCCACAGTGTCCTTCAATAGCCGTTTACGCTCCAGGGTCACGGTATTCGTTAGTCCCACGACCCCGGCAGGCTTTGGCCCTCTAAAGGGAAGCCCTGTCATGAACTCTAGATGCTAAGGTTAATTAATATTCAAAGTAAAATACGTAAGAAATAAATTAATATACGAAGAAAATATCATATATATAATAATAATAATAATAATTTATTCATAAACGTTTTTACAGAAATGGGTGTAAACGTAGCCACAGAAATGTAATATAGTTAAGTCTTATATACTAGTTAAATATAGTTCATAAATAAAAACAGGTGTCTAAGTAAAGAAAATAGGTACAAGATATTTAACTAGGGAATTAAATTAAATGTAGCGACCTGCCTGAACTAAGTTACTAAAAACCTGTGTTTCAGGCCATCACTTCAACGTAATTTAATTGGGGCTAATTTGTGTAAACTAGATCAAAAATATAAACATGTTCATCGACTATAATAAAAAGCAAACTTACATTTAAAACTATTCTAAACAATTACGGAAACAATAAATAAATACTTGCATCGTTTGTTTGTTTCAAGGTTGCAAACATGCAATTTTAATTAGGTGCAGAAATGTGCAATCTTGCAAAAACAACTTTATGTTGTCTTAATACCTATCTAGGTCAGCTAATGAGCCATTCTTATTTTATTTTCTAAATTTAAATTACTATCTAACTTATTTATCTAAGATAAAACTACTGCTTAATGCTTGAAGATAAGGGTATTGGGTGGCACTCTTAGGCATCTTCGTAGTCAATTGAGTTGATGTAGTTCATCTCTGCGTATTTGCGCGCCGGGCAACTTGCATCGCCAGTAGGATGGTCACATTTCCTCTTAAAGTGTTTGCACGTCGCACATTGAGGAGGCGAAGATTTGCTACTACAATCCTTGAAGGAGTGTCCAGTCTCTCCACAGTGGTTGCACGTAGTACTAGTTTCTCGGCAAAATTTGGCTGCGTGCCCGTACTGTTGACAGTTGAAGCATCTGGTCACTATAGTGAAATCTCTCACAGGGCAAGATGTCCAATTGATAAAAATTCTACTTTGGTTGATCATAATTTTTCTTATGCTAGCCGGGAGTTCTATTATATAGTTGCAGGTAGTAAGGTCTTTTTTACCCGATTTATGGCTCAATTTGGTGCTCTCAATGAAGGACTCACGATTCATATTCGGCAACTTGTCTGTAAGGTTTTGCTCGTAAATACAGTCAAAAACTTCTTTCTCGGTGAGGGCAACGGGGACACCAATGACAGCAACCCTGGGACGGCGTTTGGAAGGTTCTTCTATTGTAAGGCCCGACGATACTAGTTTTTCTGAGTTCTTGAGCTTGTCAATATCACCTTTATTTTTGGTACTGATCAATACGCCCCCATTTTTCATTTTTCTTAGGCCACGGACATGAAGCTTAAGTTGTTCAGGTGAGATTATCTTTTGTACGAGTGACTTGGTGGCGTCACTTGTTTGGGTCTTATCGCTGGGATAGATGGCGATCGAACTCAGGTTTGCAGGACGAACAAAGTTATCGGAACCTTTCTTCACCATGCTAGCATAAGAATTATTTTCCGAGGGTTTCAACTTAGTCTCAACTACTTCTTTGAACTGCTGGAGAGAGTCCACAAAATTCTGGTGAGCCTTGAGATGCTGAATTGTGGTATGGGCCTGGATCGTTTTCGACTTTAACGACTGATATAGAACGGCCATCTGAGAAGTACCGGTAGAGACCTTCCGGCAAAGATTGGAAACACGAAGCTTCTGTTCTGTGTTCATTTTGCCTTCACTGACAATAGTGCATACTTCGTTGAGGTTAGAATCTATAGATCCTATCCATTTCTGAATCTCCGGCGTACTGACGACTTCACTGGGCAATTCACTATCCCCTGGTGGATTTGGATCGCTCGGGGGTCCGGCTGGCGTTGGCGGAGGACTTCTCTGCAGCACTTGGCTACGACCAAAAGGGCTCGATCCTGGGTTAGACATGCTACCCGTAACACTTAAATAATTGTTTATAAAAATATTTAGTTCATCTTGCACATGTCGTTAAAAATAAGAAGTCACACGCGACACGCTTTACTTTTATACTGACGGTGCAAATAATTATATTTATTTTGTCGTAATTGTTTATTTCATCGTGATCAATAAAACACACGTCCGCTTAGTCTCGCGTCTCACGTATTTAAATGAAATCAGCAAGTTCATACATTCCTTTTTATTAAATATTTGTTTCATTAAATCTAAATTACAGTTACTCCATTAACTAATAAGAACTAAGGAAACGTTAATTCGTAAATACTTTTACCCTTCCATGGAGATTTCTTTCAATTATCCTAACTTTAGTTTTATCAAATAATATAATCGAAGAATACTAATTAAAACATAAGTAACAAAAACTAAAATATATACATTTGAGGAAACATAAAAAATACATGAATTAATTAAACTAATAAACAATTCAACTAAAATATCTTGACTTGAGGAAGGTAAATTTAAACTAATTAAGATTTTAAGTTCTAGGGATATTGGATACAGACAGACTTCTTTTAAGACCATTTGTCAATAAGCTAGACATTCATTGCCCAGCAAAATTAACTTAAAAGCAGGGTTATTTACATCAAAGCTAAAAAGAAAATTGGCCCAAAATACAAATAGCACAAGCTATAGTGGTGCCCTCTACAACAAAAAAAAACAATAAGCTATCATGGTTTCTTGGAAACATAAGTAAAAAAAGAGATGACGATGATAAGTCTAGCTTATTCTGACTTATACAGGATGGCAATTCTGTCACCTGCAATACTCGAGGAAGTAATTTTACTCATCATACAGTTGAACTTTCTCTATGAAAGCCAAAATATTAAACTAATGAAAAAATTAGCTAATGTCGCTGTAGTGTTGCATCTGCTTTCAATTTTTTTGTTATAAATCCATCTTTCGCAATTAGTAACTCAACTCATATTTTTCCACACAGAAACTAAGGACCTTGAATTAGTATTTCATGATGAATAAACTCACTTTCTTAGAACAACCTGAATCTAACTCAATCGCCAACCTTTTTACCACAAATTGGGAAGTGTTGAGTCGTATTTAAGTTAACAATACATATAAAAATAGCTATGTATGTTGTTTACAAGTCAATCTTAGGTCTATACTGCAGTCGGAGCGGAGGGTCGCGGAACCGCCAACGTGTTACATATACGAATTTTAACGTATGGTCTTTGCCTAGTAATTCGTCGTTGCATAATATGTCGATCTGGAAAAAATAAATTTAATGTTAGTATAAATAGAGTCGAAAATACAAGTACCATTGATAAGTAATGCATGTAGACCTTGGAAAGAGATAAGAGACTTGTTTCGGCTTCGCAGAGTGTTCTCCATCATACACCATAGACTTAAAGTATGGACTCAGCCTTCCCTAACCAAATGTCAGTCGACAAATGTATGTATTTGTCTTCTGATAGATACTACCTTTATTTTAACAAAATATAGCAAGTATTTTTATCACGCCTCTTATCAGTCAAGCACATTTGTTTTTGTATACAAAGACAATCGCTAAGCAAAAGTTTATAAAAAAAAGTTTATAATTATGCAGAAAATAATAAATTGTTTGAAGTTGCTGTGGCACAGACCTCTTTGTGAACGGGACATGACTGAGCCCACTCTTGCTTGGAAGGATATGTCGGTTTCCTCATTAATCTTCATTGTAACAATACTATCAAAAGTACAACTTACTTCTCTATACTTTTCCATCCCACTTAAAACTTTTTTAGCTATAAATTTCTTGAGGTGTGTGATGGTGGCCTGTGCCGAGCACCGTATGAAGCTGCGCTTTAGTGTCCGCAGGGACGTTGATATGCACTCCAGGCATACATTCACCTGGAAAATGAGAATATTCTTTACTAAGAAAGTATGATAAAGAATTTGTGTGAAGAACCAAGGATATATGGATAGAGTTTAACTCTGTTGTCTACCTATTCGAAAGGAATTGAGTATTTCAACCACCAGTCAATTGACATACTTTTTATAAAAAGTTTTCAAAACATGATTCTCCTTCTCCCATGCATTTTCTATGGGAAATGAAAATTGTGAAAATTAATCGGGTTTTTGGGCCTAAAAAAATAGGTGTTTTTAAAGAAATTATGTTTTGGAATTATTGGTCAGTAGATTCATTCAAATACCTAATTTATAAGGTAGAGGTTAGTGGAAACGCCGGAAATCATAATAATGTTGCGATTTGCCTACACACTATACGATTTAGGGAACGATCTAGGGCGCTCCCCCACCACTTCCCCGATTTATCGCCTCTGATTTTAGGGCCGTGTGTAGGCCACTTCAGCTGATAGCTCGACGCGCATTAGAAAGGGTGTTATAACGTAACGCGTGTCATATACGTGTTATAAGTACATTTCGAAAAAAAAAATTATCTATTTTTATTTAATATGAGTCTGCTTTTGACTCCGACTCTGTTACCCCAGGCCTAGGGTAACAGCGGCAAAGCCGACGATGGAGCGGGCTTACCCAGAAGAATGAGCACTTTAACTCAAAAAATAAAAAACTTTTTAAAAAAAAGGGAACCGACTTCAAAACCAAACACAAAAAAACGATAAAATAACTTTTCTTTCGGAAGTCGGTGGCTTTGTTTTTTTTTTATTTCATTGAGTTATGGCCACCGACTTCCGAAAGAAAAGTTATTTTATCGTTTTTTTGTGTTTGGTTTTGAAGTCGGTTCCCTTTTTTTTAAAAAGTTTTTTATTTTTCCCTTTTTAGTTGCGATATTCAACAAAAATCTTCATAAAATCGGCTTCTTTGAAAATCTACAATCCTATTAAGCAACAAAAACGGATCTATGCGAGCAACTTCACGAGATATCCATTATTGTTATATACTCAAACCTTCCCCAGAATGTAACAAACACTTTTCTGAAAACTGCATCAAAATCGGTTCAGCCAAACGCGAGATAATCGCGGACAAACATGCAATCGTCTCTGAAAATCTACGATCCAAGTAAGCAAAACGGATCCACGCGGGCAACGTCACGGGATATCTATTAGTGTTATATACTAAAACCTTCTCCAGAATGTAATGAACACTTTCCTGGAAACTGCATCAAAATCGGTTCAGCCAAACGCGAGATAATCGCGGACAAAAATGCAATCGTCCCTGAAAATCTACGATCCAAGTAAGAAAAACGGATCCACGCGGGCAACGTCACGGGATATCTATTAGTGTTATATATTAAAACCTTCTCCAGAATGTAACAAACACTTTCCTGAAAACTGCATCAAAATCGGTTTAGCTAAACGCGAGATAATCGCGGACAAACATGCAATCGTCCCTGAAAATCTACGATCCAAGTAAGCAAAACGGATCCACGCGGGCAACGTCACGGGATATCTATTAGTGTTATATACTAAAACCTTCTCCAGAATGTAGAGAACACTTTCCTGAAAACTGCATCAAAATCCGTTCAGCCAAACGCGAGATAATCGCGGACAAACATACATACATACATACATACATACAGGTCGAACTGAGAACCTACTTTTTTTTTTGAAGTCGGTTAAAAAGATTAGGGTTGTACGGGTAAAACTTCAAAAGAAAATATTTCAAGTAATTAACACAAATTATTAACACTTATTGCTAAACTAGAAACATCATTTGGAGTGTCTGGTGTCTTAGGGTTCCTTATTTGTGGTTTGATGGAACTAGAATGTTTTAAAACATCTCATTGTTACAAACCTGTTCATCTTTCCTATGGCAGTCAGTATTGTCTGGTTGCTCTGGCTCATCAGCTCCGGGCTTGTCGGCAGCCAGTGCCGCATCCTTGGGGCATGGCAGGTTGCGTGCCCGGTAGAAATCACGCTCACGTTTAATCTCATCTGGAAATATCAGTGAGTGATTTTAGTTTTTCCTTTCATACTACCTACTTAATAATTAAGTAGGATGAATGTGGTGTTTGATAATTTTTTTTTTTTTTTTGTTTTTTTATAAATCTACAATCAGCCTCATGGCTTTAATCAGATTGGATGGATGTGATTTAGAATATCCTTGGAGGGTGCACATCCTTCGAAGTGTCAACCCTATCTTTTTGCAAGTTCTGTAAGTTTTTATATTGAGGCTAGTCGCACTCGCTTCAGCCGGAATAGGCAGTTGCTTGTTTGCATGAGCTGTGTGGCAAGATGGTTGGTGTGTCGCTCTAGGCGTTGTTTGTAAGATACACAAGACCTCTCTATTTCTTCCTTGACTGTCGGGATTTCCAAATACTCGTGCACTTCCGTGTTCCGTGTGAACCATGGCGCATTGACCAAGATCTTTAATATTTTGTTCTGATAGCGTTGGAGGATTTCCACATTTGAGTGACTTGCTGATCCCCAGAGTTGGATGCCGTACGTCCATATTGGTTTTAGAATGCACTTGTATAAGAGGAGTTTGTTTTCTAGACTCAGTGTTGATTGCCTGCCCAGTAGCCAGTACATATCTCCAAACTTTTTGTTAGCCTGATCTCTTTTGGCTTTTATGTGATCTCGCCAAGTGAGTCTCCTATCTAGGTGCATGCCCAAGTATTTGACTGTATTGTTAGTTGGTAAAGTGGTACCATCAAGTGTTACTGGTGTGCAGTCCCCTCTCTTTAGTGTGAACGTAATGTGTACCGATTTTGCCGGGCTTGCACGGATTCTCCATTTTTTTAGCCACACTCCAATTTGGTCCAGGCATACTTGGAGTTTTGTTGATGCTGTGTTCGGGTCTTTACTACAAGAGAGGACTGCAGTGTCATCCGCATAAGTCGCAGTTATTACTTCCTCTGAGGTGGGTAGGTCAGCTGTGTATCCTACTAATATTATAAAGGCGAAAGTTTGTATGTATGGATGTATGGATGTATGGATGTATGGATGTTTGTTACTCTTTCACGCAAAAACCACTGAACGGATTTGGCTAAAATTTGGTATACAGATAGTTTATAACCTGGATTAACACATAGGATAGTTTTTATCCCGATTTTATGTTCCCGTGGGATAATTTTCAAGTTGCAGCGGGTGAAACCGCTGGCAACAGCTAGTATAGTATATAAGACAGGGCCTAGCACAGAGCCCTGTGGCACTCCCGCTTCCATTTATCTATAATATGTATGTATTTAGAAATATATAAGTATGTTTATCAGTTGTCTAGTACCCATAACACAAGCTCTGCTTAGCTTGGGACTAGATGGCGTTGTGTGATAGTTGTGGAATATTATTATTATTATTATTATTATATTTGGCAAATAGACGAGAGACAATCTTCACATTTGACTTGGAACAGGCGATTTTGCAAGTAAGACTTCAACAGCATGTACATACTATTTGGTAGATGGAGCTTTAGCTTGTACAGGAGACCCTTGCGCCACACGCGGTCAAAGGCCTGCTGGATATCGAGGAACACAGCTGAACAGTATTCCTTTCTTTCGAGCGCTTGTCGTACTGTATGAGCTACTCGGTGCACTTGTTCTGTAGTCCCGTGATTTGCGCGAAAACCGAATTGGTGTTCTGGTATAACTTTTTGTTCTTTTAGAATTGGTAAAAGTCGTTTCAGGACCAGTTTCTCAAAAACCTTCGACAGCAAGGGAAGGAGACTTATGGGTCTGTATGATGATACCTCTGTAGAAGGCTTTCCCGGTTTGGCGACCATGTTTATAGTTGATACTTTCCACAACTTTGGGAAATATTGTAGCCTTAGCATTGCATTGTAGAGTATTGTCAGCAGGACAATGCCTTTTTTTGGCAGTTGTTTAAGAACTTCTGCCGTTATTAGATCAAATCCTGGTGCCTTTTTTTGTTTCAAATGCATGATAGCCTTTTTGACTTCTGACGGTGTAACTGGTGTTATTGGCGGAGACATCTGTTGGTCGCTGTTCAAGAGTTTGTCTATTTCCTCTTCGGTGTGCGTGTTGTCAGGTTCATTTGGTTTGAAGACGTTTTTTAAAGAACTAGCAAACAACTCTGCTTTATTTTGAGGTTTTCGTGACCAATTGCCATTTGTTTGTCTTAGTGGGGGCATGTGTTCTTTCGGCCTTTTTAGTGATTTAGTTATTTTCCAAAGTGTATAATCCTCTGCTTTATTCGGTGATAGATTCCTAAGTTTTTCTTGCAGAGTACTGTTCTCATTTTCCCTTAACAGTTCTTTTAGGTCTTTTTGCATTTTGTTGAGTGCCTTCTTGTCTTGACGATTCCTGCTGGTGTGCCACTGATGTCTTAGCCTTCTCTTCGCAGCTATCATTTCTCGTATTTCCAGAGTAGTGTCCTGATTTTGTGGTTTAGATGCTAGGTATGGCGTTGATAGCCAGGCCGCCTTTTGTATAAGGTTAGTGGCACACCACGTAGCGTCCTCTATGTCATGTAATGATTTAAGAGGGATGCACAGATTGATATTTTCATCAATATAATCTCGAAAGGCCACCCAGTCGTTTTATGATTATATAGAGTTTCACGTGGTTCTTTCCAGATGACTGTTGTGCTTAATGTGCATATCACAGGTGTATGGTCTGACGACCCATCTAGGCATGATTCGACTTTTGTATAGAGTTCTGACATCCTTTTGGTGATAAAGAAGTCAATCAGATCTGGAGTTTTGTTAGGGTCAGTTGGCCAGTATGTTGGTTCCCCTGTCGATATTACATTGAGGTCATTACTATCAATAGCCTTTTTTAGTTCTCGACCTCTTGTCGTCGTTAGACGGGATCCCCAGAATGTGTTTTTAGAATTCCAGTCGCCCCCTACAATATATCTGCCACCAAGTGTTTGGAAGAAATTAGTGAACATTTGTTCGTCTATGCGATGTCGTGGAGGACAGTATATCGCAGCTACGGTTAATGATCCCTGCCAGTCATCTATAGATATTATTGCCGACTGTATGTGCGCATGTGTGAAGTTTTGATTGACATGGTGTCTTATGTGTTCCCTAACTGCGACAGCGGCCCCAGCATGTGAGGTGCCGTCTGGATGGATGGCGTAGTATATGTTGTATCCTTTAATTTTAATCACTTTTTGGTTAGTCATATGTGTTTCAGAAATTAATAACACGTCTATGCTGTTGTGGTTCAGGAATAGCTCTACTTCTTGCTTATTCGGGGATAAGCCATTTATGTTCCACGCGGCAATGCGTAGGAACTTCATTTTTTACATTGCGCTACTAATGTCGTAAGGAGACCCATTAGGGTCCCTATTTGTTGGATTAGGATGTCTATCTTCTCCGATTGCTTTATTATAACTTGCTCTAGAGAGCTTGTTGGCTGAGATTGTTTATTCTCTATTTTTCTACTCCAATTGCTGGTATTTGCATTGTTATCTATGTTTCCAGGTGCATGAGGAGTGTTTCTTTCCTGGTTATTTGTAGATCGTTGTGTGGCATATCTGGGGGGTTTTATTGGTGGGAAGTCTTCTGGGTGAGGTGTAAACGTATTGTTAGCTTTCTTCATTTTTTCTAGTAGAACTTTCCTGTTGTCTGCTTGAGCCATCTTCCGTGAGCGAATCTCCTTGTACACTTGGCAGCCCTTATAATTGGCCGGGTGATCACCTTGGCAGAGGGCACAAGTGGCTGGCGTGTTCCTATCTTGTTTTGGGCAGTCCGTGGTTTTGTGTCCTTTTGCGCATTTGACACACCTGTAGGGTCGCATACAGTTGTTTTTAGTGTGCCCATATTGTTGGCACCTGGTACACTGTGGTATTTCATTTGATTTCCTTGGGTCTTCAATCTTGACTCTCGTATGGTATATGCTTACTATATTTTTTATTTCTCGGTTGTTGGGGCTAGGTTCAACATTAACAAAGAACATGTTTAAGGGTTTTTTGTTTTTTCTTGATATAGCACAGATAATTTCACCTCGTACTTTGTTTCCTGTTTTTTCTATTTCCTCGGTTATTGCTGTTTTAGGGGTGGTGTGGTGCAGGTTTTTGATTACTATTCTGTAGCATTTGTTTTGTTTCTGCGTGAAAGTATGACCAATGAGGCCATTGGTCCGGATGAGTTCTATTAGGTCTTTATATATTTCAGTTGATTGTGTTATCACTCTGAGTTGATCTCTGTTTATTACTTTGTATGAATAGCTGTTGCTAGGCATAGTCGTATTTAGAAGCTCTGTTAATTTTGAAAGGTCTTCTATGCCATAGAGAATAACAGGTGGTGGTTTGTTGACTTTTTCAGAACTAGTGGATGGAGTTTCTGTTGGTTCATCAGTCAGATCTATCGGCAGTCCACTGTATCTATTGGCAGTCGTAATTCCTGTTTGTGCTGTATGGGTGGATTTTTCTGGTTGTGGAGGGCTATTCGATATCCTCTTCCTTTTGGGGTTACGATCCATGGGTACTCTTTGCCAAGGGGGAGGGCAGATTTTGTTGGCATCATCATCCGTGGTGTTCTTAGCTGAGGTTGTAGTAGGCAAGTTCTCCGAGTCGGTAGTGTTGATATTTCCTACTGAGTAAGATCTTGGTCTTGTGACGAAAAGGCTTGGGTGAAATGCCTGTTGGGTATATTTTTTAGTTGTGCTGCCAGAAGCATTTACTGTTACGGGAGCCTGGTCGCCTACTCCCGTGCAGTCTTCGGTAACATATTTCACACCCGCTGGCCCGGGTACCAGCGAGCGCCGGGGGTTAGCCGGATCGCATGACAAATCAACATTCGTATTATTCATATTTCCATATTTAAAAGTGGGGCATACTCATGTCGCTTTCCCAAGGCGCCATGGCCACTCTTTCAGGAGGGATTTAGTCCTTCTTGGCATGTGGTACACCATTAGTGTCAGGTTAGTTAACCGCCGCCTGAAGCTCAGCGTTGTCACTCATTTTGCACCACCCGGGGGGCACGTGTAGGGTGGGCCTAGGATAAGGTGGTGAATCCTATGGACGCGAGCAACATTACCCCCCTTTGTGTTTGATAATTGAGTGCATTCTTTTGTTTGGTATGCAAACTTTGTTCTGTATGCTATGTAAACTTAATATTTTTTGGAAAAACATTTTCTTTTATTTGTGAAAATACATGTTAAAACTTTGAACCTGAAGTTAGTTGGACAGACTATAATTATGATGTTATCAGGTTTAAAACCACAAAATTTTCCTTTTTTTTTTTGCAGTTCATTAATTCACTTGCTTTTCTGTATCTACTCTCTCTATAATAATCCAATTGGTTTCACAAAGTCTTTAAAAATGTTTTTCTTTTGTGCTCAGTTTTTCAGCATTTAGATTTGCAAGTTACTACTAGGACATGAAAGAGCAGTACTGAATGCTCTCAAAAACCACTCTAGAAAGTCTTAAAATACAGATGTTATTGCCAAAATCAATTAGACAGCATCACCATTATCAAGTTCCTCGTTAGCATTACTACTCAATCTTCAACTTACACCATAGACAAGACAACATTCAGTAAACCTTCCTTGTAACGATACCACGCAAGTAAAATACTTACTGTCCTGCAAGTCTGGCACTAACTTATACACTATGTCCTGCATTGTCCGGTCGAAGCTGATATACTGTAACGGGTGGGACTGGTGTATCACTATGTCGCATGTTGGACATGTGTTATTCTCCTCCAAATGCTTCACTAGGCAACTTTTACAAACTGAAAAGAAAAAATGTCCGATTAAATTCGTTTTTTTTTAAGTTAGGGTTTTACGACAGTTAGACTTTGTAAAACTTTCTTTGCCAATGATTTTGTTATGATTGAATTAAGAATTAGCGGGAAATATTGATTGGTAAGCAATTTTGATAGCCATGACACTGAGAAAACACATTTTGAAAAAGTATACAAATAGTATTCAAATAGATACTGTGCGAGATTCTAGTTGGTATGGACATTTTGTTATTTGTTTTTCTAGAAAATACAGTAATACTTACACGTATGAAGACACTCAGTGACCGTGGTCGCGTCGATGAAGTAGCCGCGACATATTTTGCAAGTAATGTGACTGTTTAATTGTTTTAACTTTATCCTCCTTTCCATTGTCATCCTAAAACTACGGTGGAGTCAAAAACATTAGTGAAACTAACTTAAAACAGGTTGAAAATTAAAAAAATAGAACATAAATGCAAAGTCTACAATCAACAACTCAACACTTCAAATGCGTTTAGTTTTTTCATTAGTGCGATGGAATGACAGAAACGCAAACATGTCGATTTGGCTTATTTTTTTTTAAACCGTTTGTTTTAATTTTATTATTACTGTTAATTGAGTTTATTTCTATAGTGTTATTCAATTAATAGGTTATGTTTTATTTATTTCTATCATTTATAAGTTTTGCGACTGTTCATAAATTATTTTTCTGCATTGTTTACTCTAAAAGAAGAGCAAAAACGAAACGTAAGACCTTCACAATGGCCGCTTTGCATCCATTTCACATTTTGCTATTCGATTCTATTCCCTCGATCTACTGCGTAAAGTTAAAAATTGAATGAATAGTTACTTCCATAGACTTATAGCATGGACTTATAGATGAGCTTTCCATACTAAAACTATAGAAAGAAAAAAAACAATTTACAAGAACCATCTATCTTTTCCCCTAGATAGACGGTACTTAGATTGATTTTTTCTGTTTCTAGAGGGTGTCGCAATATTTTAAGCTCATTTTCAGTTGTTGCTTTATATCTGTGAACCTAAAGCATGGGCTGAGGCCATCACTGGGCCATATAATTAATAAATCTGCTTTCTCTAAGTAACCAAATGTAAGAACGTCAAATAATCTTCTATCTTCTGTAATATATAAAAATCAATGCCACTTTTTGTTGTTATGTTATAACTCAAGAACGGGCTCACCAAAAGTACTCTGTGGGGCTCACCTATCCAAACCAAATGTTTAGGCTTTGTACGGACTATTTAATAGATTATTATTTATGTGAAGTTTGCACAAAATCGGTCGAGCGGATCTTATTATACCCGTGAGAAGCTGGGACGGGCCGCTAGTATGACATAGATTTTTATCAGGAATGCAAATAAAATAATATGTGTTGTGTTGCGATCTTGCAATGGACCGGTCATAGGCGCCATCTCCACGAGCGAGAGTATCGCGGCGATAATATCGTCGTGCCACGTATTTCCATAATAATATACTCTCTATGAACGCGTCTCCACACGGCGATATTATCGCGGCGATGCGACGAGTGGCAATGAGCGGGCGCGTGTCGAGCGCGGTACCAGTAGCGAAACAAAACACGGCGATTCCGTTGCGAGTCGTCGCACGCTCGCATCGGAATCGCCGCGCGCGCGCTACGATACGCTGGCGGAATAATCGCTCGTCGTGGAGATTCTCCGACGATAGAAGGACGGACTCGCCGCGATTCTCTCGCTCGTGGAGATGGCGCCTTATTGGCATGTCATGGCATAAGGTTGATATGATGATGTGTTGCGATTGTGGGAGGTACTTATAAAGGTATCATAATAAAACAAGATACATTTTGTATTCAAAGTAATATTATTGTACACACTTCTATATCACAAAACATTATTTTATTTTTTAATTCAATTTACAACACAACATTAATTCGAATGGTAACTTATCCTAGTTTTGACTGACACACGGAATACGATGCTACAGTTCTTTCAAGTTTATTATACCTTTTTCAGCAACATTTCGAAACCAAAAACAGGCCTGCAGATCATTAAGATTATGAAAGTACTTATTACAATATCAGATTCAGGAGAATGAACTGCAGAATAACTAGGTACATAAAATAAAAACGGTACATACAAATGGGCACATAACGTTGTCAAGCGCGAAAAACGACTTTACAGAGCGTAAAGAGCATCAGAAAGATATGGTCATATTTAAGGGTTTGATACAGACTATCAAACTGAACAAATTCATAGGTAGAACCAAAAATGTTATCGCGAAAAAATATAATCAGACACTGTTATATATAATTATTTTTTTTAAATAACATTATTGTTTTCAAATCAAATAACTTATTTTGTAAAACATTGGTAGATTACAGATAAAAATCTTGTGAATATTTCTAATATTCCACATTAATAATGGCAAATATGAGTTAATATGAATTGAAATGCTATGAGATAGTTTGACGGTAGCTAGTTCATCCTCTGTGTCTATGATATGACCACATCGACCACATCCTTCTGAATACGCTTCCAAAAGTTCAAAATAAATAATAAGCTTAATAAATAAACACTTAATTAATTAAATAAAATTTAATAAATAACACACTGTTAAAATGGGTGAATAAATAATAATAATGATCACACTATTATCGCTAAAATTCAAAAAGGGTGTTTTACCTACGCCTACCCAAGGGGCGTCGCCAGCTTATGACGAAGGGGGGGGGGGGGGGGAATGGGGCTGAATTATTCTGAAATTGAAATTATTCTGAATATTTCAATACATTCTACAATATAAATTGAACCTTATGAATTTATTTACGTTTCGTCATGCGACGCGGAATTTATTAATAGGTAAGGAAGTCAATTGCTTGCACTTTGGTCGCTTTGCGGCCTAGCTACATTTGATCTCTAGGGGGGGCAACTGCCCCTCCCTGCCCACCCCCTTTGGCGACGCCCTTGCCTACCTATGTATAACACCGGCTCCACACGTTGGCCCCAACGCTCGTACCAACGGAGACGGCGCTATACCAGAAAGCAAGACGCAAATAATTCTATCTCGTTTCTTAGTATAGCGCCGTCTCCTTCTATTCGGCCAACAGGGCCAATGTGTGGATCCGGCCTAAATGCGGAAGGCCGGTCAAAGGTAATTGTAGATGGCGCCACCATAGCTAAGTCCTAATCCGACCAATGAGCTAGTACTATTTTGAAGTACCTATAAGATTAGAACCAATGACGATGCTTGGAACAAGCTATACTAGCGCCATTAGTTCCCCAGTTGCCATCCCCATTGATTTAAATTTTCGATGCTTCGGCACTGTTGCAAGCACCAGAATCACAGATAAAAATGAATGGCAAATAAAAATATCCCGATTTAAATTTTATTATTGGTGACCATGTCACTTTAAAAACTTATAATTTGTGATGAAATATCAAGTAACAGGATTCTACATACATAGTGTACTTGGTGTCCAACAATCGTATTTTTTGTTACCACGTTATTATTATGCGAGATTCTAGCCATTTTATTGTACAAGGCATTTGTGGAATCATTTATTTAAAAAATAATGTGTGGGTAGTGGGTACCCTGGAAATTAATCGTCGTAACATACAGCTTAAAAATCCGTGGTAAATATAGTAATTATTTGTTCAAATGCAGGCAGTATTTCAAGCTAACCAAAAAAATCCGTTAAACCAAAAACTGTCAAAATTGAGGTAGCTTCACGTTAAAATAAATATCCCAACTGACATAATTAGGCTACGACCCTTCACATTTAACATCCGTACTCATATTTTGTCCAATCTTCTGTATCGTATTATCTAACAGATTAAAAACATTTTTATTTTCTGGCAAAACTACTTTATAATAATCCGACGAAGGCACAGGGGCGTTAGGTTTAGCGTGGTCTCTTTTAAAATGGCGACTCAAATGACTAGTTTGGGTGAATTTTCTGTCGCATATTTTACACTGGTATTTTTTCTCGCCCGTGTGGACGACTTTATGTTGTTTTAAGGCGGATGATGTGTAAAATGTCTTCCCACACTCACAGTGGTAGTCGCGTTGTCCTTTATGTCTTTTTAGGTGGACGTTGTAGGCGCTACAGGTGACGAAACCTCGCTGACATTCTTTGCAGTTGTATCTGTAAAATAACGTAAGTTCTGTACCCTTAGCACGAGTTTTCACTCTTTTACTTTACAGCGTCTTTCCAGGATTTACAGCGTTTCTCGTATGAAAAAATGGAACAGCGCCTCAGGTGTGCGAAGAAGGAACTATTTTTTTTTTGAAATTGTCAAAGTTCCAGTTTACTTTACGTCTTAAATACTTAAAACTCGTGCTAAGGGTACTGTTTATCTAGGACCTTGATTCTAGGTAGTGCGCAATATGGGGAAAATTGGTTCAAAAGTGTTGCCTTGCATTCCCGTTAGTTTTGTCCCCCAAATCTCAAAAAGTACAAGCTGACCTATCAAGCACAATTTGGTATACTAGCCAAGCCTATAATAAAGCAGTGGTCCGACCGGCGGCGAGAAAACGAGTAACTATCGGCGATTTTCTCTCATGAAACGCACAATGAATGTATATCATTCCGTGTAAACGAAAGAGATGCATATATTAATAGTTGCTCTCTGACTGTTCACACTGCCGGCGACTACTCGCTTTTTATCGCTGAGCGTCGAGCTTTCAAAAATAAATTCGCTTAGCGATACTCGTTCAGCAATGCTCGCTCGGCTCGCTTGATCATTTCTTTACAGAGGACTGAGCGACCGCGGGCGACTGGCGCGAGTAATCGCTCGCGCGAGTAAAGCCCGGCGACAAAACTATCGAAACTACACTCGCTTCCCGCTGATCGTCAACTCTTTTATAATTTCTAGTTCTACTCGTTACTCGTTCATCGTCGGCGGTCGGACCACTGCCTTAGCATTGATAGAAAGTTTGGCTAAATACAACTTAAAGAACAACCTAATTATTTGCAGAAAAAAAAAATAACGTTTTCAGCTTTTCGATCAGATTTGTCTATAGATTTTAAACTTTATACTCAAGAATATAAAGTTGAAAATCCACTAGTTTCAAGTAGGCTCCAAAAACTTACCTAACTTCCTTATTATGTATCCTAACATGTATGGACAAGTTGCCCGAGGTGGCAAACGTCTTGGTACACATGTGACAAGAGTACGGCTTCTCACCGTTGTGGATCCGCTGGTGAACTTTTAACTCTGCTTTTATTGGGAAACCTGTAGCAAAATACAAAGTTAAAATAACTCATGAAACTTCACATTGGATACTGTATCAGTTAGGCCATTTGTTTGTCTTACGGTCAGTGCACAGCGATACTGCTAATGTGTATCTTTTCGTGTAGTTATACAATGTGCTGATCTGCAACCTAGTCAAATTCAAGGACGTGATTATACTCATGATTCTCGACCCAAATCAACAATAAAATAGGTAGGTATTTTTTTTATTTAATTTTTCCTTTTTACTGAAATCCGTAAGTGTGAACTAGTTTCTTCAAGAGTAGTAGATTCAATTCACGCACACCAGCTGCTCATCGCTGTGTGCGTACGCGCGGACTGTGTAGTCGGGTGATTCTCTTTCATTTGTATTGAATTAAGGGTTTCTGAAATACTGTAAAATTTCAACAACAAAAAAAAAAGCAGCCCTTATTAGTTTTGCCCGGTACTGTACTTTCAATTGATTATTTATGACTTTTGTGACAACCACCTGAAGTTTGACGAAAATGCAAAAAAACAGCGTGTAGAGTTCGATTTTGAGTAGCTCTATTGAAATGTATGCGCAGCGTCGCGTCTCGTTGTGACTTGACCCTTAGAGTCGCTACACCAATCGATAAGTTGTCGATCGATGCAATCGATGTAAATATATTTAATTTAAATATATTGTTACGAGCTGGGTATTGGGATAAATTAATTAACACCAATTAAAACCAAATAAACTTTAATCACACACGAATCACAAACTAAAATAAACACTTAACACTACTCAACACTTAAACACTTATACACACTCTTAATCACACGTAAAAGTCACTTAGAGATCGCTTGTTCACTTCGAGTCGCCTCGATCGTAGTCAAAACCAGACTGACTCAGGTTGGTGATCGACGCCCTTTTTATACCCCGGCCGGACCCACTAGATGTTTCTAGAAGGTGGTCGAATGTTCTGGAAACATCCATAGACTTCGACATAGTCCCATACCTTCTGGAACATTCCAGAACCATCTCGAAACATCTAGAACAGGGTAGAATTTTCTAGAAATTTCCTGACCGATCTTTAGTAGAATTGTCGAGAACCTTGTGGAACTTTCGAGAAGATTATAGTAGGTCTCGCAATTCGATCGACGTAACACTGCCCCCTCCTTAGACATGCTCGTCCCGAGCATCGTTAGTCCCGTTATATCGCGCCAAACGGTCAACATGGACAATCTTGGGCGCGCCACGTAGACCCTTTTGTATCCGGTAGGTGACGTCGTTAATCCTGGTCACGACTCGGTATGGTCCTTCCCATTTTGCTTGTAATTTAGGAGACTTCCCTTTGCTACGCACTGGGTTATGTAACCACACAAGTGACCCCTCGTCGAAACCTCCATTGTTTGTCTTCCGGTCGTATCGGGTCTTCATCTTCTCAGACATTTGTTGGCCGGATTGTCTGATATGCTCATACACATCATTCAACTTGTTACGCAAGTCATTTGCATAATCAGTTACACTGCGTGGAACATCAGGAGGGGTTCCGGTGATCAAATCAGCAGGCAACCGTAATTCCCTTCCAAAGTTCGCGAAGGCTGGTGTCACAGCTGTACTTTCGTGAACTGCACTACGGTATGACAGAAGAAATGGCTGTATGTGCTTATCCCAATCTCTTTGCCTGCTATCCACAACCTTTGCCAGATATCTCTCCAACGTTTGGTTGAAACGCTCCACCATTCCATCAGATTGTGGATGGTAGGAAGTCGTTCTAGTCTTGTGAGTACCCATCAGCCGACAAGTCTCCTGGAATACTTGTGATTCAAAATTCCTTCCTTGGTCGCTGTGTATTTCCAAGGGTACTCCAAAACGACAGAAGACCTCCTGAACCAATTTATCTGCGACTGTTGTAGCTTCCTGGTTAGGAATGGCGAAGACTTCTGGCCACTTTGTGAAGTAATCCATGACAACCATGAAGTACTTGTTACCGTTTTCACTTTCTGGAAATGGTCCTGCCACGTCTAGTGCTATCCGTTCCCACGGGGCTCCAACGTTGTATATCTGCAAAGCACCTCTGCTGCGTGTCTGGGGTCCCTTCACAGCCGCACAACTGGTACATTTCCGACACCAGTCCTCCACATCTTCACGACAATGGATCCAGTAAAATCGCTCACGTATTTTCAGTAGGGTCCTTTTTACACCCATATGTCCACCTGAACATCCGTCGTGGTAGAGCCGCAACACATCCGGTACTTTGGCTTTGGGGACAACCATTTGTAAGTGACAGTGGTCTCCTCGAGCGTTTTCCCATTTACGGCACAAGACTCCTTCCTGGATAACCAAGCTTTTCCATTGCGCCCAATAACTCTTAGTGATGGAACTCATCGCAGCTACATCACTCCACTTGGGTTTAGGAGCACCAGCTTTAATCCAGTCAAAAATTGGTTTAATGTCTGCGTCATTTTGCTGAGCATGCTGTAAGGTTTCCTTCCATTCGTTACTGATATCCGTTCTTAGCATTCTTACAGGCACAACCTCCACCAACTGCAACAGGCAAGCCTCTTGCCTGTTGCAGTGCTTACAGTCTTCAGGGCAAGGTCTTCTAGACAGTGCATCTGCGTTACCATGTGCCCTCCCACTGCGATGTTCAGTTACGAAGTCGAACTCTTGTAGTAGCTCAATCCACCTCGCCACCTGTCCCTCTGGATTCTTGAATTGCAATAGCCACTTTAATGCGGCATGGTCCGTTCGCAATAAGAATTTTCGTCCCAGCAGATACTTACTGAAGTGCTGCAAAGTCTTTACTACGGCAAGTAATTCCCTTCTCGTAACGCAGTAATTTCTTTCCGGTTTCGATAGAGATTTGCTGTAGTAAGCTATAACAACTTCCTGATTTCCTTTCCGTTGAGACAACACGCCACCAATTCCAGTATTACTTGCGTCTGTGTCAACTATGAAGTCATTTTCAGTGTCAGGATAGTCAAGAATGGGTGAATTGCACAGACGTCTCTTTAATTCCTGGAATGCGATGTCACAGTTCTCGTCCCAACAGAATTGTTGCTTCTCCTCAGTAAGTTTGTGTAGGGGTTTTGCAATGTCAGCAAAATTCTTGACAAACCGTCGATAGTAGGAGCATAAACCTAAAAATGCTCTGACCTCCGTCTTGTCTTTCGGAACTGGCCATTCCTTGACGGCGACGATTTTCTCCGGGTCTGTCTGAACACCTTCCTCCGAAACTATGTGTCCTAAAAAATTCACTTGTCTCCTGAAAAATGAACACTTTTCCGGGCTTAACTTAAGATTTGCCGTCCGGATTTTCGACAGCACTTTAATTAGGTTTTGAAGGTGATCTTCAAATGTTCGGCCCACGATGATGATGTCATCCAAATAGACAAGACATGCGTCTCCGATCAATCCAGCAAGTACTTGCTCCATCAACCTTTCAAATGTCGCAGGGGCATTGCACAATCCAAATGGCATGACTTTAAACTGCCATAGGCCCTTTCCTGTGGAAAATGCAGTTTTCTCCTTGTCTTTAGGGTCTATTTCCACTTGCCAGTAGCCGCTTTTCAGGTCTAACGTTGTGAACCACCTCATTCCTGTCAGCGTATCCAATGTGTCATCGATCCGAGGCAGTGGATAACTGTCTTTTTTCGTGACGTCGTTTAGCCGTCGATAATCCACACAAAACCGCGTGTTGCCGTCTTTTTTCTTCACTAGGACCACAGGAGAACACCACGGGCTAGATGAAGGCTCTATAAAACTGTTCTTCACCATGCGCTCAATCATCTCCTTCACTTCCTTTTCGCGAGCAACCGGCACCCTTCTTGGTCGTTGTCGGATTGGTAACTCATTGCCAGTGTTAATTTTGTGCTGAACCAGTCCTGTTCTACCTATGTCAGCATCATCTGTAGAGAACATGTCGGCATACTGGAGTAACGTTTTCTTAGCCTTATCCATTTCTACTCCAGTTAGATCGCAGTTTTCCAGAAGTGTTGACACGTCAAATTTCAAGCGAAGCACTTTTTCTGACGGTGTACTTTCCATTAAGATCTCTTCTTTACCACATTTCAACACTCCTCGATCAACATCGATCTCACAACGATATTTCCTCATAAAGTCCAAGCCCAAGATGCAATCGTCTACTATGTCGGCCACGATGACATTATGCCAATATGCTTTATGACCTAGTTTTAACTTCACCTCCTTCTTGCCTCGGACGGTTATGTGCTGACCGGTAGCTGTCAGTAATTGTATGCGGTCGTGGTTGTTGAAGAAGTCCCCAAGGAACCGACTTGCTAGGTTTGAATTGACGACCGTGTGAGAAGCTCCTGTATCGAGTGTCAATTTGCATGGTTTTCCGTTGACTTCACCTTTGATGATCAGGCTGTTTCCGTCATGGGCCTGTGAGATCGAGATCCTCGGGGCTCTTTCCATACCAGCCAGCACCCGCCCCTCAGTCCTGGCGTTTACTCGTTTCCCTGCTGTTGCTGGGCAGTCTTATCGGTCCCTCTTCCCTGCTGGGATTGATCTTCCCTTGGTGTATTTCGCTTGGGACAGCTGGACCGAAGATGACCTTTTTCCCCACAAGTATAGCACCTGGGACTGTACCCTTGTGGTCGGTCGCGTACAGGTGGTTCCACAACTTCTCTGACGCGATGCGTGCGATGATCTTGCCTCACTGCTTCTACTTCCAACGCATGAGCCAAGGCGTCCTTTAATGTTTCGTGATGCCCAAGTCTTACGGCGGCTCTGACTTCCAAGTCACGTATTCCGTCGACGAATGCCTGTACGAGATTGCCATTGATCAGGGCAGGAGCAGACTGGTATGCCTTTCGGACCATCTTTTCAATTTCCAGGGCCCACTGCTGTAGGCCCTCAGCACTACGTTGAACACGATCCTTTAGCTTAGCGCGAAATACGTGCTCCAAGTGCGCGTCGCCGTACCTGGATTCCAACGCTTCCAGCAGCTGATCGTAAGTCACATCCTTGCCAAGAGCCTCAAGTACGGTCAGGGCCTGGTCTCGTAGGCCTAAGGTGAGCGCGGTCATTGCTTGCTCTTTCGTCCACCCATTCGCCTTCATAACGGCCTCAAACTGCATCCTGTATGCCGACCATGAAGATGTTCCGTCGAATGGTGGCACCTTAAACCCTCGTGCCGAAGGTGCAGCAATCACTGGACACACAACCCCGTCTCCAGACCGAAGTTCACCCAAAGCCTTTTTCACCCCGGCAATTTGGACCTCAGCTTCAGAGATGCGGTTCTCGTGCTGATTGACTTGCTCTTTAACCACTTTGAGCTCCTTGCCAAATGTCGAGTGCAGGTCTTTTATCAGGAACATCTGCTCTTCTTGGCGGCGGGCCTGCTCCTCCTTATCCTTTTGTAGCTGTTCTTCCAGGCGGCGAGACTGTTCCTCCTGGCGGCGGGCCTGCTCCTCCTTATCCTTTTGTAGCTGTTCTTCCAGGCGGCGAGCCTGCTCCTCCTGGCGGCGGGCTTGCTCCTCCTGGCGGCGGGCTTGCTCCTCCTGGCGGCGGGCCTGCTCCTCCTTATCCTTTTGTAGCTGTTCTTCCAGGCGGCGAGCCTGCTCCTCCTGGCGGCGGGCTTGCTCCTCCTGGCGGCGGGCTTGCTCCTCCTGGCGGCGGGCTTGCTCCTCCTGGCGGCGGGCTTGCTCCTCCTTGTCCTTTTGTAGCTGCTCTTCCAGGCGTCGAGCCTGCTCCTCCTGGCGGCGAGCCTGCTCCTGCAGAAGCGCCATAAGCGCAGACAGGTCTGGACCCGCTGGTGCTGAAGAGACTGCAGATGGACCAGCGGCTGGTTCCGTCGTAGACTGAGCACCACCCGGCGTCTGTATCGGGGAACCTCCAAACCGCCTCTGGTCCATGTCTTGCTGGCGCTGACTCCTGGTACGAATACCGTCCGTGTCGTCTTTTGGTAAAATCGGCATTTTATCCCTCACTTCTGACACCAAATGTTACGAGCTGGGTATTGGGATAAATTAATTAACACCAATTAAAACCAAATAAACTTTAATCACACACGAATCACAAACTAAAATAAACACTTAACACTACTCAACACTTAAACACTTATACACACTCTTAATCACACGTAAAAGTCACTTAGAGATCGCTTGTTCACTTCGAGTCGCCTCGATCGTAGTCAAAACCAGACTGACTCAGGTTGGTGATCGACGCCCTTTTTATACCCCGGCCGGACCCACTAGATGTTTCTAGAAGGTGGTCGAATGTTCTGGAAACATCCATAGACTTCGACATAGTCCCATACCTTCTGGAACATTCCAGAACCATCTCGAAACATCTAGAACAGGGTAGAATTTTCTAGAAATTTCCTGACCGATCTTTAGTAGAATTGTCGAGAACCTTGTGGAACTTTCGAGAAGATTATAGTAGGTCTCGCAATTCGATCGACGTAACAATATTTTATATAATAATCTCTTTCTTTTTATGCACCTGCCATGCTATTTCTCCACTACCCTTGGTTGACTGGTAGAGAATGCCTCAGGCATTAAGTCCGCCTTTGTACCTTTAGTGTTGCATGAAGTTTTAAATAAATAAATAAATAAAGATGTAAAGTAAGATATATATTTTTCAGATCGATCCAGAAATTGGTCGATCCACCCATCTTTGGTCGGCGTCGATCTATTATTGACGGGTTCACGACCTGACGTCGACTGATCTTTACTAAAACCTGTCAGATTTTTGCTTTATGACTGACTAGCACTTCGCCCGCGACTTCGTCCGCGCGTATTAAAACATAGCCTGTTACTGCATGATGTTACTCGCAGATAATGTAGCTTTCTAATGGTGAAAGAATTTTTAAAATCGGTCCAGTAGTTTTTGAGTTTATCCATTACAAACAAACAAATTTTTCCTCTTTATAATACTACTGTAGATGTAGATGTGATGAACGTGGATTGAATCATTATAATCATCGATTGATCGGTATACTTGACACCCTTAGTGATGACGCCCTCAAGACGTGGCGGGCTGTTACATCAGGACTCGGGGCCCATCAAAAATCTATCGGGAGCCATACCAGCTCTTAATCAACTGTGGGGTATTAGCAGGTAGCATATCGGATAATTATGTATGATATAGGATGTAAGTAAATCTTCTATCTACGCAGAAGAAGGCCATCCAGGAGGATTTTCAAAAGCAAATAAAAATATTTAATTTTGGAACTTTGGTTATTATCCCGGATAGCTTACCTTTTCCGCAGACTTGACATAAGTACGGCTTGTCTCCTTTATGTCGCTTCATATGTATAGACAGTTGAGCGCTCTGTACAAAATTTTTGAAACAAATCTCACAGCTGTATAATTTCTCCCCTGTAACAAAAGTTTATCATGAAATATGAGCTTTAGAAATTGTATACACATAAAATAATATTCCACGACTATCACACAACGCCATCTAGTCCCAAGCTAAGCAGAGCTTGTGTTATGGGTAGGTACTAGACAACTGATATACATACTTATATATTTCTAAATACATACATATTATAGATAAATTACACCCAGATACAGAACAAATGATCGTGCTCATCACACAAACATTTGTCCTGGGTGGGAATCGAACCCACGACCTCCGGCATAGCGGTCAGGGTCACTAACCACTAGACCAACAGGCCAGTCAATTGTACAAATTGGCAACACAATTGTAGTGTAGTGTGAACTTTATGTTATTACAGTAAAGTATAAAAGATTCATTGATTTAGATACGGGAAAACGCCAGATTGAAAATTCTGTTGTGACAAAATTCTGGCGTGTTTATTAAAATGTTGCATAACTTGGTAAATAAAAAAATTATTATTCTCACTGCTCTGCCATCAATTCGACACTAGTTCACATACAATAGTTCATATGGGCTCAGTGTTGAGTGTTACCAATAGGAAGAAAAGTCATAAGACTAACCTTTATGCATACGTATGTGGTTGACGAGTCCCGTTCTCCTGCCAAACTGTTTCGGACAATAAGTGCAGTGGTACGGGGTCTCGCCAGTGTGAACCTTCTTATGTTGAAATAATGCACTGTGGCCTCTGGAAAAATATACCATTTATAAAAGCAGGACATTCAGAACTCGGGGGCTTGCGGGCGGCGGGTTATGGGTAGCTCGCCGCCCGATGTATAAAAATAATAAAAACAAGACTGGATCACAATAATTTCTCAAACTTAACCTAACAATAAAACAAAATTAAAACAACAATAATCAAGGGGTAACAAAGGAAAAATAACAGAAAACTATAGTTCTTAAAAGAGATCACTGAGCGCATCAAGACACCAAGACAATTTTTTTTTCTGCTTACACTACGCGCGGGAGTGAGTATAGACGGCACTAGTGTGCGAGCGAGAGAACACGATAAGCGCCGCCATTAAAGATTCCTTTCTTCAATGAACCGGGTTATACAGGCAGACAATTAGTCAGTAAGAGTCTGAGTATCCCTTCCACTCCACACAGAGTGGCAACCCTAACCATTTGATAAAAGCTGCAGGTTCTCACCTAAAAGTAGCAGGACATTCCGGACACAGATACGGCCTGAGATCCGTATGACACAGCTTGTGGGCCTTCAAGTTACTTTTAGTACTGAGGAACTTGCCGCATATGTCACATTGATGCGGCAGCTTGCTCTCCGGTAAGCGCGGGGCTTCGCCTTCTAGGTAGACTGGAAAGGAATTAGAAAAAATCAAACTGTCAGTATGTTAGGCAAGTGATTGACTGCTGCATTGCAAGTCACGGTTTCAATTCCCACATGTTACAATTATTATTTATTGTTGACGCCAGAAATGTGAGTTTGTGTTTGTAAACGCATTTACTTTACTGGAGAAATGTCTTGTGCTAATCAAAATTTGATTGAAAAGCTGCTGCACTAAAATGGGCCTGGGTCCGCCACGTGTGCCGCATGCTCAATGAGCTGTTGGTCAAAATAATCACTTTGTGGAGCCCTGATACTGCCAGAAGGCGTCGTGGCAGACCTCGTAGAAGATGGTACGATGAGCTGGACAAAACCAACAATCAGTGGTCCACTTTGGCCCTGGATCGTGATAACTGGAAGTCATGGGGAGACGCTTTGCCCAACAGTGGCATGTGGATGAAGTAGGCCAGCAGCAGCAGTGTCAGACCTCAGTATCAGTGAAGATTTAGTACTTGTAGGTATGTAGTTTCTATCGTCCATTTAGTCGTAAGTCGCCCATACTAGAGCAAAATAATTAATTCAACAAATGGTACATACCTTTTTTCTTTCTACCTCTTTTCTTTTTAGGCTTTTCTTCTGAATTTTCAACTTCTGCAAACATACAAAACAATAATTCATTATACAGCTTGGCCAGAATGTCTTGAAACGAAACTAATCTTTTTGTTTGCTGACAATGTTTTAAAATCTTTGACATTTGATGTAAACAAAGAACGCAGGTTTGTTAGATTTATTATTGTGCCATAAAACTAATGTAATAAGTGAAAAAAAAAAAACATCTAAAGTGCTGGTAGCGAGAGCACAGTGGCGACTTCCAGTTTTCTACTCTAATTTGCCAAACTGTACATATTTTAGACTGAATATTATTTTTTTAATGTTGGCAACATTTCTTTGGCACAGACGCCAACCTAACACAATCTAACAAAAATTTAAAAATAGATTTTCAACTTTATCACAACGCGGAGAAAAATCGGTGTTCATTTGGGAAAACACATTCAACATATTTTAATATGTAGTAGGTTGCTCATTGATGGGCATCTGTACCAAAATTGCTATTTAAAAAAAAAGACACCTGATTTCTTAATTTTAATTTCTTCTAACACCATATTGTCATCATCAGCATCCCAGCAGCTGTCATTCCCATCATCATTTAGTAATGGTTCTGAAATAAACAAACATTAATGTCTATGGTTACATACAGGGTGTTTAGTAAATGGTTCTGTAAATACTAGTTGTTTACAGAAACCTTAAAACTGAATATTTTTTCTAGTATTATCTCACTGCCGGGCAAAGACCTATTCTCATGGATTCCCATTCTCCTTGATCCAGCATGAATGTGTTCCACTAATGTATGTTTTGTGTGATTTGCCTGACCATATCTTACGAGAAGAGAAGAATGTCTCTGCTTGACTTGGCTGGTCATGTTTACTGAATTCCTGAAGGGCTGTAGGTCATTAACCAGGATGTGGGAACCCTGTTACAGCCAGGTGTTAGAGTGAATATTTTTAAGGTCTCAAATTTTAAATTAATTAAATATCTCAATAACAGTCAAGATGAATATTTCTACATTTTTGTAGACTGTACATTATAGTGTGTTCACAACACCTAAAACCTTTTTTATGACTAACAATCATTTATGTTTGACCATAAAGCAAAGAATGAAAATATGTGATGTTGAAGACAAAAAGTCCACTTGCCTAATTTAATATCCTTGATATCCTCTTGATTATTATCATCTAGAGTCTTCAGAAGTTCTTCATTCGCTTCATGACTATTCTCATACTTCAAATCTTCAAAATTCAGTTCACCTTTGACAAATTCGTCAGAACCATCATTTTTTGTACTCTCCGGTTTTGTTGGGTTTTCTAACAGGAATTTTAGCTTTTTGTCACTTTCTTCGCATTGCAAATTAAAGGCGTAGGTACGTTTAAGCTGTCTGCTACATTCTTTACAAATTAAATGAGGTAGACCATCTCCTATTTGTGGCTGAAAATAGAAATCATACCAATTACATTTTCCTCAACTGTTAAGGTTTTTACCAGCTTATAGGTAAGAAATAATATTATCTACCTTTAACTTAGTGCACTTTATCAACATATCACTGTATAAAGTATTCTTTTTCATACAATAACTAGTGTAAATATCGAAAGTTATTTTATTTTCTACGAGACATATTCGACATATTTTTGTGAAGTCCAACGCCATTGTTAGGGTTTACGGTGTAGAACCTTGTTGAGAATGTATGAGGCTCTTTGAAAATTAAGATATCAAGCTATATAATACCAATATAAATGCATTCTTATAGAAAAAAAGGATAAACAATTTTTTCGTAAAAATCTGATACAAACAAATAAATTTAATGTCAATGTCAAAATGACATAAAACCACGATTCCACGAACGAAAAGATGACAAAGTTGCGCGTTTTTTTTTTATTCATTTCTACACGTGATCAAAAGAAAACCGTAAATAAGACCGATTTTTAAATATAAAATTATGATATTCAGGAAAATTCAAAAGGTTTCGTTTATTGTGCAACTGCATTATGATTTACTCTCATACACAGAATGGTGTGACTGAACAGAACTGTTCATTAGTAAGTTGATATTAAGGGGGATGCTCCAACCAGCCCGCGAAATTCAAATGACATGGCCGGATTCTGCCCTCAAAACTCAATCCAAATTTCATACTGTACATTAATAACAATTATATCAAAAATTCTTCTAAAATAAATAAAAAATAGTCGCAACAATTACGATTCTCTAAAACAGGCGAGGAAAATTCTTAAAAATTAAATGTTTTAAGGGTGATTTCCCTTTTGATTCATTTCTAGGAAGAGACAATTCCATCGACGTTTGGATACACGCTTATGACAATCAGTGTACCTATGTAAACTATGCTTGATGGTCATATTAAAATACCTATAAAACGCCCGTGACTGTTACAATTGTACGTAAATGATTTTATTATTAGGATAATTTGCCACTTTTCGAATGGCGCGCGTCTTGACGCGACTAACGCACCACTTTATAAATCGATAATATATTTAAAAGTGCGTATCCAAATGTCCTAGACTTATTTTGACGTTTCTGCGACAGTTGATCTTAACCGTTAAAACTGTCAAAACTGTAAGTCAAAACTGTATAGTCTTACGTTGATCATAACACGTATTATATTACTGTGTTCGTTAGGTACTGTATTGGATTTTAGATGTTTTAACCCGACTCCACGCTATCATTAATCAGACTTTCGTTTACGCTTCCAAAGTTAATAGTATTCTGCTGTGTAAAATGGACTTGTATATACGTACGATTTGGATTCTGACGGTCACCATGTATACGTGTCTGAATTGTATTGTGGTCACTTAACGAATGCGACGGTATTATGTTGTAACAGCTTTAATACCGCAGCTACAAAATACATTGTCTGAATGGTTATCCTTAGAAGAGGTACGTACCTAAATCGTAATTATATTCATATTACGCATTTTGATACCACACACATAAAGAAATCAGTACATAACAATATTTTTTCATGAAATCCCACAATCAGGTTAGCGTGTGCACTACACTACCTGTATTATTTCTTCAATTTACTCTTAAAATGTCCATGTTACAGGATCGGAGAGCAAATCTGCAAGTATATCATCCCTGTTGGATCGGCACTTGATATTAAATATGCTTAAACAGGCTGGATGCCTAACTATAGAAAAATGAACCTGCATTGTCTGAACCACTTCCAATTCTACCAACTGCTAATCCTGCTATCGCTTATGATCCACCACTACCTCCACTACCGCTACCAGCTGATAAACCTGCACTCAATTATATAATTAATAAATAAAAAAATACAAATATCATTTTAGTGTTTTATTGTCTGTTTCTCTGCGTCTGTCCCTGCTTTGGCGACCTGAAACTTTTGAAAAGAGTCTAACAAAAATAGTTAACTGAGCATTAAGACGCGGCCCCACCGCAGTGCACGGAGAGGCTACGCACGTGTAAGAAAGCTTCGCTTTGTAAGAAAATGTATGTGGTTGTGTCCACTGCAACCCACGGAGAAGCTACGCACGAATTGACGTCATTAATACACGCGTGGCTTGCTCATATACATAGTCGTGTGTACTCCAGTGGAAACCTAGATCCACGTCGTCAACTAAATTAATACACGCAGCTAAAATGCGCCGTATGCCCGTGCACAGCATGCGCTGCGGTGGGGCCGCGCCTTTAGCCACACGGAACTGACCAGTCTGTATGAAGAGACAAATCTAATACGCGCCTAGTGAAGAAACGGCCTCTATCTACCGAAAATACCAATTCTCTTTTGTTCCGCCTGAAAAAAATGTGCCTGAACATTTTGAATAGCAATCGGAAATTGCTACTCAAAATGTTCAGGCACTTTTTTAAAATCCTGTTTACAGTATCTCTCGCTTGTTCTCTGTTCATAAAACTTAAACTACTATAAATAAATACCTGTAAGCTTTAATAAGAGGTACTGTTTGTCAATGTACATTAATATTTTTTGTCAGGGCATCGCTCTATACAAATTCCGGCCATGTCATTTTTTTACGTTTTTTGCAATTTGCAGGCCAGTGACATGTTGTAACTTTATAAATATTTGTGTTGCGCAAATAACAAGTATAATTTTAAATATAAAAAATATCAAAAAACTCGCTCCATCAGCTCTCACATAGAAAAGGTGCATCATGTTAAAATCTCCGAAATCTAACTACGATGCACCTTTTCTATGTGAGAGCTGATGGAGCGAGTTTTTTGATATTTTTTATATTTAAAATTATACTTGTTATTTGCGCAACACAAATATTTATAAAGTTACAACATGTCACTGGCCTGCAAATTGCAAAAAACGTAAAAAAAATTGAATTTCGCGGGCTACATCGAAGCAATCACCTTAATAAGGAACGAGGCTTTTGAATGCTTCGGGATTGGCTCCCATTCGCACGAGCGCTTTTTTTCGAACTGTATTTGATTTTGAATGCTGGGCTCACAGACTAGATAGGTTCAGACAGGGCACTCTCTTATCCACTCACACGTCCATGGATACCATAGTATCCTAAAAAAAAGTAGCTCGTAACGTCCCGGATACTATAGTATCCAAGGTGTCACATTTTGTAAAATCGACATCTATTTAAAATATACGGTACTATTTGGAACTTTTGTTCGTTAAGTCAATAGCAGATGAACAAGTTTATACAACTAAGACGAGATGGCGCTGTTACAAGCCCAGACGAATAAATAAAAAAATGTCAAACTTCAGTGTACTCGCGTGTGCGTTTGGTAAACGAGTGTTTTTGTTGTGCTCGTAGTTATGTCGTATCGTAAGTACTCAAGTTTTATTGAATGTTTCTTAGATTATTATATGTCAAAATAAACTAGACAATTAATGCTTTATAACTACGTACACATAACATAAATTTAAGTTTAAAATCAACTAATATTTTACATTCAAAGTATAGCTGTTTCGCAAAAATGGCGGCTCTAAAGAATTCTGCATAATTTTAGTTATGCTTACGTTGTTTTTCCGTAAAATATTATTTGAACAACAAATAATAATTCGTAATAAACGTAATTATGCACTTTACAAACAGAAATTTAATGTATTCACATAAGATTACTTGAAAATGTTATTGTGTTCCTCAGGTTTTTTGTTGTGGATACCGTGGTATCCACGCGCATACCTACATTGGTTCGAAATAAGGGTCGGTGCAAACGGCAATATATAGCTAAGCATTTTTTGCTTTTTGCAGGTCTGTTTTTTTTATTGTATTTTTGGTGTAATTTGTTTTTATATTATATATTTTTTCCTATGTTTGGTGTAAGTATATCATTTCTCCCTAAAATTTGATTCTTAATAGGGACACTATCGAATGGTGTAATAATACAGACTGTGATTTTTTTCTAAAATCAGCTGGTTTGATTGATTCTTGGTTTTTCCAAAATCGAATGATGCAGTTTTAGTATTCGTCAAAATTAACCCCGAGACTCCTTTAAATGTTATTCGATATTTCTCAGTTTCGGATATTGCCATCCATGTCCAGTTGAAAAATGCACCTGTATAAAATATAAAAAAAACACTTAGTTACCTGTATGCAATAAATTATTACATTATTATTAAAAAAAAAAACCATTAAAAAAACTGTTTTCTTTATTTGCGAAAATTAAAAAAAGTCTGAATGAGACCTTAGCTAGGCGGCCATCTTGGTTGTATTTTGTCCTTGACTGCGCTTCGACAGCGCTCGCGATATCGTGATAAAATTATGAGGAGTAGGTGTTTTGTATTGATTTATTTCACTACTTAGCAATGAAGAAACATAAACATCTATACATCATATTAAAGGAATAAAAGTCTAGTTTGTTGTGGCATTTTTGTAATTGTAAAATAAACAATATTCTTTCATTGTGGTGCGAATAAATAAAATTTGTATGTTTATTTTACTCCAAATTGAATGTTCATACCTGTTTTTAATATCTTAAATTAGAGTTTTAGATCTTAAAATGTACATAGGTTTAATCTGCATTCTTCTGTAATTTTTTCGTAGTTTTTCTCTTTACTCTAGCTGTTGTAGATAAGTAGTTATAAGCGTTTTTTTACACAACAGGCGAGCGCGGTAGTGCTCGAATCAAGACCGCGCGCGCTCGGACGTAACGACGCCATGTGGTCGCGGGAGCTGGACGTGTGAGTGGTTATAGCAAATTTGACATGCCCGAAGGTTCACATATCATGAATGACAGCTTTTTTTTTTAAATCTGTCTCTCCGTCGGACGCGTAATTATAGGCAAAGACATATACGATTCAGCCTAGAAAGTATTTCTTGCTAGGAATTTAAAATTTTAGTTTTAATGTTAGCATATTTCTTCATATAATTGCAATCACATTGCAATTATATGAAGAAATATGCTGTAATAAGTCATAAAAGGATATAAGGAATAATAAAAATCTTATTAGTTTCATTTATTTTTATTTTAAAATTATTAAAAACTTTTAACTACTTATTCTCTAGTGGGAACACGTCTGTACCTTTTAATATTTTATTAATAACATTTCAACAACTAAACACGCGCTCAGAAACAGCATCCAATGAATTCCAACAAGTACTTATATTTAATATGATTTTTAATACCTCTAATATTAGAAATCCGTTTAGGTCGATGTTCTAAGTTTTTGTTTGCTTCTTTTTTGATGACTCCGAAACATTTCCAGGATCAATGTGGCTAAAACTTGTTTTAGTATGATGCGGCATCTTCTCTTCGTTATTTTCTTGGAAGCGTTTGAAAACTGATGTCCTTTCGTCTTCCAACACACCACTGCACTTGTTGTACATGTTGCACATGTTTACAGCTTCAGATATAGAGGATTATTTACGAAATTAGATAAATTAAACACTAATTCACAAAACTTTGTGAAATTGTTTGACAGATTTACAAACAGTGATACCAACTCTCAGAAATTTTTATCCCTAAAACTTAGGTCAAAACTCCTAAAATCAACCCTATTACTTGGAAAACCTTCTAATAAAGACGATAATATGAAATAAAATAGATAATTAAAAAAATAAGTAATATTCTTTGATAAAACTGGATGTCCTTGGTCAATAATTTCTAATTGCCTATTTTAGATTGTAAGCTGGTAACACTCTTAACAAAGATGGCTGACAGAAAACGGAAGGCAGGGGTACGCGGGGGGTTAGGGAAGTGTCAAATGAAATACGTGAACCATAGACTATAAGGTTGAGATATTTTACTTGAAGATTACCTGACCTGGCTGGGCTGCTGTGATCATAAAGTTCAATTTACCTTTTTGCAATTTTATATAACTAGCTCGAACTTTACAGAAAAAAAAAACTGTGGCATCTCTATGGGTCGTTGCTAGAACATAGAGAACCATAAACACCATAAAACGTAGCGCGGCAATGTTTGATTAGCAAAATTTCAATTTTGATTTGAGTTTTAATCTGAACAAGAACGTAGTATCTCTAAGTAGTCTGTGTTCCATGTTACCTGCTAACGAAACGACAACGGAAATCCAAGGAAACGAAGCTAAATTATCGTGTTCTCTTCTCAAACAAATCGCAGAAATTAGCTGGCACGAGGACTTTCAGGTGAAGTGAGGATTCAGGTCAGTTTTCACTTGAATAGTTATCAAGTTGTATGAAGTAATCGCTACTCGGCTGACTTACATGACATGTAATGCAAGGTTAGCGCAATGGCTGAGCGATTGGACTGCTGCGCTGTGTATCGCGGGTTTGATACCCGCACGGAAAATTATATTTGTATGATCTACAAGTAGTTGTTTCGGGTCTGGGCGTTTGTGTATGTGACTTTATTATGTTTGTAAACGCACCCGCGATACAGGAGCAATTCCTGCCATGTGATGGGGGTAGGTAGAAATTGCAGAATGCTCATACTGCTCCTTACAAACTCCTATCGCCTTCTATAAAACTTTCAGTGGTTAGGAAATATTAACCAATTCGTTGCGGATGGCACGTTTCAGTGCCATTGCTTTCTTTTGCGTGTGGCGTTAGGCACGGATGTGTATGTGTGTCATTTTAAAATCGATGGTAACTCCTTATTTTTGTTCGACGCCACAGCTAGCGAAATTAGACATCGCAACGAATCGGTTAAGGCGCTCCCTCCTCACCGCGAGCATTCACCTGTAATGTTACATTACAGATTCGAAAATTTCATCAGTGTGAGAAGACAATCGAGCATCACAATGCGTACCTTGTATCAAATCTATATTAAATGTACGTTAATGCTCGTCAGTCAGGGAGGTAGTATTATAATGTAATGCTCAAAGTCGAATCTATAATGAGTCTGTGCTATAGTGTTACATTACACGCGAATTCTCCCGGTGACGGTGAGGGAGCGCCTTTAGGGATTTCATACAAAATGCATCAAACCCTGTGATTAAACCTTAGGTATTTGTATTAAACGATATACCCGTATCTCTTATGGATTCGGATTTCTCCCTTTTGGCCAATTTTAAAGGAACACCCTGTATAGTTATATAGCATCTTTTTTTATAATTTTAGGTAACAGATATTTGTGTGGGCATGCGGACAGCGAGTAAAGGGCAACTCGCTGTCCGACCATGGACCATGCCCGGGTCGACGGCGCGTCGTGTTCCACGCGCGCCTCAAAGAGCGTCAGCAAAAATGACGGGGCCCCCTCTCAGAGGGCCAAACCCTGCCGGGGTCGCGGGATTTATTTCCTTACCGTGACCCCGGAACATAAAGGGCTATTGAAGAACACCGTGGATTTTAGTCAGTACAAGTCTGACAGTCCCTCCCGCCCTGCCCGGGGGGGAAGGTTTTACCACGCTAAAAAAAAAAAGAACAGATATTTGTGTGGCTACATACATCCAAGAGTTATAAAAAAAGTGATTAAATTGTCCTCCCCACCTATATTGTAAGGAGCATTGTGCACACACATTAGACATTTACAAATAAGTCATACACATTATAATTATAATATTAAAAAACACTACAAACAAATACTTGTTTACTTTCAAGTGATTTTAGATAGTAATTTATATTTATTTATATTGATATACATTTACATTGTACCTATTTTATGTTTAAAAAAATGTAACCAACTTGGTTTAGGTAATATTATAGCCATTATCAAAACATTTTTGTAATGTATGTGTAACAATGTACTTATGTGTGCGTGCGTATGCGACAGCGCCGCGATCTTGTAAAGGACGAGCAGTCCACATTAAACCACGTTACTAGCCACACGTTCGTTTTATTCAAACACCTCACTGGCGACGAGGATAAAACAATTTTAAGCGGGCTAACGTATCGATATAATTATTTTTGGCAGGAGCCAAATACTGAGCCGAAGTCCTCCAGCGACACAAATTGAAGAACCCCATCCTAGAGATCCAAGTCCACCAGCATCCACGGAGAATGAGTTACCGAGCGAAGTCATCCCTACGCCAGAGATCCAGAAGTGGATGGTATCAATAGATACCCTTCTAAACGACGTGTGCTCTATTGTTTCGGAGGGAAAAATGAACTCGGAACAGAAGCTCCGTGTCTCCACTCTTTGCCGAAAGGTCTCGAGTGGCACATCTCAGATGGCTGTTTTATACCAAGCACTGAAACAGAAAACTATCCAGGCACACAGCACCATCCAGCACTTACAAGCACAGCAGAAAATTTCGAACTCTATTCAAGAATTCAAAGAGGTCGTCGAAACCAAACTTAAACCTGATAATAATTGTTCATATGCCAATATAGTTAAAAAAGGTTCGCACAATTTTATCCGCCCAGCAAACCTGAGCTCTGTTGCGATATATCCCAGTGATAAGACTAAAACAAGTGACGACACCAAGAGCCTTATACAAAAAATCATATCGCCCGAAGAGCTTAAGCTTCATGTCCGTGGCCTGAGGAAAGTCAGGAACGGGGGTGTCATTATTAGCACCGATAGTAAAGGTGACATTGACAAACTTAAACAATCTGAGAAATTAATGTCATCGGGCCTAACAGTCGAAGAACCATCCAAACGCCGTCCTAGGATTACTCTCGTTGGTGTCCCCGTAGCTCTCACAGAAAAGGAAGTTTTTGATTGTTTGTACGAACAAAATATGTCCGATAAAGTGCCGAATACATCTCGTGAGTCTTTTCAAGAGTCTATAAAACTAAGCCACAAATCGGGTAAAAAAAATCTTCCTACTTGTAACTACGTATTAGAAGTACCAGCTAGCATCAGGAAAATTCTTATAAATCAAGGGCGAATTTTTATAAATTGGACATCATGCCCGGTGAGAGATTTTACGATAGTCACGAGGTGCTTCAACTGTCAGCTTTTTGGACACGCAGCAAAGTATTGCCGGGAAACAAGTCCTACGTGCAACCACTGTGGAGAAACTGGTCATTCCTTCAAGGAATGTCACAATAAATCTTCTCCCTCCCAATGCGCGACATGTAAACGTGTCAAAAGAAATTGTGACCATCCAACTGGTGATGCCAATTGCCCGGCAAGAAAATATGCAGAAGTCAACTACGTTAACTCAATAGATTATGAAGGCGACTAAGACCACAACCAATCTATTTATTTAAGTAAGCATTAAAGCGGTGGTTTACCTTTTATTTATATTTGCTAGTTTGTAATTAGAATAAGAAGTTTTAATAAGAATGGCTAATCAAGATAGAAAACTATTTAGATCGTTTTGTTATAAAGTAAAACCATTGTTATTCATTGTCGTCATTAAGCTATTCTTCTAATATTGTACATATCTTAACCAAGTTAAAATTACATGCGTGGATAAAATACTTAATAACCTTGAAAATGACATACGTACGAGCTACTGTTTTTGACCCACTTTGTAGTGCAAATGATGCAAGTAATATTATTTGTTGTTTGCTTAGGTAATTGATTAGAATAGTTTGTAATAATATTTTTTGTAATGTTTGCTTAATTTTATAGTCGATGAAGACGTATTTTTAATATTGATCTAGTTAACATAAATTACTGCCCCATTTAAATTACGATGAAGTGATGGCCTGAAACACAGGTTTTAATTAACTTAGTTCAGGCAGGTCGCTACATATTACTTAAATCCCTAGTTAAATATCGAGTACCTGTAATGAATATCCTTTAGTTATACACTAATTTTTGTTTAGGCACTAATATAAACTATTAAATAAGACTTTTACTATGTTAATTTTTTTGTGGCTAATTCCATCTTTGTAAAAAAGTTTTTTGAATAAAATTTATTATTATTATTATTATTATTATTATAAACATGTCTATCGGGAAAATATCAGAGTATAATGTAAGATCGGGCAACTGGACAATGTACGTGGAGCGCATGGAGATGTTTTTTAAAGTGAACAGTGTCAAAGAGGAACTTTGGTTACCTACATTGATTGCGACGATGGGTGATGAAGCTTACGAACTATTGAGCAATTTAACGAGTCCGGAAAAACCGAGTGCAAAAACGTATACCATGGTGGTGAAAATCATGACGGACCATTTGCAACCAAAACCGTCGTTTATGGCAGAGAGGTACCGTTTTCGACAGAGAAGACAAAATGCGGGTGAATCGATTTTACAGTATATATCGGAACTGAAGAAAATGTCTAAATTTTGCGAATTTAAAGTCGTGTTAGAAGAGAATTTACGTGATCAGCTAGTATGTGGGCTCAGAAGCGAAGCGATCAGGCAACGGCTGTTTACCGAAGAAAATCTGCAATATGCAAATGCCGTGAAAATTGCCTGTACGATGGAAGCGGCGGAAAGAGATGCAGCGGCAGTGGAACACACAGTCGGAAGCAGTATCGAGCCAGGCGGTGGTGGCGACGCCACAGCGGGAGCGCTGCACGTGGTGGCCACGCCAACGCGGGGCGGCCGCGGCCGGAGAGGCCGTGGGGGCAACAGCGGAATATCGGCGAGCGCGCGGAAGGGCAACACCGACGAGTCCAGGAACAGTTGTACTGCTTGTGGGGCTTCTAACCATCAGAGTGAAGGGTGTAGGTACAATCGCTTTATCTGCGGTAGATGTAGGCAGAAGGGCCACCTACGTCGGGTATGTCCGATGCGAACAGGGGGTCGACAGCCCCAAGATCGGTACGACACCAACAACATGGCGGTGCAGGTGCGAGCGCCGAGCGGAGCAGTCAGCATCCCTGCGGACCAGTCAGGGGACGATGAACCGCCGGTGTCAGACGAGGGAGATTGGGAGACCGTAGAAGATGTCCATCAACTCAGCTTAAACAGTTATAAACCGGTGAGCCTAACCATGTGTGTCGATGGAATCAAATTAGGTATGGAAATTGATACGGGGTCTTTAGTGTCATGCATCAGTGGGGAAATGTATTATAAATTGTTCAAACATCGACATTTAAAAGACTCAAATTTGGTATTTAGATTCTATGATGGTACTATAATAAAACCAATGGGGGTTATAATGCCACTAGTCACGTATCAAAATAAGTGTAAACAAATGGAGTTATTTGTGATAGATGGGGGTACCACTTCATTATTAGGCCGGCAATGGCTTACAGAATTAGGCATTAAAATACCGATGTATCAAAGTATGTTGACCATGAATGCGGACCGAACTAATTGTAATAACTCAAGTAATAAAGAATTAACGTTATTGCTTCACAGATATAAGGATTTGTTCACGGAGGGACTGGGCCGATTCACGGGAGGCAAGGCTCGGTTACGTATCCGCGAAGGAGCAGTGCCGGTATTTTGCCGTGCGCGGCCTGTGCCGTACGCGCTGCGCGAGCGCGTTGAGGCAGAATTGGAAGGTATGTTGCGCGCTGGTGTCATCGAGCCTGTGGAGAGCGCGGACTGGGCTACCCCACTGGTACCGGTACGTAAGGCTGATGGTGGACTCCGTATCTGTGCTGATTACAAAATAACCTTAAATCCCGTTCTATTGGTAGACAAATATCCATTACCCCGCATTAATGATTTGTTAGTCAAATTAAACGGTGCTAAGATATTTACGAAGATTGATTTAACGCAAGCATATAATCAAATTGAACTTGATGATCCCGATAATTATACAGTTATTAATACTCACAAGGGTCTTTTTAAATATAAAAGGTTAGTTTATGGTCTATCTTCAAGTCCTGGCATATTCCAAAGAATTATGGCGAACCTACTTAACGATATACCAAACGTAGAAGTATTTCTTGACGATATCATAATTGGATCACCCACTATTAGGGAACATTTAGTTATACTTGAAAAAGTTTTAAAGCGATTACGTAATAACGGAATGAAACTAAAAAAAAATAAGTGTGTGTTTATGACTAATGAGGTGAAGTACTTAGGATTTATTGTTTCCGACGAGGGAATTAAAGTGGACCCGGAAAAAGTAGAAGGTATCTTAAACATTCCTCGACCAGAAAATATCACGGACTTACGTGCTTTCCTAGGAACAATAAATTATTATGCTAAATTCGTCAACAACTTGAGCACCATGCTCGCGCCGTTGTATAGGTTATTAGGGAAGGGAGTCACTTGGAAATGGAACATGGAATGTGAGTCAGCTTTTAAGAAAATTAAAAATGTTTTAATTAGTGCGGACGTCCTGGCTCATTATGATCCGAACAAACCGTTGTTTTTAACTTGTGATGCGAGCGCGCGAGGCATAGGCGGCGTGTTGAGTCAGATGTGCAAGCAGGATAGCAGCAGCGGCTCAGTCGGACAGCGCGAGCGGCCGGTGGTGTATGTATCGCGCGCACTTAACGCAGCGGAGAAACATTATTCGCAAATCGAACGGGAGGCATTAGCTATCGTGTTTTGCTTAGAAAAATTACACCAGTATTTATACGGTCGGCGTTTTACACTACGCACGGATCACAAACCGTTGGTCACTATTTTTGGACCTAAACAAGGTATACCATCGATGGCCGCAAGTCGATTACAAAGATGGGCAATTAAGTTGTCAGCCTATACATACGATATTGAGTACGTTACTTCCAAACAGAACGGGGCGGACGGTCTATCGCGATTGCCAGCTGTTTCTGCGAGTAAACAAACAAAGAAAATTCCGGAACAGTCGTATTTACATTTTGCGCAAAATGCAATGTTATTAGACTATAACGAAATTAAAAAACAGACGAGTCGAGATCAGTTATTAGGCCGAGTTTTAACATATCTTCGTGACGAATGGCCGGCGGATAACGACATAAAACCGCTTCAACCTTATTTCAATCGCAGGAAGGAACTGTATGAGGAATTAGGCTGTGTAATGTGGGGCCATAGGGTAGTCGTACCGGAGAGTTGTAGGGATAAGGTTCTAACTGGTCTACATGAGGCTCATATGGGCATAGTTAAAACGAAAGCTTTTGCTAGGAGCTATGTTTGGTGGCCGGGAATGGACGAAGCAATAGAAAAGACGTGCCGGGGTTGCAGTGTCTGTGCTATAGAAAGTGAGGCGCCGCCGCGACATATGCCCTGCTCGTGGCCATGGCCAGATAGACCGTGGGCCCGTATACATGTTGATTTTTTAGGCCCTTTGGCGGGACGGATGTTTTTAGTGATAGTTGACGCTAGAACCAAGTGGCTTGAAGTTAGTCAAGTACCTAGTACAGCGGCCTGTCACACAGTCAACGTTTTAAGTGACGTGTGCGCACGTTTTGGTTTGCCAAGACAAATAGTCTCGGACAACGGACCACCATTTACAAGTCATGAGTTTTCACGGTTCCTTAATGCCAATGGCATTGAACACATATTCTCAGCTCCTTATCACCCTGCTTCAAACGGGGCAGCGGAGAACGCAGTACACACAGTGAAAAGGGCGATTAAGAAAGCTATTAGGGAAAATGTAAACATACCTTTATTTATAAACAAATTCCTACTATATTATAGGAACACGGAACATTGTACTACAGGCGAAACGCCGGCGTTTCTCATGTTCGGCCGTAGGTTGCGTACTAGATTCGACGCGCTGAGACCCAATAGGGACAATAAAGTTAGAGAGGCTCAGTTGCGACAACAGAAGTATGGCGCAACTGGGTCACGTCAATTGCAAACGGGGGAAGAAGTCTGGTTGCGCCAGTATACGGGGCAAGATAAATGGGTATCAGGAAAGGTAACAGAAAAGATGGGAACCACGGATTACAAAGTAGTAGATTCTTTAGGTAGGGAATTCCATAAACATGTGGATCAGCTGAAACAACGGATACGGAGTTCACTTATCTGTCCTTCTAGCCCGGTTAGAGAGAAGTCGGAGACGGGGCAGGTAGCGAGGGACCAGGAAACGCCCGGTCCAAGCGATCCAGACTTTGATGACTCAGCCGCAGCAAAGACACATCAGGATGACAGGGAGCAAGAGCATTTTGAGGATTGTGTCGAACCGGAAACACAAACTCCTTTGTCTTCCCCTGAGCCGACCCAGTCTCGTCCCCTCCGTAGATGTAGAATGAATAAGCCAACTAATTATAAGTTATGAAAAATAGTATTTAGTCTTTTGTTAATTATGTAAGTATTAATAGTTATCTAAGTTAGTGGTTATGTACGTATATAAAAGTGAGCTACCTAGTTAAGTATAGTTTAGGTTGTATTAGTTAAGTATAGATAGTTTATGTAATATTTTGTATGCAAGTAATTCTTAAGTATATAATAAAGGAGTTTCGTAATTAAGGGTGAAGGTGTAATGTATGTGTAACAATGTACTTATGTGTGCGTGCGTATGCGACAGCGCCGCGATCTTGTAAAGGACGAGCAGAGCAGTCCACATTAAACCACGTTACTAGCCACACGTTCGTTTTATTCAAACACCTCAATTTTCTACCTAAAAAACCTAACTTTACTTCCAATAGACTATTATACCTATTATCAAGCTAGACTACAAATCTTATGAAATTTAACTTTCTATGTAAATACTGAGTTACAGACAACGGGCCTGATAACAATAGAACATTCTATATTTCTAATTAATTTGGCAAATCAGTTTTGGCATAGCACACAATGATTAGTGAACAATTTTCAACTTATTTCTACAATTTTCTAAAACTACAAGTGGACTGGATTTTTTTCCAGTCTGCAGCAAGTGCTAGTGTTAACTATTTTAGAATAATGATTAAAGTCATTGATTAAAGTTGTTATTTTGATAAGCCTGAAAATACTCATGATTTAGTTTTAATTTAGTCATTTTTGTCAATTTTTTAGTTTTTAAATGTATGTATATCCCTATAGGTATTTTTTTTAATAATAATTTGTTTGAACTATTAATGTTTCTATGACATTAACGGGCAACATTCATGTTGACTGAAATATTAACAGTATTCCGTAAGGAATTTTTCAACAGTTCATATTCAACCTTCATTGGCTATCTGGTCAGCCACAAATCATCTGACAGACAACAACCAGAGGAAGTTCTTCTCGCTCTCTTCACAATCCAAATGGAACTCGTAAATATCTTGAATAAGTTTAATGCAATTCCTGCAGAGGTATGGAGGCAGACCATCTTTTTCATTTAGCTGGAAAAAAATATAGGTAACATTATTACTCTCAATCCTGGAGATATAATAGTGCTGCTATGTATTTCAGAAAAATTATAGGCATTACATTTTGACCATCAGCACAGATTTAGCCCACATTTGATTTGATTTATCAAAAAAAAAATTGTCACTAGGAATTTCTCGTGTCGTGGGTTTACAAATATAGAAACACACACAAATTAAAAACATCCAGACCCGGGACCTGTAGCTCATAAAATTATTTGTCCTGGGCGGGGATCGAACTCGCGACACGTTGCGTGGCAGTCGATCGCTCAGCCACTGCGCCAACCGTACCCACGAATGTTTATAAAAAATGTCAATAGACCATAAAGAAGGAAAGTAAATATTAAAAAAAAAATGTTGCATACTTACATTAAATTTTGTGCAGTAAGCCAGTATATCACAAAATAAGGTAAATCTTTCCACATAATAACTGATGAAAATATTTCGAGCTCTGGGGTCTATGCGGAGGCAAACACGACATATTTTCTTGATTTCGGACCTTAAAGATTCTACCTCCATGATTAAAAGTATTAAAACTGTTTTGTTTAATTTTGTTATACTATCAAAATTAAAGCGTCAGTCCGCACAGCTATTTTTGGAATTTTAGCAAAACAAATAAAAAATAAACAAGTTGAAATTATTGAGGTTGAAAGGTTGAAAATAATGTCAAATCCACAGTCAAAACTCAAATCAAAAAACCTCAAAAAACAGTCACAGACCAATCAGCAATCAGAGACTTATGAGAGGAGGGACCGAGGGAGGAGGAGGAGGCTGAGATTAGGATTTGAGATCCGGTCATTTCGCGGTTTTTGTAAAATAAAGCTTGTTTAGTCGATTCATGAACGGTCAACACTATCTTCACTATATGCTATTTAATCTGTGGTGATTTGTAATGTGATGATTTCTTATCTGTGGAATGGAAGAATTTCGTAAAATGTCGGAAAACCGGGTCAATTTGTGAATGCTAATGATAATAAACAAAAATTGTGAACCTTTTCACGAAAATAACATCAAGTGTATGAATTAATAGTGTTCCTTTAAGTATATTTAATAATGTCTGCTCTTCAGAAGACCATAATGAAAAACAAATTGCCGCCAAGAGTTCCTCGAACTTCTGGACTCTCAAAGTAAGAAAGGGACCTAGATTTTTGGTTAAAATAACTGTACTCTCACTAAAGTTTTACTTTAAACTTATAATTAATACGGTAAATTATCATAATATAGCAGAATATCTAAGATAATGTCGGCTTGATTGTTATAATAATTGGCTAATTCAATCAAGTATAAGTGCATTGTTTTCAAACATGCGCATCAGGCATGTATTCAGTTTAGTTTACATAAAAGAGTAGCGGCAAACAATTTTACTGTACTCCGACAATTATAAGTATTGGCAATACAAACTTAAGAATCATCATCATCATCATCAGCCTATATTGTTCCCACTGCTGGGACACAGGCCTCCTCTCTGTGAGAGGGAGTGGGCCATAATCCACCACGCGGGCCCAGTGCGGATTGGTGGATGTCACATGTCTTCGAATTTTTGGTTCTAGGACATGCCGGTTTCCTCACGATGTTTTCCTTCACCGTTTTGAGAGCAGTGGTGATGAAATAAATTACACAAAGTAATGCGCCTGGCGGGGTTCGAACCCACGACCTACAACTCGTAAGTCGGGACCGATACCACTGGGCCACCACTGCTCTCCTAACTTAAGAATATTTCCTGATAATTTATTCTCAAGCATAAAATTTAAAACAAATTTTACAAGCGAAACCGCGGGAAAAATCTATAGACGATCGACGATAAAAACGTCCACACAATTTCCCAGTTTCCCTGTAACAGCGCTTTTCTACATGGTATTCCTTCGTTCAGTGATTTAACCAAAGTATTAATTTTCTTTTAGGATGGCACCATTTGGATCAGGCCGTCGTAACTACACTCCAGTGTCGTGGAAGGAGTATTTCCACAGAAGTGTGGATGTGGAGACAGATGGAGGACAGTTCAGGGTCTACCTGTCTCCGGAGCCTGATCATCCTGACAGACCCAGGATAGTAACTCTCCATGGAGGCGGGTATTCTGGACTCAGTTGGGCTCTTTTTACAGTAAGTTAGAACTTTTCATGTTATAGGTATTATCTTGACCTTAAAGGCCTATCCGCACACAACAGTGCAGACACATTCCGTACCATACCGTTCCGTGAAGTGCTATTCATATATACGACGACGCTATCTGTACTGATCAGTGACAGTGCCGTTCAGTGATGTTCGTTCACTCTTATATATGAATAGCACGTCACGGAACCTGTCCGCACTGTTATGTGAGGGCAGGCCTTTATTCATTCTTTTACCTTATTTTTTGCAATATTAAATATTTTTACAAAAACAAATTAATAAAAGAATTAAAAATATAAACAATAGTGGCTCACCTAATGAGAACAGGGTCCAAGCTCGGAAAGGAATCTGGAGATGGCTAGTTTTGCCTTTTTGTAGAGTTACTATAACATGAAGCACTAAGAACCACACACATTTTCTAACAAAAATGTCACGAGAGTGACAGAGATAGCATCCCAGAAGCCAAAAACTAGCCACAAAATACTTCCCAAACATTGAAACGCCATATACAGGGCGTTTCTTTTAAATTGGCCAAAAGGGAGAAATCCGAATCTCTATGAGATACGGGAAAACTTTCTTAGGAACCTTTAGCTCTTTTTAGATGTTGACAATTTTATGATGTTGAATATTTTGTAATACAGAATTTTTGATTGTCATCTCATTCTTCTGTTGTCTATGTCAGGAGGAGATCACAAATATGATCCACTGCCAGGTGGTCTCAATAGACATCAGGGGCCATGGAGAGACTAAGGCTGACAACCCTGATGACCTCAGCATTGAAACGCTTGTCCAGTGAGTATCAATATTGCTACCATCATTGGGAAACTATATACTAAATGAGATATTGCATCATAGGATGTGCTTAATCTACAAATATTTTAAAATTTATAAAAAAAAAAAAATTATAGCTTGTAGGCTGATGGTAAATGGAAAAATAAAGTAAAAAAAAAACATTGGGAAACTAATATTCTTTCTATCCCTTAAAACTGTTTTATTCCAACATTATGCAATTTATATTTATGTACATACATTTAGACAAATATCACATTACAAAGTTGATTTTATAATCATAGTATACTTATGACTAATGTCATAGTTGCCATGCACCACTGCATTGTACTTTTCCTTGATTAGATAAGTATTCAACTATTTCTGCTGGATTATATACAGTATATTATTTCAAATTAATATAATCAAGTCTTTGATAATGCTAATGATATTATTGCTGATGTTCCAGATTTGTTTAATCAAGATAGTTAATTATTGTCTGATTAGAGAAGAACTGAAGAAATGATTGTTGAATGTAAGCCCTCACTACTTGTTCTAATCTTGGATATAATGAACAAAGTGCATTATTATACAAAGTAAATTGAGTCAGCAATACCAATAAGGCTGATCTTTTATTTAAAACTAGCTGACCTGGCAAACTTCTTATTGCCTCTGAATCATTTTTTTTAATTCAAGTTTAGCCAAATGGGTCACACAGCAATGATTATTGATTTTTACAAATAAAACCGGCCAAGTGCGTGTCGGGCCACGCACAGTGTAGGGTTCCGTAGCTGCCTATCAAAATACTTATGCGAACTAATTAAACTGATTCGCTGAATTTAATTTTAAAAAGAAGAATTTTCAAAATCGGTCCAGGCGTCTTTGAGAAATCGGGGAAAATACATAAAAAAAAGATTAGGACGAATTGAGAACCTCCTCCTTTTTTCGAAGTTAGTTAAAAATAGTTGACAAAAAAAACCTACCTATCCCCAAAACATACCCACCTATTATAGCTGTAAAAATAAAGTTGACAAACTTACATTTGCAGTTGAAGAACAAGTTCTGCGATACATTTTGTTTAGGAAAATATATTGTCCAAGTACGTTTTATAAGTTGGTCGACTATTACTCGTAAACTTGTAAAGCCTACTTAGTCATGATAATTTTCCTTAAAATTTCGTTATATATACTACTATTGTGAATTTTTTCATACCCCCAAACATAACCATTTAGCTGGTAGAGGGGGGGGACACTCGAGTCGAGCAAAAATTAGCACTTGAAAGCTTAATATTTCACAAACGAATCTTTTTATCAAAAAATTGTTAATGAAAACTAGCAATATTTTTTAAAGACCTATTTAATGATACCCCACACTAAGGGGTACGCGAGAAAAAAAAAAAACATCCCCTCTTTACGTGTACAGGAGGTACCCTAAAAAAAAATATTTTACGAGATTTTATTTTACCACTTTTTCGGCACAACAAATCCGTATATTCACACCAAATTACAGCTTTCTAGTACTGGGCGTCTCTGAGCTAAGCTGCGGACAGACGGACGGACGGACGGACGGACGGACGGACATGGCTGGCGAAACTATAAGGGTTCCTTGTTGACTACGGAACCCTAAAAATGGAGTTCCTTCAATCTGGACCAAACGTAAAGATAAGGTTTAAGATGAAACAAGCTCACTCAGAGGGAACTGAAACTATTGTGCACAGATGGAGCTTAGTAAAAGCTCATTGGTGCCAGACAGGTCTGTGATGCTATTGCCTGGGATGGACTGCTAGGTGGATCCCATCCACCCAAAACCTTACATTAAATGAATTGGTTTAGGCGCAAAAAGCCCAATTCGCAAAATGGCAACCGAGTCGCAAAAGGACGATCTCAAAATGGCAAATTCTCTAAAAGCCTAATTCTCCTATTGGCCGATTCTCGAAAAGCCTAATTCGCAAAATGGCAAATGATCAAAATGGATAATATTTAATTATTAAAAGTATATTCTTATCACTAAAAGACTTCTATCACTCGATTTTACTAAATTGTTTCATGTCATACGAAAAAATAATTTCCAAGAATTGTACTTCCGATTGCAAAAAAGAATCCATTTTGATCATTTGCCATTTTGCGAATTAGGCTTTTCGAGATTTTGCCATTTTGAGAATTGGCCATTATGAGAGTTTGCCATATCGAGAACTTGTCCTTTTTTGCGACTCGGTTGCCATTTTGCGAATTGGGCTTTTTGCGCCTAAACCAATGATTATTATTTTATTTCCAGTGACATAGAACAAATCCTTCACAAGCTGTTCGCAGAGAGCATCCCACCACTAATCCTGGTGGGTCACTCGATGGGCGGCGCGGTCGCCGTACGCGTCGCTCTACAGCCCTCGCTGGAACACGCCATACATGGCATTGCTGTCATTGACGTTGTAGAAGGTAGGCACCATTAAATATTAGATAAAAAAAACAAAATACTATTCATAGTATTCAGTTCAATTTTCACGAAATAGATTCAGGCTTGAATGCAGTATGCGGGCCACTGAGACTCGACACGTGTTTGACTTCTCTTTGGGGCAACCGTAACCATATTGGTATAATATGGCAGGAGGAACAAGAATACCTGCTGTTATGCAAAAGTAAAGTTGTGGCAAGAGCATTTTTCTCAGAATATGTAGCCATCTATTCTCCATAGTTCTAGAGTAAAGGCAGAGGAAATATTGTAAAATAGTACATTATGCAACTAGTGAATAAAGAGCGGATTTAAAGCGAGGGCCTTATATATGAATCAAGAGCAAGCGAAGGATTTTAATGACTGAATCACGACCGTAGGGAGTGATTCATGATGATTCACAGTGTTTCAGGATTGCTTGGGAGCGGACATGTTTTAACTAATAGCATATATCGATGTAGTAAGACCTAATAACACAAACTGCAAAAGAAACCCTATGTCAATTATTCATAGTTTTCGAGAAAAAAAATGCTAAAGTTGCTAGTTCAGAGTATGTGTCAAATAGTAATAATGTGTTTTTTTCTTGAAGAGTCAAAACTAAAAGTAATATTTAATAACCTCGTTTTAACACATATAATTATATGTTATTTAAGCTTTACAACAGCTACGAAATGTAAGTAATTACGAAGAAATTAGCAAAAAAACGAATTTTCGTGTTTATTTTTTATTATGATAATGACATCATTTCCGCGCCAAATTTTCTACTTAAGGGTAAGTTGACCTTTTGTTCTTGCTGTACAAAAAAAATTAGCCATATAACCCGCAGTCTGAAGAAGTTATTAATTTTTTATGAAAACACTTAACGCCTATATTTTTTGAAATAGCAAAAGTACTGTGTGATTTAGTTTGCTATTAAAAGTAAGGCAGAAAATTCTATATTTGTTTGATCGTCTTAGCTTAATTGTACGGTACGTTAGCTAAAATTCTCATTTATTCTATTTTATAGATTAGGTATAATCATATTTGTTTGATCGTCTAAGTTAAATTGTACGCCTGTCTTACTTTTAATAGCAAACTAAATCACACAGTACTTTTACTATTTCTAAAAATATAGGCGTTAAGTGTTTTCATAAAAATTTAATAACTTCTTCAGACTGCGGGTTATATGGCTAATTTTTTTTGTACAGCAAGAACAAAAGGTCAACTTACCCTTAAGGAGAAAATTTGGCGCGGAAATGATGTCATTATCATAATAAAAAATAAACACGAAAATTCGTTTTTTTGCTAATTTCTTCGTAATTACTTACATTTCGTAGCTGTTGTAAAGCTTAAATAACATATAATTATATGTGTTAAAACGAGGTTATTAAATTTTACTTTTAGTTTTGACTCTTCAAGAAAAAAAACACATTATTACTATTTGACACATACTCTCAACTAGCAACTTTAGCATTTTTTTTCTCGAAAACTATGAATAATTGACATAGGGTTTCTTTTGCAGTTTGTGTTATTAGGTCTTACTACATCGATATATGCTATTAGTTAAAACATGTCCGCTCCCAAGCAATCCTGAAACACTGTGTGATTGAATCACGAGCGAAGCGAGTGATTCAAGTATTTAAATCCTGAGCGACGCGAGTGATTCAGGCCCTCGATTTAAATCCGTTTTATTCACGAGTTGCATACGATACTTTATACCATGACCACGAGAAAAATAATAATCAAGCGATAATTAGATATTTAACGAAGAAAAAAAAAGACAAACATGTGTTTACAAACATCTAAATTCACATACACAAACACCCAGACACGAAACAAATAATTTTATAGATCATACGAATTTTTGCTCTGTGCGGGAATCGAACCCACTGCACGCGACGAAGTAGTCCAATCGCTCGGTCACTAAGCCAACAAATTGACATTAAACTCGGAACAATGTTTCAAATTAAGAGTAACATTATCCTAACAACACGGGGGCTGACGGGGGTGGACCGCAGCAATGTGTTCTAAATTCAAACACCAAAACAGTGAGTAAAAGAGCTTTTTACTCACTGTTTTCAGTGAGAAAAAGTAACTTTTTAAAGTGGGAATGGTATAAAAAAAATTGTAAACACATCCACGACAAAGGAGATTTACCTAGTGTAGTAAAATAAAAAATATCCTCACTGTCTCGAAAATAAATCCTACAGTTTTTTTTCCTAACTGCGTACCAAGAGCTTCTGTAACTGCACCTAAACCATATGTTGTAATTTTTCAGGCACAGCTATGGATGCACTGGCCAGCATGCAGAGCTTCTTGAGGAGTAGACCCACACACTTCAAGAGCATTGAACATGCTATAGAGTGGTGGTAAGTTCATTACAAGCATAATTTTCATGTTAAAGTAACTAACTTTATCTAAGCGCTTTCAATCTTCCTTCATAATGTGCACAGCAAAACAGAGAAACTCACTTCGTAGGTTTGTGTTCCTGAACTCATACAACCCAAATATCTACAAAGTGATCAGGCTTCTTCTGGGTAAGCTAGCTCCATTATAGGCTTTGTCTCAGTAATTATATACAATTTATGTATTCTGTGGTCTCTGTCACTTTGACCTGACTAGAGTTTAAAAAAAAATCATCTAAAAAAAAAACGATGTATTAACAAACTGGCGAAATGTGGGTGCAACTGTGACTAAACCTTGGTTGTAACTTTAGTCCACGTTTATTTATTAATAAAGGGGTGTCCTTTATTAATAAACGTGGACTAAAGTTACAACCAAGATAATCCTCGGATTAACCATACATTTTTTAAGGATTAACCTTGGCGTAACTTTTGTCCACGTTTATTAATAAGGGGGACAGAGATTACAGGCGTGATGTAATAACAGTGATTTTCTTTCAATTTCAGTGTTCGAAGTGGCCAAGTAAGAAACATAGATTCAGCTAAAGTGTCAATGCCCAGTCAAATTGTCAAGTAAGTTATTAACAATTCACATCAATTTGAATTAAATTTTTATGTGCATGTCAACATACTGTACTTTCATGCTATAGAACTGGAGTCAAGAATCGAAATGTTCCTTAATTCTAATTTAAATGACAATTATTGTATGTTAAGTTTGTCTTATGCCTGTAATTAATAATATTGTATCTCAATTAAAATCATGCTCCGTGTTCTTTGACGGCTGCTTGTGATTGGACATCTTGTGATTGGATTTAGATTGGCTAATTCGGTCTTTGATTGGTTACAGTTAAAGACACATTATTAATTAATGGCAATAAGAGTTTGGACTTTATTAATGTTGTTAGCCTATTGCCGTCCACTGCTGAACGTAAACCTGCCCCAAAGAGCAGTCCCGGTCCTGGGCAGTCCGCATCCATCCACTGCCAGCCACATCTTCATCTTTAAATCAAATCATCCGTTGACCAACTTTATTAATGAATTTCTTCAATTTTCAGTTGTGAAACGGGCCTCCTAGCCACAAACGAGGTGGAGACCTACACGTCCGTGTCGGACGAGCCGGGCCCGACGCCGACCCGACACGAGCCGCGTGCCGACCGGATCGCTGAGGAGGACGACGAGGAGGAGGACGCCGACCACGAGGCCGAACCGGAGCCTGAGATGTTCTCCAAGCCTTCTGGACTGGGTGACGGGAATGCTAGTATGAAGTGAGTTATCTTCTGTCACACAGGTTTTTAACCTTTTTTGGGACTGATAAAAGATCTTGTGTACCAAACAAATCTTATTAGTCAGTTAGATTAACTAGAAATATGTAACCCGTATTTTGTATTTTGTTACGTTAACCAAATTTAATGTTAATAAGATAGGACGCATTTAAAATTCACAATACTTCAAGCTGAGCAACGCCGAACCAATAGAAATGTTTCACGCCCTTTTTGAAGAGCCCCATGTTTTAGCTCATTGATAAAATCTCTGAAGGGACATTCATTCTAATTAATTGTTGTTATTTTCAGATATAAATGGCGCATCGACCTATCGAAGACAGAGCGTCACTGGTCGGGCTGGTTCCGTGGTCTGTCGGCTGCATTCCTCGGAGTACGAGCTCCTCGATTATTGCTGCTAGCTTCTATCGATGGACTGGACCGAGAGCTTACTGTGGGTCAGATGCAGGGTTAGTATTTGTTGTAGCAGTGTAAGGGCTCTCACACATAAACACGACACGACGTCGTAACGTGACGATGCACGATACGACGTTGTGACTCACGATGCAATCTTGCGCAGTTGTTATTCGAAATTCAAAGATGACGGATGGTATTGAAGTCGATAATTTAACGGCGTATGGCAAAGCGAAAGCATCGTTTGATGAGTCGGAAAAGTTGCCACGCACCGCCACCAGTAGGCGCCAGTATCGCGAAATTAACGCAATCCAAAGTTTTATGTATTTCATTTCGTCAACTTCGACATTTCATAAATTAGTGTTCCCTTTACGCAAAATACATGTATTACTCTAGTATAAATATTTTGATATAAAGATATTGAAACATTTACTAAAACAAAATGATAGAAATACTTATTGATGTGGATAAATATTTTGTAAATATTTTCATCATTCACAGTCTTAAATTTATTTTATAACACTTGGACACAGATTTTGACGTCCCGAGATAACGAAAAAAACTACTATTTGGTAGAAAATTAATAAAATTGGCACACTTTGCGAAAGTGACAATTCCCAATTATCTAAAGCCCCAAACACATGCGCGCACGGGCAAAGGCATGTGAGCATAATGACGTCGCTCCCCCTTAGAGGGCCTACCAGGGTCCCGGGACTAACGAATACCGTGACCCCAGAACGTAAAGGTCTATTGAAAGACATCGTAGATTTTAGTATATACCCGCCCTGTCCTGGGTAGGAGGACTCATTTGATTATTTTACCACACTAAAAAAAGCCCCAAACACACGCTTCTTTTATTAACGTCCGTTCAGAAAGCTAGTTGCGTGTGATGCATTTTGTTATAATGACAGACACTAGCGCCGCGTAAAAGGGACGTAATAGTTTTTACTCGTATATTATGAGGTACAGGTACACAGATTATTGTAGTACAACAATTTTATTGTCTGTAACTTCTTTATAATTGAATCTTCATTCTATAATATCCTATCAATTTTTTTTGGGACAAGGTCTTAATATCACTTTTCTGATAAATGAAACCTTTGAGAGATATCTATCGCCTCCAAAAGAATGAGCCCAGTGCTAATAATTTTTTTTTTGCCTCCAAAGCAATTACTAGTGCGAGAGCAACTTGTACCGAACACGCGGTGAGACAGCAACGACCACAAATTTTTCATCGCAGTCGCAGCATTATACTATAGGCGATATTTAACAGGGTGGTGGGTGCTATGCCTTATATGTAGTTGACATGTAATTTTGAAGTATTCAAAATTTTGACAATACCAGTTTTCATTTAATTTATTTTAATCCTGTTTCTTCGAAATTGTTATAAATCTGTGACGAAACTAAATAAATAATAATAAGAGTGAAGTGTTTCTTATCCTATATCGCAGTTTGATACGATTAGAAGTTGTTTTCAGTTACATAATTATTGTCTCAAATTGTTGACTGCAAATCAGTGCATTTATCATTCGTTCATGTGAAATGGTATTTGGATGCATAAAGATTAGATGGAAGGAGGATGGACACAGAGGAACCATCCGAAAACAATAGTACGATATCACGATAGCATTGATATAATTATCATTGTGAGTAATTTATTATATTGATAGGAACAATTCGTAATGTATAGTATCATACGTATTCTAAACATTTCCCTTGTTTGCTCTGTAGGGGTCGTCAGGAATTTCCTGCGATGATATTCAGTATGTTTAGTTTATTTTAATACTTCATTTATTAATGAAAATAAAGTGTTATTGAAAAATGAAAGTTTACGTGACTTATTTACAGTCATGTCCGTTTAATCACGTCCCATTGAACACATCGAAACATAGTTTTGAATAATCTATAAGACTACGTATCATTCGTTTTTATTTTCTCGTCCTTTTTATACATTTCCAATTTTATTATTACGAAAATCTGACAGCCGCGATCTGAAAAAAAGTGTCACAGGTCTAGCCTGTAAGAGCCACGCTGGCTGACTGATGTGTCAAGGAACGAAAATGATGACACTACTTTTAAAAGGCAAAAGATGAGAGGACGATAGTGAATGTGTGCTCAGAATAAAATGGCGTATGTGCCCAAACATATTGACGCCTTTTTATGAATTAAAATTGTTATTAATTGAAAAACTGTCTTTACAGAATTTAGATACTAGTATTTTCTACAATTTAAAACAACATCCTTTCAATAACTCATAGTAGTTACGCCGTAAAGTCCAAAAAATAAAAAACATAGACTGAACTTTGAATTTTTTTTGTATCGAGAAAATTTAATTGAATCGTGTTTTCAACTTTGTGAGAATTTAGATCATATAGTTAATAACTGTATTCCAAGTTGTAAGATCTGTAGTCCAGTCATGTACGACAGAAAGTAAAATATAAAAACCGTATAAGTACTGACTTAGCCCCTTAATTACCCTAGTCGAGCAGCTTCCCGTACTATGGAACAGAATGCGTCTAGAGCGGTCCATTGTTCGGAATGAATTAAAACACCACCCCACTTTAACGATGCTCATCGTAGATTTCTACGACGCGAGGTCGTATCATGAAACGACGCCGCATCGTTGTACGACGCGACGTCGTATCGTGTTTATGTGTGGCAGCCCTAAAACTTTTGAAAATTATAATATGGAAGTTCGCGTTCCTTCTCGACCGCAGCAACCGCGCGGACTGCGTGAAAAATAATAAAACAATATAAAAAAAATCTAGATCTGTGAAAAAAAAAAGAATGAGGAAGGCCGGTCAAAGCTAATTGTAGATGGCGCCACCATAGCTAAGTTCTAATCCGACCAATGAGGTAGTACTATTTTGAAGTACCTATAAGATTTGAACCAATGACGATGCTTGGAACAAGCTAGTAGAACTAGTGCCATTAGTTCCCCAGTTGCCATCCCCATTGATTAAATTTTTCAACTGTTCGTGGATGGCAATATCCAAAACTATGAGGAATATCGAAAAACGTTGAAAGGATTCTTGAGGCCGATTTTGAAGAAAATTAAAATTATTGAATTTTCTAAAATGCGGATCATTGGATTTTAGAAAATTCAATAATCCTGGCCAGAAATCTAAGGTAACTTGAACAATTCACCCTGTATAAGTTGCCCTAATGTTATTGTGTTTTACAGGTAAATTCCAAATGCAAGTTCTGACACGATGTGGCCACGCGGTACATGAAGATACACCGGGAGAGGTGAGTTACTCTAAATTTTAAATTAACACGTAATTTCAGTCGTAATTTGTATGACAATAAGACCTTTTCCATGTGCATACGGCCAGGGCACGGCACGGCAGGGCACGGCACAAATATCTGTATGATCTATGTGTATGTGACTTAAAATGTTTTAAAAACTCACTTATCTAACTCATCAAGTGAAATTCCCAGTGTGGGGCAATGATATAAAAAAAAGACGAAGCGTTCGTTCCCTTGTCATACTAGAGCGGTATGTTATATGGCGTGCTGTGTTAATATGAACATGTTTATAGAAGTCCATACACGATTGCAAAGCCGGTCGCTGTGTTGAAACTGTGTTTATAGTGATTAAGCACAGGCGACGAGTCGACGGCGCGTTGTGTTCCACGCGCGACTCAAAGAGTGTTTGCATAATGAGGGGCCCCCTTAGAGGGCTAAAGCCTACCGGGGTCGCGGGACTATCGAATTACCGTGACGCCGAAACGTAAAGCGCTATTGAAGGACACCGTGGATTTTAGTCGGTACAAGTCTGACAGTCCCTCCTGTCCTGACCTGGGTGGGAGGACTCATTTGATGATTTTAACACGATAAAAAAAACATAGGCGATATGCAGCCACGGCAAACGAACGCAATATTATTTTGGATACTGTTCAGACTACATCTGGAGTCATTTATTATACCTTGTGGACCTTGTGGAAACTCGAACAAACTTCCGTGCGTTCAAGCGTTTTTACCATACCTATTATTGGAATCAAATATAGCAGCTCACAATTTAGGACCCATTCATTTTAGTAGTCATTTTTACCCCCGGTGCTAGGCAACTGGGCATCTCCCAGTTGTAATGTCCCTTTATGCCTATTGGCCTTGTTTTGTTCTGTCTCCTGCTTGCATGGAGGGAAGTGGAAACATATTTTTCCTACTCCTCCACTATTCTTTTCTGATTAATTTCGTTGCAGGATCCAAGACAGGTAAATTCATTCTCCGGGACACGACGAACTTCATTGTCTCGGCGCTTTTCTGGTGGTTGCCACTGTTGATTCTGGCTCTCAGGAGTTGCAGTGGTTTGGGAATAGTGTGGTGGGTTTGTCCCAAATGTAGCCACGGCACAGTCGCCGTGTCTTGTGCTAGCTCTCACTGTACTCGCCACATTGTCCGCAGGTCGCGCGGGTGGTGGCGTCCTTCGCCCTCCGCCACCGTCTGACGGCGGCCACTGAGAACGGAGAGCAGATGCATCTCGTACACGGGAGTATGCCGGGATGCTGAACACAACACAAGAAGTAACGCTCACTGTAACTTGACTTCATAATAGTCTTTGCTAATGATGGTCAGTTGAGTCTACAAAATATTATGATTTAATTGACTGTTTTTGATTCCACCGAATAGTTACAATACACTAATATAACATTAATATTGTACCGACCGGTAGTATATCATTAATATTGTAGTACCGGCCATGAAGAACTCGCATCAATGCGTGCCAAAAGATAATCGTTCAGTGTCGGTTGCGTCGACGCAATGACTCATTCATTCTGCATTTTAGTGAAGTGTTAAGGGATAAACAAAACGAAACTGGAAAAAGCTGTAACAACATTATAGCCAAGCACAGCTCGGCCGCACTTTGTCCCTGCAATGTTGGTGTCGTTGTGGTATGAATGAAGGAATGCTACCGAATCACAACAACGAAATACCTACAAACATAACATGACACTGTGACAGAGACAATGCTCTACCAAATTGACACTGATGATTATCTCTTTCCTAGACTCGATGTATATTCTTTATAGCCGGTACCTGCTATTTCATAATTCCAAAGTTCCTACACGATGTAAGTCAAGTTATACTAAGCAATATAAAGCTCACTCTAAAATGACAACTGACCAAATGTATTTCTGGTGTGTGGTTCTTATTTCATAGAGAATTCTATTGAAATCATGAATTTGGGTTGTGTAGTAATATTTTGATGATGAATAAGTTTCAAAGATCGGCTGACGAAGGTTGTTATAAATAGTGGTTTTATAGTTTAGAAAACAAAGGTTGTGTTAAAATCATTAATTGATTTGCCTTTTTACTTCCTTTAGAGACTATTGGCATTTGATCACTTATTTGGCATTTGATCACTTATTAGTTATACACCGTGACTTTTTAGTCGTCTTACAACGGCAGCCCAGTTGTTGTATCTAATGTACACGTTTATAATAAAAAAATTGGTATGTAAGCAATTTGAAAAATTTTAAAATAAATTTTAATTCGTTATTATGACGCAAGGCGTAGTTAAAAACACCCTTGTCTCATAGAAAATGGAGATGTAATGATCTGCCCTCTCCCCCACTATTGCGCTGGGTAGGTATACTCTACAGCTTGATACGTAAACATTTTAACAGGCTGTTTCATATTTTAATGTACCTATTTATCTTTAATAATAAAAATTATTAACGATTTAAAAAAAATGAGATCGCCTAGAAGTATTTTATGTCGGATACATTAAGTGGACCACTTTTGTAAGACGACTTAAAAGTCGCGGTGTATTGTTTGTTTCTAAGTTAAGTTAACGCATTAAGATAAAATAGAAAATTATACCAATCTATAAGGCAAATGACAGGAATTGTAAGACTTGGTTCTTCCAGCATTAATAATTATGTCAGCATTGTTAAAAGCATTGATTTTTAGCTAAAATAGAGTAGGAGACAACTGGAAATGAAATAGCATTTAAAATTGCAATAATTGTTATGCTTTATTTAGAGGAGCTCGTTACTAAATAATACTGACTATAAGTTGATCTTCAAGATTCAAGATCCGCCCATGCCAAGATCGGTTTGTAGATGGGTGACCAACAATTTATACACTGAGTTACTTGGAGAGCATGTTGGTCCCGGCTGAAAGTAGAGCTTGTACAATTATTACAAATAGTTAGTAGCCAGGGTGTGCTAACTCAGTTATGGATGTCAGATCTAGGCAATCTCTCGCATGTAAATTACTGGAATTCCAGTCTAACCAAATATATTGGAAGCTGACTCCAAGCTCCAACATAGTTTGAAGAAGGCTAAGCAGATAATGAGGTGATCCTAGCGTTATGAAAAGCAGTTAGTAATTTGAATAGTTAATCTTTATGGCAGTAGGGAAAAGTAGGTGTACATTTGTACCTATTTTGATGGTTGTAGTGTTTTCAATAGAATTCTCTGTAAAATAATCACCTTAGAAGATAAAAATACATTGAAAAAGTCTGAAAACATTTGAAGTATTTACCGTTTTGTTCCATGTAAGTACACAAGAATAAGGCTAAAAATATTTCTGTAACTCTTACATTTGCCTGGCCAGAGATATTTAAAAAAAATAGTTAAATAATTTGGCTATGAAAGAGCAGTGTTCGCAGTGGTAATGGCTCCCGATATATTATGAGTCGTTGGTATACATTAATTTGTATTTGAGCGCTTATTCCGAAAGTTGGCTGTAGTGCACTAAAAAATTGATTAGGGAATACAATAATTAATATCGTAACACCGAATATATAGTTTTAGACGTAAAAAAAGCATTTGGAAACATTCCAAATGCCTTTTATACACCTGAAACGGTAACAATTTTCAACATCAAATTCAGTGTTTTAATTGCATTCATAAATCAGATTTGTAGTGCATTACAGAGCCATATTTCTTATTTCCATACAGTAACATAGCCAAATCAATTAAAACTTGTAAATATTTGACAGCTATTAGCGACGTTGCCAACTTTAACCGTGAAAGAAAACACCGTGAGGAAACCGGCATGTCCTAGAACCAAAAATTCGAAGACATGTGACATCTAACAACCCGCACTTGGCCACGTGGTGGATTACAGCCCACTCCCTCTCAAATAGAGGATGCCTGTGTCCCAGCAGTGGGAACATTAAGCCTGGGATACACTAGGGAACATTTTGTCCCGAAACACGACGCGCAACACTCGATATACGTGACGCTAAAACGTTGCATAGTGTGCCGCAACATGACCCGAAACATTTTACGTGACGCGGGGCATGTTGCTTGCTCCCGCCTCGAGAGCGAGCGCACGTGTCCCGCGTCAGTGTCGCGCCATTTGTCACCAAGTGTAGTCGCGTATGCAACGTGCCTCTTAACTTGGCTTTAGTGTTACCACCTTCTCTTACTTCTACGTTTCAACACACTCGATATAATTACTATGTACGCAGCACTAATAGCCACAACCTCCTCGGGCGACATTTCTATAAACACTGAGAAGTGTGGTCGACAAAATGTTCCGCGACATGTATGTCGGCACAATATTCCACGTAGTTGTTGAGGAACTTGTTCCGCAACATGTTGCTCCATTTGTCCCCTAGTGTATCCGTGGCTTGAAGGGCTGATTACTATGAAAGCGTTTAAGAGAGAGAAAAAGCTTTGGCCAGTCAATGTAGAGACAATGATGTTTTTCATTGGTTGTTTGATAAAAATAGGCGTTTAAATACTCAATTTGTAATTCTTGCCTCACCTTTTTACCACCGTTCTATGCTCAACCAATGTAAATACATCCACAAAAAATAATTATTTATCAATCAAAAATAATTATTGAAACGAAAAATATTTTACGAAACTAGTTACAAAAAATTAATAAAAATAATTCTTATAGTCTTAAGCTTGGCTCACAGTGAGACTTTATTTTACTTTAGTTTTACATTTAATTCACTTTTAATTTGTGAAATTATGTATTTTTAAGGGAAATGCTTTTATTTTTATTTCATTTTGTTATTAACTTTTAAATCGCTGCGGTTTCTGTGTGTTATTTTAATAAAATTTGCCCAACGCTAAGACTAAGCATAACAAAATGTATTATTATAATGTTTACTTCATGAGTTAAAGACTTGAATTTTGCTTGAAAAAAAAAACAATTCAAACTCGAAAATGATTCAAAATTATTTTGATAAAAATTTGTGTTGTCTACTTACAATCTGGTTTAAGATTGAAGATTATAATTGGGCAAAATTCTGTCCTAGGTACCAAAATTCACTGATTATGTTAAAATTGTATTTCCTGTACCAGTATTGTCTTTAAAAAATAAATTATTTATTTTAAATCTAAATATTTTCCCTGTCAGGTCTTACGTAACGTAACGGTATAAAAGTTAGTACATACCTTTATTCATTCAATTGTTTTCACTTCGTAACATCGATCTCAAAATCAGAATAATTAGCCTATATTTTGTACTAAAGGTAACAAAAGTAGTAGAAAGTTGCGTAATTATTGAATACGTAATCAAAATAGTATTATAAACATCATTTATCAACTACTCAATGTCAGGACCTGTATTTCTAATACCAATGTTACTTACACTAATTATGAGTGGGAAAGAATTGCTTTAGGATCAGTTTATAGACAAAAAAACGCAGTCATTTATTGTCTCCTGTTCCTTCAGTTGCCTTTGCGTTCTAGTGCCGCGGTAAACTAAGGTAGACCCGCGACCACGGCAGGCATTTGGCCCTATTTGGCGCCGTCAGTTTGCTGTCAACTCTAGAGGCGACAGTGATTAACCGTCTCTCGTCACATGTGTGACTCACGGATGCGCGAGCGCACAAGTTATGCTTACGAGCCAATACAGTTTTGTATTCAGAGGAAATTGTTTCACTTAAGTTCTTCTTAGCAAAAATACGTAGAAGTTGAATGGCGAGAGCTTTGTACTGTTGATTTGAAAGAGACATCAAAAATGCACGATTGTTTTTTTTTTTAGCTTTTGGCAATTGATCCTTGAAGGATATCTAACTCAATTCATTTCCCGCTGAAGTAAGATTATAAACAATACGATTTTAAGAGGTCCTGACACGCCATCAGATCACCTTTAGTGCCTTAATAATCATTTTGTGTCGTTGCTCGAAATATTTATTTAATGATTTAGTTCTTAAGTGTTTGTTACATGATCTTTTCTGATCGGTTATCATTTGAACACTTTCATCCAGTAGGTTTTCTTCTGCGATCTGAACTGACCGTGTAATAGAGCTTTACAGTTGTCTCAATTTGTATAGATTGTACAGATGCTATTTGATGTTTAAAATGAAATAAAGATTATTTTAATTCATATTTTTCTTTTTTTATTGTGACCGTCCCACTTCATCTCTATTTCTGAACTATAACAATTCCTAAACGCTAGATTAAGCCAGGGTTCGTTGATAGAACAACAAATATGTAGAGCTTTAAGAGGATCGTCTACCGAGCGCTCGTCCATACTAAAAGAGAAAACGTTAATGTTATCCTATCTCAATGATTTTTTAGAATGCTTCTGACACAGTAAAAAACTTGGTTTATAGGTTTTCTTTTTTTCAAAAGTAACTCTTAGGCGCCTGTAACTTTCAAACTATTATAAATTTTGAAAAAAAAAGAAAATCTATAAACCTAGTTTTTTTTATTATGTAGGAAGCATTCTAAAAAATCATTGAGATAGGATAACATTTAGGGGAAGGAAAACGTTTTCTCTTTTAGTATGGACGAGCGCTCGGTAGACGATCCTCTTAATATTGAGAATTGACGACACGGATGGCGCAGTGGTTGAGCGATCGACTGCTGTGTCGCGGGTTCGATAGTTTGTAGTAGTAGATAGCAGGACTATACTTTTATTTCCTCTTTTTAGCACCAGTAAAGACATTTCGAGGGCTAACATTTGGCTTACCCATTGCTTGGTCATTCAGATTTGATTCGAATAAGGACTTGAGGCCGATCCGCACACAACAGTGCCAGCACGTACCGAGACGTGCCGAACAGTACCGTATCGATCAGTGTCAGTGAAACATGATATTGTATCATACATTTTGTACGACGCTATCCGTACTCATCAGCGACAGTGCCGTTCAGTGATGTTCGTTCACTCGTATAATTATATGAACAGCTCGTCACGGAACGGTACGGTACGGAACGTGTCGGCACTGTTGTGTGCGGATAGGCCGCTTTATTCATTTTTGTACCAGACGACCACAGAGATGTAGGAGGTAATGCGGTTAAGCCTAAAGCGAAATTACTTTTGTGATTTAAAAAATGTTTATATAACTTTCCTCAGGTACTAGGAGGACATAGGCTCGTATAAGTTGATGAGCTTGACATTGACAATTTCTGTTTACAAAGTGTAATAGTTCTTACAAAATATTAGTCGGTGGCGCGACAAATTCGAATACCCTACAAATAGGATAGTTTCAAAAGGTTAGTCTGTCTTCAAGTACTAGGAGATCATGGCGCGAAGATAAGCTTGTAACTTGTAGTTGCAGGCAGAGCTGTTATTATTGAAGTCACCGGCACGGTACGGTATACAGATTGAGCTACCAGGATCGCATAAGCTTGTAGTGCTTTGTGGCGCGAAATTCAAATAGTTCTCAAGATATTTGGCCGAATAATCTTTCCAGAAGTACTAGGAGAACATAGCACGTCGTAGTGTTAAGTAGTCCAAAACATTTTGAAACAACGCATCATTCCGCCCAATGGATTTTATAATTTATTGTGTTCTTGTGAAATGTACCAGGATCGCATAAGCTTAAAGGGTATTAAAGATCAGCCATTTGACAGCTGGAGTCAGTCATTGTCAGACAGTTTTTTTAATCTGTGACTAGGTAGCTGTCAGGATAGTTTTCTTTCTGTACCTACCTACAATATTAAATATCCAGTTTCACTGTTGCAAGTACCAGGGTCGCATAGACTGTAGTGGTTGTTGTTTATGCGTCACGGGTTTGATCTCCGCACGAAGCAAATATATGATCAAGTAGTCCGGTCTGGGTAGTAAGGTAGTTCCGGGTCTGGGTGTTTGTGTATGTGACTTTCTATATATGTTTGTAAACTCACCCGCGATACAGAATAAAAATCCATTCCTAGTGTGGGGAAAACTTTAAAAAAAATTATAGCTTGATGAAAATAAGTAAAAAGCAATAAGTATGTTTCAAACATTTTTATTATCAGATCAAAAGGCCGAATACATCAAGCTAAAATAACACAATAATATTATAATATATGACATTATAGTCATCAATTACATAATTATTAGAATTTAAAACGGGATATTTACCATGGTTATTATTATTTTTTTAATTTCCGAATTTTCGGCACAGGGGGTCTACTCTCTTAGTCCGCCAACGAAGATACGGACCCGTACTGAAGTAACTCGAAACTTTTGAGTGAACCCTGCTCCCTTAAAGTTTTGAATTCGTAGATTCTGACAACACAATATCACAAGTTTTATGTTCTTAGTGATAAAAAGTAGGAATCGCCCAAAACTTCAGCCAAAGCTACGGGTTTCGTGCTTAGATAGTAGTACCCCTGTTGCAAACGCCATTTTCATGCATATACTTGGTTATCCCAACATACATTCTAATAAAAGTGTTATTGACCATGTCAGTTCAAAAAGTTATACAATTAATTGTAATAAGTTAATGGTAACTTTAAATTGTAACAAACTTTGTTTGTATCTAAGTGCAATGACTAGCAGCTTGTTTACTTATTAAGTAACGCTTATATACTGTTTATTACGAGTTTTGAACTTTATACAGATCTCACTAACCAAAAAAAAATCGATTCATAGAAAAAAATCAAGAAATTAATAACTGGGCGCTTAAAAATAACTATTTAAAATTGAAAACTGGTAGGTACTCTGATATTATTTTCTAAAGTCCTACAAATAAATTGGTTAATGCTCAGTTTTTATTTTAAAGTATTATTTTTTCTTCTTCTGAAGGAGAGGTACTGACACAAACAATGAAATACGTACAGACGCCAGCAGGTCATCCTACCGCAATCTGTCATATTTTCTGAATCGAACATTAACCTTCCACTATTGTGATAACGTTTAAATCTATTAAAGTTTGGTAGGTTGATGTGCTGGCGTTTGTACATGGATAAAAAAGAAGCCAAACTACAGGTGTACAATGTTCTTTTGGCGTGTGTCAAAAATTCGAATATCTATTCTATTCTATTTTTGATGTATGGCAACCAAAATTCGAATATCATCCATCGAAATTTTTTCTTGTCATTTGAGCGCCAAAAGATGTTTGTAGCAATATTCGATCCAGAAATCATTACACTTCCTTAATAATAACATTTTGAACTCTAGTTAAATAAATTATAGAATTAATTAACTAGTTCAAAAAATAAATAATCTCACTGTTGAAAACCACTAAAATGCTTAAAGTTAGTAAAGATTAAAATATGATTAGAAAACTGTGCAAAAATACAAAATAATTATATTTTGTGCGAAATAAATTATATTGCTGTAAAATATTGATCTATAATAATTATAACTATGTATTTAAGTTTAAATAAGTAAGTATGCAGTTTTAAATTACCCGTTGAATATCTTAATGAGGAACAATATTCCTGAAAAATCTATTAAATATTTTAATAAACTTGAATTGAAGCCACATTCAAGGCAAGAATTTTAGGCCAAATTTATTATAATAATTTACTCTCACTTATAATGTGTCTGCAATAACTTTGTTTACACCAATTTGAAGAGTTGTTGCATTCTATGATAACATTGAAGTACAGTGCGTCCAGTGTATCTTTTTCAAGGGTGACAATATTTTATTCAGTGCTATGGCAAGTGAAATGTATGTCGGTGAAGCACGAGGTACAGATCCTCTTGCATCAACCTCAAATTTTTCTTAGGTAACCGCTTCAAAATTGATGAGTATACTTATTTGGGTACATCACTTTGGGTCAATTTGCCAATTTGGTTGCTGGAGATATTTCCAGACATATCAAACGCCAACCAGTTGCCTCATCGACCTCCATTTGATGTGCCATTGTTTGAAATATTTTAGCTCTTGTTAAATAAACAATGCTTCCTTGGATTTATTAAAAAGATAAACTTGACACAATGTATTAATAATAACGTATTATTCACTCAGATTTCACTTAAAAATCGCTTTCTAGTATATTTAGTAGATTTTGTCGCTTTTTATTAAACAAAGAAAATTGCAGTATTAGGTAATTTTTTTCTAAGATTTCTAGTTTGGTAAGATAAGGTAACAAGAGTGTGTTTAACGTGGAGATCTGACACCGTTAGTGATAATGGCAACATTGAGACGTCGAGATCGGAGGACCTTACGGCCACTTAGCAGAATCATAATATGAATTGCATAGTAAAATGGGATATTTTCGTTTTGTTTAGAGTTTATTAAACTTAGAAGTTATTTAGATAACCCAGCGTCACCTAAATATTCATATCATTAATGTTTGCATGCCATTTTTTATAGCAAAATGTGCTTGAAGTTCTATTTTGTTCTTGCCATCTTTATACGTACTACGGTAACAGCAAATAAATAATTTTGATTTGATTTTTAGCCATAGGAATATTTAAATACGAATTTAAAAGCAATTCATATTATGATTCTGCAAAACTGGCCTTTTTAGTCCCCGTGACGTCGTGAGTGATGATGGCAACATTGTGTCGCTACGTTCCGTTACACGGCGCTCTTCATTTCTTGCTTCACGCATGATTTGAATGCCTCCCAACCTTCGTTCTTTGCAGAGGACTGAAAAGTTTAAATAAATAATAATTACGCAATTATACTTATTTTAATTATAAGTAGGTTGTTTAACAATTTTATACGTTTTTGAGGGTTCTGTAAAAAATAGACACTTTCAAAGGGGTAATATGTGTCAAAAAATCAATGTTGTAGAATGTAGATCTTAAAGAACACTTTCAAGGTGTACATGGTTCTTTTGGCGTGTGGTCAAAGACGGAACTGACGCCGCCATTTGGTGTATCAATACTGTTTCCTCAGACAAAATAATTGAATAAATCTAGAAAAATTTGCAATACAATAAATAATAAACAATTAAAAAAGAAAAAAAAACTGCAAAATATCTTTCGAACGCCAAAAAAACGTTGCTGTATTTATTTATCGGCCAGCATGATAAAAAACCAAGACCTAAGTAATTAAAAAAAAAAATTAATTATGGAAACGATATTTTTTTTAATTTTAGTATATTTTGTATCTCTACCTTAGTCTGTATTATTTGCTTATCTATTTCGCCACGTCTACCAACTGGCCCTGTGGCGCAACGGATAACGCGTCTGACTACGGATCAGAAGATTCCAGGTTCGAATCCTGGCAGGGTCGCAGGCTCTTTTTGTTTCGGACAACAATTTTTATCGTTGTTAAATTGTCTTAAGAGCGTATATTCCGAAAACTGGCAACGTCGCAAATGGTTGTCAAATATTAACAAGTTTTAATTAATTTAGCATTGTTACTGTATGAAAATAAGAAATATGGCTCTGTAGTGCACTAAAAAATTGATAAGGGAATGCAATAATTAATATCGTAACACCGAATATATAGTTTTAGATGTTGAAAAAGCATTTGGAAGCTTTCCAAATGCCTTTTATACACCAGAAACGGTTACAACATCAAATTCAGTGTTTTAATTGCATTCTTATATCATTTTTTTAGTGCACTACAGAGCGATATTTCTTGTTTTCATATAGAAAATTTGCCAAATTAATTAAAACTTGTTAATATTTGACAGCTTTTTGCGACGTTGCCAACTTTCAGAATATGCAGCCTTAAATTGTTGTACATTTTTGTAAAAAGAGGATTTATTCGAAGGGTTTTTTTCCCCTTATTTATCGAAGTTTTATAAGTGTTTTTGAGGCCAGTGCTATGTGGTCAGTTTTTTTTTTCAGTTAGTTTAATTCTCATTTGTTGCCAAGTTTGTTATGTAATAGTGATCTATAATAATCTCATTACAGGAATAATAATTTCGTAACTAAAAATTGTTGAAATATTCAAGCAAATAAAATATACAAAAAAAAAAAAACGCCAAAATATACAATGAAAAATTGTAAGGAGAAGTACATAAAAATCATTTAATTAAAATATTTAAGCATGATTTTCGTTCTTAAATTTTTTAGCTAAACTGTTTTAAATTACAATAGAATGAACAATACAATAATAGCGAAACATATTTTTATGAACTCAAAACGGTTTTCTTAGATCACTAACAGCTATCATAACCGACCGGCACATTTTTATACTTAGATAAAGAAAAAAATTGAAATAAAACTTCCTAAAATATGCAATAACATCAAAAAAATGCCATAATATACAAAAAGAGCAGTTCAGATTAGTTTGTGTAATTTATTTCATCACCACTGCTCTCAAAACGGTGAAGGAAAACATCGTGAGGAAAAACCGGCATGTCCTAGAACCAAAAATTCGAAGACATGTGACATCTACCAACCCGCACTGGGCCCGCGTGGTGGATTATGGCCCATTCCCTCTCACAGAGTGGGAACATTATAGGCTGATGATATACAAATATGGATTAACATCTAACCCAACCAATCTGCGTATCGCCACCCATCTTACCTTGAACCCGCGATGCAGTCGATCCTTCATGATTGCAATAAATTCCTTGTAGCTGAGCAGACCGTCGCCGTCCGCGTCGAATATGGCGAACACGGTAGACACCAGGTGTTCAGACTGGGAGATACCTGTGCAGATCTTCACGGCGCGGTGGAACTCGTCTGGAGAGAATTGAAAGGGTATTGTTTAAATTTGAAATTGTTTTTTATAACCGACTTGAAAAAAAATGGGTATACTTCTCAGATGGTCCCATGATGATAGATGATAGATCGAAGAGGTTAGGTTAAGGTTCTCGAATGGAGACCACGCACCGGCAAGCGCAGCTTACGACGTCCACCCACAAGGTGGGCAGACGATCTTATGAAATACACAGGATCACGCTGGATGTAGACCGCCCGGCCGCTTTCAAGCGGTCCTATTGGAAGTCTAAAGGGGAGGCCTATGTTCAGCAGTGGACGTCTTACGGCTGATAGCAAAGGTTCTGTAATAATTCTGGCGATCTAAAAAGAGTGTCCATGGAGTTTCTTGCACGTTCTTCTCCATAGAGATCTACTTCATGGAACGGGCATCTACGGTACTTTCACAGTTTTTATGTCTTGTGACTGGGACTGTAGCACCATAACTTTTGTAGTGTTTAATAATAATCCTTTGATTGTCTATGACAATTCAAAAGTGCCTGTAACTGGCCTACTTGAAATAAATGCTTTGATTTTGATTTAGATATGATGATGATGAGGGAGTAGGGTTCACTCAAACATTTCGAGCAAAGCGCCCGGATTGACGGGCTAAGAGAGCAGACAGGGGGGCGGCACAGGAACAGGATTGAACTTATTATTTAATTTGGAAATTCGTACGTTGGAACCGTCCACAGAAACGTTTTATCTACGCATCTGATAGCCATAAACAAGATTGGGCGCTAGGCTACAATTGGCCAACAGTGTTATTTTCCAGGCACTGGATTCATTTAACGACCTTTTAGGCCGTTTAATTATGCTTTTAAAATTTCGTAATTTTACTTTCGTTTCGTTTTTTAATTTCTTAACATGGCACCATAGAAACGGGTTTTGTCGACATAATAAACGACAGAATAGGTCATGTCTACGAGTGCAGAAGCTATATATCACCAAAAACCCTGTCACCTTTAGAAATAGGATGATCAGCCAGCGTGTACATCCTCATAGCGATAGTGAAGTCCTCCAGGTTGTTGAGGAACTGGCAGAAGGTCTTGAACTCCTCGAAGGTGATGCCGTGCTCGTACTTGACGCGGTCCAGCAGTCTGTCCAGGTACATGTCGTACTCGTCCGTGTCTAGGTATGTGTAGCGGAGGAGGATCTTCGCGAAGTCCACTTCGGAGATTGTCTCGTGCCCTGGAATGATTTTATGATTATTTTAGCTGGTAATCTGGTTTTAAAGTCACCATTTCTGCAGATTGATGCTTCCCGACTTGACCAATATAATGTCTGGACTTCAAAAGAGACTGTGACCTCTGAGTTTGTTTCGGCTGTTTTTTCTCAGAGTAGTCAGGTACGAAACACCTAGTTTGTAAAAAGACGACGTGTAAAAGTGTTTATATTAACCTACTTGAAAAAATAAATATCATTTCATTTCATTTCGGATAGCTTTAACCTGGGTCTTCATGTTGAGGAAGAATAAGTTACTTTTAAGCCAGGTTTCGTCAAGTCCGACCACACGATACCACTACCATAAAAAATTATGAGACTAACTAGCGTATGCACTACGATTATTAATCAAGACGTGTTCCACGCGCGCCTCAAAGAGCGGTCAGCAAAATGATGAAAGGGGCCCCTTTAGAGGGCCAAATCCTTCCGGAGCCGCGGGACAAACGGGTCCTAGATCGTAAAGGGCTATTGAAGGACATCGTGGGGTTTTAGTCAGTACAAGTCTGACAGTCCCTCCGGCCCTGCCCTGGATGGGGAGGACTCATTAGATGATTTTACCACGTAAATAAGGCTGATTCGAAAGTTACTGTAAATAAGTCTAAAAATGACGGGGACCTCTAGAGGGCCAAAGCCCGCCGGGGTCGCGGGACTTATCTCATTACCGTGACCCCGGAACATAAAGGGCTATTGAAAGACACCGTGGATTTTAGTCAGAACGAGTCTGACAGTCCGCCCTGCCCGGGGTGGGAGGAATCATTTGATGATTTTACCACGCTAAAAAAAAATAAAAAAAATAAGACGGATTGATTGAGTAAGCTAGGCTTTTACTGATGGCTTCAAAACGTCACAACGTCGCTGAACAGAATAAAGTTGTACCTTTAGCAAATTCATGGAACTCGAGCTCCAGTACTTCGGTCTGCAAGTTCTCCATGAACTGCCTGAAGCCTTCGAACTTCAAGTCGTTTGTGCCTTTCTTGCCAAAGAAATGTACCTGGAACAAAAAGGAAAAGGATTTGAAAAATATTGGAATGATGACAATTAATGTGAAGTTGATGTGAAGCCGAAATCGATACATGATTTTAAAAACAAAACCCGTGAAAATAAAAGTTTTTCTATACGATATTCGAAAAGTGGTTTTTATTAAAAATCTCTTTATTATGATATTATACTGTTATAATTTAATGAAGCTAGATAAATGTAGGTACATTTTATGATTTGAAAACCAAGGGGCAACTGAATTCATCTAGTCTCTAGGTTTTTTCAGTCTTCAGTTGAATGAACTCAGTTTCTAGCCTGTTCGACAGAATGGGGAAATTTGACAGAATGGGGTAGGTTGATATGATGGCTTCTGTACAGGCATTTTTTTATCGTGGTGCCAAGAGACTTTTTTATCGTGGTAAAATCATGAAATGAGTCCTCCCGCCCTGCCCTGCTTGGGAGGACTCATTTGGGATTGTTAGACTCTTACTGACTAAAATCCACGGTGTCCTTCAATAGCCCTTTACGTTCCAGGGTCACGGTAATTCGAAAAGTCCCGCGACACGGGCAGGCTTTGGCCCTCTAGAGGGGGGCCCCGTCATTGTGCTGACACTCTTTGAGGCGCGCGTGGAACACAATGCGCCGTCGGCCCGGGCATGGTCTATAGTCGGACAGCGAGTCGCCCATTACTCGCCGCCCGTATGCCCGGTGGAAGGCCCATTAGAAAAAGTTTCATAGACAAGTTGTAGCAAAGTTAAAAGAATTTATACCTGCAAGAAAGTATCAACATTGTGTCTCCGCTGCAGCCCCTGATCATCATAGACATAGTTCTCATGAGCCTTGCCATCTGCCTTCTCATCACCTTTTCCATCACCTTTATTTTCTTCTCCCGTCATCCCTCGCTTGCCTCGCCATGCGAAGCTGAAGATTTTCTCCATCTGTAATTTTGGTTGAAAATTTAAACACAGAACTTATCTTATGTCCGACTGCGTTTGAAATGTGCCTTAGCGAAGTGGCAAAAAGTTAAAATGATTTACAGAAATCATCAAGCAGCTAACCCAATCTGCCAATTTTTTCACTTGACACCTTATGAGAAGGTTCATTTTCGATTAGAAAAATTTGACAGATTGAGGTAGGGTGATGTACTGGCGTTTGTATTTAGATATTTTAAATTTTTTAATGATGCTCTACCACATCATTATCATGTTTGTGCAAAAGAAGTTGTAAAATTGTATTTTTGTGATACCTATCATAAAGCAGATGAAGTGATGATGAAGTATCATACAAAGAAATAAATTTTGTGTTATTATTTTTGAATTGCGGATGAAATGCGGTTTACCTGTTTTTTTTTCACTAAAAATATAGAAACACAATTATAATAGTTAATTAATGTTAATGGATTTTAATGTTATAAATAAAGCACAAAAGTGTATCACAGGTACTACGCAGTCGGACCGAGATGTTGATTCAAAAGCGTGTTACATTTTAATTGTAGTGACGTATTAAAGATATTAAAAATACAGAACTTTAAATCGAAATTCATAAAATAACAAAAATATTATGTCATGGTTTTTAAACTTATTAATAATTTCGTGCAAAATAGCAACTTACAATAATTAATCAATGAAATGAGTTTTAAAGGAAATAATTAAATAATTTTAGATAAATAATTAATTATTGGAAACAGTTATTTTAAATCGTTTTTAAACCAAAAAGCATTAAAAAAAAATTATGCAAAAGCGAACAATTCAATTTATTATTTTAAAAGTAAGAGCAGAAGCGATTTTTACGGATTATCTTTCTCTAAAACTAATTCCCACTTAGGGTTACTGAAGCTATAGTAGGTACTCCACCATTGGGCTTAACACTACTACCCATATAACATTATAAATATATAAATACATATTTAAACAATTACAAGAAGAAATCCGTAAAACCTGTAGAAATATAGATGACAGAATAAAAGACAAGATAAGATGAAAGACAGATTTAAACAACGACAAAAAAAAAAAACAACGATCGACACGAAAAACGGACGGACTTAAGCGGTTGTCCCCTTTGGACTTACTCTGGACGGGCTGTGGACTTGTATAGTACTCTCTCTGTTCCTCAAGGCACTTGTCGACACTAAGGTAAGCAGCTAACGCGGTGAGCACATAATACACACATAAATATTACATTATTATTTACATATACTTGTATATTGTATATTTAACATATACAAACAAAAAAAAAAAAGCGAAAAAACACCTTATCGTCTGGTAAAAAAAACAATGGATTATATTGTAAAATCAAAATAATAACTAACAGGCGCGGTCCGAAGGGGGGGGTCACAGGGGACATGACCCCCCCCAAAACCTAAGGTCAAATTGAAAAATCTCAAAAATTTGCCAAATAATAAAAGGAAATTTCTAACTATCTAACGGCGATAAATAGTTTGCTGAAATCTTGTGCAATATGTCTTGTGCAATAATGTTTATTTTATTCCAGATACCTATTTTTTATTACTGTAGTGAGTGACCCCCCCCAAAATTTCAGGCTGCGACCGCGCCTGATAACTAAACACTGTTTAGTGACAAGTTTAGGGGATTTTAATAGTAAAACAAATTAAAGTTAAGTTTAATTGGGACTTATCAATAATTAATTGGGGTTTCTTCTGAGTTATATTCCCCAAAAGAAAAAATAAAAGTTATATTTAACGGATAATCACACATTAGAGCGGCATTATTCTCTGTTTAAATGGTTACAATTCTGATTCGACTTCACAAAAGAAAAATGCAACATATTAAGGTTCCATCAAACTGGTACAGGCAGGTTGCGAACTTTCTAAATAAGACAGATACTTAGGTTTATTTTGGGAATAAGGAGGAATGAAGACAACGTGGTGAGTTTGATCGCACTCAAAGTCACCGACCCGACTGTGATGATGAATGTATGAGAGACTATGCAAGGAGTATTTGAGTGATATGGCTAGAAAGGAGGCGCCTGCTGAAATAACGAATAATAGAGAAGCATGAAAGAGGAAAACGTACTGTGCCGACCCGAAATCAATAGGAACAAGGACAGGAATTTATAATCCTAAATGGATTGTAATATGGACAGGGGAATGAAACGCGTCCGCAACAGGGCTGTACACAAGCTTGACACCCCTTTAATAAAGAATAATAAGAAACAGCCAGTGTCGAATCAAAATTAGAGACCACATTTCTGAATAGCGAGGCAGAATCCCTTCCGCAAGCTTTCAATTTAAAACTCACAGCCTCCTGACTCTTGGCGTCCAAATCTTTACGCTCCTTAAACGTACCACCCAGCAGGCGTTGGATCTAAATAAAATATATCGCAAAAAAAAAACGTTCAAAACACAAAAACATAAATAAAAAAAAAACAAAAATGCATGAAAAATATATTTAATAATAATAAATACTTCTTGGTTCCTTGTCCCATAAAGTCATTTATGTAGCATGCTGTGCTTTTTAGCATTTCTAGTCAAATCTGTAATGCACTAATTCCCGTTTTAGTAGAATTCACATTACTGTGTCCTATGATACTGATTCTAATTTCTAATAGTTTTTTTTTTAATATTTGCTGATATTAAATTAATCTGAGTTTAAACGTTTCAGTACCGTGACACAATAGTGTGAATGTTTTTATATGTATAATTTGCTTTGGCGAAAAATTGAGGTGATCTTTCCTAAATCAATTAATGTTTTGTTATGGCATTGTAAAAAAAAATACAAAGGCCTATTAAAAATGGAATGTTGTTTGGATGGTTTTACACACCATTTTTCATATCAATACTTTATGCCTGCCGGGGAGTGGCGATTGAGAGAATTAGAGCCTATGCACACCACGTTTTTTAAACGCGCCGCCGTTGACGCGCGTTTGCAGCGATACAGACGCGATACGCACGCAAGTCAGACGCAGCCTGTAGACCTTTGCACACCTATATGAATTACAAACGACAACAAACTGCTCTGTTTGATAAAAGCGCGCCGTCGACGCGCCTTTGACGCGATACAGCTCGCCGGTGCCGCGCGTTTGACGCTTCGCAAACAACAACATACTGCCCTGTAGGGCAATTCACGTAACTAAAGAAGTGCTGTTGCAGTGCAGTTGCAGTTAAGTTTCGATCAAAACAACGCTTTTCGTATTCTCTGTCGCTGTCAGACACGCTCGCGTCAAGTTCGCGTCCCGCGTGCGTGTTTTGGGTCTTTGGATCGCAACATGATCGGTATTCTACTATTCGTTTGACGTTTCAAAATGACAGTACACAAGTTTCAATTCGATCAACGTGCAGTTTTAATGTCATATTCATTGAAATGTAATCGATTCCATTCGATTATTCAGTTGGCAATAATTTTTCTCTCCTGGTTTGGTTGTCGTACAGTTGACGTGCAGTTCACGCGCAGCTTACGCGCAGTTCAAAGATTACATACCGTTTATCACTCGAACGTGAACTTAACTGCAACTGCACTACTACTTCTACGGCGCGTCATAAAATTACGTGAATTAGCCTTCTGTCTGATAAAAACGCGCCGTCGACGAGCGTTTCCAAAACGCGCGTCGACGGCGCTTTTAAAAAACGTGGTGTACATAGGCCCTAAATCTGCATCCCCGGCATAAAGCAATAAAGGACACCGAATGTTCTTAATCAGTCGAGTACGACTTGCCCCTCCGTCTTCCCTCCGGGGAAGTCCAAGAAGAACGTGACACACAAAAAATAACCTACAGGTTTCAGCTAAGATGTCAAATTTTTAGATATACCATACCCATATCTCCGTTATTTCACGTTGCGATGTTTACCCACCACCGGACAGAAGTTAGTTACAAACATAAGTTTTAACAATATCTAACACAATATTTCGCCGCCACAAACCTTCTACATTGTTATATAATCTAGTGCTGTGTGCTTTAGCGGCTAATATAGCTCGTGCTAATTTTTACGCAGTATGCCTACCGTATGGTGCAAGTAGAAGCGGAGATCGATTAACAAAAAAATAATAATAATAAAAGCTTTAATACTCGTATTTTCCCAAATTAGAAGTATTAGAAACGATAAAACACGATTACATCTATCAATAGCTCTAATCAAGTTATCACTGAAATTGTGAATGTGTTTGTGAGCAAGTCTTTTTCAGAGGGATTTTACACTCAGAACTTATTTCTGTTCAAAAGAAAAATAAAGGTTTCTTCTCAATAGAAATTTTCTATAGAGAGGAAATCACCATTAAAATCACAGCTCATTATAACCACCAACTGGTATAGTCTCGCCTCGTATGATAATACTTTGCAGCGTTACTAGATCGTCTATCTAGCGTATTTTCACAGGTGGACGGCGAGTGCACCTCCCGGTATCAACTCGCTGCCCGCATGCTTGCCTTGTGCTGTCTCCGCATTGATACATTGCTGATGACACATTCCCATGTTTTATCTCACAATACTGTCGATATCAAACCATGGCCATTGCCATTTATTCAATACAATGTTTGTCTAATCTGTGATTATTTCATTTTGATTAGTTTTCAAGAAGTTAGAATGCCGGAAAACTAAATTTTCTTTATTTACTTCTAACTGAACTCTATACTGAGAGTTTTATTTATTAATGTCAGTTGTTCCCAAGCCTAATTCCATTGATCTCAAATCGCTCCCCGCTCGTAACTCGCACCTTACCCCACGTATGCACGTATACTCACGACTAGAAACTCGTTCTTATCAACACGCTGGTTGCCGTCCGTATCAAACATGTTGAACGCGATCCGGAAGCCTGAAGCCGGCTCTGAAATACGAAGTAATGTGCTATAGATACCTGGCAGATGGGACGATTTAATGGTTTTGTAAACAAATTACTAGAGTTTTTTAATGTTTAGTTTTAGTTTTTTGAAGAAATACGTGTTAGACGAATGTTTAATTTAAAATAGGTCAAACTATCTACACAAAATATGAACCCGCAAAAAGTTAGCGGGTCTTAAGCCGGAAACACATTATTAACACCCGACGCCACCCGATGAAACGTGATGCGTGTTGGGTCAAATCAAATGTATTGTTTTCTATGACCAGAATCACACTATGAACACCCGACGCGACGACACGCGCTCACTGCACATCGGGTGTCGACACGTTGCGTCGCGTGGCGTGTTAAATAATATGTTTCCGTCTTTTTAGTATGATTCCACCAAAATAGTGTGCGGCACATTTGTTCGCGCACTTCTATTGAAGAGCACGAACGTACATAAGCTGGTATCGCGTTAAGTCTCTGTCCACCATGTAAAGTGTCCATCATGTAACGTAAAGTTCGCGCAGTGAGACACACACACACACATTAGTGCGCGAACATTTTCACTGAACTAGTAATGTTTTCACAGATAACTACTCGTACATTTTTTGTAATTTTTTTATAATGAACAATTTATTTCTGTTTGCTTGAGTGAGTCTGTGAGGCGAACGTGAAAATTTTTGCCGCACTCGGTGGAAATGCGTCTTGCCAATAGTCGCACAATGATGTGTAACATCTGATATCTTTGTGATAAGCAGCATGTCTTCGAATTTGTAAAAAAACGTATTAACAAATAGCCCGCGCATATATTTGATTTGACCAATCCACCATTAATTCGTTTACACACTTCCGTTACATTTCAAGAAATCACTAACACAGAAGCGCTCAGAAAGATGTAGATGAGTTTGTACAAATATGCACCTATGTATTTCCATTTTTAACCGACTTCAAAAAGAAGGCACCATGTCAGGATCTGATGATTGGATCTTGGAGAAATCGAGGGCAACCCCCAAATTTTATAGGCCCACACATCGTTTTTCGCAAATTTTATGAAGTAGTTTAAGTATTTGCGTATGGAAATCATCATCTCATGTAGCTGAGCTGGTGATGGAAGGTATAACTCCTCTAGTAAGGACTTGGCATCGACTGATTTAGTAAATTATGTTTGTGTTCGCATATTTCCGGAACTACAAGTCCGATTTAAGTACAATTACAATTACAATCAGCCCATAGTGTCCCACTGCTGGGCAAAGGCCTCCCTCCACTCTTTCCACTTCTCACGGGTTTCTGCAACCGTGGTCCAGTCCTTCATGAAACAGTCCTTCGCTTCGCCGATGACATAGTCTTGTTCTCCTCTTCTGCTTTGGAGCTCGGGCAGATGCTGGAACAGCTAAACGCTGCAAGCCGCGAGGTCGGACTGGAAATGAACATGTCAAAGACCAAACTTATGACCAACAGCACAAAAGGCCATCTTTACGTCGAGGGTGTTAGGGTGGACTACGTCGATGAATACGTATATTTGGGCCAAATAGTCTCATTCCAGGCGAGACAAGATAAAGAAATTCTACGTCGGACTGAAAACGCCTGGAAGAGCTTTTGGTCCATGAAAGACCTGATGAAGGAAGAAATTCCTTTATCGCTAAAGCGGAAACTCATGGACGTTTGCATCCTCCCCATCCTCACCTATGGTGCACAGACTTGGTCTTTGACCAACCTTCAGAAGTCCACACTCGCGGTTTGCCAGCGAAGCATGGAACGCAGTATTTTGGGAGTCAAACTTTCGGACCGCATAAGAAACACGGTACTGCGTTCCTTGACGCAAATTGCCGATGTGGGAGAAAAAGCTGCCAAGCTGAAATGGGACTGGGCTGGCCACGTATGTCGTATGCCAAACAATCGCTGGGCAAAACATACATCCGATTGGGTGCCAGAAGGGAGAACTCGACGTCGTGGCAGGCCCAAGAGAAGATGGCGAGATGACTTGGACCGTTTCATGAAGGACTGGACCGATTTAAGTAATTCTTTTTTTTTGTTTTACTTGGTATCGTACAACATAAGGAATACTGCAAGTTTCATCAAAATCGGTTCAGTAGTTTTCGAGGTAGGGAATGAATGAAAGAGATGTTAACGAGATAATACCATGTTACGGAATACAAATTTCTAGTGAACATGTAAGGAAATGTTGTATTTGACAAGAATTGTGGTTGAATTTTTAAACTAAAAAGAGTAAATTTTCTTTCGGAAGTCGGTGGCAAAAAAGACAATGAAATTAATAAATAAAAAAAAGTCACCGACTTCCGAAAGAAAAGTTTTGTAGGTTATTTTACCCTTTTTTGAGGTTGTTTTTGAAGGCGGTTAGGTACTTTTTTTTTTGAAAAAGTTTTTTTTCTTTTATAGGTATAGCTATTAAAGATAAACAATTACTTACTCGTTAAAATCGAGAGCAGAAACAGATACTCCGTGTAAGAGATGATGCCTGAAAACATAGAAAATAGGTTACATAAATAGAAAACGAAGTTTCTTTTATTCTGCGATAAAATTTTACTATACTGTGGTGTTTATCTAAAAATAATAAAGATCTGTAGGTTTTTAGAACCACATGACAGTTGATCACGTGATCATTTTTAATCTGCGTTCCATGCAATTTTTTAAATTTAAATACTGATATTCAGCTGCATCTGGTTCGACTGGAAGCCGACCACAATATAGTTGGGAAAAGGCAGGCAGATGATGTTCCATGCAATTTTTATTTTAACGTATATTCTAATTCTTTCCGATTGCATGTTGTTAAAACAGTAGGATGCAGTATACTAGAAAAGAGATTCAAATAGACTATAATGCTGCGGTTCCACTGAGGCGGAGCGGAGACGAGCTGTACCGCGATTCACCAATGACATGTCTGACCACGTGACACATGTGTATTCAAGCAATGTATTGGTGAATCGCGGCACAGCTCCCTCCGCACCGCTCCACTCCGCCTCAGTGAAACCCCAGCTTAAATATTGGGAAGAATGACTAATAACGTAGTGTATACCTTTGTCCCTCATATTGCGGAACAACTGGGAGGAGCCCTTTTTGAGCGCAGGTGTGTGGTCGCGCAGGTACTCGATCTCCTTCGTGGTCAGCAGGCGCCGCTTCAGACGGGCTGCGGAGAAACATAAAAATAATAATCAATGCCAGAAGCTTCGCCAGTGCGTATTTCGAAAATTATTCTGCGGGAACGTTATTCCATAGGATACCGAATTCGGTATTACGGTTGATGAAATCAGGCTCAAAAATAGGTAATTGTGTGCTATAATAACCTATCTCTGAGACAGAGTTCAATAACATCCATTCAGCCGTTCAGATGTTTGTTTGTTGGCTGATCTCCTGATTTTCTGATATAATGCTCTACGAAGCCGGAACATCATCATCAGCCTATAAGTGTTCCCACTGTTGGGACACAGGCCTCCTGTCTGTGAGAGGGGCCGGGCCATATCCACAATGAGGGCCCAGTGCGGGTTGGTAGATGAGTCTTCGAATTTTTGTTTCTAGGACATGCCGGTTTCCTCACGATGTTTTCCTTCACCGTTTTGAGAGCAGTGGTGATGAAATAATTTACACAAAGTAATGCGCCTGGCAGCCCGGCTGGTTTCGAACCCACGCCTAAGTCGTAAGTCGTAACTCGTAAGTCTAGGCCGATACCACTGGGCCACCACTGCTCTCTCACCACTCTCTCGCCACTAATACTCAAGCCGGAACTTACCAGTTTGCAATATTTATCTACCAATATCCTTTTCAATGGAGGTTGACAAATTTCCCATCCTGTTCCTCATATCTCAATAGGACCTATAGTATTTATGAATACTTACGGCATTCATCATACTATTCATCTAGTTTATCATCCCTTTTATAATCGTTTTTATAATTATTGTTTACTAACTTGATAATTTTCTTATGACACTTATGTCAAATGCCAAACTGTCAGTTTCTTTTTATTTTTACTTTCTGTTTTAGCTTATAGCTTATTGATCTATGATGCTACATTTTGGTTTATATAATTTAATTTATCTAATTGTTTTCATTGTAATATTGTACAAAGTCTAACTTGATTATTATAATAATGTTTATACTAAATTACTCAATTCATAATTTTACATAATGTAAACGCACGCAGACCTCCTTAGTCTGATCTGTCCGAATCTGAAGAAACTATTTGAAAATAGAAATGAAGGATGATTTTCAAAACAAGCTGACACCTATAAAAGCCGAGGCCGTCAAAGGAATCGGGTTCATTCTATTGAGGACTATCCAGGACCTTTGGTTCATTCTATCCAGGACCTTGGTTCTTTCTATCCAGGACTTAGGAGACATCCTACCCAGGACCTTGGTTCATTCTATCCTGGACCTTGGTTCATTCTATCCAGGACTTTCGAGACATCCTATCCAGGACGTTTGGTTGATTTTATCCCGGACTCTGGGTACTTTCGTACTACTGAAGTTTTTACCCTCTGAGGCTCTTCACTCTGAGGATCTTGCCCTCTGGGACTCTCTGCTGTTGAGAGCTACTGAAGAGGCTGAGGCTCTTACACTCTGAGGAGGATCTTGCCCTCAGAGACTCCCTGCTGCTGAGGACTGTGCCTTCCGAGGCCCCTGCCTGCTGCGGTCCTGCCTGTCTGAGGCCCCTTCCTGCTGCGGTTCCTGCCTGCTGAGGCTATTGTGGCCTTACCCAGTGGTCTAGTGCTGTACTGTGCATTGTGTTGACTGTGTTGTGGACTGTGTTGTGGACTGTGTTTTTATATCGCTCATGTATTTTCTATTCTAAATAAAGTGTATCCTAGCTTATTAAACTGTTACAGACCTTCAATCAGGTCTACTCACGTCGAGGTTCCTGCTCCACCACGGACTCCAGGAAGTCCTGCGGCGTCATGTACAGCTGTCCCCCATACTCTACGCTCGCGAACTTGATGAACCGCCGCTCTCGGGATGTCAGCTTTACCGACTTGGCAAGCTCGTCCGGCTGTAAACGATAAAACAATGGTTTTTGTTAGTGTTAGATACGTACTGAATTAATTTATGTTATTATATTAAAACACAATCGATTATTTCACAGCAACAGCTGTGAGTTGCCGATTGTTTTTTTGCATTAGATGAACTGGATCTATAGAAATCAAATATTTATCGATAAGATGTATCTGACACAAGACAGAAACTGCGCCCTGCCATAAAGTTCATACATAACAGTCGTGGACTATGACCAGTTGTTACGGTTAGTCAAGTTTTTTTAATGGACTACTTTTGTGTGATTTTCATAAGCTCATCTACGCTACTTTTACAAAAATCATGGTAAAAATCTACGGTTCATCGTTTAATCAAATAATTTTGCGATGAACCGTAGATTTTTACCATTTTAGGCGCCATCTCCACGGGCGAGGGAAACGCTGCGAGTCCGTCCTTCTATCGTCGGAGAATCTCCACGACGAGCGTTTATTCCGCCAGCGTATCGTCACGGAATCGCCGCGCGCGCGCGACGACTCGCAACGGAATCGCCGCGAGTCCGCGACAAGTCGTTGTGCTATAGTTTTGTTTTGTTTCACTACTGGTAACGCGGTCGTCGCGTGAGCGTCAAAATGAAGGGACCAAGTTTCCAATCTCCGTCAAACATACATAGAAAAATTCTACCATTAATCTACTATTTCCTACCTTTGCTCTAATTTTAGCTACCTCATCATACACGTAATATTTTAACAAAACGCTTGGTCCCTCCATCTTGATATCAAGATGGAGGGACCAAGCTGATTGACTACTCCCTGGAATGATTAACTTACTTAGTGTTATAATACCTTAATTCTACCTTAACATTATTGATTTTGGCTACCCGAAACATAAATCCTTTTAAAGATATCAATTAAATAAGTTGGTCCCTCCATATTGACGTTTGAAATTTTTTGCGTTACAGATAATTGGGTGGTTTATTTTAGATCTTCGAAGAATAAATGTTTAATACCTATATTCTACCTTCAAGTCATGCAAAATTTCTTATCATAAAGTTTATTTTTCGAGGCAAAAAAAAAATTAAAGAAATGAGTAGGTAGGTACAACGTCCAAATTTCTCTATGGGTGTCTCTATCTGGAGGCGACTGCCCTCCAGCGCGTCTATGACGCGCCGGGGCGTGACCCCGCTGCCTGGTGAAGTCGAGGCGCGGCGGGAAGAGCTCCGGCGCGATCTCAGGGCAGTATGGAGGGGACGACTGTCGCGACCGAAGGCCGGGCGCGCCGCAATTGCGGCGGTAAGACCCCTCTTTGAGGAGTGGCTGGAGAGACGTCACGGCGTCCTGACCTATCGGATGACGCAGGTCCTCACCGGACACGGAAGTTTCGGGAGGTTCCTGTGCCTGATGGGGAAGGAGGAAACGCCCGGGTGCCACCACTGCGAAGATCGCCCGGAGGACACAGTAGAGCATACGGTGCAAGACTGCCCCGCTTGGGCAGAGCACCGACGTGTCCTCAAGGCGGCGATAGGCGGAGACCTCTCGCGCCCGGCATTGGTTGCGGCCATGCTGCGGGGCGAGACGGAGTGGGAAGCGGTCTCCTCCTTCTGCGAGGCAGTAATGCTCGTGAAGGACGAGGCGGGCCGCTTGAGAGTGAGGACAGCGTCCTCCCTCCGCCCCAACCGCAGTGGTAGGCGCCCGCGGCGTCGGACGTCAGCAGATGATCTCCGGCCACCGTAGGCGCGGGCAGCGAGTAAAGGGCAACTCGCTGCCCGACCATGGACCATGCCCGGGTCGACGGTGCGTCGTGTCCCACGCACCGTGTCCTCCAGACCATCCTCGCAGTCATTGTGACTCAGGCGTTTCTTCCTTCCCAATCAGACACAGGAAACTCCCGAAACTTTTGTTTCCAGTGAGGACCTCTATCAAGCGGAAAGTGAGTACCTGCCAGGTGCCAGCTAGTCTCCAAGAGTCTTACCGCCGCTATTGCGGCGTTCCCGAGTACCTACCTAGACACGGGGCAACTTTTGGTGAACTCTGACTTTGGATGGCTCCTCATATTCAAGCAACTTTTAGCGAGGTCTGACTCGTCCGGACTGGTCCGGTTGTCCCGGATCAGGTTCCTGTCTTGGATTCGGTGATAGGAATCCAACACAGGAACCAGGACAGGAAGGAAGAAACGCCTGAGTCACCATGACTGCGAGGATGGCCCGGAGGACACGGTGAAGCATATGGTGCAGGTCTGCCTCTGATGGCGAGTAATCGCGGTGACTCGCCGTCCGTTCATGTGGACCATGCCCGAGTCGACGGCGCGTCCACGCGCGCCTCTTTGAGTTGTCAGCAATCTGACGGAACCCTCGTAGAGACACCCATAGAGTTTGGACGTTGTACCTACCTACTCATTTCTTTAATTTTTTTTTTGCCTCGAAAAATAAACTTTATGGTAAGAAATTTTGCATGACTTGAAGGTAGAATATAGGTATTAAACATTTATTCTTCGAAGATCTAAAATAAACCACCCAATTATCTGTAACACAAAAAATTTCAAACGTCAATATGGAGGGACCAACTTATTTAATTGATATCTTTAAAAGGATTTATGTTTCGGGTAGCCAAAATCAATAATGTTAAGGTAGAATTAAGGTATTATAACACTAAGTAAGTAAATCATTCCAGGGAGTAGTCAATCAGCTTGGTCCCTCCATCTTGATATCAAGATGGAGGGACCAAGCGTTTTGTTAAAATATTACGTGTATGATGAGGTAGCTAAAATTAGAGCAAAGGTAGGAAATAGTAGATTAATGGTAGAATTTTTCTATGTATGTTTGACGGAGATTGGAAACTTGGTCCCTTCATTTTGACGCTCACGTCGTCGCGCGCCCGCCGCGCGCTCGCTGCGAGAGCGCCACGAGCGCGCGGCGATACGCCCGACTAATGTCACACATTGCCACTTGTCAAATCGCCGCGATAATATCGCCGTGTGGAGACGGGTTCTAAAGCCCGGTTTCCACCGCGAGCGGAACGGACACATTAATGACTCAACGGGTGAAAAGAGTAAAAATGAGCTCGCTCCGGGAACTAAAAAACTCTTTGTTGATGGAAATACAAGTATGCAGTTTACGCTTGCGAGTTTAACGGAGTCCTTAATGGGTCCGTTCCGCTCGCGGTGGAAACCGGGCTATAGAGAGTGTATGGAAATACGTGGCACGACGATAATATCGCCGCGATTCTCACGCTCGTGGAGGCAGCCCCTAAGACATAGAGAAAGCTTATGAAATGGTTTGGAAACATAGAATCTTGAAATTATTGCAACACATGGATATTAAAGGAAATGCCCTAGCATTTGTCAAGAATTTTCTTTCGAACAGATCAATTCAAGTAAGAATCAATGATGTGGTATCAAGCTCTGTCCCTACAGAAAATGGTGTTCCTCAAGGTTCTGTACTCAGTGTAATTCTTTTTTTAATTGCCATTAACGATATACTTTCATTTATAAAAAAACCTGTTAAGGGGTTCTTGTTTGCTGATGATCTGACTATAGTTTGTAGTGGTAGAACTTTGAAACCCACGTTAAAATTAATTCAAAATACATTAGATAACCTACTAGACTGGTCCAAAAAATCGGGCTTTAAGTTTTCAAAAACTAAAACCGAATTTATGATATTAAGTAAGGGGCTGCCTCCACGAGCGAGAGAATCGCGGCGATATTATCGCCGTGCCACGTTTTTCTATACACTCTCTATGGAACCGTCTCCACACGGCGATATTATCGCCGCGATGCGACGAGTGGCAACGAGCGTGTAAAACGTCATTACATCGTCGCTAGCCCGCCGCGACTAGCAGCGCGCTCGCCGCGCGCTCGCCGCGAGAGCGCCGCGAGCGCGCGGCGGGCGCGCTGTCCAACGCAGCGAATCCCTTCTTTGGCAACGTGACGTCAAGGAAACGCGGCGATACCGTTAGAGTACGTTCAGATGACAAGCGCTCAACGCGCGATCAACGCGCGTAAAATTTTTGTATAGTGTTTACATGACACGCGCTTGTCAGGCGTCGAACGCGCGTTGCCGCGACCGTCATGGTATTCAGTACAGTTCTTACATTTGTTGAAGATGGACGTTGAAACAGTTTTAACAGTGATTCTATACCGACGGCTGAAACGACGCGACAGAAGACGCAGATATTGGGTCCACCCAATTTTGTCACACAGGCTGACTGAAAGCCAGTACATAATTTTGTATCCTAAGTATTTCATCTATAAATAATTCCGTATTAAAAACTTCGGTTTCCATTTCGAACGATTTTTGGACGGACTGATACTGAAGAACCCTAAAATACGTCTATCCGCGTCGAAAGCGCGCGCTCAACTGAACGGAAATATAGAAAACCAATGATCTCAAGGCGCGCGTTGGCGCGCGCTGACAACAGTCGAGCGCTAGCGCAGCGTTCAACGCGCGCTGTATTAAAACGCGCGTTAGCATGTGTACAGCCTGAATAAAATGTATGTAGTTGTAAACGCGCGTTATCAAAACGCGCGTTGAGCGCTTGTCATCTGAACGTACTCTTAGGCGCCATCTCCACGAGCGAGGAAAACGCTGCGAGTCCGTCCTTCTATCGTCGGAGAATCTCCACGATGAGCGTTTATTCCGCCAGCGTATCGTCACGGAAACGCCGCGCGCGCGCGACGACTCGCAACGGAATCGCCGCGCACCCGCGACGAGTCGTTGTGCTATAGTTTTGTTTTGTTTCGCTACTGGTAACGCGCTCGTCGCGGGCGCGCGGCGATTTCGTTACGAGTCGCCGCGCGCCCGCCGCGCGCTCGCTGCGAGAGCGCCACGAGCGCGCGGCGATACGCCCTACTAATGTCACACATTGCCACTCGTCGCATCGCCGCGATAATATCGCCGTGTGGAGACGCGTTCATAGAGAGTATATGGAAATACGTGGCACGACGATAATATCGCCGCGATTCTCTCGCTCGTGGAGGCAGCCCCTTACGAGTCGCCGCGGAATCGCCGCGATACCGTAACGACTCGCGACGATACGCGGCGGAATTATCGCTCGTTCGTGGAGATTATCCGACGATATAAGGGCGGACTCGTCGCGATTCTCTCGCTCGTGGAGGCAGCCCCTAAGAAAAGAAATAAAACTAGAAATGTACAATTAAAATTAGACGAACATATAATAAAACAGGTAAACAACTTAAAAATTTTAGGATTAACATTTGATAAAAAAATGACTTGGAATTCACATATAAACAAACTTAAATCAGATGTCTATAAAAGATTAAACTTAATAAAGGTTTTATCATCAACATCATGGGGATCTGACAGGAATTGCTTAATTAATACTTATCGCGCAGTTATTAGACAAAAAATAGATTATGGCTCAATTATTTATGATTCTGCTAAAAAACGTACTTTAGATTCCTTAGAAAGCATTCAAAATACTGCCCTGCGACTTAGTATAGGTGCGTTCAAAACTAGTCCGATAAAGAGTATCTTACTTAGCAGAAGCCGGAGAAATGCCTTTAGAATTTAGGAGGAAAGACCTTATTTGCGTTTATGCTATAAATTTATTGTCGCAACCTAAAAACCCATCCCATAATTATTATACCAAATCGACAGCTGTAGATACTGAATATGAACTTCGACCTTATTTACTGCAACCCTTTCGCATCAGGGCCGCCAAATATTTAAATGAGTTAAACCTTAATATCCCACCAATATTTTCAAAGAAACTACTTACCTGTGGTCCTTGGGAAATCCACAAATTTCCCATTAATCTTGAACTAGCTAAACATCAAAAAAATAAAACCTCTCAACTTGTATATAAAAAATTGTTTAATGAAATTAATAATAGGTATTCAGATTGCAAAATTTTCTACACTGATGGATCAGTTATAAATGGACGAACAGGATGCTCAGTAGTGTCGGGTAATAACTATTACCGGTACAGACTCTGGGACTTTTTCTCGATTTTTAGTTGTGAGGCTACAGCTATCCTCAAAGCTTTAGAACTGATACAAAATGAAAGTAACTTAGATAAATATATCATTTATACCGATTCAAAATCATGTTTGAAAGCGTTAAAAAATGCAAAAAATACAGACCCACTTATAATTGAAATTAAACAAAAAATTTTAAATCTTTTAATAAATAATTACAACTTTGAAATTATATGGATTCCAACAATGATATTATAAAGTCATAGATATGTTATCACGTACAAAAACAACGGAAAAAAGTGTTCCGAGCACACATACACACTTTTTATTTACACACATTACATTTCACGACAAGTAAAAAGGATAGCTTGATAAAACCAATAAGAAAAAAAGTGACAGCTAGATCGCCACGCGTCATCAATCCCCCCGCACGTCAGCGTCTCCTCTCACTCGCACCCGTGCTCGCACTCTTTCTTTTACGACGCCATATTTATAAAAACGTAATGTTTTATTTGTGAAAATATTAAAGATAAATAGTATATTTACGAATGTTATGTGATTCCTTGACTTTTAGAAGTCTTGCATGTTTAATTTGTACAATATCTCATCACACACGACGGCATTTTCGGTAGTTTTGAGTCACTTTTACTTTTGATTCAGTCTGTGGTACGTGAAGTGCCGCTGGCAACGTCGCACTGAGATCAAGATGTGTGAATCAGCCTCATTTGAGCGCATACGTTATTGAGCGCGTATGACGTATCTACACCTTTTTTACTTATAATATCATTGGATTCCAAGTCATCAAGGGATAGTAGGCAATGAAAAAGCAGATGAAGAAGCCCGAAGTGCTATAAACGAAAATGATATTTACAGTACAATTAAATGTACCCCAACTGAATTTCAAAAATATGTTAAATATAAAATCAAACTTCTCTGGGATCATCACTGGAAGACAGAAAACACAACAAAATTATTTGATATCAGAAAGTCAATTTTTCAGAAATCCCCAATTTCATTTACTTGTAGAAAAGACCAAATAGTTGTTACCAGATTACGTATTGGACACACAAATATGACACACATACATTTAATAACTAAAACTGACAGAAATAAATGCAAGTGTGGATTTGATTTGACCGTTTATCACCTTTTAATTGAATGTTCAGCTTATGATAATGAAAAACGTTTGTGTGACCTTCCTGATAGCATAAAGGATTGCTTAAGCGGGGAGGGATGTGATCGGGTGTTGATGTTTCTGAGGATGATTAATATGTATAGTTTGGTTTAGCTTCGGGGGTGTAACCTGATATGTGTGGCTTAATTATATTGAGCTACATAATGTTGGGTTGCATTCTCTGAGTTGTGCTGGACTGTACGTGTTGGTTTTCGGGGCATTGGCGTTTGATTTTGTCCCTGTTTGGTTAAGAAATTTTTATTGTTTCCGTATACTAATTGTATAATGATGTATGTATATTATAATATCGTTAAATGTGGTCGTTAATGACCCTTGATGTTAAAAAGCGACCTAAAATAAATAAATAAAAAAAAAAAAAAAAATTTTGCCTTCACAAAATTAAATACTTAATGAATAATTATTTGTGATCACCCAATATGCAAGATGGACTGACAACATCGTGAGAGTCGCAGGCAACTGATATCCATCAGTTGCCTGAGAAGACACACAACATAAGGCAACGCAAGTCTCCGCTAGTGGCAGATTGTCGTTCGGCGAGGTAGTTTAAGGCCAGGTACACAAGGCAACGAAAGTCTCCGATACCTTACGACTTAGGTATCCACTGTTGCGTGCTTTTTTACGAACCGCTTGAATACCAAAGTCGTAAGGTATCGGACTTGCGTCTCGTTGTGTACGAAGTGGCTAAGGGTGTGATGATTTATGTTAGCTTAAAAGTAACTAATTCCTAATCTCACGTGTGACTCACGTGCCTACCAGTATGAAAACACGGTGGAATTCATCTGATATATGTTTTGGCGCGGCCGATGAGTGAGTTATGTGGTCGGCATGTTTTATAGCTCGGGTCGATGTACTCGATGTTTATATCAATCGATACATAATTTTTATCTATGAACTTGAGTTCAGTTGCAGACTTGCGACTAAAAAGTCGTCGGATCTCGGTTGGCGTAGTGGCTGAGCGATTGGTGGTTGCGCTGCCTGATTCGGCTTCGATTCCCGCTCAGAAATATACTTCTCTGATCTACAAGTACTTGCTCCGGGTCTTGTTGTATGTGCATGTAAGTTTTCACGATGTAGGAAAAAATTGTAAGATGGGAAAAGAAAAAAAAAAACAAATCAAGTAAAACTTAAGATAGCTCACCAATTGAATGTGGTTAGGTTATAAGAATTTATTGATTGAATAGAAAGTGCCATTCAAATACACAGGAACTATTCTTACAGAATAGTGGCAATTAAGCACTTACACATTCACCTGTTTATACGACGTCATGAAACGAGACAGTTAATCAGCAAAGATAGGTATCCTAACATTTCTGGCCCCACGATATGCCAGGCAGATATTATAGTGATGCACGATTCGATACGATACTCTTTTGTAGTATCGATACAACTGTATGCAATATTTTGTATCGATTCAAACGAACTCGATACTTGGATTGATACAATACTCGCGGTATTGGATTTATTTAATAGATCGTATCGTGCCACTGTAGCGTAATACAAGAAGAGAATAAAACTGTCAAAAGAAGTTGTTGTTATTTTAATTTTTTTATAAGTGTGTTATGGTACGGTACGTGCATTTCAAGTAAACGAAGTATCTCAGAAGACGACACAGTACAATTTGATATTTGGAGAATCAAATTGAAGTTATTCGATACTACCCAAGAATCGTATCGCATAGTTGTGATTCGTATCGATATACATTTATAAATTCAAGTATCTAACCTCCTTATTCTGAGACTTTCGTAATAATTTCATAAATCAAAGCTAGTTTTATCATCCAGAAATCTTACATAATAATAGATTTCTATCAATAAATACAGGCAGGGATTTATATCTACAGTGACATTACAAATTTTAGTTCGAAAGCATTAAGTAATTTGTAGATCCGGTGTAAGTTGTATAATAATCTATCTGCTGTAAAGGTGCCATGAAAATTATCGTTTAAACTAGCTAATATTTTTTAAAACATTGCTGAATTAACGCAGCTATCTTTTATTTTGAATACCATTTTACTAATGTGTTATTGTGTAATGTTATTGTTATAAGCGACTGAAGATCCGTTTATATTACAATAAATCCATCGTCGATCTAAGTTTTAAAATGACAAACTCTGGTGCCAACGAGATATAATAATAATAATAATATTCCACAACTATCACACAACGCCATCTAGTACCAAGCTAGGTCATCTACGGTGCAACTGAAATCTTCCACGCATTCAGTACACTTATCGAAGAATCTGCTGTGATATTCGTTATTGAAAAGGAAACAATAGTTTTTTTAGTCACTGAGTAATAAAAAGCGCAACATCTATTTAAATATTCAAACGATTTAACGTTTAAAGAAAGAGAACAAGTAGGTAGTCATAAATAATTCCAAAATACTGGCCATAAATCTTTAACCACTAAAACTTGCGACAAAAAAGTCGCACGTCTACACAACCCAAGTAACAACACAATCAACGCCAAAGTGAGGAAATCCAAAAATAAATGAAGTGGAAACTAGTAACAAGATACGCGGAACAAAAGTATTTTCCCCCGTCCCTTGGGCTTAAAATAATATTTTCGATAATGCGTTGTTGTAAGGCGAAAAGGCGATGGCGACTTTCGCTAAATTCGTCGTCACTATTTTTGTTTGGGCTACCCGTAAGTCTAATGTGACCAGTGTTTCTTGAACTGCCGTTTTAGAGAAAAATGAGTTAAATCTAGAATTAATAGCCTATTTCTCCGGACCGTCTAACAGGACACCGCAGCCCTGAAACGACAAGGACATGTGATGTGTTTTAGTCAGTAAGAAAGTGACAGTCTCGTCTTCTCCAATTCTTCTTCTTCATAATTCCGAGAACCTCAATTGTAGCTGAAAAAATTATGTAGAGTTCTCGCAAAACGCGACACAATTTATAGAGCGGGAGCCCGTAACAGATGTCCGTGACCAATTTCCTCTCAAGCGATAATTAGCAGACTACATGAGGGAGTCGTATCATGAACATTCGTGGAAGTCAGCTGCGATTCCGTTGGTGGGATAAGCAGCAATCGCCGTTCAAACACGTAGAAAAAATATTTTTTTTTAGTCATTTCCTCTCAATTGAAACCTGGTTTATATTGAAGATTACCTTGTATCACGAAGAATAAAACCAATCAGCCGACGGTACCATGGTGGAATACACGTCAGCTGGTCACTCGAACATGTAATTTTTTATTTCATTTTCAGTGATTTCCTCTCAACCCAAATTTTGCCTGATGAAAGTTTACATAAAGATATGGCTAAAAACAGACGTCAGCTGGCTGTATCTCGGTGGAAAGGTCGTCAGCTGATACTTTGAAAATTATTGTACAAGCAGGACTAAGGGCTAGTACAGACTTGCGGAAACCGCGCGTTCATGAATCGCGCGGTTCGAAACCGCAAAATTGTTATGCAATCAGACTCCGGCGGTTATATGTGATTATCGTACAGGGATAACGTCCGTTTGAAAAAGGAGGTCAGCGAAAAATCGATTTACTGTGGTTGTTGCTCCTTAAGAAAACGATAAGAAAAATGCGGTATGCAATGCAAATGGGTGCATCCAATATTAAGTAACCAACCAAGTTTCCAACGTATTTTCACAATTTCCAAATATCTCCACTAACTCTTGCCAAGCTTGGTTATGATAGTTTTATTTGAGTAATCCTCACACTGAATATCCCATATTGCATTTCTCTTCTCCTCTTCATCAATAAACAGTTCAGTGTCGAAACGAACCGTGCCAAACTCACGAGCTGTGATGTGCTAACCGCGCGGTATCCGCCACGCAACTGAACGCAAAGTAAAGGCTCCATAGTAATAGAAACGCGCGGGAGCAGCGCGATTCTATTTTCTGGCGGTTGACTAAGCGCGGGGTTATGTCTGAACGATTATTTAATAACTCATACATATAAGACTCTCTCCTCTACTCCGCTTCTTTATACGCGCGCTTGTATCATCAATCCAAACGCAATAACAAATCAGCGTCTACGGCGCCGAAGAGGCGCGTTCCTGAAACGCGCGTCTTCTGCGCGTTTAGAATACGCCGTATGCGATGGGCCTAAGGTTCTCTGCCCATTCTTTGCACGAATATGCAAAACGATCATAATGAACTCTTGAAAAAACGTATAAATGGGTCTATTGATTTATTTTCTCAATTAGTGAAAAGTATAAGAAATAAAAAGCTTTTCTATAAAGAAAACCCCCAATCATTGCTTGATTCATTGTTTGATGTTATTGTCATTTACATTTTTCATTTACATTACATATAAAACAATTAAAAATACAAAATAAACATGTTGTTATGAAACATATATCAATGGATATCTAGTTCGGACCTCAAAGATGGGAATTTCTTCATAATGCAAGCCGGATCGAGAAGCTCTTCACGTAATCTCCAAGCGAGAGCCTTGTCTCATCATTGAAGATCGTGCGGGAATCCTTCTGATTCTGTTGAACCGGTTAACGGACCTTCTTGATCAGGGTGTCAATTACTTATTCACTCCAGTAAGAACAGTTCCATAACTTGAACAAAATAACGAAATACAACAACAAAATCATTTAATATTGATTTGAAACCTTATGACAGCAGAATGATTTGACAAGATTAGACATTAAGGATGACACAAGTTTTTTTTCCAAATAATATTTTTTTATGGCTTCTTCTATGTGTCATTATGACAGACACTCGTTTCCCTTATGTCCGTTTTGATATTGCAAATAAATTACGTTTAGTTATTCAGATTTAATAAAATATTTGTTTCTTCATATTTTATTTTACGATCTTTCCACCGAGATACAGCCAGCTGACGTTTGCTTTTATCCATATCTTTATGTAAACTTTCATCAGGTAAAATTTGAGTCGAGAGGAAATCACTGAAAATAATATAAAAAATTACATGTTCGAGTGACCAGCAGACGTGTATTCCACCATGTTACAGACAGCTGATTGGTTTTATTCTTCGTGATATAAGATAATCTTCAATATAAACCAGGTTTCAGTTGGGAGGAAATGACAAAAAAATATTATTTTTTCTACGTGTTTGAACGGCTATTGCTGCTTATCCCACCAACGGAACAGCAGCTGACTTCCACAAATCTTTATGATCCGACTCCCTTATGTAGTCTACTAATTATGGCTTGAGAAGAAATCACTACCGTGGAATGGGGTGTCATTGATCAATTTAAAAATTCAAAGGGCTGTATTTTCTAAAATACAAAGGTACCGAAGACGAAAAAAAAATTGGAATATCGGTTTTTACTATACAATCGATACAATGAATTAGATTCTATTTTAAATAAATAATATGTCGATGAAAAATATAAATGTGAGTGGTCAATGTTAAACCGTAAGTGGGGTTACTTTGATACCCCCTAATATTTTCACGGCAAATGATAGTAACCCCTTTAGACGTCATTATTTCGAAAGAACAAAAAAAATCGGCTAAGTGCAAAAAAAGATATTAATTTTTTTAAAGTTTTGGGGTGACATTGATCAAGGCAAAAAAAAACTTTTTGAAAAATCACCTTTATTTTAACGTTTCATTGAGATATATTAATTGTAAAAACATAATTAGGAACATTAATCAGTAAAAATCTTAAATGTTAAGTAAAAATAGAAAAAAATCACTACTAGCTACTGCTCGTTCTAACACGTCTTCATTAGAATTCCGATAGGCGCGAGCGCCTACACGCTTCATATATGTTCTTGGCATAGCGCTGAAAGTAAAAAAAAAACATATAAAGGAGCCATCATTGCAAATATATTGATAATATATGTTAAAAATGTCATGGGGTGAGATTGATCAATGACCAAAGTAACCCCATGCCTGTGATCAATGACACCCCGTATAGAAAATAAACCACCACTGAATGAAATTTTGGAGATTAAAATACAAAAACAACTTCTTTCTCAAGCTAATTAAACACATAACAACATAAACTATCATTTTTTCTAGCAACTTGCATATCCAATCTGGTACCCTGGAAGTTATTTTAACCCCTAAAATACTTTAAACACAATACTCACAGTTTTTTATGAAAATCTCCGGTAGTGATCTGTTTGTACGTGCAGCGCTTGGGCAATGTCAAAGAGTGACACACAGTGCTGCCAATGCAAAAGACGAAATTTTTCGGTTGCGTTCAGAAATTAAACAATCCCTGTTTTAAAAAAATATAAAGTTTTTATCAATGTTACCCCGTGAATCAAACTAACCCCATTCCACGGTAACGATATTTTGGTCTGGCTTCCGGTCTATTATTTCCATTTTGGTTCGCGTGTCTAACTAAACTGGTTACGATTTTTTCGGTCAAAAATAGTGAAAATATCTTTGCATTACGTGACAGCGTATTATCTATCTTAATGCAGTGTTTTTCTAAATTAGGTGTTGAATGGTGGTGACATATTACCACTAAATATAGTGTTTGTTTTGACAATGCTGCTGGAGTAAAAATAATAGGAACGCGAGCTTCTTTTTATTTTTTTGTTGGAACAAGGATACATTAAATCAGATTTGTTTTGGCACTATAAACCAAGATATTTTATGCGCTTTGAAAATTTTCGTTTTACCAAATGAACAGGAATGTCATGCCATGCTAGTAGGTAATTGGGTGATGAAAGTCAGATTGGCAGTCGTTTCATGCCCCAACATAAATGAGAAAAGAATGAGGTTGATGATAATTACACTCAAGCGCATACTTTTTTAGTAGGCTATCATTAGAATTAAAAAAGGGATTTTCCCAATAGTTTTTTGAGTTTCGGAGTAGAGTAAATATGGTAAATATATACCTTTTTAAATTTTATTGATCATCATGTCAGTTTAAGGAAGAGATGATAACTTAGGACCGTTTTCTATGGAACATCATTATCATCATCATCATATCAGCCGTAAGTAAGACCGGTTGTAAGCGGCCTGCATCCAGCGTGATCCTGTGGCCTTCATAAGATCGTCTGCCCACCTAGTGGGTGGACGTCCTACGCTGCGCTTGCCGGTGCGTGGTCTCCATTCGAGAACCTTACGGCCCCATCGGTCATCAGTTGTGCGTACTATATGGCCTGCCCACTGCCATTTCAACTTGCTAATTCGTTGGGCTATGTCGGTAACTTTGGTTCGTCTACGAATCTCCTCATTTCTGAGTCGATCGCGCAGAGAGACTCCGAGCATAGCCCTCTTCATAGCCTCTCTATAGAACAAACGCTAGAAATATGTATACAGGGTGATTTTTTAGTCACCATCCAAATTTTAATATATTAATCTTTGGCGAAAATCATTGAATACGTGTTTTTTCTTTTTGTATCACTCAATACAAAAATATCGAGATATCACGTCTCAATGTTATCTATAAAAAGTTGATGAATCTGGACACCGCGCTGTGATATGTCGCTAAGGTGTAGCGGGGCGGGGCGGGGGGTGAGCGGGGTGCGCTCTGCCCGTTTCATGCGTCGGCAAGTGTATATTATTAACGTTTAGCTTAGTGACCATGCAGAGCGGATGGGAAAATGATTTAATATGACAATTTGAAGTATCGATTTTTTGTCAAAAATGGGGTTAGTGATTGATACCTAATGCCTAGAAAAATTTTGGACGGTGCTAAAAAAGTCACCCTGTATGTATGCAAACCAAAATGTAACACAGCACATACTCGTAACATAGTTAATTTAAAGACTACAAAGGCGATCTTATCGTTGATAGCAATTTTCACCAGACAACACGTAATATAGGAGCTTTGTTCAGGCTGACACGACCGATAAAATTGTTTCAGCATTTTACTGGAGTTTCAAAAAGTCACCAGCAGAGATAACATGCCAAGCATTGCCAGTTATAAACATTGTTTGTATCTTATTCCGGGACTAATTTACATACATCGGAAGGAAAAGTGCCGATAAGACTAGAAATCAGTAAAATAGCGGAAGATATGTGGTTTCCAAGTGCGATTGTAATGTTTACTTCCAATTGGGAAGCTAAAACTAACACGTTACGGCTAGTGCTTCGGGGAGTGGACATTAAAACAGTAGACACGAGAAAACGGCTTTCTCGTGCTCTAAATTAGGTTACATACGACATATTTTTCAGTACATTACGATAGGTGCAAAGTGGAGCTCGTGGCTAAATAGGTTCTCTATTGTGTTACCTAACTTTTTTATACATAATCTAATGTGACATATTTTTTTTTGTCTTAATCATCATTTGTCCGAATGATAACTTGCCCGAACTTAATACCACATAATTTCAAATGCCATAACATTGAAATTCCTAAATACTGTATGTTCTAAATTCGTTTGTCATAAATATAACAATCAATAATATACAAAATACATAAAACCGATTGCCATAAAATACATAAGTCCTAAAGTTTGTTTTGTTACTGATTACCACCCAATAAGGAATATCGACGGAGCCCCGCTTCGCGGGGCTCCTATTTCTGCGTGCAAGGTTTAAAGTAACCTAACAAGAAGGATTGCGGGGTCTTTCAGACCCCGCCATCCCCTTCGAACCTAACCTGTCCGTGTCGGGGTGCCCACAAGTCCCGAGCTCGCTTCGCTCGCTCTTGCGTCTCAAGATCTTCGGTTTCTAAACAATTTAATGAAATATCAGTTTTACTATACCTAATTGAACATTCGGAATAATACACATTATGTAATACAATGATTAGGACATATGACTTTATTTCATACAAAATTAGGAGATTCAATTATTATGATACTCGATATTATGCCAGAACAGCTTTAGGTCCTTGACAGCCGTTACTGTCTCGTGACACCCACTCCTGCCAAGGGGTATCGTACCTTTTATTATCGTACGGTAGGGGTACCGTACTTTCATTATAAACCATACACCACCGCGAATCCCGTGAAAAAACGGACGTATGCAAGCGGCATAAGGATCGAAGTAAGTGGCGTTCAAGGCTTTACTTTAGGTCGCACATATCCTAAAGAAACATTTAAGGCTGATCTAACTAATACTTTCCGATTTACCGGTCCAAAAACAAAATCCACCCCGTCCACTAAATCTTTAAACAAATAATTCTCTTATCGTCCGAATAAATCAGGGTTGTTATAACCCAACCCCTGGTTAATAGTCGTTTTGTCACAAATATAGCAATAAATTTTGCAAAACCACCCCAGAAAAGAGTTATAAATCGTTACAAATGAGGTAAATGTGTGTTTAAACAATTTATGTTCTGAAAGGGGTATTTTTTTGAAGTTTGTCGGTATTGGGGACAATATGGAATTCGTGGAAATAGGTGAGATAGTTTACCGTCAAAGGGTTGAACCGCTTTTGCTCTTTAAAACCTCGAACAAGTGAACTAATGAAAGGAACTAACTAGCGTGTATTCTGAAAATATAGGACAAGTTCTCAAATTGGCCATTCAAAACCGCTTTGTACATTTTAGTCATTTATTTTTATATTTTTAATTTTTTTTTGCATGCAATTACGCGCATATGACGTGGAGTTGCGGATACCAGCCCGTTATACAATACAATACATTTTAGTAAAATAATTTTCTATACAGAAAATAAAAGATACAAGAAAAATAACGGAGAAAAGTTTTTTGGTTTACATCAAAGTTTTCTCTTCAAAATGCACTAAAATAGAACTTTCTGTTACAAATTATACAAGGACCACAGTAACGACCTACTTAGAACCACTTAGAAGACCAAATCGACCATTCAACACGAATTTACTATTGTTGAAGTTAGTAGTGCATCCCATATTTCCCAAACTTGAGCATTTTCCCCGAAAACTTTTCCCCTTAACACAAAAAGCGAGACCAACACAATACCTACATACAAACAACTTTCTTTAATAATATTAAATGTTTCCTCCGATGTTGATATTAAATCACCGTTTCCATGTATCAGATACTACACAATATTAATTCTATATAAACTGGTAGCCATTAAGAACAATTTAAAGGCATATTATACGTCGCGGACATTAATAAATTCTGTTTGTTTTGAACTAGCTAAGCGCCCCGGCTCCTGTCGTGTAGTTAGTAATAATGTGGAGCTGTGTGGATTTAATGTCGATGGGCGATTTAATAATATAGTTAGTTTTAAAGCTGTAGGTGGGTAGTTAGATGCTGTACTTAGATAAAGTACTGGTACCGTTCGGTTGTGAATTTGCAATTGAAATTGTTGCTTGAAGACTTAATATCTGTAGCATTAGTATTAAGACCTGATTCTTTTCAGAGGGACAGAAATACTTCTTTACCTTATCGATGATATGTTTGGACTCAGTTTCGAAATTCAGCCATATTGGCTTCGGACAAGTCCTTAGTGCAGTTGGAGTTGCACAAAAAGGGGAGCAGCAAATGAGTCATGAATCATCCATCAAAACATCCATTTAACTATCTAAACCAATTATAACTTTTATAAATTTGAATTGCACCAAAGAAGAATTTCTATCTACATAACTTTCTTCACGTTTCTGTCCATAAAATACAAAACGATATACAAACTGATAACACCAATTTGCATGCTATTGAATATGTAGTTAATTTGACATAAGGTCACATACATACATAGGAGCTTGTAGCAACAGGTTGAAAGACGATAATTGTGGTAACCAAAGCTAATGAGATATTTATGAGGGAGGCCATCGCGATAGCCTGCAACCTGTAATTGTTCTGGTGGAAGTATGGAAGAAAACATCATTGATATATGATGGGAACTTCCCTGTGATACGGATCATGTTGTAAGGTAGGGGTGGCGAACCTTTATGGATCAACTGTCAACGTGGCATTTTTTGTAAAGAGTTTAATGGGGCCAGAGATGTGCTATCAATTTTGAGTGAGTGATTAAGTAATGGGAAAATAATACAACAATACAATAAAGTTTTTAGTTATATTTAGCGACAGGCTCGCGTTTGATCAATATCTGGCCCTGTAGCCATGTAACAAACGATAAACGCAATCGCTGAGTAGGCTTTAATAGATATTCAACTTTATGTGCTTGGGTATAACGTTGAAGATCTAGTGAAGATTGCTTATCGTTTTCGATCTTTCCTGTCGCTAACGCTCAGAAATCTTAAATAGATTTTCAACTTTAGGCTCTAGGCTATAAAGTAGAAAATCTATTGGGGAGTACCGAGCGTTTACGATTATCGTTTGCGACTTGTTGTGAGTTGGCTAGGGGGGCAGGCCTGATAGTAAGCGAAGATATGGTGAGATATGGTTGACCGTGCAGCACGTTTGTTTAAAAGTTGTAGCTGTCAGGAAATACAGACTCCAGCAGGGAATTGCACTCCTTGTCACACAGCAGTGTCACAGTCAAACATTTGACATGCAATCAAACATTTGACATGCAAAACATTAAAATATATTTTTTAATGCTAGCTTAGGCTAAGTTAATTATAATTATGTTTAATTTATTAGTTGTCCTCACATTAACATTACCTGTCTTACCACAAAAAGTTAAACATCTGTTGAACACTTGTCTAAAAAAAGTAATGCTGCAAAATGACCCCTATATCAACGTCAAATGTAATATTTGGTCAAATGTCGTATTGCAATTGACAGTTCTTTTAGACAAGTGTTCAACAGATATTTAACTTTTTTGTAGTAAGTCGACAAGTATTCACAAATTCATTTATGGAATAAACAATTTGTTTTTCTATTATCCATCATTTTAATTTTGTAAAAAGTATGTAACGTAGTACTTTAATGTCAGCCAGTGGCGTGCCTAAAATATTTTGTCACGTACCATCAATGACACGCGTTCCATCAATGACACGCTTTCCATCAAAGACACGCTTCTCATCAATGGCGCGTGCCATTAGTTCGCCATCCCTGGTTTAAGGGGTATCCGGTGATTATGAATAAGGGGATCTTTCTTCAGATTTCTCTCTAGAAGTACTAGCTATGTGTGTTCCTGACCTACAGACCTGTAATAGTGTATCTTGTAATCAGACAACACTTTGTTGATGATAGTTTCTGCCTCTCTCGTGTAAGGGTGGGAATTAGTAGTATACGTGATTTGTCTGTGATTGAAGATTTAGATGGTGAGGGAATAAATCGACAGAAAAGCCCTATTTTGTATTGAACTTTTATGAAGTTTGTAAGATGCATAAAAACTACTAAACGGATCTAGCTGAAAACTGGTAAACAAATAGTAACCTGGATTAGCATTTAAGATATTTTGATCCATCATCCATGTAGTTCGATCACATAGGCGAAGTCGAAGACATTTAAAGTCAGTTGAGTCTAATCAAATATTTTGCTTGCCGGACTGTCTTAAAACGGCGCCGCGGCCCTAGAACGCAAAGGGCATGCGAAGGAACAGGGTTTTAGTCAGTATGAGTGTGAAAATCCCTCCCAGTCCACCCAGGGGAAGGACTCATAATTATGTTTTTACACAAAACAAACACAAAGACCAAATTCTCAAGATATTTGGTTCTGAAAATGATGGTGTACAAATGTAATCAATTAGAATCACAATGAACGTATTTAGCATTTTATTGCTATGTAATTAAGGTTCAGGATAATTTGCTTGCTGGAAATTTTCTCACTTGCGTCGTCGGATTCTGCAAATTGCTTAAGTAAACGTGTGGTATGTGGTTGGAATTCTGTAATTAATACAGTAGTTATAAATCGAAGATATCTGTACAGCTTTTCAAGTGTAATGTTATGTGGTCATTTATGACTTTGACTGTACGTACTAATTAATTGAACTTTTTTAAAATAAAGTTTTTTTTTTTAGGAAATATTCAGCCATACATAGTGGTCAGTTTAATATTTTGGTGGAGATCAAGTTGCCAATAGAAAAAATAATTTGGTCGATTTATTTCACTTTTTTCACTCGTAACATTCTGAGAATATTCTGCTACCTACAGATATATTGCGATAAGGAAATTTTGAAAAAAAAAAAGAATACAGCCAAACTCTTCACTCTTCCAGTATTTTTTTAACCAAATCGATTAGCTAAATCTAGACAAATAAAAAGCTTTTTTGACTGGTACAACTTGAACCTGTGTCCTTCTCATTCATTATACCAGACACCTATCCAACTAGGCCATCGTAGTAATGCTCACAAATTTGCGGCGCAAACGCATAAAATATTTAAAATGTAGACTAATATATGCAAGTATTTCTCACGCTCATTGGCTCGCACCAACTATGAAGTCTAGTACTCCATGTACTAATGTTACGCACAACACTGATTTATCGGCGCGCGCGCAGCTTCGATAGAAATCGTCATTACGCTGTATATGTATATTTTACTAAGGACAGGTTGGTTCTGGTTTCACCGTTACATAGCATAATTAGGAGTTTTGTTTACAGATACGTTATTAAGGGCACTTTAATGAATTGTGCGAGAATGGAATGTTTCATTAAGAGCGGGCAGGACGCCATTGACCTTGACGCACTAAATGTTGGGCGCCGGAGGGGTGGCTACGCGATTTGCGAGTAGCGACTACGTCTAAAAAAATTCGTAAGAAATCATCAAGAAAGTTATTGGCAAAAATGAGCCCAAGATCCCATCTGCATTACTTAATATAATATTTTGCTGGCAATTAAAAAATCCTGTGATTGATAATTTAGGAAAAAAAATGGTTTTAAGTTATAAAAACAGAGGCCACTTTGCGTATTTATTTATGATATTTAAATTATTTTTTATTTTTTTCTGACACCAAGAGGACAAGCTTCATATTGTGTAGAATAATAATATATTATTTTGAAAATAAATCTTGTAAGGGTTACGGAAAAAAAAGGTTCTAACGTAACGTCATTGATGCCCTATTCACGTATATCTACGCCTTAAAGGCCTTTACCCACAGAGCGCGATCCGTTCCGGTGACACGATCTGGTGATGCGATCGACGCTGCCGATTAAGGCTGCATATTCTTAAAGTTGGCAACGTCGCAAAAAGCTGTCAAATATTTACAAGTTTCAATTAATTTGGCAAATTTTCTGTATGAAAACAAGAAATATCGCTCTGTAGTGCACTAAAAAAATGATATAGGAATGCAATTTAATCACTGAATTTGATGTTGTAACCGTTTCAGGTGTATAAAAGGCATTTGGAAAGCTTCCAAATGCTTTTTTTACATCTAAAACTATATATTCGGTGTTACGATATTAATTATTGCATTCCCTTATCAATTTTTTAGTGCACTACAGAGCCATATTTCTTATTTCCATACAGTAACAATGCTAAATTAATTAAAACTTGTTAATATTTGACAACCATTTGCGACGTTGCCAGCTTTCGGAATATACGCTCTTAAGTAGCCGCTTCAGCCGTCTCCGAAACTCCGACACATGGTCGTACTTTCGAAGACCGAAAATGAAGCGGATACACAAATTCTGCAGACGTTCGAGCTTGTTGAGAAGTTCCTCAGTAGCGTCGAGAAAGGAGACTTCAGCGTAGTAATAAGTAGAGGTAGAAGAAGAGACAAGATCAATTTATTTAATAGAATATTTTTAAGTGATAGTAAAGAAGAATATAAAAAAAATATATAATAGTGTAAAGTGGCATTTTTACACCTGCTGTAGCAAATAAACTCTATGCTGTGGATATGTTTTATGTAGATTATGTTTGTATAAACTACTATTAAAATCACAGTTCATTCATAAAAGTGGTACCTAGCCCTGCCATCAACTCTTCAATGGAGGAAAAGCGTCAATGTTCCAACTGGGCTCCAATTAAAATTGACAACGTTATCTATCAATAGTTGCTTTGTAAGCCTGTACTTGCGCCTTAACGGGCTGATATCTGCGCTCTGTAGCATTTCATTTACCTGACGGCTCTAGGGCTGCTCGTCCGCTGTTTGACTTGGTAATTAATTTAATTCATGATGATGAAGATGATTATCTTCCTGCCCTTATTCCATTTTCTAGGGGTTGGCATGCGTTTTCTTCTTCCATTCTCCCCTATCAGACGTCACAGTTTCATTTACTCCTTTTTCTTTCATATTATTCCTTAGACAAAGCCATCCATCTTTTATTTCGCCTACCTCTTCCTCTCCATCCATCAACATTCATACTCATCACTTTCATAGTCACATGAGTGTCATCTCTCCTCATCCATTCATTTTTTAACAGACTTCAATAAAGGAGGAGGTTCTCAATTCGACTGTATTTTTTCTGACTGTTACAGTCGCCACATTTTCATTGATTATTTTTTTATTTAAAATAGAACCAGATTTGTTACTCAATATAGAATATTTTTCGTTCGAAGTTTTCAGCACAAGTGATGGCCTAGAACACTGACTATCAAGTGCAAGGGTATGAGTTTAAACCCGAACCAATTCGAATTCACTGTTGTGCTTCGTGTCACGGGTTCGATTCCGGCACGGAACAGATATCTGTACGAGTTTTAAGTACTTGTTCCGTGTCTGGATGTTTTGTGACAGTTTTTCGCACGACAAAGGAGACATTCCTCGTATAAGGGAGACCGGGTACAAATAACAGCGGGTCGTAAGTAACAAATGCTCTGATGGTTTATCAAATGGTCGAAACGTCGCCCTACTACCGTCAGGAGATAGCCGGCGTCGCTCCCCCCGCTTGCATTTAGCAGGGCGACGTTTGTTACTTACGACCCGCTGTTACTCTTGTACCCGGTCTCCCCTAGGACAAAGTTTTAAAAAAAATCTTTCAATGTAACCTTCCTCTGATATCTTTGTGATCTACCGTTTTCTTTAACACATTTAGCAGCCCTAGTTAGCTTATAAGACTACCGGCTCAGCTTTCAATTTTACCGACTCGGTAAATATTGTTTCTATCACTTCATCTGAGTGAATGAAAGTAAAATGATAGACTTTGTAGTTCCATAGTGTTGGGACATTCCGGCTTTAAATGTGGGTAGTTGTTGTTTTGTAATAGATAGTCCTTAGAAGTGTTAATGGTTTACTGAGAACGGGGTGTGACGAAATATCCTTATTTAAGAGTGCGTATTCTGGAAATTTGCAACGTCGCAAATTGCTGTCAAATATTAACAAATGTTAATTAATTTAGCAATATTACTGTATGGAAATACGAACCGTGACCCTGGAACATAAAGAGATATTAACGGAACATATATACACACAAGATTTTAGCCAGTACGCGTCTGACAGTCCCTCCTGTCCTGCAATGAGAGAACTCATTTTATGATTTTACCACGTAAATAAAAAAAATGGATTGAATCTCTTGGATGATGAACTATAAACTCATCGTCGTCCCAGCTTTCATCAAACCATAGCGATAATAGTCTCTTCATCTTGTAATCATCATCTGCCTAGCCTTTTCCCAATTATATTGGGTTCGGCTTCCGGTCGAACCAGATGCAGCTGAATATCAGTATTTTACATGGAGCGACTGCCTGTCGGACCTCCACAACTCAGTAACTGGGTAATACGATACCCCATGGTAGGACTATGGTTGTCATACTTTTAGAGCTTCTGACTTATAGTAACTACTGTAAAACATCTACAAAGGACAGCTGGGACTAATGGCTTTACGTGCTTTCCAAGGCACGGAGGAAACTCGCTATGACAGATGGTCACCAATCCACAGACCAACCTCGGCAAGCGCGGCTTAACTCGGAAGATCGGCCTGTGCGGCTGTAATTATTGAGCCATGACCTCCACTACATATACTTCCACAGACACAACTCTCAAATAAGATATCTAATTTTGATTCCTTGACCACATTTCTCAATCCCAACCACACAATTATCATTTCAAGCTTACCTACGACTAATTCAACATATCAAACGATTATTGACTTAACGAATTACAACACGGAACCGTCAGAAGTAGACCACATTCTAAAACTAGACATATCCGACAAAAAAACAACAACATGAAATTACTGTATCACCCATATATTTCAGTAAATGTCAGTGCAACCAGTGCAATATAAAATTGGTCGTATTTATAGAGCGACCAGTGTAACTTGAAACTTGACGAAGACGCTGATTTTGATGACCAAAAAAATAAACTTTGTAATCTTGGTCTAAGTTTTAATGAGGAAAGCCGGTCAAAGGTAATTGTAGATGGCACGACCATAGCTAAGTCCTAATCCGACCAATGAGGTAGTACTATTTTGAAGTACCTATAAGATTTGAACTAACGACGATGCCTGGAACTAGCTATACTAGCGCCATTCGTTTCCCAGTTGCCATCCCCATTTGGACAACACGATTGGCCCAGTGGCTGAGCAATCCACGGCTGTGCAACGTGTCGCGGGTTCGATCCCCGCACGGAACAAATATTTATTTGATCTGGTGGCCTACCATGAACTCTTAAAGCGTGAGTCTTAAGGCTGTGGGAAAGAGATGGCGCTAGACGACTTGTATAGCTCTGTCTCTTTCCCGCAGCCTAAACTGGATCGCTTTAAGAGCTCGTGGTAATAAGCCTCTGCAAGTATTTGTTCCGGGTCAGGGTGTTTATGTATGTGACTTTCTATGTTTGTAAGTACATCCACGATTCAGGAGAAATTCCTTGTGTGGGGCAAGGTTAATAAAAAACGGCAGGTGTGTACATTTCTGCTGGACCGTCTTAGATAGACAACGTGACCTTTTTTTATCGTGGTAAGTTTTCAAATGAGTCCTCCCATCGAGGGCAGGACGGTATGGACTGTCAGACTTGTACTGACTAAAATCCACGGTGATCCTTCAATAGCCCTTTATGTTCCAGGGTCACGGTTACCTGATGAGACAGTCCTGTGACCCCGGCAGGCTTTGGCCCTCTAAGGCGGCCGTCAGGTTGCTGACAGCTCTTTGACACGACGCGTCGTCGACCCGGGCATAGTCCACGATCGGACGGCAAGTCACCCAGAAAATAGCGGCCTAGAAAATACCTTTCAAATGAAGAAACATCTTTGATTCAGTGTCATATTTCGTCATAGATCAACTAATGTTGGGCGCTGTAGATATGGTTCTGGGGATTCATAAACTTATAGTTGCCTATTTGATAGTCAAGCAATCTTAAGAGCGCTATGACATACTGAAAGAACACAGTTTCTGTCAATTTGACATCGTGATGCCCCCCGCATAAAAACAAAACACTAACGAAACAGATATGCCTCGTATACCAGGAAGAAAACAACATGAGATTTTGCCACTTTTCTTTCGAATAAACAAAGTAAGATCCCGTGCTTCTAGACACTACTTATATTCATAAACGAATGGATAATATGATAAATGTATACCTATCAAAATTAAATAAGGGCCACTCATTATATTACACTTTAAACCGCACATTGTGTCAATCTGCGAATTGGATATATTTGTAATTTACAAAGTGCGCATTATAAAGATTATTCAATTCCATTCTATAATACGAGTAAATTATCTTGTTATGATATCTTTCAAGTGTTAATTTTGTTTCTAGTGGCTAATTTGAATTCATAACTTATTTAATTAGATTTTTGAAATTATTTAGAATTTACGATTTGGTGTTTAAAATTTTTCAAACTTTTTCTTTGACTTATACATCAAACAGTCATTTATGCCATCTATTCAGAGACATAATGGACGCAAAACCAGCCCCTTGGGGTGATTACGGTGACATAGATAAGGAGATATAGCCAGAAGTGGTCGGTTTAATGCTCGAATATTTCCAACCAGTGGCAGTGGTACAAAATATTTAAAACTAGTGTCAAAAGAGACGGGTAATATCACCAAAGGCCGTGATCCAGGAAGAAAGTGAGTAAGGCCCAAGAAGACCATCAAGTTCGTTAAACCATGCAAAGAGAGCGATAATCTACTGCGCGGATCATACAAACTCCATTGCGACCAGCCACAAGCTCCCCTATAATTGACAAGACAATTTCGAATCGACACCATGAAGATTAAAAATATTCAAGAAGATTCTTGGTTCGCCTGCAGTTAACTGTGAGCGGATGGTGCAAATCGTTAAACATTTGCAAAGGAGAAAATTTATTGAACTGTTTTGACTGGGCTTCAGTGCTTCTTATACTGGGTTACAGCTGGTTTATTTTTTTAATAAAGACAGATCTATCAGAATTCAACAGGTTTCAGATCATTTCACTCTTAAAACAGAATGTTTTGGTGAGCTTTAAATTATAATCTCTAGAGGGGGAGGACACCGTAACCCTGAAGTCTGGTAACTTGCTCTACTACCGGGAGGGCGACCAACAGTCCCAAGGTGGTGTCGGGTTTCTCGTTCACAAGTCCCTCGTAAACAGCATAATAACCATCGACAGTGTGTCGAGCAGGGTGCTATACCTAATACTCAGAATATCCAAAAGATATTTGCTGAAGGTCATTCAGGTATACGCACCGACCTCGTCACACTCCGATGATGAAGTGGAGACAATGTATGAGGACGTAAGTAGGGCCATACATAGCTCTAAAATCCACTTCACTGTTGTTCCCATAACTTTAACGCAAAGTTGGGAAAGAAAAGCAGTGATGAGTTGAGAGTGGGGCAATTTGGGTATGGGCAACGGAACCCTAGGGGACAGAGGCTGGCCGACTTTCTGGAGAAAGAGGAACTCTTTATGATGAACTCTTTCTTCCAGAAGCCGCCTCACAGGAAATGGACCTGGCTGAGTCCCGATGGATTCACGACAAACGAGATAGACTTTTTCATGACCGACAAGAAACGGATATTCAGCGATGTCTCTGTGATCAACAGGGTAAAAACCGGTAGCGATCACCGAATCGTAAGAGGCTCGCTGAATATCAATGTTAACTTAAAGGGTCCAGCCTAATAAAGTCTACGCTCCGACCTACTCGGCCCCATATTCAAAACCCCGAAAGCTTTCAACTCGAGCTCTCTAATCGCTTTGCTTGCCTTGAGAACTTAGTGTCAGTGGACGAGATCAACGACGGGCTAGTGGAAACTGTCCGCACGGTAGGGTCTCAGTTTTTTAGACCCTGTCGTAAAGATAGACCCCAGAAATTGACCGAGCAAACCTTAAACCTCATGGCTGAACGACGTTTGCTACAGTTGCAGTCTTCCGATGACGCGAAGTCATGAAGGCAGTTCAATAGACGGATATCTAAGTCTTTGCGACATGATCTGCGTCTCTTTAATACGAATCGTGTTAAAGAGACCATACAGCGAAACCAAGGCTCTAAAGTGTTCGCAAAGGACAAGTCTATTGGGCAGAGCCAGATGACAAAGCTGAAACGGGAGGATGGCAGCATAGCGTCGACCAAAGCAGAGGTTTTAGGCGAGATCGAGAGGTTCTATGGACAGTTATACACTTCGGTCGCAAAGCCCGTTGACCGCTTGGTAGGAGATCCAAGAGCCAAGCTGTCCCGACATTATACCGAAGATATCCCGGACATCAGTCTGTACGAGATTAGGATGGCCCTGAAGCAGCTTAAGAACAACAAGGCGCCGGGCGACGACGGAATCACTTCAGAGCATCTGAGAGCGGGTGGAACACCGGTACTTAAAGTCCTCCAGAAACTCTTTAATTCCGTCCTCTTTGTGGGCAAAACGCCTGAAACATGGGGTAGAGGTGAGGTGGTGCTGTTCTTCAAAAAAGGTGAAAACAGCCCTACAAACTACAGACCCATCACGCTTCTAAGTCATGTTTATAAGCTGTTTTCAAGGGTTATCACGAACCGTCTCGAACACAGACTTGATGACTTCCAGCCTTCCGAACAAGCCGGCTTCCGAAGAGGCTATAGTACCATAGACCACATCCATACGCTGCGGCAAGTTATACAGAAGACCGAAGAGTATAACTTGCCATTATGCTTAGCGTTTGTGGACTATGAGAAAGCCTTTGATTCAGTGGAAACATGGGCGGTACTTGAGTCACTCCAGCGATGCCGTATTGACTATCGGTACATCGAGGTGTTGAAGTGCTTGTATAATAACGCCACCATGTTGGTCCGAGTACAGGAGCAGAGCACGAAGGCGATTCCATTGAGAAGAGGCGTAAGACAGGGGGACGTTATCTCTCCGAAACTGTTTACTGCTGCAATGGAAGACTTCTGGAATGGCAAGGACTTGGCATCAACATCGATGGCGAAAACATCACTCACCTTTGGTTTGCCGACGACATCGTAGTCATGGCTAAGTCGATGGAGGAACTCAGCATGATGCTCGATGGCCTCGACCGAGTTTCACAACGGGTGGGCTTGAAAATGAACATGGACAAGACGAAAATTATGTCAAATGCCAATGTTGTGCCCACCCCAGTCTCTGTTGGAAACTCGGTACTCGTTGACTCATATATCTACTTAGGACAAGTAGTCCAGTAAGGTAGGTCCAACTTCGAGAAAGAGGTCAACCGCCGAATCCAACTCGGTTGGGCAGCGTTCGGGAAACTGCGCAATGTCTTTTCGACCGACATACCTCAGTTCCTCAAGACGAAAGTCTTCAACCAGTGATGAGTTACGGCACCGAAACGTGGTCTTTCATTATTGGCCTCATCTCAAAGGTCAAAGTCGCTCAACGAGCTATGGAGAGGGCTATGCTAGGTGTTTCTCTACGTGATCGAATCCGAAATGAGGAGATCCATAGACGAACTAAAGTCACCGATATAGCCCACCGGATTAGCAAGCTGAAGTGGCAATAGTGTCAAGGAGTTCCTAGAGCATAAAATCAGATGATGAAAGTTATTGTTGAAGTTATATTGATTTACTAGCGACCCGCCCCGGCTTCGCACGGGTGCAATGCTGATACTAAATACACTACAGAAAAACTGTGAACGTTGTATATAAAAACATAGCGGCCCGCTCCGGCTTCGCACGGGTATAAAATATATAGCCTATGTGATTAAAATCGATCCAGTAGTTTTGATTTATTCATTACTGCCCGTGGCCCGCACGCGTTAAATTTGGAGTAAAACAATCCCCCTTTCCCTATGCCATGAAGATTTCCTGCTATATTTGGAATATCTAAATTCATACACTATTAGACAATACAAACATGTTTTCTCTGGAGGTCACTCTTGAAAGAGCGACATACAGTTGTCCATGTGAAAAACAGTCAACGCTCAAATCTAAGCCTGCAACGTTGAAGGTTTGACCCTGCGATTTATTAATGGTCATTGCAAAAGATGTCTTTACCGGAAACTATAAACGTTTAAATTGGAAGGGTAAATCCGATGGTATCAGAGGGATTCGGGGAATCAATACATCTTCTCCGGTACCACATCCTGTGAGTATTGTGCACTCTATTATGAAAGTTTTCAATAATTTTACCAGCAAACGCGTGCCATTGCAAAGTTTAGGTGGATTCAGGTTTCTTAATAAAATAACAGGACAACCTACTTTCAACACCATTTTGTGAGGAGGGAGTCCAGACGGGTTCAAAGAGTTTAGAAATTCTGTAGGAAAATGAACAGCTTCTTTCAAATCGAGAACAGTATCGACCGAGTAGTATATTTTCGTCGGCGCATCAATCTTTGAAAGAATCAAGTTATTTACTTTATCTGCTTGTTCGTTAGTTGGTGACAGAATCGCTCTTTCTTTAAACCAAGATATTGTCTTATAACACGCTCTTGCCGCACCGGGCGGCCGGCCGGTACCGCCGCAAACGCTACGTCCCGCAATTTTTAAATCTGTAATATCTTCGAAAATATTCACTTAAATCATACGGTGTAAAGGGCCATATCACTATCACTACATAGTATAAAACAAAGTCGCTTTCTCTGTCCCTATGTCCCTTTGTATGCGGGCACGCCGCAATTGCGGCGGTAAGACCCCTCTTTGAGGAGTGGTTGGAGAGAAGTCATGGCGTCCTTACCTTCCGCCTGACGCAGGTCCTCACCGGGCACGGGTGCTTCGGGAGGTACCTGTGTCAAATGCGGAAGGAGGAAACGTCTGGGTGTCATCACTGCGAAGATCGCCCGGAGGACACGGTGGAGCATACGGTGCAGGACTGCCCAGCTTGGGCGGCGCACCGACGTGTCCTCACGGCTGCGATAGGCGGAGACCTCTCGCGCCCGGCATTGGTTTCGGCCATGCTGCGGGGCGAGACGGAGTGGGAAGCGGTCGCCTCCTTCTGCGAAGCAGTAATGCTCGCTAAGGAGGAGGCGCGCCGCGAGCGAGAGAGGACAGAGTCCTCCCTCCGCCCCAACCGCGGTGTAGGACGCCCACGGCGACGGACGTCGCGAGACGATCTCCGGCCACCGTAGGCGCGGGCATGCGGGCAGCGAGTAAAGGGCAACTCGCTGCCCGACCAAGGACCATGCCCGGGTCGACGGCGCGTTGTGTCCCACGCGCGCCTCAAAGAGCGTCAGCATAATGACGGGGCCCCCCTCTCAGAGGGCCAAAGCCTGCCGGGGTCGCGGGATTATTCCCTTACCGTAACCCCGGAACTTAACAGGCTATGAAGGACACCGTGGATTTTAGTCAGTAGAAGTCTGACAGTCCCTCCCGCCCTGCCCGGGGTTGGAGGACTCATTTGATGATTTTACCACGCTAAAAAAAAAAAAAAAAAAAAAAATGTCCCTTTGTATGCTTAAATCTTTGAAACTACGCAACGGATTTTGATGCGGTTTTTTTTAATAGATAGAGTGATTCAAGAGGAAGGTTTATATGTATAATAACATCCATTAAATAGTGGAGAAGTACTGTTATTTTTGAGGTTTCTAATGTGATGTCGTAAATAATTACATTTTTTCCGCTTACATTGCAAACGCAGGCTGAACCCTACGAGTTTTATCAAAATAATGTACTAAGTATTGTACACATTGAAAAGGTCTACAGAAAAGTCCGTGATGGTATATGTCTATCTCTTATGGATAACCCACAATAAGTTTTTTTTGTCATTTACTTTTTACGACATATAATAATGGCTAATTTTCGAAGCGATTTTAACCAATACAGCATTAATCCTTAACCAATTAAATACCTTGAATACATTGTTCATTTAATATAGATCTATATGGCCCTTTACACCGTTAAATGAACAATGTATTCAAGGTATTTAATTGGTTAAGGATTAATGCTGTATTGGTTAAAATCGCTTCGAAAATTAGCCATTATTATTTGTCGTAAAAAGTAAATGACAAAAAAAAACTTATTGTGGGTTATCCATAAGAGATAGACATATACCATCACGGACTTTTCTGTAGACCTTTTCAATGTGTACAATACTTAGTACATTATTTTGATAAAACTCGTAGGGTTCAGCCTGCGTTTGCAATGTAAGCGGAAAAAATGTAATTATTTACGACATCACATTAGAAACCTCAAAAATAACAGTACTTCTCCACTATTTAATGGATGTTATTATACATATAAACCTTCCCCTTGAATCACTCTATCTATTAAAAAAAACCGCATCAAAATCCGTTGCGTAGTTTCAAAGATTTAAGCATACAAAGGGACATAGGGACAGAGAAAGCGACTTTGTTTTATACTATGTAGTGATAGTGAAGAGTATATTACTGTAAAATTTGCATGCTTATATACCTAAAAAGCAAAACATGTATGTTCTAAAACTGTTTCCACCATCTTGTATACCATGTTTTATGCGAATAAATGGATTTGATTTGATTTGAATGGGCAGGCCATATTGCTCGCAGAGCAGATGGCCGATGGGGTCGAAAAGTACTAGAGTGGAGACCAAGCGCAGCGTAGGACGTCCACCAGCAAGGTGGACAGACGACCTTATAAAGGTCGCCGGAAGACGCTGGGTGCAGGTCGCTTCCAACCGGTATAAGTGGAAATCAAAAGGGGAGGCCTATGTTCAGCAGTGGACGTCCTACGGCTGAGATGATGAACTGGAATGTTTGGGAAGTTAGCGAATCTGAAATTACATTTAATTACCAATTCAGAAAAAAAGCTATCAGAATTATTTACATTATTTTATTATCTACAATTATATCCACATTCGAATATAGTGGGAAAATACAATCAACACATTTATATATTTACATTGCAAACAGATCAAAATTAAATTAATTCAAAATATTAGCTTGTATCAAGAAAGGTAGGTTATGCTGTATTCTTGGCGATTGGGAAAATTACTGGCCACGACTCATGACCTGCGAAAAATTCGAGGTACTACATTTTTCACATGGAATTTGATGTCATGACAAAGACACTAGCGCCGCGTATAAAGGTCATGAATGGTGGCGTGTATTTTAAATTTTAATAATTACGTGACTAATGTCAAAATGGTTGCGAGCGATACGTCCTCCCTCAAAAGGCGCCCCGCGCCGTCTAAATCAAAGAACAAACCGTTCTTGGTTTTATGTTGAATTTTGTCATTGCATATTATAATGTTTAATACTATTATTTTACTTTTAAATGAGCTAATTATTTTTTTAATGCAAGCTATGATAGTAACCTCAGTTATTCAATACTTTTTGATTGAATATTCAGTAAATATTGATAGATAAAAAATATAATTGCGGACGAAAAAATGTCAAATTCTTCCTGTTTTGAAAAAATATTTTTGGTGTATTTCTGAATGAAAAATAAAAAAGTGATTAATGCAGTCCAAATATAATCTTTCAGATGTACCACGGACATTTTCAAATATTATTTTACTATTATACCTTCTATGTAATTCGGTACCAAAGTATGACAAAAAGTAGAATTTTATGAAACATCCTTTGCAGAGACAAGGTTTTTACTCATGTATGTAAACAAATCTAAAAATTTGTTTAAAGCACTCCACACAGAAATAATCAAACTTTCTCGAGTATTTATCTTTTTTTTATTTGTGGCTATGACATACCCGGAATCAGGTTCTAAAAGTCGCACAAAAACAACGAAACGTGTAAAAGCCCTCTTAAATCTGAGTTTAGATGACATTCAAAGGTATTTTCGTTTAGAGCGACATAAGGAAGGATGTTTTGAATTCCAGGGCAGTTAAAGATTCTTTTGAATTACAGGGACAACACAGTTGGCGCAGTGACTGTTGCGTCGCGGGTTCGATTTCCGTACGGAACAAGTGTTTATCATCTAGCAAGTAGTTGTTCCGCCTCTGGTTGTTTCTGTATTTGAGTTTATGTTTATAAGCGCACCCACCATACAGGACGAATTATAAGTGAGGGGAAATAATATATTACATTTGTAGAAAGTAGGCAAAAAGAGTACAATTATACTCTTTGCAAATGATAAAGATGTAGAATATTTAATTGCACAAGACAACAAAACCAAAGCAGACTGTTAAATACATGGACAAAGGCAAAATATTTTTTTAACAGCTCTTAATATAATAGAAATAACCTAACAGCTTACCTTGTATAATGCCAGGTCTACACGACAACGTTATACCGATTTGACTGCGCAGGTGGTTTATAAATCTAACTCCCAGTGTATCCACACGACTACGATATCTGTGTTGATCGTCAATTCTGTGCAGAAAATCAAATGAGAAGCATGACTCCCGCGATGGAAGACGGCGACGCACATTCTAGCAAACTCTTACAACGAACCTTTTCTCCTGATCAGGCATGTACGTCCACTGCTGGACGTAAGCTTCGCCCAAAGAAAGCCAACCAATCCTGGGTAGAACGCATCCATCCACTGCCAGCCACTTTCTTCAAACTATCGATCTATCGTCCCACACTACGTTTGCCCATATTCAGTCTCCACACATTGCCGGCCCACTTCCACTTCAGCATGCTAATCCAACGTGCAATATCGGTAACTCTCTGTTCTCTGGCGAATAAATTCGTTACGAATTCTATCCACCAGAGAAACCCCCGAGCATTGCTCTCTTCATTGCGCACTGAGCTACCATTAATTAGTAGTGAGTGTCCACGTTTCTGCTCCGCAAGTCATTACGAGTAAAACGCAATAGTTTTAGACCCTTGTGATTGTGGGATTGGGGATTCAAAGATGGGCAAAGACAACATACAGCCTCTTAGGCAGTGGTTTGTCCATGGAACGGGACATAGACAACAGTCTTCGACAACGATTTAACGAATATATTTTGTAATAACTTCCGATTGCTTGCCCCAACCTAAAAATTTGTGACATCGGACTGCGCAGTTTTATTGTTGTCATGTGGACCCGCCTTAACGCTATTAAAACTAACATCAAATGCAAACCATGAGGTAAACCGTGAAGACAGACAGACAGTAAAACTCAAATAAATCATTCTGGCGATAAATAAATTGAATAGGAGTTAATCTTCATTGGCGAACATTTAATGTTTGGGATGGAACTTTTCCGGGTTGACTCATACAGAGTGGCGACTAGGTAAGGTACCTATATAAAAAAGACATTGGTGAGGCGTAATGTATAAGAGAAACAGGGCATAAAATATATGATGACAGTGATGATAAATGTAGAAAGTGCCTAATTTATAAGACCAGAGAAGTTGGGCACGAAATAGAGGCTTTGAATGATGTGGATGATGATGATGATATTTATGTAAGAGAGAGGAGAGAGAAGAGTGTTAATTGTTTAGTTAGTGAAAATGTCATACTAGGTCATTCTAGATTACACCCAAATTTTTTTGAGGACAGCGCTGCATTTTTCTTTCATGCTTCTTTCTCTGTTACCTAGAGGGAATTTGAACAATTAGTAAAGTAAACAAACCATAATCCTCCTTTCCATAAAACTCAATACTTTCTGTAATAAACGAGACCTTGTATCTTGAAATGATAAAGTTATTGAAATTTAAATGCACTCTGATATTATAATTAATTCCTTCTACACGTCTACTAAAGTTGTTCAGGACGTAAACCAGCCGGGAAATAATATGAAATTGTATACATTAACATAAACAGCGCGTCGCCTCGTAGGTGCGCAGGCGCCGGTACTGACGCGCAACCGCGAGATGGATTTGTGAGAACCGACCGAGCTACAGGGACTGATTTACCACAATATTTTAATAGCATTCAAAAAATTGGAGAAATGGAGGATGGCACGAACAAGGAGATGCCTAGGACCAGCTGTGGGTGAGGCCAGGCTGTGAATGATGGTGATGATGAAATATATAAGTCATCATCACATATTAATACGAACATTAGGGCTTACTACAAAAGTCAATATTTCCTGGTTCCTAAACATTTAAGTGAGTATTAGTGAGTGTTTTTCTTGGTTTCTAATCCTAAACATTCTACTTACTAGTTGAGACGGCAGCATAATTTTTCTTTTGTTTTAAAAAATTCGAAAGTTTTCAATGAATGCTTTAGGTTTTTATTTCTCCTCATGAAGTGGATTGGGAAATGGATTATTTGAAGTCTCATCAGCTTCATCACTGAAATAAGTTTTTTTTTTGGAGTCTTGTCATCACTATTTACAAATAATGCTTCCTAATCGATTCCTGCACCGTCTGCTTTTGGTTTTTCTTCATTTAACCTTTCTTTATCATTATCACCCAAGTCCACCCCTGTCCCTCGTTCCTCGACGTCCCCCATAAATCGTGAAGCGACAGTTTTAAACACTCTATTGTACAAACATTTGTATCGTATTAGCCGAACACGTCCGAGCTTAATGGCTCGGCTCGCGTGATTTACTGCCCGTGTGTCACCTACCTCTGACACGCATTGTGCGCGGGGTTAAGCGTCCGTGTGTATCTTGTGCAATCGTTTTTTGTTAAGCAAATGTTATTGATATGATTTTATTGGAAATTAGTTTTTGATTGAGTGTTGGTGAAAATTCGAGGTGTGTGGTCTCTTTTACGGGAGTGTGAAAGACGCAATAAAAGATGGAAGGATTGTGTTACAGCTGCTATTATTGGTAAAGAAGAAAAATTCGTCACATCACGTTCGCGTCTGATATCCCCCAAAGAGGTTTTAGTTGCTAGGGACTTCAGCAATTTCACCTATGTCGTGGGTGCGTTAACAAACATAGACTTTCTCATAGACAAATATCTAGACCTAGAACAACTTTTCAGGCCATTGACATGCCTGTTGGTCTAGTGGTTAGTGACCCTGACTGCTATGCCGGAGGTCATGGGTTCGATTCCTACCCAGGACAGGACAAATGTTTGTGTGATGAGCACGATCATTTGAACTGTGTCTGGGTGTAATTTATCTATAATATTTATGTATTTAGAAATATACAAGCATGTATAACAGTTGTCTAGTACCCATAACACAAGCTCTTGCTTGGGACTAGATGGCCTTGTGTGATAGTTGTGGAATATTATTATATTCTCTTTATTTATTTTTACACTTATAAATTACATTTTTAAATATTTTTACAAAAAAGAAACAAAAAACATTTAAAAATATAAAAAATAGCAGTCCACCAGTACCGGGAACAGGGTCCGGGCTACCGGTGGTCAGGGCTCTTGAGCAAAGTATAAACACGGGAAGTAGGTTATCTTCATACAAACGCACCGCGCGTGGCTTGTATGTGTGCGCCATCGTATCTATGCGTCGCCGCACGCACACTTAACAAAATCTCAAGCGGTATCGAGTAGCGCCAGTCAGGGCTAACATTGCACGAGGTTCGCGCGTCACGGCTTTTCGGCACCGCTAAATGAATCAAAAATGTCTGATATTCGCAAGAAAAAGTATTGCTGTGTGTTTGGATGTATTAATAATTCATCAATTCCAGAATTTTCTCTGTTCAGATTACCTATTGAACGGGAAAGAAAAACTTCTCACTTACCTATTCTAGCATTATTTTTTTGATGATGAGATACCTACTTACTTCTTTTTTGTATAACACAGAGGAAGTAGGTAGGTAGGTATGTCTATTTCCCCACTAGAATATTTTAGGTACTTTTGATCTGTCAACTGATTTGCCGCTATTGCTTTGTTTACGTTTAGTTTTGCCGATTTCTCTGTATTGTAGGTATATTAACTGAGTACCTAACTAGTTATAGTTATAAAATCGTTACGAAAAATAAGTTAGTAATTGACTTATTATAAGTTAATAATTTAAACACAGGCTCTAGTCTATGTTACCGCCTGTGCCGTCTAGCGGCGAAATGAAGAGTCGGGACAGCGACGTTGCCGCTGTGGGGGTGCGAACGAAGCGCGGACAGTCGCGCCCACACTGCCCCGCCGCGCCACCGCCGCCCGGTTTTTTCTTTATATAAAATATAATCCTGCTGATGCTCTGTATCTTGAATACATTTCTATATTTGATAGGAAAACCATTGTTGAACTTTACTGACAACCTAATAAGAGATGTGTTATCTTTGACCCAGACAAAGTAAAAAGTACAACTTCCCGACCCTTGCCAATTTAAAGGTACTGAATTAAAATTTTGATAAAAGTGACAACCCTAAGACTGTAGGCAATTATATCGCGGATTGGGCCGGAGATAACCTACTTCCCCTCTTTATACTATGTCTTGAGAGAGGAACCTCCTAACAATACGCGCCGTGTCCAAGAGTACTGCCTTCTGAATCAAGCGCTTGATCCAGCCACCCAGCGAGAGCCTCCTCAGGTGTTGGTCGAGGCTCTTGGCAATTAAGCCATTGGAAGATACGACTATCGGCACAATGATAATTAATTATTATATAACTAATTATATTATTATTAACTACTTGTAGGTCATACAAATATTTGTTCCGTGCGGAGATCGAACCCGATGCACAGCAGTCGATCGTTCAACCATCGCCGTCATCCCTACTATTAATAGTGACGGTGTCAACCCTCCCCAAGTAGCGTACCTATTTCCCTTTCCGTGTTCAACTGGCGACACCGGTTTCGCGAAATCCACACGCTTTTGTTTTACACGGAATCCTACGATCCCGTGTTCAATTCGCGTCAACTGAACACGCCTTTGTGATCAAGTGGCGCTGGGTAAGGTTTAACAAAATCGTGTGCAGTTGAACTGAACACTTGATGGACTGCACTTTTAAGAGCGAGCGAAGCGAGCTCGGGACTTGCTGGCACCCCGACTCGGACAATTTAGGTTAGAAGAGGATGGCGGGGTCTGAAAGACCCCGCCATCCTCTTCGTGGTTATTTTTTTTTAAACCACCCAGAAGTAGGAGCCCCGCGAAGCGGGGCTCCGTCGATCTGCTTCTTGACTGTTATATCTAGTAAATGTCAACTAAAAATACTTTTGACCAGCTCTCCATTGGGCAAAAGTAGTTTTGACTGTTATTTGCCCAATGGAGAGCTGGTCAAAAGTATTTTTAGTTGACAGTTACTAGATATAACAGTCAAGAAGCAGATCGACGCTCGGGCGCTCTCGCCTGCTTCGGCCCGCACGATTTATCCCGAAAATTTACGAACGCGCTAAATCAGTACGGATTAGTTTCGAATAGAAAGGTTAAAAAACCGTGTTCAATTCAATTACACACTGTTTTGTAAAACTTCTTTTAACGTTGCTTGATCGCAAAAGCGTGCTCAGTTGACGCGAATTGAACACGGGATCGTAGGATTCCGTAGTAAAACAAAAGCGTGTTGATTTCGCGAGACCGATGTCGCCAGTTGAACACGGAAAGGGAAATACGCCCCCAAGTACTATGTAATAGGTGGCGAGGCTATTACTTTCAAATGGGCACAAATTCATTCTCCATGGCTGACTGGGTGTCCGGGGTCGTGTCTTTCAGGTAACCGTGGCCACGGAACGTAAAGGGCTATTGGAGGAGACCGTTAATTTTAGTCAGTACAAGTCTGACAGTCCCTCCCGCCCTGCCCGGGGTGGGAGGAATCATTTGATGATTTTACCAAGTAAAAAAATGCTATCGTGGGTGCGGTTACAATTTAAACTCGCATACGCAAATAGTAGTCCATTGAACAGTATTGTTTAGGAGTACAGACAGATACTAAACACGTACAAGAATAATATCTCTCCTTGTCTATCACTAGTGATTATTTTATCACCTAACTTTACGATTAGTAACTTTAAATAATTTACCTGGATCGTTTGTAAACAATTTGTTGAATGAAACAGGAGAACTTTTAGAATCAAAATAAACTTAATTTCAAATGTTTACATGGAAATCGTTAATTTCAAACAAGATTTCGTAATTTACTTCTACTATCGGTGGTTAGCTCTCAGTATTTTTAGTGTTTGTTGCGAAATGTGTCAAATTCTTGGTATTGAATCCACAAAAGGGAAAATACCAGAGGTATTAGGCGAACACTTTCCTCATACATAAAAGATCGATTTTTATCAATACTGTGTTTATCGAATATACTCACATCACAATATGATTATTTATGAACTTGTCAAATACCGAAGATTTGAAGTGCATGATGGGCCCTCACTATGCTTATTCCGATTCGCGTGAAAATGTTTTAAATTATAGATTCACCATAACGCGTCTACAAAAAATTGATGTTGCTATTTTACTGACAATGAGAATTGAATAGCATAGTACAATCGACAAAGTTGAATCATGACCCATTTTGACAATAAGTCGTTCGAATGCGTCAAAATAATAAAGATCAAAGTCGTAACCATGGATATGTATGTTTACCCGAATGTGAACCTAATAGTATTTGAATGTCTGTAAGAAAATAGGCTCATGATTCAACTTTGTCGACTGTACATCTCGGTCATGACATGACAGAAGAGTGAACTAAATGAAGAAGTGAATGAATGAATGATTATTAAAATATCACTGTCAACAAAACACAAACGTCAACATTTTTAACGTGTTAAACGTTATTCTAGTCAACACCGACTTAGTTGCCCAAGGAGAAGAGAAAAAAGAACGAATCTAACATTCAAATCCTTTTGTTAACAGCAAATCTTACAAATGTATACTCGTAGCTGTCACCGCCATTTACTTCAAATAACGCAAAATCGCACCACAAAAACTATTTCTAAACACTTTAATACGTGTTCACATCAATCACACTTTCCACTCCAGCAATAAAGGCAATAAAACCTAATCGATTATTTATAGATAACGACTCACAAAGATTCAATAAACAACATAACTTGACCCGTGGCGAAAAGTGGAACTACAAAAATGAACGAAATATTTCATTACTGTTACTCTTCGGTCATGTGACTCGGAGGTTTAAAAGTATAAAGCCATGTCAGAGGGGTGACTCGCCGTCCGATCATGGACCATGCACGGGTCGACGGCGCGTTGTGTTCCACGCGCGCCTCAAAGAGCTGTCAGCAATCTGACGGGGCCCCCTGAGAGGGCCAAAGCCTGCCAGGGTCGCGGGACTGTCTCCCCAGGTAACCGTGGCTCTGGTACGTAAAGGGCTATTGAAGGAACACCGTGGATTTTAGTTAATCAAGTCTGACGGTCCCTCCCTTCCCACCCTGGGCGGGAGGGCTCATTTGATGATTTTACCTCGATAAAAAAAAACCCTGTCAGAGGGCTGTGGTGTTCCCAGAAAAGGCTAATTAACTGACACCGGAAGGTTGCCACATTCTACCACGAATTAAAAAACTCTTTACCTTGATCAGTAGCGCCGCAATGAAGTGTCTTCTTAAACTGGTCGCATTGGCAACGTTTTCATACAAATTCGATACAGGGCATGTTTGTATTTAATTTTATTCGATAATTTCATTTCACAATCGAACGGTTGGTATTCCAATATTTTATTTAGACTAGTTACGTTAAGAATGCGGCCGGTATGACTTTTATTTATTTATTGTATATTTTTATTGGTAACTTTGCATAAAATGTGGCTTTTAAGTGGGGTCAAGTGGTTTGAGCGCCATCTTTAACATTATTATTTAGCTTGGTTGCTCAATTCACAAGTTAAATCGTTATAAATGTCAAAAAAAAGAATTATAGGGCCACAAAAAATCATTCTCATCTTTAAAAAGTGCCGAGAAGGCTGACAGCATTGCCACGTTGCCGCGTTGGATGGCAATATTTTGGGTTTCTTGATGGTATTCGCGTTTGTAGTTAATGATTCAATTTCTGTTATAGGAGAACCTACATTGGCAGATGTGTCAGGTTTACCAAATTGTGGGAATGTGAAAATGGAACTGAGGAGTTTTTTTGGCATACTTGGCGCAGTAGCTGAGCAATCGACTCTTGCGCAGAGCGTTGCGAGTTCTATCCTCACACTGAAGATATTATTGTATGATACACATACACAAGCAGATATTCCTGGTCAAGCTGTTTGTGACTTTAAATGTTTCTAAACAGCGCGGACCCACGGCACAAAAAAAAATCTGGTGAAGGCAACGTTTTTACGTAAAAAGGCACAATTACTGAAGATATTTCATGTAAACAAGTATCATAATCCTGTACATCTAAAATCAACTAGTGTATGTCTGTTAGTCTTATTCAGAAGTCCGAATGTTTCCGGATGCTTTTGTGGCGTATCTGTTTGTTTGCGGCTTCACAGCGAGGCGTCAGATTATCCGAATACTTGCTAAATACACGCCGATTAGACCGAGATAGCAATACGTATTACTTGGAGATTAGTAAGTGCTTGGCCACGAGATAGAACTCAAGCAACATACGTTGCGTCTGTGATTGTGAAGACATGGAAGAAATTGCGTAGAGCCATTGCGAGTCATTGGAGAGTCATTGCGACGCGCGACGTGGCTTGTTTGACGTTTTAGTATTTATTTTTAACGCAGTAGCAGAAATAATAAAGTTCGTAAAATTAACACAATCGAGAAAACAAGATGAAGACGATTTTTTTTATTACATGAATTAATAATGAATATCTTGAGTCCTACTACTGCTAGATAAGAATACCTAGAAAAAACCGAAAACCGTTGGCAGATGATCACGAGACTCAAAACCCGTCTGGTTCCTTCCTTTTCAATAGAGCATCAAGTTCTTTCACTTACATCCTGTTCCTCATACTTCCTAATACACGAAGGGAAAAAGTGGCAAATATTCGTTTCGCTTGAACCGGTGGCGTTCCAAAGCGCATCGCTTGGAGTCGTGAACGGGCCGTTTAGTTGGATTGACTGATGTGTGAGTGAGTTGTTCTATTGAATCATCTCTTTCACACATATGAACATAGAATAGTTGGCGCCACGTACGGTAGACCGCACAAAAGTTGTCTGCATCAATGTACAATTCTTAGCACTCGAATGTACAATTCTTTAAGATGTATCGTCACTTACGACTTTAAATCATTAGGAAGACAGTCGTCCAAGGAAATCTTTCATAATAATACCTAGTTGTCGATGAATTCGGTAAAAAAAACTGCACTTTTAGAATCTACTTTCAATTCTTTAAAGCATAGATTGATTGCACAATGATAAAAAGAAAAAGCATTGCTCACAAGGAAAAACAGAAGAAACAATTGCACTGGAAAGGAAGATAATGATCCACATGGAAACCATGAATCCATAGAAACAGTTATACAACTAGTTGCAATAATAGCATCTAAGTCAAATGGCGAGCATTCACAAAACGTCGAACAAGGAGACCTACAGCAAAGACACTAAAGCAAGTAAACAACTGATTTGCATACGATCATTATTTTAGGAACAGTTACTTCAAGAACAGTTACTTCACAATCATACTTGGAATACCCTCCAATATTGATAACAATTGCTACCAGTACTTTATCGGCCATAAATGTAGCTTAATACAAAGTTAAACAGTTACAGTTTGACTAGTTAGACGTTATATTTTCGTCAGCACAGTTACTGGGAAACTGGATGCAATTTATGATCCTATCAGGCAGCCAGTGGGGGACATTCCTTAAAATAGTATGACTACTCTTACATGAAAGATCTAAGAAATAAAGTTGATATGGTGTGTTTAGAAATTAAGGATGGGGATGAAAGGTGATATCTCAGTAAATCAAAGAATTGCAAATATCACGGGAATTAAAAAAAATTCAAAAATTATTTTGGTCTCCACTTTTGGGTCTCAAGCCTTCAATTTGGTCTTGTGATACACGAAAGTGATTTTGGCAGGTGATTTTTTTAAGAGACAATACGAGACTAGGAAGGGCCACTATAAATAAAGCCAGTTATTCAGCCTCGAAGGTTGGACTGGAATTTCATCTTTCCTGCGATTTATTTAGTGTAGGCGCAACATGTCTTCTTCTTCTTGTACTTCTCTAATAATAGTTATTTCAGTAACCACCCAATTTTTAACCATATAAGTTTGTTTTTTTTTTTTTTTTTTTAAGTTTTAAATCAAATATCCCTCTGGATGGAGCAGAAGCGACTGTCAGATTCTTATTGAATAAAAATCCACCCTATTTCTTCAGTTGCCCTTTGTATTCCAGAGTCACTGTTTCCTTCACCGATAGTGCCGTGTCCCGCTATGTCCTTCACACCTGTTTTTATTGTCTATGCTTCACACAGTCCATCCAATGTCTATTTGTTCTTCCTCTGATTTCATTGGAACATCCCCCTCCATTCTCAACTCTGCGCCGGCGCCCTTCGCGTTCTTAGTTTTATTCGACATATTTCCGCATTCAAGGTTGTGACATCAAGTTGAATGCAACGCGTTCTACATTCTGAGGTGACAGGCCCCGCACATTTGTGTCGGACATTTGGACATTTGTTTACTAGAGAATGTTTGAAGACAGCGCTTTGTTTGGTTCTCAGTAAAGTGGGCTAAAGGTCGGAGTCACATCGTTTTGTTTGGACTGACGTGTCCCAGTAGCTGGAACTTTGTAAATATACCTGACATAGAGAAACGAGGCTGGCTGTCTTCAGGTACTTATTGTTGTTTCATTAGAAATGTCTGGTGATTTAATTGATATTTCATTTGTAATCATTTATAAGCTTGTGATTTTTTGTTTGATCAAGATCCATGTCGTTGTCAAGTAAATTACCTTTCCTATTTCAGCGTTTTCTAGGTTCTGTGTCTATTTATCGTTCTTCTGCTTTTACTTAAACTTGTATTTTTCAACTACATACTTAGTTTCTTAATGTTTTATTATATTTATATTTTAGCGATAGGTTCGCGTTTAACCAGTATCTCCCCTGTTGGTAAGCGACGATATAAGTATTTTCTATCTTAGTAGTATTATTTTATTATTTCAACTACTGCAACTCGTGAAAGCTCGAATCGACAAAATCTCAGCAAAATCTAGACGAGACCCAGAGATTTCAGTTACCTTATAATTAAAAGAGACTAATCAGGACTTTATAGTCGAGAAGTACCTCATGAGAGATGCAATAAATAAATTTAATGACACCTTCAAACAGGTGTATCCTGTACAATCACAAAAATTCAGCAGAAAAATCCCAACTAGTAAAGTAATACACTTTCTTTTCCCTCCACACTACTGATCTATCAAGGTAATAACGAACACCTCTCAATAGCTTACTTATCAAGATATTACCTGAACAGCATCTTCATCATATCCCTCGGTACAAACTGGTCGATATACGATAAATTTCTCATCGCTATTGCAGGCTGGGATAATGGTAGATTACCGGCGCCGGCGCAACACACATTTTGCTATAAATATATCGAAAATGAAAGTGGATGTGGTGAATTTCTTTGAGAATTCCTCGTGGAATGAGGTATTTAGTTTATGGTGATTGTACCGGGATGCGGAATGAGAGGAATTTGTGTTTCGGTGGGTAAAATGTGGAATGACCTGATTTTTCGTATCCATTCAAAGAAAATTAAATTGTCTGTTTGTAATGTCAAAATACTAGCTTTTCATTTAAATGCACATGTTGGAAATATCTACGGTGTTTAAACATTTAATTTTGTCTCATATTTTCTCCGGAACTGCCACAGAGATTTTGACAGGACTTTCATTGGCAGATAGCTGATGTTATGAGGATTATCTGAAGTTACTTTCATTTGAAAGTTAATGATTCAACGTTGATACAAACTGTGTTAATATAATCAACGTAGATTCAGTAGCACAGGTTTAATGATATTCCCACATTAATTTCATTCACACTTATGCTTTTATTACCCAAGGAAATACTAGCTCCAATCAAACCAAGAATTTTACAATTACACTTCATTGCAAAAAAACCGTTCCACCTTCAGATAATGCAAATCCATCGTAAACGATCAGTTATCTCCCCATTACCCTACATAGGCCGGCGCTAACCATACCCTTGTTAATAAGACGAATAGGTAACAACTGCCGGTTGCCCACCATTAGCACTACCAGCAAGTGTAATGGACGTATTAGTACGTGACACTGCTGTAGTTATGAAGGTGGTGATTTATCTTGCTCGACAGTGTAGAAGAATCATTAAGTCTTGAAGAGCAAATATGGACAGTTTAGATACAAATTGGTTGAAGCTGATAAAGGAAAATGTGCGACTTTGTTTAGCTTTTATGATTTTCAATAATAATAAGTTATCTCGGAGTCGACTTTTATTGTATAGTAACTTATTAGATGATTGCTAAGCTTCAGTATCCTGTTCTAAAATTCAAAGTAAGCATTAATAATGGTTAGTTGGTATCTTTTATGCAATATAATACATACGATGTCTCTACTACTCTACTTACAATGTGACTGTAGTGCAATGTAGCTGTCGGTAGCTTAGTAAATACCAAACTGTAGTTTGGGCGCTGGAGCAGCGCTGCACATAAAGCCTTTATTCTTAGATTAGAGAATATCACTCCAGGGTACAAACTGGTCGGATAAAATACGAGTCATCGACATGAGGGTAACAAATATGATTAAAAGAAAAGTGAGTGTATAAAAACGTGGGAATATAGTCAAGTATTACTAGATACTCGTACATTTAAAAAAATAACACATCATATTATATTACAAATGCGTTAAAGTAAGTTTGTTTGATACCTTTTCACGATCATCTGAAAGTTTGCATAAACGGACATGGATACCTTTCATCCCGAAAAATACTGTTCCCGAGAAAAACAACAATAACGTTCATATGATAGATGGCGCCATTTTCTAAATTGACCCGAGTGAAACTGCGGGAAAAATTTAGTGAAACTATAGATATGATGAAATGGGTAGTAAATTTCGGCCGCCAGTGTAGTCAGCGGAACTGCACGCGAATATTTGAAGAGCAATATGAATGAGTTTAGGAATAGTTGGCGCCTACAGTTATAGATCGTCATAATATGCTAAAGGAGCAGAGGAATGTATCAAGCTGCTTCTGCGAAAGTGATGGATATTGAATGAGGAAGGAATTTTGTTGTTTCGTAGATGAGCAATAGATTAATGGTAGATTCTTTGTTAAAGCATTGCACGGGAATTGATTTTAAAATCTTCTGCTGAATGAACCGATGCGATGTTGACTGTATTCTCAATATACATATTAAAAATAGGTATAGAATACTATGTGGAAAGAAAAGATTTAAGCATACGGTTTTCTTTATGCGTTGCTGTGGTGGCTTATGGCTTGGCTTGATCTGAGAAGGCAGTCATACAACTTAAAAGCTATGAAGAACATTGGTGATAAGCATGGGTCGGAATTTGGTAGAGTTATTTTGGTACTTGCATCGATAAAATATGGATCTTTCCGGGATTTCTAACAGACAATCTCGTGTGGAAAACAGTATTACAAATAAATAATAATAATAATAAAAACATCAGAGATAGATTAGGCAAATAAATTGTTTGAAACGAAATAACTTTTATATGTATAATAAATCACGGGATTTTTCTGCTCCTTAAAAGTAATTCCGGGATTTCGGGCATATCCACTTTATTCTTTCGCAGCGTAAGTACATGAATAACTCTACCTGATTCCGACCTATGGTGATAAGACCTTTATCCCCCATCCTTCTAACAGATGCTACGTTAGGTGGGCTACTGTCAATCAGATGTGTTTGCGTTTCTTGTTAACCACGTCAATGATTCTAATATCTCTTTGTAGGATACATCAATGATTATCTTTCAGATAATGAAATGACAAAATGGAATAATTGGATTTATTAGACACAATTAAGCTTTTGGTCGTAAAAGCCATAGTACGAGTACCTACAGTCAACAATAATTATGTATATGAGTCTTTTTTACATGTAGATGAGTTAATATTACGTATTAAATATATCGTTCGAGATACCTTCTTCTAATAAATAGATGGAAGGAGTACCACCATTACAAAATGTGTCGCAGATGAAAGCTTCGCAGCAATAAAATTTACATAATTATGGAATATTAAGATTGCAAAATACGATGCAATTTGTGACAGGTGGTTATTTCATCTCTGGATTCTACAATATCAGTTGCTTTCCTAAGGTACTGAATTCTGTTTAACACTCTTTTTCTTTATTTTTGACATTGCATTTCTAAAGAAGCATTTGTCGCCACTAGTTAAAATTCTTCTTCAGTTCTATCAAACACAATTATCGTATGGTCGAAATTGGTATCTTTGATTTAGATAGTCTCATTATTTATTCCTAAATTGACTTCATTTTCTAAAATCAAACATGGAAACGACTCTTCGATACGCGTCATGTCGCAATAATCACATGATATTTGACACGCCACCTCTCCATTAATTCTAATGTGTATAGCATTAACAGGTTGTTATAACACGCTATGCCGAGTAAAATTTGTCTAATCTAAACCGTTTATCACCTGTAATCGGCATCCAGCCTCCAATCCAGCCTCATTGATGTCAAGACCATAGATCCTCAATCATGGAGTAACCAGCCATTACAATCAATCTCTGTTTCAACTGAGCCACGTTTGGCGCGAACCACCATTATCTCTGGTTGTACCATTTATGTTTGCTCGATTCTCACCTAGAATAAACTCGATGGAACTAGTTTGTAATTAGTTAGGATGGCTATCAGGTAAGTCTGGATTATAGATTACTTTCGTTGTATTAGAAAATATTGTCTTTAATTAATGAAGGTGGCAGCGTATCTGGTATTTTAGCTTTTTCTTCGTTTTATTTCACACAGCTATTTATAGAGATAACCTTTGGATTATGGAAGACTGCTTTAACTGCTTTAGATGGAAGACTGATTATGGAGAAAACTGCTTTAGCTATATCGTTTGGAAATGGAACTGCTGACTACTGTTTCTGAGCTTTTAAATCAATCTTTTCTACATCAAAATTCCTGACCACATCATTCACTTTTACATCACTAGATATAGCTTGATAAGCATTACAATAATTTTCATTCAAGACTTCAAAAAATCTAATTCCAAATCTTCCCGAGTTTCCGTGGTAAGGTGGTGTAGATTCAAACGAGACAGGTTTAGCCAATCATCATTTAGATAGCCGTTGTCATTAAGATATGTTGGTCACCAGACCAGCAGTTTACCAGCTTCTAATCTATGGTAAACACTTGACCATGTGTGAATGTTAATACTTTGCCGATGAAGAATTAGTATACCAGAAATTTGATAGGTTAAGCATCTTTCTAGTGTGTTATTGTATTTTGATGAGAGAAGGAGAGATGATTTTTCTATTTTTAATGTTATTTTGCTTATGAGAAGTGGCGCAGAGATCTTGAAAAGACTTGGAGGAGGCCCAGTAGTGGGATACCATGGGCTTGAGAAAAGGAAAAAAAATAGTATATCATCATCTTGTATCCGTTTTTGTGACTTTATGGTCTTTAAATTATTTAGTTTTTTTCCTGAAATCTGTTGGTGCCAGGAAAGCATTTACCAGAAGTGATCATCTTACGGACCATCTACAGATTCAGGTTTTCATGTTCAGTTTGACGTAACTTTTCCAAATCATCCTTCATGGGCACGCGGGCAGCAAGTAAAGGGCAACTCGCTGCCCGACCATGGACCATGCCCGGGTCGACGGCGCGTTGTGTCCCACGCGCGCCTCAAAGAGCGTCAGCATAATGACGGGGCCCCCTCTCAGAGGGCCAAAGCCTGTCGGGGTCGCGGGATTATTTCCTTACCGTGACCCCGGAACATAACAGGCCGGAATGAAGGATCCAGTAGATCCTTCATTCCGGTTCTTCATTGCAGATATACTTAGATCCTCTAGTCACTACTATAGGTTTTAAGGATATGCGTCACAGGTGCGTTTAGACACGTGCGTTCTTTGTAAGTTCACTCGAAGGAAACTGAACGTGCTCTATCTTAGTGGAATCTGCATCTTGGTATTGAGTGGCTGACGCATTTCGCCTTTCTTAGGGAAATGCGTGCGAGTATGTGTTCCGTTGATTTTGAATTTCTTAGGGAAAAATCAGCTGAGCTCTTTTGCGTAATTAAAAATGAAGGGACATTTTCGATTGTGAATTAGATACGTTATAAGCGCCATACCAAAACCAGGGTCAGTAAAATTGATAATGATATCATTCAGTAACCGCGTATAACAATTTACACATAATCACTATCAGAGTAATTTATAAAAAAAATTGCAGTTTTTGCTCTGCAATGAGACATTGCAAAGCAAAAGTAAGATATGAGATCAGAAATAGGCGATATTGGCTGATGGAACCATTTGTTAAAATTAGGAAAAAAAATCAAAGCCTGTAAGGAAGAATCAGCGATTTGTAAAATCACTTCACAAAGTTCACAGAAAAGTTAAAATCATCCAACCAGATCATCCTTCCGTAACATCAGAAGTTACCAAAACAGGTTAACTGTCCCAAAGGTGCTATCCGTTTACGTATTAAATATTAAGATAACAGTAGAAAGTGTTTATAAAACCCTTATTTATATCGTGTTTATTTCCTCACCTTTGAAGTTACAAGTAACACTCGCTAATGCTGATATTACAGAACATTTCGCCTTATCTAAACAGTTGCACCGCATTAGACTTTCGCACGGAAACTTGAAAGTTCTGACTGTTTTGATTATGCGGTCTTTATTACAAGGTCTGTAAGTTGTGGGGTTGTAAAATGGGGAATCCTTTGAGTTCTGTTGTTTCGATTTAGAATCGAAGTTGTATACGGAAATTCGGTCTGATTTGTCTCAAATAAATGTCCAAAGATCTAATAAGATTAAATATTTTGAGGAAGGCAGGATAAATCTAAGCTTAGAATTACTTTAGGGCAGTTATGTGGTATTTACACGTGTTTAATTCAATTTGATGACTAGCCGTGCGGACTGTCGTGCGGAGAAAATCGATTGCCTAAATGACAATTTGCCTAGTCTTTGAATACTAATTTTGACGCGTGTTGTGGCTAGTCACTAATATTACTAGTCACCAATTAATCGACCGAAAAACGGAACCGTATAAACATAAAATGCCCTGTACCCTTAGCACGAATTTTCAATATTTGAGACGTAAAGTAAACTGGAACTTTGACAATTTCAAACTGACAATTTTCAATGAAAAATTTAGTTTCTTCTCCGCACACCAGAGGCGCTGTTCCGTTTTTTCATACAAAAACGCTGTAAATACTGGAAAGATGCTGTAAAGTAAAAGAGTGAAAATTCGTGCTAAGGGTACTGTTTGCAGTAGGAAAGTAAAAAAATAATAACAAAACCGCGAAATAGATTTAAAACAAATGATACTCGCAAAAACAAGAGACTAATCAGACATTCGACAACCACATTTCACCCCATTGGATCCAAGTTGATAGCACTTACACCCAACTTTATTGGGCCAACGTTTGTGACATCTGACAGCGAGCAATTAGGCAAGTCCCTTAGGATGATGGCAGTCTCAGTGGGGAGTGAAACCACCAATATATAAATAAATAAATGACGTCTGTCAGCCAACTGGGGTTAAAGGACTAAGGGCTTTTACCGTAATTGTCACGTACGTTAATCTTGAAGATACACCCTTTCGTTAAAGTTCGACTTGTGGGATTATTTCTGTAATTAGATCCGTCTTTGAGGGGTTAGCACTCTGTTGGAGTATACTCCATGTGAAGAGCACTTGAGGAGGGTTCGTTTATGTGGATGATATGTCTGTCATGACTAGTCATGAGGGATTTGGATCGGGTTATCTTTATTGAATTGTATCTGGTGTCATACAATTATGATATTCGTAATTTTTTTATGACATTTATGATGTGACGACGCGAATTACAAATTACAAAAATGTTCGGGTTATATTCGTGATATCAAAACTAATTGCTAGTTATTTCAAGTCTAAATCATTACAATTGACAAACTTGAGTTGTAACCACTCTAAACACAGATCTCGGAAATGAATGAAAAAGGAATCCCGACAGAACTCGTAAAAGAATCTTTGGTTTTTTCTTGATGCGTCTTCTCGTAGGATGAGCTTGACAAAACCAGCGATTATTGCAGTGTTCATTTTTGGCATTAGACCAAAAAAATTGGAAGCCACGAGTACTTGGACCGCAAGCAGTGTCAGAATTAATACTTATGTCAAACTTGTTTTCATTAAATATATTGCAAAGCGTTTTCTGGCTGCCAAGTTCGGTTTCCAATATAAAATTCCTGAAATACAAACGTCCTTTCTCGTCACAATCTCTCACACGAAATGTTACAATTCCTTAAATTCTCATAAATATCGCACAAAGTAACAAACAGTAACTTACACAAAAGGAATTCTTCCGAAACGAATTAAGAATCGTGACATAAAGAATGTGGAAAATGGCGCCGGGATACAGATTGAAGCAATTTGCTTAAACACAGTAACAAAACGGACAATTATTCGCAACTACGTGCCAATTTGTGATCCTTTTAAGTTCAATTAGCATTTGACCAGCGGAATAGATAGACAAACAGGATTTTAGAGTTCCGTAGACATGTTGTGAACCCTCTCAATTCATTTAAGGGACAGATGAAAACCAATGTCGGGCATTAGCTGTCTGGCATTTTGATAGCCAGAGCTAATTTGGTCTTTTGTGTAGTAATAGCAATGTTTGAATCAAAACATCATTTATAACCAACACTTTTTTTGAGACTTAATTTTATTCAACTACGGAACCTCCCTCCATAATCATCTGCTTCGCCTGTCAAGTTCTTCAGCTATGTCAGTCGCGACGCAGCGCCGGCGCATGACGCACGCGTGCGCTCTGTATTCTATCGTACGCGATTATTAAAGTTTCGTAATGCCCTGTGAGTGTAAACTGGTGATTAACGAAGTCTTGTCCTTCATAACAGCAAAATGTGAAGTGATGGATGAACTAAGTATAATAAAAATATGCTGTTCATGGTACACGGACGAAGAAATTGAACATGCAAAGTCATTGCTATGTGAGGCTGCCAACGCAAAGAAGATCGCAAGAAAAGGTGAAAAGAAGAATGCCAATAACATAATTGATATTATAAAGGTGATCAAGGAAACGGAACAGGAGAAATTACCGTATTTCGTCGCGAAAGATCTAAGCAAAATACCCCCCGTGACCTTTGATCACTTAGATGTTTCAAGTGTCCTAAAAACTATGGCAGCGATGCAAACAGAAATTACGACTATGAAAAGTAAATTTGAAGAAACTATCACCAAATTAAACGATGAAGTGATTGCTTTAAAAAATTTGAATTTTCAAGACAAGGGGGTAGACCAACGGCGAATATTATCCGCGAGGAGCGCGAAGCACGACCCAACGGCATGGGCCAGACCCGAGGAATATGTTGTCGGAACACCACCAACAAGAACTGAAAATACAGCCGCATTTGGAAGATCACCTGTACCCGTACGCAATGCGTCCGGGCCCTCGCGCGAGCCGCACCCTGCACCCGTGGGGCCTAGTTTCCGGGACGTGATACTAGGTAGGAACAGTGAAGCTCAAAAACGTACCTACGATGATGACAATGATGGATACCAGACAGTAACTTATTTACGAAAACGACCTCGTATTGCCGAGAGACAACAAAACATGACAAACAATGAATCGACACAACAAAAGACAAACATAATTAAGAATAGGCGCGGTACTAATTTGAGCGGGAAATTAAAGGCGGCTGAGCACATTGTCCAGGTTTATGTGTCTCGCTTTCAAAATGACTGTACAACGGAGGATATTGAAACATACGTGAAAGATAACGGTCAAAAAGTATTTAGCGTGGAAATGTTGACATCAAAAAATGCGACTAACTTTAAATCATTTAAAATATCAGTCGAAAAGAAAAGTCTAGATACTATTCTATGTGAAGATTTCTGGCCCGAAGGAATTGTATTCAGAACGTTCAAAAACAAATCATCTAATGGATCCACACAACCACAGTAAAGTAAAAATTGTATCATTCAACTGTAAAAGTATAAAACGGTCCTTGAAATACGTAACTGAATTATGTACAAAGTATGACATTATTGCACTACAAGAAACATGGTTGTTGCCAGATGACATCGACTTCCTAAGCCAAATAGACCCAGAATTTCAATACTACGGAATATCCGCTGTTGACACTACGAAAGAAACACTAAGAGGACGACCTTACGGAGGAGTAGCCCTACTATGGAGAAAAAGTTTGTTTACCAAAGTTACGCCAATTAAGTGTGACTCACGCCGTGTCATCGCCGCGCGCATACAGCTACCTGAGCGAAGCGTTATAGTTATGTCTGTGTATATGCCCACCGAGTGCACGGATAACTTACCGCTATTTACCGAGTGTCTTGGTGTAATTAATTCGTTAATAGAAGATAGTGAGGACGAAACTGTGTTTGTGATGGGTGATTTTAACGCAGATATCGCTAGTCTGTTCGGTAACGATCTAGTGAGGTACTGTGACGATCAAAACTGGACATGTGCGGACATCAAATTTCTTGGTGAGTCTTCAAATACTTTTACCTTCCTAAGCGAAGCTCACGGCACTACTAGTTGGTTGGACCATTGTGTTGTCACGGCATCGGGCTGGGACGCAATTCGTAGTGTTTATGTTTTAAATGAAGTGAACTGGTCGGACCATTATCCACTCGTAGTGGAATGTGATCTTAGTGTTATAAGTCGTAAAATATATGTAGATAGTGCTCCTGTTAATAAAGTTAGTATTAACAATAGAAACCGAGATCAATTGTTAAAGTATGGCCATTTATGTGATGATTACTTGTCCAGTGTTGTCTTAAAAACTCAGTGTAATTCGGAAAGTATTGGCTTGGCGTGCAGCAACCAGCAATGTTGTGATTTGATAGATAAATTTTACTGTGCTATAACGCAAGCCATGAGACAAGCAGCTATTAACTCTTATGAAGTGACTCGTGTAACAAAAAAGTGTAACTATATTACGGGTTGGAATTATCATGTTAAACCACTACACATAGTCGCGAGGAATGCTTTCCAGAGCTGGTTGCTTCACGGGAGGCCGACACAGGGTTCTGTCTATGAAAATATGTATAAAACTAGAAAAATGTTTAAAAATAAACTTAAATGGTGTCAACAAAACGAAAACCAAATAAAAATGGATATTATTGCCAAACAAAGAGCCTCCGGTGATTTTGGGCGATTCTGGAAGTCCACAAATAATCTATCCCATAAGCCAGGTCGTGCAGCGAGCGTTAATAATAAGCAGGACCCCAAGACCATTGCGGAGGCATTTGCGACGCAATTTAAATTGACCGGCTCTGAAGGAGGTGTGTGTGCGGGAGGGGACAGACTTTTTAGAGGACATTGTGCCCCGACTGAACTAAGTTTTACAATAACACTAGACATGTTGCGAGACTGTGTGCGTAAAATGAAACGTGGAAAGTCGCCGGGGCATGATGGACTTACCTTAAATCATGTGATCTGGGGTGGTACACAGTTAGCAGAGAAACTAGTGACTCTGTATAATGCCTGCTTATCTCATGCCTTCTTACCTAACGAATTCATGAAGTCTGTAGTTGTGCCATTGGTTAAAAATAAAAAAGGTGACATTTCAGATATGTCTAACTATCGTCCCATAACATTAGCCACAGTTTTATCAAAAATATTTGAAAGGTTAATAGAACCGCAAATACAAAAATACTTGAACCTTAATAGTGCTCAGTTTGGTTTTCGTGCAGAACATGCAACTGACACTGCAATTTTTGCATTAAAGAAAACGGTCAGATATTATTTGGACAGAAAAACAAATGTATACGCATGTTTCCTAGATTTAAGCCGTGCATTTGACACAATTAATTATAACACGTTATGGGACAAAATGTATAAAACCGGAATACCACATGACATTGTTTACATTATGAAGTACTGGTACGAGGGTCAAGCTAATGTAGTAAAATGGGGAGAGGCCTTGTCCAGCGAGTATGTTCTTAGATCAGGTGTGAGGCAGGGAGGGTTAACCTCACCCATTTTATTTAACCTCTATGTAAATGACCTGATAGAGGAGCTGAGCGGAGCCGGAGTCGGCTGTTCAATTAATAACGTGCCTGTAAACAATCTTAGTTACGCCGATGACATGGTTCTGCTCAGCCCCTCTGTTACGGCCATGCAGAAGCTTATTGAAATATGTGAGGTATATGCGGATAAGCACGGCCTGAAGTACAATGTTAAAAAGAGTCAAACAATGTGTTTTCGATACGACAACAGTGTACTACATGTGCCTGACATATTTCTTTGTAACGCCAAACTAGAATCAGTTAAATGTTTCACTTACTTGGGCCACCTATTGACTGAGAAACTTAAGGACGATGATGATATCGAAAGACAAAGACGTTCCCTCGCTGCTAAAAGTAACATGCTGGCAAGACGATTTGCGAAATGCTCTGACCAAGTGAAAATAACCCTGTTCAACGCATACTGTCGGAACTTATACACCTGCGCCCTATGGTATAAGTATACGAAGCGTGCTTACAACACGCTGCGTGTTCAATATAACAACGCATTCAGATGCATACTGGGGCTGCCATGGCGGTGTAGTGCGTCCGGCATGTTTGCAGAGAACAGGGTAGATGACTTTTACGCTGTTATGAGAAAGGCACGGGCCTCCTTCATGAGCCGAATACATCAGTCAGACAATGAAATATTGAAGGCCATATACGAGGTAAACTATTTCTTCGCATATGGCAATCAATATTCCAGCTAGAAAAATGAATGTAATTTAATTTAATAATGAATGTAAATTTTATTATGTCATAATTCTAATTGATTGTCATTGTTGTTGTTGTTATGGGCACATGCCTGAAATAAAATACTATTTATTTATTTATTTATTTATTTATGGCGCCAAACAATGAGATATTGTATCAAAGTGGGACGAGGTTGGTGGATAAGCAGACATTGTTCCGATGTTTACATAAACATGGAGATTCCAGCTTTATGGATCAGCTAATTTAAGATATTTGCCTTTAGGCCTTTGTCAAACAGACAGGCGATAGCGAACCGAACCGAATCATGTCATATAAAAATGCGAAAGCGATCCGATACTCTATGTGACAGGCTTCAAACAATTCCTTATATTACAAACAAAAACGCTACGCCACGCATTCGGTTCGTCTGTCAGTTTGACAATAGCTTTAATGGAGGAAGCTGGGTTCCGGTTGGTACTGCGATCGCTACTTCATCGGGAGTATATTTGGTGATGAAGAAACGGATATGGATGAGTAATTATTTTGACTTATAGAGTAGGTTCACATGGCTACACATTATGGCGGCACCACATTAGTGCCGTGAACCCCCGTGAACAGGCGCGAACGAGAATGTGGATGGTTTTCGCGGGGTTCACGCGCGTTCGCGCCTGTTCCCCGATCAGTCTCGGTTTTGTGCCGAGAATTCACGGCGAGAATTCGCGGCGTGAATTCACGGCACTAATGTGGAGCCGCCATCAAGCTATGCAAAACGCTGTAGGCACAGCTCGCCCCTTGGATCTTGCCCCTGATTGCCGAAGTGTATCGACTCGCCCCCTTGAATTTTAGATATGCTAAGTCGCCCCCGATTGTGAATATGTGAAAAGTACTGTCAAGAACACAAGTTTTTAAACATTTAAATAAATGTTGTTTTCTTAAAACTTCGACAGCCTTACTACAAAAACTTAAACATCTGTTGAACACTTGTCTAAAAAAAGTGTGACTGCAAAACGGACCTTATTTCAACGTCATAATATGACGTTTTTTTAGACAAGTGTTCGAAGGACGTTTAAAAGTTTTTGTGGTACCACGGCGAGTGTCTTCTTGAGATTTAATGGTTTAAAATTGTACATAGAGTAAAGATTAAGATTAAGTAATTTAGAATCTGACGACGTTCATAATCTTTTCGATGTTAAAAACCAGTATAAATAAGTATAAGCTGATCGTTGAATGTTCGAAAAGATCATACAACAAAGCGATAATACGACAGCCTTACCATTTATTATTTTAATTTTTTTTATAGTTTTCTGTGTAGCCGTGTTTGGTAACATAAAATCGGGATAAAATCCAAATCATCATCACCATCAGCCTATAATGTTCCCACTGCTGGGACACAGGCCTCATCTCTGTGAGAGGGAGTGGGCCATAATCCACCACGCGGGCTCTTCGAATTTTTGGTTCTAGGACATGTCGGTTTCCTCACGATGTTTTACTTCACCGTTTTGAGAGCAGTGATGATGAAATAAATTACACAAAGTAATGCGCCTGGCGGGGTTCGATCCCACGACCTACAACTCGTAAGTCGGGACCGATACCACTGGGCCACCACCAAACCATTTCATGTACCAAATCATTTCATCCAAATTCGTTCAATAGTTTTGCTTGAAAGAGCTACTGCTCTGTCACATAACTTACTAGATTCGTCAGAAAATACAACGTGCTTGTAGTTATGTAGAGAAACATAATTAATATCGTATTAATGCATATTCTTGAATTTGAATAGAACGGCTTTGATTGGTTTGATGTCATCAATTATTTTATTTAAGTAAAGTATGTCATACAATGTCCGCTTGATTCTTTGGGGCTATATGCGTGACCGTATAAACTACAAAAGCAAATATTAGCAATGAATGTGTGAAATAACAAGCACTTGAGAGACTCATATTTGAATATCTCTTCATCGAAGTAGTTAGCAATCATTGTACCGTGAGAATTATAAAGAAGAAATGCTAATAACCTGAGTCATTGATAAATTGGCTATTTGATTAAAATTTTATTAGCCCTCGAGTAAGATTTTAAAAAAAATCATCATCATCAGATCGAATTTTTTTTTTTATAAAGTTTATGTAGGTAAACTTAAATTGACGGAGATACTAAGCTTTCAAAATTGGCAATACGTCATAATTTAGAAAAAAAAAATACGAGGTCACTCTCGAAGTTTTGATGCTTTTTATTTTTTGTGAATATTACCTGATTTCAAAAAAGAAAAAAATCGAGTTCATTAAAAAGGCTTGTGAATTTCAAAAGAGTTTTTCTTTTTTAAGAAAGAAGAAAGAAAGAAAATTGTGTTTATTGGCACTAAAACTTAAAACTAAACAATAAAAATAAAGTTATAAAGAGAGTAATTCAATAAAAATAAATGAAAAAAAAACTAACAATTTAAATTCAAAGAGCCTCAGCTCAACATAATAGCAGCCAGATGGCAGCACAAAGTTTGCCACCTGCCGCAGATTTTCAGCTGCAGCCCACATACATGCCAATTGGCCAGACCAGGACTCGGTTAAGAAGCTCACACTAGGCGTATAAATTGCTGGTTACGGCACTGTAACCAAATCAAATGTATACATTCCTGACACATGCATACATACAAATAAATACCTTTGAAACTACCCGCCCTAAATCTTACTTAACAAACTTCTAAAGTGAAACCCGGAGCGGCGCGATGAGCCGGTATAAATAACGCGGTATAGTGGTGATAGACATGTCAACATATCTGACGTATGACAGACGTAGCGTAAACAACTGGTTACTGGAGCTTCTGGTATTGTCTATGCTTTTGCTGTTTTTTTTTTTTTGTTAAATTAACCTTTGACAATTTTTAAAGTCGCGTCGTCTTTCGGGCCGCGTTGTTAATTACCTTTATAGGGTGACTGGCAATTAGTGTACGATACTTAAATACACATGATGAAACCTGAAATCGCGAAAATAAATCAGCTGTTCAGTACATTTATGTTTGTCTAATGTACTGAACAGCTGATATTTTTTTCACGATTTCGGCTTTGCTCCCATAGTAAAAGTTGTTGTTTATGATGAGCACAATCACGTGCCTAAGTATCGTACACTAATTACCAGTCATCCTATATACCGCGCCTTACCACAAAAAGATAAAAATCTGTTGAACGCTTGACTAATAAAAAGTGTAACTGCATAACGACCCTTACATCAACGTGAAATCTGGTTAGACGTTAACAGTTTTTTTATGACAAGTGTGCAATAAATGTTTATCTTTCTTGTGGTAAGACGCATTTAGTTAAACTATTGATCAAACAGACCCAGGATTTAATACGTCGAATCTTGGGGACCCAATTAAACATAAAAATACTTATTTTATTATTTCCATCACTTGATAGTGATGGAAATAATAATAATAATATTCCACAACTATCACACAACGCCATCTAGTTCCAAGCTAAGCAGAGCTTGTGTTATGGGTACTAGACAACTGATAAACATACTTATATAATATATATTTCTAAATACATAAATATTATAGATAAATTACACCCAGACACAGAACAATAAATGATAATGCTCATCACACAAACATTTGTCCTGGGTGGGAATCGAACCCACGACATAGCAGTCAGGGTCACTAACCACTAGACCAACAGGCCAATCATAATAATTATATCATTATCTATTATGATTTTTCATTAGCATTTTTCTGAAGGAACAAAAAATGACTACAATAAAACACGGAAAAGGACACGTCTGAAATCAATTATAATATTTGTCTCATAGATCAGAGTGGCAAACAGTTATTATTGTATTTCAAATTTAAATTTAGAGAAACCTTTTTTAAACATCTTTAAAAAAACAATATTGAGGAATTTGAGGAATTTTCCGGCTGTTAACATTAATTATTCCTACCAGCCTATAATGTTTCCATTGCTAGGATACAGGCTTCCTCTCTGTAAGAGGGAGTAGACCATATTCCACTACGCGGGCTGTGGGTTGGGTTGGTAGATGTGACATGTCTTCGAAATTTTGTTTCTGGGTCATCATAGATTTCCTGACTATATTTTCCTTCACAGCTTTGAGAGCAGTGGTAATGAACACATTAATTAGGCTCTTAGCTAATTTCTCTTAGATCATAATCGTAATACCTAAATAGGAACTCTGGTACAAGTTACTGTTGCGAAACTTTTGATCCTTTTGAACTAAATAGCTCCTAAGTACTTTGATTCTCATTACGATTATGTCATTTTGATAACGAAGAACATTTCCAGAATAGATAGAGGTGTCAAATAGCATTGCGAAAATGATGTTTTCCATCTATCTGATGTAATTCCTAGATTGCCTGTTACGAAACTTACGTAAATACATGGAAATGTATCAGTTTGATTACGTGATTGTATCTACTGATGACGTAATTTTTACAATAATTAAGTTTTTCGTGGTGTGTCTGAGGAGACAAAAAAGCTAATTTACAAGGAAGTAAGATGAGACACCACCCCCGCAAAAGCCGTGAAAGTGAGAAAAAGAAGATAGACGCTTTGGAAATGTGGTGCTGGAGGAAAATGCCTGGCATATCATGGAACCAATTCCGAACAAATGTTTCCATATTAAGCGAACTCGGCATCAAGCAGCGTCTATCTTCCATCGTTCAGAGTCGAATCCTCACTTACTTCGGACATGTTTCTCGGCGAGGAGACTCGTCTGTGGAACGCCTTGTGGTACAGGGCAAAGTGAATGGCACCAGAGCTCGAGGCAGATCACCAATGCGCTGGACAGACCAGATCAAGGCTGCATTGAATGGTCCCTTACACGAATGTACCAGGAAGGCAGCGGTGCGAGAAGAATGGCGGCGAATTGTAAAGCGAGCCACCACCCCTGATGTGACGACCACGACCACTCTGCCAAGAGTGTAGCGACTAAGAAGAAGAAGATGAGACACCATCAAGAGAAGTGTACGTAATGAGGGGAGGCCTTTGCACAGGAGTGAAATAGAGCAGGCTTGTAAAAAAAAATTGAGAAGACACGTTATCATCATCATCGAACTCTGTCTCTCTTTCTTCAGAAAATTGCCTTCCACTGCTGGACGTAAACCTCCCCCAAAGAACGCCAACAAAGCGCCAACAAAACAAAGAAGTATACTTTTATGACAAACTTAAACAAATGTTTTAGTCCATGAAAATTGTAACTGTTTTCGATCAATAAACGTGATCCTGTAGTAGTTTTCACTTTTCACTGTTTTACTTTACAGCGTCTTTCCAGTATTTACATCGTTTCTTGTATGGAAAAATGGAACAGCGCCTCTGGTGTGCGAAGAAGGTAAGAAGAAGGAAACGAAGTTTTTTCCTTGAAATTTGTGAATTTGATAATGTCAAAGTTCCAGTGTACTTTACGTCAGAATAACTGAAAACTCATGATAAGGCCTCTGAAAGATATTTTTTGAACCAGTTAAATTTTTCTTAATACCAAAAAACACGGACCTAGTCATGTGTTTATTTACTGTAATTCTCAACCTGTAACTTCACGCAGAGAAATGGTTGCAACCGTGACAGCAAGTCACGGTTGCAACCAGAAGTTCTCGTATATACTTTCTAGTAATAATCCTTGTTATCTCTACTACTTACTTAGTATTTATTACTAGAAATGTTGTAAAGTCAACTAGTGAGTCTTGCTGTCACGGTTGCAACCAGAAGTTCTCGTACAGGTAGCTAGACATTTCTCTGCGTGTTCCAACTATTCCGATCCAGGAGTAATGTGTTCCAACTTCCACTGGTCGTTAGTTTTGTCTAGCTCATTCCGTCATCTTCTATAAGGTCTGCTGCAACACCTTAAGATAGTGTATATATATTTATTTTTAAAAAAACATAACGCATTTTTGAGGCGGAAACTTCAGAACGTCATACTATGTTTGCTTTTTAATTATTTGATTTAAAAAAAATACACGGGTATCTGTATTTCTTCAAAGCAAACCAAAGGAACTTCACCCCAAGACAAATTACAAATATAATTAATCCAGTTTCAACCACAAACAATCACATACTTCATTTAACTTTGTACAAGTAAATATTAATTGCTAGACTTGTATTAATGTTGCTGTGTTCGCTTTAAATCACTCAAAGTCGTCGGCTGCGTGTGCGCACGAGACGGGGAGATCGCGACAGTTTCACGCATTACTCCGCTATTATCATTTTCTTTTACGCATCTTTTAGGGTTTAGTCAGAGTTTATTAATTTTTCGGTATTTATAATATGCAGCAGGGTAAAATTGAAACCAAAGTGGTGATCGTACGGCGACGAGATGGACATATGACATTGCTTTCATCATCAGCCTCACTGCTGGGTCACAGGCCTTCTCTCTGTGAGAGGGAGTGGGCCATAATCCACCACGCGGGCACAGTGCGAGTTGGTAGATCTCACATGTCTCCGAATTTTTGGTTCTATGACATGCCGGTTTCCTCACGATGTTTTCCTTCACCGTTTTGAGAGCAGTGGTGATTAAATAAATTACACAAAGTAATGAGCCTGGCTGGGTTCGAACACACAACCTATTTCTCGTAGGTCGGTGCCGATACCACTGGGCCACCACTGCTCAAGGAGACATTAGGCTATTTTTGTTGCTATCACGGGAAATAATATAAGAGCCACGGAATATCAATAATTTAACGGAAATTATTATCAGTTAATGGCAACAGGAATGCTCAGTATTATATGGGACATTTATGTTAAATAGTGTTTGTAGAGAAAGATAACAACCACGAAGTTATTATTACATTATAAAATGCCTACATGCATTTTGGATTGTTACAAAACACATCCAGTTTCTTTGCCTATAACTTATCCGATACATATTTTTGTGATGACAAGTACATACAATAAATCTCGCGTTACATTAAACTATTTAAACTGCCCACGTTTTTATAAAAATATACAAGGAGGTTACACCACTATCGATATGTTTTGATGATCTATTAGTCGTTACGTCACTCGAACGTCGATAAAATAGTGTTTGACCAAACCGAGGCCGAAGACATTAGTCGGCTATTTCAATTAACCTTCAGATCAATTCAAAGGTTTAATAAATACTCAGAAAAACAGTTCCAGACTGAAATAAGATTAATAGCATAATCATGATGTTTATGATTTTTATAGTATGAACTTTTTCTAGTTCATTACAACTTTTTTTAGTACATCATTTCGGTCGAGCAGGTTCGTAAAAAGTGAGAGGAAGGTCTTTGCAGAGTGTGTGATACTGTACTCAACTACTCAGTATTCCATTGGCTAGGCGTTTAACTTCGGCCAAAACTGTGGCCGAAGCCGAAGATGCGGTCAGACACTATCGATAAATCGTGGATGGTGTTGAATGCGTCTGCGCACGGGCAGCCGTCAGAGCCACCGGCTCAGCTAACTCAATCAAAATTCCTGTCTACCGCCCACAGATGGTAGTTTGCTGAGTATTCTAATCACTTCCTCGCTACTGTGTCGTTTGATTACTGGGTATTAAATAAAATCGACTATTTTGTTCTGTGGTAAGGTTGTTTAACTTTATAAAAAACTTTAAAAAAAAAAATGTAACCGACTTCAAAACAACCACAAAAAAAGTTCAAAATAACCTACAAAAAAACTTTTCTTTCGAAAGTCGCTGACTTTCTTTTTTAATTCATTGACTTTTTGTCACCGACTTTCGAAAGAAAAGTTTTTTTGTAGGTTATTTTGAACTTTTTTTGTGGTTGTTTTGAAGTCGGTTACATTTTTTTTTTGAAAAAGTTTTTTATTTTATCCTTTTCAGTTTCACTATTCAACCCAAATTATTGTCAAATACATAATTTTCTTACATGTGCACTAAAATTTTGTAATCCATAGCACCGGTAATAACAACGCCCATGTATAAAAACTAAAAACTACTGCACCAAACTTAATGAAAATTTTGTGGGACCAAATGGCAGATATACTGTATCGAACAAAAAAAGAATCATTGAAATCGGACCAGAAACCTTGGAGTAATCGGTGTAGACAAAGTTGAAATTTTTTTAGGTTTTTGTTGATTTATGTTGATTTTTCAAAAAGTGCTAGTCCGATTTCGATAAAATTGTAATGGGACCATTCCAGAAGTATTTCCTATCCAACAAAAAAAGATTTTTTTTAAATCGGTTGTTAAACGACGGAGTTATGCCCGAACAAACATAAAAAAAAAAAAATACAAACATCCGAATTGAGAACCTCCTCCTTTTGGAAGTCGGTTAAAAAGACAATAGAGCGGGAGCCCGTAACAGATGTCCGTGACCAATTTCCTCTCAAGCGATAATTAGCAGACTACATGAGGGAGTCGTATCATGAACATTCGTGGAAGTCAGCTGCGATTCCGTTGGTGGGATAAGCAGCAATCGCCGTTCAAACACGTAGAAAAAAAATTTTTTTTTAGTCATTTCCTCTCAATTGAAACCTGGTTTATATTGAAGATTACCTTGTATCACGAAGAATAAAACCAATCAGCCGACGGTACCATGGTGGAACACACGTCAGCTGGTCACTCGAACATGTAATTTTTTATTTTATTTTCAGTGACTTCCTCTCAACCCAAATTTTGCCTGATGAAAGTTTACATGAAGATATGGCTAAAAACAGACGTCAGCTGGCTGTATCTCGGTGGAAAGGTCGTCAGCTGATACTTTGAAAATTATTGTACAAGCAGGACTAAGGGCTAGTACAGACTTGCGGAAACCGCGCGTTCATGAATCGCGCGGTTCGAAACCGCAAAATTGTGATGCAATCAAACTCCGGCGGTTTTATGTGATTATCGTACAGGGATAACGTCCGTTTGAAAAAGGAGGTCAGCGAAAAATCGATTTACTGTGGTTGTTGCTCCTTAAAAAAACGATAAGAAAAATGCGGTATGCAATGCAAATGGGTGCATTCAATATTAAGTAACCAACCAAGTTTCCAACGTATTTTCACAATTTCCAAATATCTCCACTAACTCTTGCCAAGCTTGGTTATGATAGTTTTATTTGAGTAATCCTCACACTGAATATCCCATATTGCATTTCTCTTCTCCACTTCATCAATAAACAGTTCAGTGTCGAAACGAACCGTGCCAAACTCACGAGCTGTGATGTGCTAACCGCGCGGTATCCGCCACGCAACTGAACGCAAAGTAAAGACTCCATAGTAATAGAAACGCGCGGGAGCAGCGCGATTCTATTTTCTGGCGGTTGACTAACCGCGCGGTTATGTCTGAACGATTACTTAATAACTCATACATATAAGACTCTCTCCTCTACTCCGCTTCTTTATACGCGCGCTTGTATCATCAATCCAAACGCAATAACAAATCAGCGTCTACGGCGCCGAAGAGGCGCGTTCCTGAAACGCGCGTCTTCTGCGCGTTTAGAATACGCCGTATGCGATGGGCCTAAGGTTCTCTGCCCATTCTTTGCACGAATATGCAAAACGATCATAATGAACTCTTGAAAAAACGTATAAATGGGTCTATTGATTTATTTTCTCAATTAGTGAAAAGTATAAGAAATAAAAAGCTTTTCTATAAAGAAAACCCCCAATCATTGCTTGATTCATTGTTTGATGTTATTGTCATTTACATTTTTCATTTACATTACATATAAAACAATTAAAAATACAAAATAAACATGTTGTTATGAAATATATATCAATGGATATCTAGTTCGGAACTCAAAGATAGGAATTTCTTCATAATGCAAGCCGGATCGAGAAGCTCTTCACGTAATCTCCAAGCGAGAGCCTTGTCTCATCATTGAAGATCGTGCGGGAATCCTTCTGATTCTGTTGAACCGGTTAACGGACCTTCTTGATCAGGGTGTTAATTACTTATTCACTCCAGTAAGAACAGTTCCATAACTTGAACAAAATAACGAAATACAACAACAAAATCATTTAATATTGATTTGAAACCTTATGACAGCAGAATGATTTGACAAGATTAGACATTAAGGATGACACAAGTTTTTTTTTCAAATAATATTTTTTTATGGCTTCTTCTATGTGTCATTATGACAGACACTCGTTTCCCTTATGTCCGTTTTGATATTGCAAATAAATTACGTTTAGTTATTCAGATTTAATAAAATATTTGTTTCTTCATATTTTATTTTACGATCTTTCCACCGAGATACAGCCAGCTGACGTTTGCTTTTATCCATATCTTCATGTAAACTTTCATCAGGTAAAATTTGAGTCGAGAGGAAATCACTGAAAATAATATAAAAAATTACATGTTCGAGTGACCAGCAGACGTGTATTCCACCATGTTACAGACAGCTGATTAGTTTTATTCTTCGTGATATAAGGTAATCTTCAATATAAACCAGGTTTCAGTTGGGAGGAAATGACAAAAAAATATTATTTTTTCTACGTGTTTGAACGGCTATTGCTGCTTATCCCACCAACGGAACAGCAGCTGACTTCCACAAATCTTTATGATCCGACTCCCTTATGTAGTCTACTAATTATGGCTTGAGAAGAAATCACTAACGATATTTTGGTCTGGCTTCCGGTCTACAAGTGGGTTTGAGTTTTTATAAGGGCAATGTTTTTTTAGGGTGCTAGGTGAGTCCTCCCGAGCGGAAGTGACATAAGTGCATGATTTTAAATGATAGATTTGCAATGATTATGTAACAGAATTTCATACCTCCTTCTTTGTTTACTTTTAAAGTAGTGACTGTAGACATTTACCTGAAAAAAAAAAGAAAGATTCATATAATAATTTGTAAATTATGGAATGAGACATTGATACTTTCGAGCTTTCATCAAAGCCAACTTCTCCTAACGGTGGACACAAACATAGATAAGTACTAAAAAACTGCGATGGCGACATATTTTGAAGTCGAAAATGTTATATGGGAATAACATTAAAAGATAAATATTATTGAATTTTATGCTAAACTTCATTTTCAGGTGACAGTTGACAGATTTCTTTGACGTTTATTTACATATAGTGGCTCTATAGTAAACTCTAATAACTCACAATATAGTGCAGGAGCCAGCAACCCTAGTTTTCAATACCCATTCATTTGGCAGGACTATCGAGCGGCACCTGTGGAGTGAAAGTCTGACAGTGACAGTGACAGTGACGGCTGTCAGGAACCGGCCGCGGTGCACTATCGGACATCACCCGGGAAACTTATCCGGTCATAGTTTAATAGTTGCAGTAGTACAAGTCTGCATGCCTCTCTAAAATTTTGTCAAGACTTCAAAATTAGTATTAAAATTATCATGAAGAGAAAAAAATTACTTTCCTTGGCTTTGCCAGTTTATAATACAACATGCAAAAATCAACCATAATTGAATTTTACTAATCAAACCATTTATTTCAAGAAGGCTAGGCCAGTTATGACTGACAGGGTTTACGAACATGACATATGCATTAGCACCATTCAGCTCAATAATTTTGAAGGGAACTAAATGATCAGACACGCGCGCCACCGTCAGCGAGAAATTTGCATGAGCATGAAATTGGGTTATTCAAGTCAAGTACTAGATTGGTACACACTTTATTGATCAATAGCTAGCTATTGATCATCCATCAGAGCAAAAAATATAATATCAGTAAGGAAATAAGGACTCATAGTGGACGTATAACTGAATTTTGGTATAGTTACGAGTATGTTCCTAGGCAAAGTTAAATCGAAACGCCGTTTCCTTTTCTTTGTTATGTTGTGATCACAAGGTGGATAATGATGTAGAACAATAAAACTCAGTTTAAAGGACGAGTTTTAACTGTCGTGGTAAATTGCTGCGTGTAGTCGAGTTAGCGACTGGTGCTTTTTCTATTTATTGTTTAGGTAGTAAAAGATAATGTCTTAAAATAAGAGAACACACGGTCCATGAAAACAAAATACCTGAAGAAAGCTTTTGTTCCTCAAATATTCTTCACATTTAAGAGCGTAATAATTCGTATGTTGTAATAATCACAGCGCGATTTTTTATTCACATGCGTGTTTTTACAGTTTAATATTTCACAGAATTTTACAGTAAAACGTGTGAATTAAATTCATAATACTGTTGATAGTCTTGCGAATCATCCATTAACCCATATTATTTTTTTGTAATTTTTTTGACGATTTTTTTTGTCATTTACAGTTTCATGGTGCGTTTATAAACTTACGTTATCAAATGCTTGCAATACCTTGGTGAGTCATTTCGCATTATTTCGTCCATTGCGTGAATTTTACTATACACAAGGTCTTTGGCTCTACGTGATTTTTGAGACATGGAGTAAAGCCGTTGGTCCCGGCTGTCATTTGTAGATCTTTGACAGCCGTTACTATTAGTCAGAAGCTCTAAGCTCTGATAACCAGTCTTACCATGGGGTATCGCATTACCAGTTACTGGGTTGTAGAGGTTTTATATGCAGTCACTCCATGTAAAATACGAATATCCAGCTGAATCTGGTTCGATCGGAATCCGACCCCACTATACATAGTTGGGAAATGTCTAGGCAGATGATGAAGTTCTTTAAGAAATAAGTTGATCTACTGCTAGACCCTCAACTACACACAAGTTATCTAAGAATCGGTAATGAAACGATTTTCCTCACTAACTGCGTTCAAGAAGTCGTTGACAAACTACGTGCCGCTCGATTATCCTCCAGATAAAACTTAGATTAATTTGTTTCGTTTACACAACCGCAGTTTAGGTTTCTTGTTGACTGTAAACGATTGGGTGTCGATCGTAGATTAGCTGCGCCTGCGACGAGACGCGCAATTAATGGGTCTAGTGTGAGGGAAAAGTGATTTTATGTTTACGGTTTTTTATATGAATGAAGGTGGTTTTCGTGTGTTAAGATATGTGCATTTCAGTGATGGATATGTCAATGTATTTTTGTAAACACTGTTTTATAATCTATCTTATACCATATTAAAAACTATCCAAAGTTGTGGATTGGCTAAGCTTGAGCTACTGTCAAGTTTTACCAAGACATAGACAATCGGTTTTGTGTATTTTTAAGAACCGAAGAAGTCGATTGGAGTGACTGCCATTCTGACCTCCACAAAGCAGTAATTGGGTATTACGATACCTACCTCTCTGATCAAGATTCGGATTTCGAGAAGAAAATATTCCACAATGTATTTAGTAAACAAAAAAATGTACTAGACAAATTGGCCCCTCTGCCCAACCCTTTGAAGAAAACAGGCATCAATACAGGCTTCATTATACTGTGAAGTAATTTGGAAAATTCCTTCCAAAACAAGTACAGAAAACAGAATTGAGTAAACGTAGTAGATGAACAAAATTGATCAAACGGAAAAATTGCGGTAAACTATACATAATCAGAGAACTCTTAGAATTCACCAAATAATTATAATCAAGGAAACGAAACCCATCAATAACTCAATTACTCCCAAAGGCAGTATCTTTTCTTTACAAAATAAAGATATACAGGATGATCGAGATTACACCGTGGTAAGTAGAGACGCCGGCGCCCTGTATTATACAGATCTAGATTACAAGCCGGGGTTTCAACACGCCCCGCTCGTACTTGACCGATTTTTAACACGGTTGTAAAGAAAAAGATATTTGTTGGTGCAAGTGTTTGCAATGAATTGGGGTAAATAAGATGGTGGTTATGTAGTGGCGGATCTACGCCTTGGAATGGACATCAACGCTATGTTCACAGTTATTACATGCCTGTAACTGGTCGACTTCGAAGAAATGCTTTGATTGATTGATAAATCTGTACATCGGAAACTCAGATCAAAGAAATAGGCAGATAGAACGCTCAGAACACGCGAGTGTGTCCACCGAAAGTAAATACAAAGTCAAATCGAATTACATTCCATATTGTTTTCTTTGTTTTTTGAGAACAACTTTTACAATGTTTAAAGACACGAGACGGCATATTCTGGCAAACAACAACAACGACGCGTAGCTTGGTACTGTCGCGAGTTTGTTCTCGCTTTTGATTTTGTATTTGCTTTGGTGGACACACTCGCGTATTCTCAGCGCTCTATCATCGGAATACTAAGGGCTGATTTTTCAATAGTCAGATAACGTTTAACTGAGGAATAAAAATGGCGGTTTGGCAGCCTATCTATGGAAAATATGTCAAACCGTTATTTTAATTCCTCAGATAAAAGTTATCTGACTATTGAAAAATTAGCCCTAAGTATCATTAATTTTAAAATTTATTTCAGAGCGATAAGTAAAGTATATATTCAAGTCTACAGGCGTCAAAGGCATCTATCATGTCCACCTTTACCTCTTTATATCCATTTGACGACACGGTTGGCGCAGTGGCTAAGCGATCGACTGCTGCGCACGGTGTCGCGGGTTCGATCCCCGCACGGAATAAATACCTATTTGTATGATCTACGAATAGTTGTTTCGGGTCTGCGCTTATGTGTCTGTGAGTTTCTATATTTGTAAACACACCCACGATACAGGAAGAAATTCCTAGTGGAGCAACGTCTTTTTTTTAAACAAAACGAACAAACAACCTTCTAACTTATTTGTATAATATTATACAACGTGTAACGTCAAAAGCGCAAAACCTCTCGTGGGGTAACTCAGCCCAAACTAAGACTTTTGGAAATTCGCAAAAAAAAAAAAGATTTTTCATACAGATGTGCCCGAACAATTTCTCATTTTGCATGAAAAACCATTTTTTTTTGCGAAAAGTCTTCGAACAAAAATTGTTCAGTAACATGGACTGAGTTACCCCACGAGAGGTTTTGCGCTTTTGGCGTTACACGTTGTACGGGTATACATATGAATGTTTTCCAGGAAGAATAACTACCTTTGGATAATATATCTGTACCGTCCCGTATTCGCGACAAGTATCACAGCAGACGTTTACACATCCGTATCGTCAAAACTCTCACGATGTGCCAAATAATCCTTTGTTCATCATATTCATATCTTTCCGATAGCCAATTTAATAACTCAATAAGTACCAAACAACTTGTCAATTAGCTCTCATTATATTAAAACACATTACGAGCCGGGCGCCGCTGTGATTGCGCCGGCGCCACAGATAACTGATCGAGATTAGATGTCGAGGCTGGCACGAGGCTCGCACTTGACCGAATTACAAGCCGGTTCACGGGTTTAAGGATTCGTTTGATGGGTTTTTGGAGGCTGTATTAGATATTTAATGTTCTAGCTAGCACATAAAATGGTCTTATTTATAATTGTATAAGTATAAGCCTCTTCGTACACAACGCGCCACAAGTCTCCTTACGACTTTGGTATTCAGGCGACTTTTGCAATAAAAAACCAAAGAGGTTTGTATACAGGTACGCGTCAAAGTCGTAAGGTTTCGGAGACTTGCGTCGCGTTGCGTACGAAGGGCCTAAGATGAGCTTACATATTGATTCCGACGGATTGAGAACCTTCTCCTTTTTTCGAAGTCGGATAGAAATAGCATATAACCGTTTTCAGCAGCTGTGTGCAATGAATGTGTTTCAGCGGTGCGGTGTGCGTCTACTGGGATGTAGGCATCAAAGGCCATCTTTCTGTGAGGAGATTGAGAGTTGGAAATTATCAAAGAGCTTTTTTACTAATAATATCATTGTCAAAGAGGCCGATCTTCCCGGTTAAGCCGCGCTTGCCGAGGTTGGTCTGTGGATGGGTGACCATCTGTTATAGCGAGTTTCCTCCGTGCCTCGGAAAGCACGTAAAGCCGTTGGTCCCGGCTGTCATTTGTAGATTGACAGTCGTTAATCACAGTCAGAAGCTCGAAAGTCTGACAACCAGTCTTACCATGGGGTATCGTATTACCCAGTTAATGGGTTGTGGAGGTCCGATAGGCAGTCGGTCCATGTAAAATACTGATATTCAGCTGCATCTGGTTCGAATGGAAGCCGACCCCAATATACATAGTTGGGAGAAGGCTAGGCAGATGACGATGAACATTGTCAAAAAGGCCCTGTGTAAGTGGTGGAAGTCACAAACGTAGAAGAATGAACTAAAGCATAAACAGGAGTTGGAGCAGCTATAGCTGCAGGTTATCAAGATATATAAGGTATTTGAGCACTTTTTATTATTGCAGCTATAAAATTAAAGCTCCAATAATATTATGTAATCTAATTTTCGGAACCTCAAGAGCAGGATTACTTATCTCAATGTTGGAACTTCCAATGTCCTCTTATCTTTGTTAAAAAACCTAGGTTAGGACATACTATTATATATTCTGTGGCTAGGAGAGCAAATAGTGATGAACTGAGATTCAATGCATGAAAATATTGATCAAATGGCACTTTTGTGATGCTATTTTGTTTAGTTGATGAAACGGGAAAGTGATGAATGTGGCAGGTGGCTGTATGTAGCCATTTTATGCACACCTACATGTCTTATTCCAATCAAATAGCGTTTAGGTTTCACTGTATTTCAATAATAACAAGACAATGGGAAACTATTGTAAACACAATAGAGGTGAAAGTTCGAGTCCGTGCCTTCGCAGGCTTGTTTGTAGATTGTCATGTGAATCGTAAATATTCAAATCATTTTTTATTAGGTACCATAAAATTCGATGAAGGAATAAATGAGTATTGCGTCAGATGTCTAAAAAGGCGCAGTTTTTTTGCACGAAGCAAGCATACGGCCCGCCTGACGGAAAGCGGTCACATAGTAATGCCTGTAACTCCCAAAAGGCAATACGATTTTCCGAACCAGAATCAAAACTGCGACACGTAGGTAGCAGAGCAGCCAATCGCTATAATACAATTATTGGAGTAGAAAATGTAACATTCTTTTAGCCACATATTGGTCTTTACCATAACTGTCGTAATGTGGGTATTCTTTATTAATAGTCCTCCTGACTGATTTCGGCCATGGCAGCCAATTTCAACGGAGATTAGCCATATGCGCTTTCATAGTCCGATGGGACAGCAATCCGAAATGACCGGAGGCAGATCAGGTGCAGGACCAACGGCTTAACGTGCTTTCCGAGTCACGGGGGTATCATACCGCCAACTACCAAACTTTGGGCTGCTAGTTACTGAGATTTTTTTATAGAAAAACCCAATAGCAGTTTTGGCTGGACCCGGAAATCGAACCCAGGTCCCCACACTCAGCGTAGTGTTAATCCTACGTGTTTATATAGATCTACATACAATTACAGGCGTGATATTATGCTATGTTACATCTACAGTTCCAATTCATCATTCTAGGTCACATTACAGATCAAACAAGGTACTTAGCTTCAGGTAGAATTACTTCAAAACATTGACCCAGCTTCGTAAAACATGGACGACATTGGCATGCTGTGACTGCACAATAATGCACAACAAATAAACAGAACACAATTACTGTTCACAATATTATGACTTGGAACCCGTTACGATTGTAACAGTACAGAAATGTAACGCGTTGGATTTATCCTGGATCACAGAGCAAGACAGGTGTAGCGATGTAGAAATGGCTATAGTTTAAGTTGACAAAGAAATGATTTTTAAATTATTTATACAGTGGCATCATCATCATCATCAGCCGGAAGACATCCACTGCTGAACATAGGCCTCCCCCTTACACCGCCACGCCGAACGACAACTCGTCACTTGCATCCATCAGTTGCCCGCGACCCTCACGATGTCGTCGGTCCACCTAGTGGGAGGCCTGCCTACGCTGCGTCTTCCGATCCGTGGTCGCCACTCGAGAACTTTTTTTCCCCATCGGTTGTCAGTTCTACGAGCGATGTGGCCTGCCCATCGCCACTTCAACTTGCAAATTTTATGAGCTATGTCGGTGACTCTGGTTCTTCGCCAAATATCCATGTTACGGATTTTATCCCGCAAAGAAACTCCGAGCATAGCTCGTTGAGTGACTCTTAGTCTCTCTAAAAGGCCAGCAGTCAAAGACCACGTTTCAGAGCCATATGTCATCACTGGCAACACACACTGGTTAAACACCCTACTTTATACAGTGTAACGCTTTTTTATTATCGTGGCAAAATCATCAAGTGAGTCTATGGGGCTATCGGACTCGTACTGACTAAAATATACAGTGATCCTTCAATAGCTCTTTACCTTCCAGGGTCACGGTTACCTGAATAGACAGTCCCGCAATGCCACAAATGCGTAATGTCGACGCAACGCAACAGGGTTTGCAGGCCTTTGCAGTACCAGCGAAGCGTCTCAGTTCAGCATATCAGTAGAACAAAATACGTTCTCGCATCGCTGTCAACGCAGCGATGACGCATCGTACTAATGGAACCTCACACTAAGCCCCTTCGTACACAAAGCGACGTAAGTCTCCGATACCTTACGACTTCGATATCCAAGCGACTATCACAATACAAATCTATAGAGGTTCGTACGAAGGCACGTGTCGATAGGAAGGATAAGAAATCGGAGACTTGAGTCGCGTTGTATACGAAGGGGATAAAGCGCCTCTATTCAATTCCGTGTACTATGTCCTGAACTAACGGCGAAGGAGCGTCACAGCAGGAGGTGATTAACAAGAGCATCTATCAGATGTACACACGTGAGCCCGCTTGTTACGGATAAAGCGATGATCAACAAGAAATAGTTCGGTGTTAACACATTCGTTTTAAAATTATAATTTAAAGTTCTAGGGCTGCCAAACAGTGGTACCAGCGAAACAATTTTTGATGATCAGGATGTGGTAAGCTGCTGCCAAAATCAGACTGTTTTTTATTCAGCTGCATCTGGAAAATCCGAATATGCATATACTGGAAGCTGACCCCAACATAGATGATACGAAGATGCTGTAGGTGAATGAGTCTCCCAGAGATTGGTAATTTTATCATCACCAAAACAAAAGTATATTTTCTCTATAGACTCCAGATAAACAATAGATGACGGTACAGAATAACACTGACGACTTATATGATACAGAACATAAACATAACAAGCAAACTATAATATTAGATAAGAAATCAATAATATTATAGATCATTCACCTCGAAGCAAAGAAAGAAGAGGCAAGACTCTCCGCAACCCAAAGACCACACAACTTTAAACACGATTTAACCAAAGAAAAAATCAGAGCAAAATATTCTTACGCCAAAGAACATACGCATGAATTTCATCTAAACACTGGATCTCCAGGGATTCTCTCGGATACGTCCGTTTAACAAAATACACGCGAGATACTCTCGATATTAGAACTATTCCAGCGCCATTAGACTTGTAGTTTACCTTGAAGAAGGAAAGGAAGGATACGGCAACACTATTTGATGCTGATAAATTATTAATACAGATGATGATTTTGAGATGAGGAAAGTTAATCTATTAAGTTAGTGAGACAATGCTTTCTCAGCAAAAAAAAAAAAAAAACAAAACGGATTTTTTGGAGTTCATGTTCTACGGATCATGGTAAGGAAATGATAGAATATGTAATTTGAAACTAGGAAATATGTTACGCATCCAAACATTACATAACATGTTTTAGTTTAATCAGAATGATTAGAAAGTTAGTATCCTCACAGGATTCAATTATTCTTGTTTACAGATGAATCGTTTATCTTTTATATCTTTATCTAGAACCTGATTAAATAATCTTGCAGCACGCCATAGCATTAGCATATATGCCAATGCCGATACATAACATAGGCAAGCCCATGAATAACACAGCCAGTTCAAAAACCTTAGAATTACGTATGAGAGAGACTGTTTTTCAGCAATGGACATCTTCCGGCTGAAGATGATGGATAAGGCAAAGCCAAGCTTTGAGGTTGCTATAAAAGTGCCACCAATAATTTAGATAAAACTCACGAATTACCAAACTATTTTGATTCACAACGCAATCCACCTATGCGAACCCATTTAAACGATCCAAATGCTGTGGGGACAGCACCACAAATACCGCATCCAACACCAAAGAAAATCCCCACACACACACATGATCGTTAACACGACCAACATCTTCTTGGAGACCATAATTCCCTAGATACCATCAAGGAGGCACGTGGGCGGTACCAAGGAGGAAAGTGCACAGGATTGAGCCGCAAACTTGCTCAAGAACCTGACAGGAACATGAGCACGGAATCGGGGACTTATGACACCATGTATGCCATGTAGCACCTATAAATTTCGGTATTAAGATAAGAAAATTTCGAGGTTCGGTGCAGACTAGCCATTGATGTAGTCTTTGATATACGAACGACAATGGTAACCTATTTCCGTGTTGGAGGACAATGTCTGTTGTTTGGAGGGAATTTTGTTGATCGAGGTGTTTCCGTTTGAACACCGATTTTAGAGCACCTAAGACACCGATGAATATTTTGATGTGGTGCTCAATTTGGTTTATGAAAATAATAATCAAGATCAAGATCACAAGAAATAAAGATTAAAAACAGATGGAGGTAATGATGACTTTATAGATTAGACAAAACTGCTTTACGTAGCTGAGTTTTTGTTTCATGAATTTTTTAATGTAGTCGAAAGTTTGGTTTCAGAAATCTTAATGAGAAATAATGTTTAGGTATTTTGTAATGGACTTTTACTCGTAAAAATATTATGAAAACTAGATTGCAAAAATACAAATATCTTATCAAGTTCATAATGAATATGACAAAAACATTGCATATATTTTGTAGTGGTCTTACCTATTTTGTTTTCTCCTTTAATTTTTCAAAGAATAATAGCAAATTGAAATTGTCTTACAAATTATCACCATCACTATTCCACGATCTGAGCATTAAACACATTGCATCTCGCTGTGTTGATAATTTCAATAAGAGAAACTAAATGGACATAAGAGTGGGCGTATAATTGCGAATATTTTGTCTCATGGCAGCTTTATCTAGAAATATGAAATCGAAAACAATTTGTCGCACTGTGCAATGATTATGAAAATTGTGATCGTTAAGGTACGGTCTTGTTAGGGACGAATTGTGAAATGGTTGCGGAGACTGAACTTTGACGAAATAAGTATTGTTAGTGAAATATTAATCGGGGGAGAAAACTTGATAAGACTGGTACAGTATTGTCTCAAATAATAGAGCTTTGTACACAGAAATGAGCAAATTAAGGCCGTGAATTTGGTTTAAGAACAACTTTATTTCTCATAAGAATTACATAGTTAATTCGCTTACTGAGAAACACACTGAAATTTATAATTAGATGATGATGTTGATATTAAAGTGATTGTCAACATCCGTTCTTCAGAGCGTACGTTCCCAATTTTTCCGTAGCAGTAAGACCGAACCTTTACATTGCCAAGTAAATGTGTGGATGAAATGATGAAAATACGAAATAATAAATTGCAAAAATGCAACACCTTTTTTCAATAGCTTAGCTCATTAAAAATAATTAAATAGCCAGCTTGAAATTAAATGCATTCATTTGTCTCTTGGCTTATTTGTGGCCTTAGACCCTATGGGAGGTCTGAGGTCGGAAATAATGAATCCTACGCCATAATTTTAAAAGTTCGTCAGCTACATTATGTATAGTTTTGAAAAATAATGGACACCTATTTTTCTTTTGTTAATTTTATTAAAATTTAGAGAGTAAAAACTGAACTTGCTTGTAACGTGTTGGCAACTTAAACTGTCGTATCTTCGTCAATTCTGATTCACGTAACAATTAAACAGCTAATTTATAATTATAAATTATTATGTGATTTGCCGTGGGGCGCCGGCTTAGAATTGCGCTCCCCCAAATCATCCCGTGGGTGTCGTAAGAGGCGACTAAGGGACAAACCGGAGGTCGGGCAGCAGCGTCCTCCGTGTACTGCACATCCTCACTGCGATCGCCAACCCGCCTGCCAAGCGTGGCGATTAAGGCAAATTACCCCCTAATGGAAACCACAGAAACCAGGCCCCCAGTCCCCGGCAGCTCCGCTATCCCTGGCGCGGGTAGCGGTCAAGGTAACGGCGGAGCAGGGGGTGCTAAGAATCTCCGGAAGAGATCCGGCTACCCACCCCAACGACGACTGGCCCTGGTAACACACAACATACGCACATTGAGGACTGACGAAAAGATCTGCGAGCTGGAAGAGGAGCTGAGCAAGTTACACTGGGACATTATGGGGTTATGCGAAGTCGTAGAGAGGGGGAGGACACCGTAACCCTGAAGTCTGGTAACTTGCTATACTACCGGGAGGGCGACCAACAGTCCCAAGGTGGTGTCGGGTTTCTCGTTCACAAGTCCCTCGTAAACAATATAATAACCATCGACAGTGTGTCGAGCAGGGTGGTATACCTAATACTCAGAATATCCAAAAGATATTCGCTGAAGGTCATTCAGGTATACGCACCGACCTCATCACACTCCGATGATGAAGTGGAGACTATGTATGAGGACGTAAGTAGGGCCATACATAGCTCCAAAACCCACTTCACTGTTGTTATGGGGGACTTTAACGCAAAGTTGGGCAAGAAAAGCGGTGATGAGTTGAGAGTGGGGCAATTTGGATATGGGCAACGGAACCCTAGGGGACAGAGGCTGGCCGACTTTCTGGAGAAAGAGGAACTCTTCATGATGAACTCTTTCTTCCAGAAGCCGCCTCACAGGAAATGGACCTGGCTGAGTCCCGATGGTTTCACGAGAAACGAGATAGACTTCTTCATGACCGACAAGAAACGGATATTCAGTGATGTCTCTGTGATCAACAGGGTAAAAACCGGTAGCGATCACCGAATCGTAAGAGGCTCGCTGAATATCAATGTTAAACTTGAAAGGTCCAGCCTGATGAAGTCTACGCTCCGACCTACTCGGCCCCATATTCAAAACCCCGAAAGCTTTCAACTCGAGCTCTCTAATCGCTTTGCTTGCCTTGAGAACTTAGTGTCAGTGGACGAGATCAACGACGGGCTAGTGGAAACTGTCCGCACGGTAGGGTCTAAGTTTTTTAGACCCTGCCGTAAAGATAGACCTCAGAAATTGACCGAGCAAACCTTAAACCTCATGGCTGAACGACGTTTGCTACAGTTGCAGTCTTCCGATGACGCGAAGTCATATAGGCAGCTCAATAGACGTATATCTAAGTCCTTGCGACACGATCTGCGTCTCTTTAATACGAATCGTGTTAAAGAGACCATACAGCGAAACCAAGGCTCTAAAGTGTTCGCAAAGGACAAGTCTATTGGGCAAAGCCAGATGACAAAGCTGAAACGGGAGGATGGCAGCATAGCGTCGACCAAAGCAGAGGTTTTAGGCGAGATCGAGAGGTTCTATGGACAGTTATACACTTCGGTCGCAAAGCCCGTTGACAGCTTGGTAGGAGATCCAAGAGCCAAGCTGTCCCGACATTATACCGAAGATATCCCGGACATCAGTCTGTACGAGATTAGGATGGCCCTGAAGCAGCTTAAGAACAACAAGGCGCCGGGCGAGGACGGAATCACTTCAGAGCTTCTGAGAGCGGGTGGAACACCGGTACTTAAAGTCCTCCAGAAACTCTTTAATTCCGTCCTCTCCGAGAGCAAAACGCCTGAAACATGGAGTAGAGGTGATGTGGTGCTGTTCTTCAAAAAAGGTGATAACAGCCTATTGAAGAACTACAGACCCATCACGCTTCTAAGTCATGTTTACAAGCTGTTTTCAAGGGTTATCACGAACCGTCTCGAACACAGACTTGATGACTTCCAGCCTCCCGAACAAGCCGGTTTCCGAAGAGGCTATAGTACCATAGACCACATCCATACGCTGCGGCAAGTTATACAGAAGACCGAAGAGTATAACTTGCCATTATGCTTAGCGTTTGTGGACTATGAGAAAGCCTTCGATTCGGTGGAAACATGGGCGGTACTTGAGTCACTCCAGCGATGCCATATTGACTATCGGTACATCGAGGTGTTGAAGTGCTTGTATAATAACGCCACCATGTCGGTCCGAGTACAGGAGCAGAGCACGAAGGCGATTCCATTGAGAAGAGGCGTAAGACAGGGGGACGTTATCTCCCCGAAACTGTTTACTGCCGCAATGGAAAACGCCTTCAAGCTCCTGGAATGGCAAGGACTTGGCATCAACATCAACGGCGAATACATCACTCACCTTCGGTTTGCCGACGACATCGTAGTCATGGCAAAGTCGATGGAGGAACTCAGCATGATGCTCGATGGCCTCGACCGAGTTTCACAACGGGTGGGCTTGAAAATGAACATGGACAAGACGAAAATTATGTCAAATGCCAATGTTGTGCCCACCCCAGTCTCTGTTGGAAACTCGGTACTCGAAGTTGTTGACTCATATATCTACTTAGGACAAGTAATCCAGTTAGGTAGGTCCAACTTCGAGAAAGAGGTCAACCGCCGAATCCAACTCGGTTGGGCAGCGTTCGGGAAACTACGCAATGTCTTTTCGTCCGACATCCCTCAGTGCCTCAAGACGAAAGTCTTCAACCAATGTGTGTTACCAGTGATGAGTTACGGCACCGAAACGTGGTCTTTCACTATCGGCCTCATCTCAAAGCTCAAAGTCGCTCAACGAGCTATGGAGAGGGCTATGCTAGGTGTTTCTCTACGTGATCGAATCCGAAATGAGGAGATCCGTAGACGAACTAAAGTCACCGATATAGCCCACCGGATTAGCAAGCTGAAGTGGCAATGGGCAGGCCATATTGCTCGCAGAGCAGACGGCCGATGGGGTCGAAAAGTACTAGAGTGGAGACCACGGACTAGCAAGCGCAGCGTAGGACGTCCACCAGCAAGGTGGACAGACGACCTTATAAAGGTCGCCGGAAGACGCTGGATGCAGGTCGCTTCCAACCGGTATCTGTGGAGATCAAAAGGGGAGGCCTATGTTCAGCAGTGGACGTCCTATGGCTGAGATGATGATGATGATGATGTGATTTTTGTATGCCTTACGAGAGGGACATAGCTGATCAAAATAGTCAACTATTTAAAAACTGTACAGGTACCTACATAATAATATGATCCACATAAATATTTTTTATTGAAATAAAAATGTTAATGTTAAAACTAACTTGAACTAACAGATTAATTCGATTTTTTCAGTCAAATTCTTTATTAGCATCGAGGCAACTATACCGCTGGGTTAACCATGCCCCTTTTACCATATGAACATCAAACCCAAGTGCGTGTCCACGAACAATCTCCTCAAAATCGCGTGAGTTCATCCTTTATCTTCAAACAAGGTGTTAACGCAGGTCAGAGTCATGACCGACCCTAAAACACCTCATTACCTCTGAAATACTGGTTCCAACACCAACGGTAATCTACATTAAGGGTCGCGAGACTAGCCGAGCGTAATTTACATTCATGAGTATGCGTATCATGGGTTAAGTTATCTGGTGCCCCCTTTAGGTACGGCGGTGCTGCAACGGTGACTTATAAGTCAGAAGATAGGTCCTTTTTAGTGTTAGGTCGTGTTGAGAGCGGGTAGCGGATTTTTGAGTTTCAAAGGATCTTAATAATAATAAAAAAAATCGGCCATGTGCGAGTTGGAGTCGCCCATAAAGGGTTCCGTAGCAGCAAGTAACGTAATATACAACGTCTTGTAGTTGGTTGTAACTTTGAAAGGTAAATTGCGGTTTACGATTTATGACGTATTTAAACAAAACTAATCATTGATCTCGTTCAACTTATTTTAATTGAAGTTTGCATGGTAATGTACTACATCATATAAGTCTTTTAGTTTAATCATTCTCTTATTTTAGAAGTTACAGGGGGGGGGACACACACATTTTACCACTTTGGAAGTGTCACTCGCCTAAAAATCAATCGTGTAAGGGTTTCAGAAGGACTGTGCCTATTTAGGTTATTCTATTTTCGTTTTTGAAATTGACAGGACAAGGTCTGCACGAAGGATATTATTTTATTGTGAACGGCACATATCATTTTCTTTAATTGAAAATTGCACCCGTGTGAAGCCGAGTGGGTCGCTAGTCAATAGATTTAAAACGAAGACAATGAAAAAGCAACTTCTTCCGGTCTTTGTAGCAATTGATAAGATAATCGGGTAAGTTTTAAAAAAAATATTAAATAAGCAATTTGAAATTTAATACATGATACACGCTATCAGTGCTAGGTCATAAAGAAAGCGGGTTTTCATTGAACTTTTTTAATGTCCTCTGAATCCTACTAATATTATAAAGGCGAAAGTTTGTAAGTATGGATGTATGGATGTTTGTTACTCTTTCACGCAAAAACCACTGAACGGATTTGGCTAAAATTTGGTATACAGATAGTTTATAACCTGGATTAACACATAGGATAGTTTTTATCCCGATTTTATGTTCCCGTGGGATAATTTTCGAGTTGCAGCGGGTGAAACCGCTGGCAACAGCTAGTAATATATATTTTTACATTTAATTCTGAATAAGTATTATTATGTAGATTAATGCTTAGTCAGTGGCAAGACCTTGGCACAAACCGAGATAATGTATGAATGAAACATTACAAACAATGATTGTTCAAACAAGAATATTTTTATTAAACAGACGGATGATGTGAGATGTGAACTAAACTAACTCGGGACTCTCCGGATCGACTTGTGTCAAGTTTAACACAATCTTTTTAAGTATGTTTTAAGAACACAAGCGGAAAATGTTTTTCAAAATATGTATCTGTACCCTTAGCACGAATTTTCAGTAATTTTACTTTACAGAACGGCTCCAGTATTTACAGCGTTTTTTGTATGAAAAATGAAACAGCGCCTCTGGTGTGCAGAGCAGGAACAATTTTTTCAGGAAATCACAGTAAAATAAGAGAACGCTGTGTTTGGGACGTAAATTTTACAGTGAACCCATACAATATGCAAGTTTACAGCTGTTTACAGCAAAAAATGCTAGCACGAGCATGCAGCAATTTACTGTGGAGTACATTACTGCAAAAATTCTGTAAAATGTCAATGCTATCTGTCACGTATTTATTGTGACAGATGTTATTCGAGATAATAAACATGAAAATACTGTTAATATAAAAATAAATCCGTTATAATGGATATATTTCGCGTCTTTGTCAATTTTATCCAGCAAGCAATGAGTCAAAACATATACGGGACGTCTGGTAAGTTATATTTGTACAATGTTTGTAAAAGTTGTTGTTGCATTTTGTATTCTAGTTTTTCCTATTTTTTATTATTAAAATCCCTATCTTACTTACAGAATAAGCAAGCGCAGGGCCATATAAACGCAACCAAGTACTTTCAATGTGTTGAATCTGTGAAAAACCGAATTTAAAACAGGATTTCTACTAACAGAAAACGAACAACTTTATGTATGCTAAAAAGCAAACTACTACAGTTATCAGCTTGGAAATTAAGGTAAGAATAACCAAAGATTATTAACCACACCTACTACTACCATAAGTTTATGCAGGATGTGATGTTATACATCAACAGCTATCAAATGCAAAACCATCGCTTCATTCATTCATATGTTATCAACCATTTGATTACGTTTATTGGTGAAGACAGTCTCACGACCCATTTCTACCCCTTTAAAGGTACTGGTAGATTAAAAACGTACCTATATGGTGTGCACTTTTGTCCGAATCTGTCACACTATATGAATTAACTGAACTACAATTCACAAGCAAGGGCCACCACCACTCAGCCAGCATCTTCGCTGTACTATTTTAGTTACAAGTCTTTTACACTAGAAAAATTGGTTAATTTAATGGTAATTTCTTTATGTTTACAGATTATTTTATCTTTGGACAGTAACTCTACTGAGAGCAAGGATTACTCTCAATTTCGCTGCTGCCCTGTGAATCATGCAAGAAAAATACACTGAATTATATGACAAAATATGTAGTAGTTTACATATTATTAGGTACATTTTGTGATTTAACCAATTTTTTAAATAAATACAGAAATATGAATAGTTATATTTTATTTACGTGGCCTCGCTGTTTCATGTAATCTCATAGACCAGCGCTGCGTGCAGCGGGTCGCGCGTCGATGAGATTACATGAAAACAGCACGCCACGGGGCGCCCGCGCCGGGCGTCCGGCTAACGCAGCGCACGGCCTAAATAACTCGTCGTCTCATCGTTCTCCTGCCCTTATTCTAATTCAACCGTCTATTTTTCACTACTCATAATATCAGTAGTCACCTTTTTACCAATATTATCATGCAAAAATATATTATATTTATTTTGCTCTGACAGAGCTGCTTAGCTTTTACAATTAAAACCATATCAAAATGAAAGTCGTTGGTATTTAATACTTTAATTATTTACATTCTGTACGTTACAACAGTTTTTCACTAAATAACTATTACTAACAACAATATGGAATATGATATTAGAATAATTTCACTTCACTGAGATGTAACATTGTACATTTTTTGTTAATCAAAGTACCTAAATCCATGATGAAGAATTACACATTGATCCAATGGCTCTCAACTTTCTGTATCAAATTGTTTGCATGAAGTAATAAGGAAACATTTGGATCATACAGTAGTGGTTTCACACTAGGTATATCACTGTGTCAGCTGGTTTTATCTTCCACTTTATTCATGTCTGAAGAATGGCAGGTTCTACGATTATTTTGTGCTGATCCTCTTCTGCATGTCGATGGCAATCTAAATTGAGTCGGGCCAGAATTGGACCACGAGTTTTCCAGATAATAATATTTTTCCAGAGCTGAGTCGTCGATGATTTTCTCCCTTAGGTAGGTATCTACGCTTCTCGATTTTAGTGAAACGAACCACACAACTTTATTTGTTGAATATCATAGCGTATTTTAAACATTTTTTTTATGTTTGTTTATTTACGTACACATCTTTGGTACACATTGATTGATTTAATTGAATATTCGTTGTCATAGTTACCGTATTGTCAGCCTCTGATTTGAGATTTACCCGTATCCTTGTGAAAAATGTAACTGATTGTTTTCTCGTTTTTATATAAAAATAAAAGAACAAGGTTCAAAAATGTATGGACACCGTCCCCACCCTTACCATTTTATTGTTCTACGGCGAAACTGAAATGTGCATCTGAAAAAAGTTATATCGACATGAAGGAATGGGAATCACTAACAATACTATGTTCCCGATCACGATGGTTTTCTCTTTAATTATTACCGTGGAATGATTTTGTTCGTTCGTGGCTAATTGAGAAGCTCGCGGCTAAATAATAACAGCCGCACAGGCCGATCATTCGGGTTAAGCCGCGCTTACCGAGGTCGGTCTGTGGATGGGTAACAATATGTCATTGTAGTTTCCTCCGTGTCTCGGAAAGCACGTAAAGCCGTTGGTTCCGGCCATCATTGTAGATCTTTGACAGTCTTTACAGTCAGAAGCTCTAAAATCTGACCACCAGTCTTACCATGGGGTATTGTATTACCCAGTTACTGGGTTGTGGAGGTCCGATAGGCAGTCGCTCTATGTAAAATACTGATATGCATCTGGTTCAACTGGAAGCCGACCCCAATATAGTTGGGAAAAGGCTAGGAAGGTGGTGTATGATTTTGTTCGGAGTTTTCAAACAACTCTTTGGAACTACTTAAATGGTGACTTCCGCACGGAAACAACCCACGGAGCAGAAAAAAATCAATGAAGAACTCTTATGAATATCGTTATTGTGAAGTAACTATTGACCGTTTTTTAGGAGTATTCAAATAAAAACATCATTTTAAATACAAATAAAATCGTCGTAATACTTTTTATCACAACAAATACATTTTTCGGTTGTGATATCGAGCTGTCCTGTCCCTCACGGCGCCTGCCTCCTCTTCCGCTAGCACGCCTATAGCCGTCGTGAGGACACGGTGATGCTCTGCCCAAGCGGGGTAGACTTGCACCGTATCCTCCGAGCGAACCTCGTAGTGATGACACCCAGTCGATTGTTCCTTCCCTATCAGACACAGGAACCTCTCGAAACTTATGTATGCGGTGAAGACCTGCGTCAAGCGGAAGGTGAGGCCGCCGCTCGTGGCGCCTCTCCAGCCATTCCTCAAAAAGGGTCTTACCGCCGCGATTGCGGCGTTCCCAGAGTGATGAGGGTATGCCTGGGCCAGCGACTTGTACTAATACGCGATTGGTCGTATCGGGCGGCCGATGCGATTAGGGGCTTGCAGCAAAATTCAAAGAAACGCTTGGAAAGGCGTTTCATAAACTGAAGAATTGTGGGGAATTTAAGGTCGCTTGACTTTCTTGAGGAACCGGTTTTCGACAGTTGGTGGCTGCGCGCATGTCGTCAGTTTCGTTTGGTACTGTAGGGTAGAAAGGCATTAAGAGAATTTCTTTGGGCTAGCCAGTGCCTGGGACATTATTGCAATAGACACTGAAAACACCGAAGAATGTATTTGTTGCGATAAAAAGTAAACGATTTTATTTGTATTTAAAAAGATATTTTTATTTGAATACTCTTAAAAACGGTCAATAGTTACTTCACAATAACGATATTCATAAGAGTTCTTCATTGAACTTTTTTCTGCTCCGTGAGTTGTTTCCGTGCGGAAGTCACCATTTAGTTCCAAAGAGTTGTTTGAAAACTCCGAACAAAATCATCCACCACCTTCCTAGCCTTTTCCCAACTATATTGGGGTCGGCTTCCAGTTGAACCAGATGCATATCAGTATTTTACATAGAGCGTCTGCCTATCGGACCTCCACAACCCAGGAACTGGGTAATACGATACCCCATGGTAAGACTGGTGGTCAGATTTTAGAGCTTCTGACTGTAAAGACTGTCAAAGATCTACAATGATGGCCGGAACCAACGGCTTTACGTGCTTTCCGAGACACGGAGGAAACTACAACGACATATTGTTACCCATCCACAGACCGACCTCGGTAAGCGCGGCTTAACCCGAATGATCGGCCTGTGCGGCTGTTATTATTTAGCCGCGAGCTTCTCAATTAGCCACGAACGAACAAAATCATTCCACGGTAATAATTAAAGAGAAAACCATCGTGATCGGGAATATAGTAGGTATTGTTAGTGATTCCCATTCCTTCATGTCGATATAACTTTTTTCGGATGCACATTTCAGTTTCGCCGTAGAACAATAAAATGATAAGACGGTTATGATCCTTCGATTAACAAAGGTTTTAAGGTGCTACAAGGGTGGGGACGTTTTGGGCATTGTTCTTTCTCCTTAAAATCAACTTTGTTTTCGTGTATTTTTTTTTTATTCTGTCAGCCTGTCTGATAGAATTCAAAAATGGTACACGGCAGCCCACCAGCCAGCAATAGGATTGCAGTGATTTGAAAATTGGTTTTTGGGTAGTTAATTTCATAAAGACCTCCTTAGATTTATTATTTTCTTTTACAATTTTTTCGCTAAAATAATGAGTTGTCATTATTTGAAAGGACCCCCTAACCCTAAATAAAGGGAAAATTTTATAAAGTGGGAACACTGTCTTATATTGCATGTGCGCATGTTAGACATGGTGCGTTTGAAAACGTTTGTCTACTACTTTATATGTGAAATGAAATGCGGAAATTTTTTGTTTAGTTTTTTAATTCAAATCTATTAAATAATTAACACTTTTTGTACAAATATTTTCTTATTTAGTCACTGAATTTAGATTAGAACTGGGTATTTTAAAATTAAAATAAATATTAGTCAAAAAGTCGAGTTTCAGAACGATCTTATGGAGCAGCCATGCCACCACTCATGACCTTTAGACGTGGCGCTAGTGTCTATTTCATTACATCAAATTGCATTAAAAAATTAGTACCTTGAAATTTCCGAAAGTCATGAGTGGTGGGTCGGATTTTAGTGACTTCTCAGTGACGTCAGTTCGGCTGACAATAATCCCAGTATTTTTTACAGAAACTTTGCAGTATTTTACTTTACAGAGTCTGAGGTAGCACGAGTTATACAGAGAAATCGCAGTATTCCATCAAATTTACAGCAAAGTTCCAGTTTACTTTACGTCAAAAAGAGTGAATATTCGTGCTAGGGGTACTGGTTGACAAGAATCATCTCGCATACAGCGAATAAATCTTGAAACTGTATTTCCGTACCCGCTGATAAGCGAATGCTTCGTAAGACCAGAGACATTACCACGAGCTCTAAACGCGATCCAGTTTAGGCTCCGCGAAAGAGACAGAGCTAATATACACTTCGTCTAGCACCATCTCTTTCCCACAGCCTAAAGACTCACGCTTTAAGAGTTCATGGTAGGCCACCAGAACCAGAATCAAAACGGAAATTAATCGGGTCAGGTCAAGTTAAAAGTTCAAATGCTCTGAGGTACACTAAATCAACAGGCCGTGTTCTGAATATTCATCTATCTTAATTTATTCTGCGCTAGGTCTCAAACAAAGGCTTAGGTTAACCATGTTTGACCACACTTATAACGTTTATAGTGAGATTTTATATTGCGTCATCATCGTTTTTAGCGCTCATGCACACGAGACGGTTTTAACACGGCACGGTTTTTTGAGCCGGCTCTAGCGCCGGCGTCGTGTGGTTAGCTTCATAGAGTTTCATACACGACTGACGACCGCCCGTAGACCCGGAGCCGGCTCTAGCGCCGCCGGCGTCGTGTGGTTAGCTTCATAGAGTTTCATACACGACTGACGACCGCCCGTAGACCCGGTTTGACGCCATCGCCATGAAAACCATCTCGTGTGCATGAGCGCTTAGGGTTTCGCACCAAAACTCCCACTCTAGCTATTGCTAAGACTCTGTTTGTCTGTCTGTCACCAGGCTGTATCTCATGATCAGGGTTGTTGCAAGTTCGCCACAAAATTAATTCCCCAAAAAAATTATGCATAAATTAGCCAAAGGCTTTTGTTTTTTTTTTTGATTATTGTAAATTCGCCCCATTTCTTTTTTCCGCACGGATTGCAGAACAATTAAATAATAAAATCCAGCACAAAACTACCGAAAACGAGGACACAATGTGGAAACTGAACAGAAAGTCCTGGAACAGGATCAAAACTTTTCTTCGTGGGGAATTATTTTTCTGGCGAACTTACTCGTACAACAACCCCATGAACCGTGATACTTAGTTTGACAGTTGAAATTTTCAGATGTTGCATTTCGATCGCGTATATATCTCCAGTAGTTGTTGCCAGAAGGTTTGCCCGTGTGTAACTCAAAAATTATCCACCAGGAGTGTAAGGCTGCTTTTCCACTAGAGATGAGCTACGCTATGTTTTTAGCTGGGTACTCACTTAGCAGTGTTGCATATAACGTACCTATCAGATACTGTATCAACCTGCAAGTGGTTACGGCTCGTCCGAGCACACTGCGAGCTGCTTTTGTGTTACTTGCAGCGAGTTTGCAGCGGGCTCGTGCCTACGAACTCACTTGATACCGTATCTGACACGTTACATGCAACACTGCTAAGTGAGTACCCAGCTTTAGATATCCACCAATCATATTCATTGGTTGACAACACTGGTGGAAACGGATTCAATTAAGATGTGTTTTTTTATATGGAAGGATGTTGCTATGACTGTGTGCTTTGGATGAGTGCTATGGAGGCATGCTATGGGTCGTCTTCCATACTATCGAAACATCGCATAGCTCGAGCTGCGCATCTTTCTAGCGCAGCTACTTTGCGGCGGCGCATCTTCATAGCACATCTAACTCGCACCGCTACATAGCGTAGCATCAGTGGAAACGGTCACTCGTAGCTTAGCTTTAACATTCTCGCAACACAGCTACGGTGGAAAGGCACCCTTATATCGGGAATAAAGTAGAGTAACAAACATCCATCCATCCATCCTCACAACCTTTCGCATTTTAAATATTAATAAGATAGTGACGTATTTCCGTTTATACTACCCAAAATTTTCGGCCTACTATTTTCCAGAACATCCTAATTGATTCTCGATACAAACATAATCGTTAAACCAAACATCAACACTATCGAGTCGTCTTCTCGTTTTGACACGGGCATGATAGTGCAAGTGATGAGCTCATACGATACACGAGCGTAACGATTGCGATTCGATTCATTGACGAGTTACCATTGTGTTCGATAACGCATTGTTCGGCCGGTCTTACGTCACGGAACGAAATGGGTGTTAGTGTGGCATTATGTCAACTTCATGTTAATGTAGGTTATTATCATGCTGACTGGGGAATAGCGAAGAGTGGCAGGTAGCTGATGGATGATGAAAGAGTAGCAGTCTAGACGGCAAGCTTTTGCTACAATGATGAGACTATAATAGACCGGAAGCCAGACCAAAATATCGTTAGTGATTTCTTCTCAAGCCATAATTAGTAGACTACATAAGGGAGTCGGATCATAAAGATTTGTGGAAGTCAGCTGCTCTTCCGTTGGTGGGATAAGCAGCAATAGCCGTTCAAACACGTAGAAAAAATAATATTTTTTTGTCATTTCCTCTCAACTGAAACCTGGTTTATATTGAAGATTACCTTATATCACGAAGAATAAAACCAATCAGCTGTCTGTAACATGGTGGAATACACGTCTGCTGGTCACTCGAACATGTAATTTTTTATATTATTTTCAGTGATTTCCTCTCGACTCAAATTTTACCTGATGAAAGTTTACATGAAGATATGGATAAAAGCAAACGTCAGCTGGCTGTATCTCGGTGGAAAGATCGTAAAATAAAATATGAAGAAACAAATATTTTATTAAATCTGAATAACTAAACGTAATTTATTTGCAATATCAAAACGGACATAAGGGAAACGAGTGTCTGTCATAATGACACATAGAAGAAGCCATAAAAAAATATTATTTGGAAAAAAAACTTGTGTCATCCCTAATGTCTAATCTTGTCAAATCATTCTGCTGTCATAAGGTTTCAAATCAATATTAAATGATTTTGTTGTTGTATTTCGTTATTTTGTTCAAGTTATGGAACTGTTCTTACTGGAGTGAATAAGTAATTGACACCCTGATCAAGAAGGTCCGTTAACCGGTTCAACAGAATCAGAAGGATTCCCGCACGATCTTCAATGATGAGACAAGGCTCTCGCTTGGAGATTACGTGAAGAGCTTCTCGATCCGGCTTGCATTATGAAGAAATTCCTATCTTTGAGGGCCGAACTAGATATCCATTGATATATGTTTCATAACAACATGTTTATTTTGTATTTTTAATTGTTTTATATGTAATGTAAATGAAAAATGTAAATGACAATAACATCAAACAATGAATCAAGCAATGATTGGGGGTTTTCTTTATAGAAAAGCTTTTTATTTCTTACTACTACTTTTCACTAATTGAGAAAATAAATCAATAGACCCATTTATACGTTTTTACAAGAGTTCATTATGATTGTTTTGCATATTCGTGCAAAGAATGGGCAGAGAACCTTAGGCCCATCGCATACGGCGTATTCTAAACGCGCAGAAGACGCGCGTTTCAGGAACGCGCCTCTTCGGCGCCGTAGACGCTGATTTGTTATTGCGTTTGGATTGATGATACAAGCGCGCGTATAAAGAAGCGGAGTAGAGGAGAGAGTCTTATATGTAAGAGTTATTAAGTAATCGTTCAGACATAACCGCGCGGTTAGTCAACCGCCAGAAAATAGAATCGCGCTGCTCCCGCGCGTTACTATTACTATGGAGTCTTTACTTTGCGTTCAGTTGCGTGGCGGATACCGCGCGGTTAGCACATCACAGCTCGTGAGTTTGGCACGGTTCGTTTCGACACTGAACTGTTTATTGATGAAGTGGAGAAGAGAAATGCAATATGGGATATTCAGTGTGAGAATTACTCAAATAAAACTATCATAACCAAGCTTGGCAAGAGTTAGTGGAGATATTTGGAAATTGTGAAAATACGTTGGAAACTTGGTTGGTTACTTAATATTGGATGCACCCATTTGCATTGCATACCGCATTTTTCTTATCGTTTTTTTAAGGAGCAAAAACCACAGTAAATCGATTTTTCGCTGACCTCCTTTTTCAAACGGACGTTATCCCTGTACGATAATCACTTATAACCGCCGGAGTCTGATTGCATAACAATTTTGCGGTTTCGAACCGCGCGATTCATGAACGCGCGGTTTCCGCAAGTCTGTACTAGCCCTTAGTCCTGCTTGTACAATAATTTTCAAAGTATCAGCTGAGGACCTTTCCACCGAGATACAGCCAGCTGACGTCTGTTTTTAGCCATATCTTCATGTAAACTTTCATCAGGCAAAATTTGGGTTGAGAGGAAATCACTGAAAATAAAATAAAAAATTACATGTTCGAGTGACCAGCTGACGTGTATTCCACCATGGTACCGTCGGCTGATTGGTTTTATTCTTCGTGATACAAGGTAATCTTCAATATAAACCAGGTTTCAATTGAGAGGAAATGACTAAAAAAAAATTTTTTTTCTACGTGTTTGAACGGCGATTGCTGCTTATCCCACCAACGGAATCGCAGCTGACTTCCACGAATGTTCATGATACGACTCCCTCATGTAGTCTGCTAATTATCGCTTGAGAGGAAATTGGTCACGGACATCTGTTACGGGCTCCCGCTCTATAATGTTGTCTTTGTAGAATCAATAGTTTCCGAGATAAAGGCTAGCAAAGTTTATCATGTTCGCAATTTTTTGCAATATTGTGTCGTTCTGAATGAATTTCGAAAGGCTTTATCTACGAAACTTGGGTCTACAGGGACAATTCTAGTTTCATATTAAAGCAAATTCAGTAAACTTTAAAATCTAGATAAGATGCTATGAGATGATATTATCGAAACTATAGCCCTTTATGAATATAATATTGCAAAAATCTACATAGAGGAAAAAGTTGCATTGGGCGCTCGAGGTCTCAAACTTGGATTATTCATTAGGCCAACATCTTAAACAAAGTCTGCAAAAATTCAGAACTACCCGATTTAATGCAGACTAACCCGTACATTCAGTCGAAAAAGTTATTGTATTAAAATGTTGTCAAAAATCATTTAATTTATTTTGCGTTCCTGCTGTAATTGGACCCAGTTTTTGTTAAGATGCTAATTAGAAAAAAATGACGTTCAGTACTCAAGAACTGTTTATTTCTTACAGAAACTATACTAAATATAAGCTACCTATAATTTTTACATTTCAAGGCCATTGAGTTTGCAATGAATTTATTTCTCTTAAACAATTTTCTCTTGCTAAACCTACTATTTGTAAGGAGAGATTTAACTTTACGAGACCATTATGCGGTATGTAATTACATCCATACTTTGTGATACATCGTTGTCGGTCAAACGGAAACCATAAAATGATAGTAGTATGCCTATTAAAACTCTTAAGCCTAATTGGCTCATGGAGAGAAGTTAGGATCTAATATGTAATGTCTGTCTGAAACTGTGGGCCAAAATAGCTCAGAACTGGTGCCCTGAGACAGTGAGACGGGGTCGCGGCAGGCCGCGAAGGAGATGGCGGGACGAACTGGACAGGTTCTGTCCAAATTGGAAGGAGGACGCACGGGCTCGCGAGAAGTGGAAGGAGTGGAGGGAGGCCTTTGCCCAGGAGTGGGACAGAGCTGGCTATTAAAAAAAAAGTCAAGACACTGAGACGCTATCGGAAGTAATGACAGAAAAAAATGTCTCAGCCAGTAATCATCATTGACGCGACGGCGACGGACGTCGGCAGACGATCTCCGGCCACCATAGGCGCGGGCATGCGGACGTCGCGAGTAAGGCCCTTCGTACACAAGGCGACTCAAGTTTCCGATACCTTACGACTTCGGTATCCAAGCGGCTAAGTATCGCAATACAAACCCATAGAGGTTCGAACACAGGCACGCGTCAATGAATACCAAAATCGTAAGGTATCGGAGACTTGCGTCGCCTAGTGTACGAAGGGGCTAAAGGGCGACTCGCTGTCCGACCATGGACCATGCCCGGGTCGACGGCGCGATGTGTTCCACGCGCGCCTCAAAGAGTGTCAGCATTGTGACGGGGTGGCCCTCTAGAGGGCCAAAGCCTGCCTGAGTCGCGGGACTTATCTCATTACCGTGACCCCGAAACGTAAAGGGCTATTGAAGGACACTGTGGATTATAGTTAGTACGAGTCTGACAGTCCCTCCTGCCCTGCCCTGGGTTCAGGCCTCATTTGATGATTTTCCCATGCTAAAAAAAAAGGGATAGTTAGCTTTATTTGGAGGGTTACAAACTGAAAATCGGTAAAAGTGTTTCAGTCATTTCCATAATTCAATAATACTGAATAAAACATTTAATCCTCTTTTCAGTATCTTTTCCTTATATAAACAAAACAAAGAATGATACTGCTTGCAACTTAAGATCGTATAAGGAACTTTTATTTGTGTATCTATTAAGATTATTCGCTGACATTGCTATTCGCCCCCATAACTTCCATAATATATTGTTTTGCTTATATAGTACGGAACTAACCCACTGACTCGTCGTTTTATAAAAATCCAGAAATTCGTGGATTTTCGCAATAACGACCTATATTTTAGGGAGATTTAACAGCGGCGCCAGTCGTTTCATTTGCATTGGTATCGCAAGTCTTTGTTATTTGGTTCTTTTGTGTTCTTTACAGTTTCAGTTGTTAATATTTTCTTAGCATAATTTAGTACTGATTTGGAAATGCATGAAAATTACAACCTACATTACTTGGGCTCTACGGTCTGGTTGCATAAAATTCTCATCACTTTCAGGGTGTTTGTGCTTTCTTGATTTAATGAATGATACTCACTGTTGTCAACTCTTAAATAATTACTTCTAATAAAAGAACAGTTCTAAGTATTAAGCGTTTTTAAATTGCAATGATCACTATTAGGACCGCCATGATTGTTAGTAAAATAATAAACTTGTTAAATATGCACTACTTCCTTGAAATCTTTAACACAGGTTGCTCTGTAATCTATAAGCTAAGTTTCCCTAAACGACTTTGTAATGTAACCGGATTGACTGTCCTTTTAATATTTATCTATTTGTAATCAAACTGCTTAAAATTAATAAGAATTACTACTGTAAACAAATCCTCATCTCAGATCCTTCACAAAACACGGATACAGAATCACATAAGAAACGAAGACAACACTGCCCATAAATGGAACACAATTAATCATATGAAAACTAGAACAACATCAACAAAAAAGTGTACATAATCGAGTATGGAATTACACGCTTGGGGCGGCGATTAAGGTTCAACTCTATGGCGTGGTCAATTAGAGGGCGTTTATCGTGAAAACGTCTCAATTATCGACCAGTGTGTGGTAGTGTGACTTATATGGCACAGTGGTGGGATGGATCAGGGTTGCCATGGAGATACAGATATGGAACCTTCGAGTAGTACGCGCAAATCTAGCTAACAGGGTAAGATGGGGAAATTGTGATGGGTCTACTGTTTTTTTCCTATAAATTAAGATTGTGAACCCAATCTGGAGTGTGCATGTTCATAACCTATGAGATTTTTTTCTTTTACTTTTATACTTTAGCCTCAGCAATTTCTTGAAGGCAACATAACAGAGATTCCCGGCCTTGGAATTCGCTTTCGGAGCGTTCTACAACTTCAAATTGAATAATTTTCTGGAAACTTATCTCGTTATCGCAGAATGGCTGTCCTTTGAACAATGACACTTAAACTACTCAAAGATCAATGAGATAGATACATCGTCAAATTAAACAAACCAGTTAAAAGGTTGGATGTTTTTTTTAACCAAAATGTAGAATACACTAGATACTTCAATTGTTTTTTTATTACAATTCTATTGAATTATAAAAATAATCATGTTAAATTAAAAGCTGTATGTGATTTTTCAATTGACAACCCTACATGTCCCATATAAGGCACGGTGGTGCAAATAACACGCTTGCTTCACTTTGATGTATGGCCGTATATATTCAGTTTTTCGTTTCGTTTTCCTGTGATTGCTTGTGCCTTGTCGTATGGATAATAAGTTAATTCTTTATAGGAAGAGCTTTTTGCAAGCGGTCTACTCTTTGATTAAGTGTGGTTTTTATTTTTATTATGGCGATAATGAGTAGGTGTGAGAAGTCGATGTTGAAATTAACGTATAAGGCGCCATTATCGTTATTTTTCAGTTTCCTATAACGTAGTATTAGGTGCATAAAAAGATCTTTCGTGAAACACGATACTACAGTTCGATTCGGTTTTTTCTCCAACATTGAAACTTGAGCATAAAACGCGTTATTGAATCAACTGAGAAAGTTCTAAAAATCCAATAGACATTCTTGTAAGGCTTTCTTTTTTTTTCAAACGCGGTATTGCCAGAATCATAATTGAATCAAAAAATTAAGCTTAGAGGATAACGAAAGGTATGATGGATGTACGATTACCTACAATTAGTTATCTGGTCTGGTAGCGAATTCCTTTTTTTTAATTTTCACAAAGTTAATCACGCTACTCAAACCATAAATAAAAAACCGGCCAAGTGCGTGTCGGGCCACGCACAGTGTAGGGTTCCGTAGTTGCCCATCAAAATACTTATGCGAACTAGCTAAACTGATTCGCTGAATTTAATTTTAAAAAGAAGAATTTTCAAAATCGGTTTAGGAGTCTTTGAGAAATCGGGGAAAATAGATAAAAAAAAAGATTACGACGAATTTAGAACCTCCTCCTTTTTTTGAAGTTAGTTAAAAATAGTTGACGATAAAAACCTACCTATCCCCAAAAAACATAGGTACCATAAAAACATACCTATTAAAGCTGTAAAAATAAAGTTGACAAACTTACATATGCAGTTGAAGAACATGTTCTCCGATACATTTTGTTTAAGAAAATATGTTATCCAAGTACATTTTATAAGTTGGTCGACTATTACTCGTAAAGTTGTAAAGCCTACTTAGTCATCCCCACCGTCGTATCTCCACGTTGTCGTCGTGGTGGGGCTTGTGGTTTCAATGATCTCTGGGCATCTGCGCTCAGAGGGAGAAACCAAACTAAGAGGGATACACCGGGGAAAGGCGCGCCGCCTGGAGGATCGAGCAGTTAGCTCGAGCTTTCAGGCGGCGCGGGCCCAGTCGTCTGAGATTGGGTCAGGGGCGGGAAATGTTCACTTCCGGTACGCGTCTAGTCTATAGACGTAACCGTGAAGTGAACCGGGGAGGGAAATTCGGGGCTAGGTATAGAGGAACTCACCTCTTTAAAAAAGTGAATATAATCATGAAAAAGTCATTAAAACAGGTATTACCCCAGGCGGGTACCAGCTGCTCCGCAGCTGGAGAATCCCGCACCGGATCCGTCCGGTCAGTCCCACCGTACTCTGGGGGGGACAATAATCGATTTTTTCCTGATTTCGGCCCGGCAGTCGCCGCATCGAGCCAGGGAGGCTCACGTGCCCGTGGGGAGGAGTCACTGGACTTGTCCAGTACGTGCTCCTCACCGGCACCAAACATCGAGCGGGCACAGGGTGCCGCTCCGCGGAAGGGGGGGGCGCTGGTGCTCGAGTCGGACTCCGACTCGGGATCAGACGCCACGAGCTTCCAGAGCGTAGGCTCTGGGAGCGCAGCGAGGAGGAGTGAGGGGAGCGCCAACAGGAGGAAGGAGTTCCTCAAGCGCCCCCGGGAAGAACTATCCTCGTCTGAGGAGGGTCCTGCCTCGGGCCCCAAGATCCCGACAAGTGTTCGGGGTAAAGGTCGAGGCGGGACGTGCGGCAGAGGGAGGGAGCTCGATCCCTCTGTCGAGGTGGAAAGGCGGGTGCAAGATGCCATCCGTACCCTGGGCCGACATGGCGGGCCCGGTAAAAAGGGGACAAAAGATAAGGCCATGTTGAAAGCCAAGGCCACTATCATGGCGGCGGTGGCGGACAACCTCAGCCGGCCTCCTCCCGCATCGACAGCAGCGGACGAAATGTCCCAAATGCGGGAGGAGGTCGCCAAGCTCACGGCGGCGATGGATGCTCTCCGTAAGGAGAACATCCAGCTGAAAGCGGAGCTGGCTGGACTGAGGAAGGGGGGCCGCCGAGAGGAGGTCCCGCAGGCGCAGGCGCGAACGCAGACGCAGGCGCAGACGCGACAGAGGGAGCCGCCGGCGAAGTCCGCACCAGTAGAAGACAGCAACGCTGTCCTAAATCTGGTGCGGCAGGAGCTAGCGGCCTTCAACCAGCGCTTTACAGCGCTGGAAAACCGTGTCTTGCGCCCCCCGCTCGCGTCCTCCTACGCGGCCGTAGCGGCTTCCGCGCCGCCCAGGTCAGCCCCGGAAAAGCGGGCCGCGGCGAAACCGGCACCGCCCAAACAGGCTCCGGGGAGAGCTGCTCCGGCGGCGGCGGCGGCGGCACCGGCGAGGGCGAAGGCGGCCTCGCAGAGTTCGGCTGCCAAAAAGAAGGGTGTTCCGGCGGCGGCGGCGGCGAGTCAGCCGTCCCAACCTGTCCCGCCTACGCGGCCCTCGCGTCCTCCGCCAACCGATGCCGAATGGCAGGTGGCGGGAGAGAGCAGGGCCGCAAAAAAGAAAAGGCGGCGACAGAGACGGAAGAAGCGAACCGTCGCGGCGAAACTCCGCGCCCCTAAGACCGCGGCTGTAGTAATTACTCTGCAGCCGGACGCGGTGAAGAGGGGCGTGACGTACCGCGACGTGTTCGCGAAGGCGAAGGAGGCAGTAAACCTCCGGGAGCTGGGAATCGACGGGGGTCTCCGGGTGCAAGTCACCGCGACGGGGGCCAGGCTGCTGTCGATTCCCGGCGCCTCCAGTGGTCCGACCGCTGACGCTCTGGCCGAACGGCTAAGAGCGTCCTTAGATGCGGAGGAGGCTCGGGTGTCCAGGCCCGTAAAGCGCGCAGATCTGCGCATAATGGGCTTGGACGACTCGATCTCGGAGGGGGACGTGGTGGCCGCCGTCGCCAGGGTTGGGGAATGCCCTGTCGACCAGATTAAGGCTGGCACCCTTCGCCCGGACTTCGCGGGGCTGCTGTCGGTGACAGTGAGCTGCCCCGTGCCCGCGGCTAAAAAGATAGGGGAGGGCCGAAGGCTCTTGGTCGGCTGGGTGTCCGCGCAGGTGAAACTGCTGGAACCCAGGCCTCTGAGGTGCTTCCGCTGCCAAGTGGGTAACCACACGGCATGCAAGTGCACCTCAGAGGTGGACCGCAGCGGCGATTGCTTCCGCTGCGGTCGGCCCGGTCATAAGGCCGGCTCGTGTAACGCCCCGCCGCACTGTTTTCTATGTGCGGCGGCTGGCAAGCCGGCCGATCACCGGGCAGGGGGCAAGTCCTGCGCCCCGCCCGCCAAGACCAAGAGCAGAGGTAGGCCCTCTGCCACCGCTGTCCCCGCTACTGCCGCCGCCGCCGCAGCCCCTGCTGCCGCCGCCGCCGCCGCCACCGCCGCCGCCGCCGCCGTCGCCGCCGCCGCCGCCGTGGCCACGCCCTCGAGGAGGGCCCTGGAGGAGGCCGCAATGGATTCAGATTAATGTCTCCATTGCGCTTCCTCCAGGCGAACATCAACCACTGCGCCGCTGCTCAGGATCTCTTGCTCCAGAGCATGGCGCAGTGGTTGATCAACGTCGCCGTGGTCTCCGAGCCGTATTTTGTCCTGCCCAGGAATGACTGGGTTGCGGACCTGGACGGCTCGGTGACCCTAATTTCGTCGGCCGTCGCCGGTACCCCGCCCCTCGATCGTGTCGAGAGAGGGCACGGGATTGTCGCAGCCCGGTTCGGGGAGATCGCCGTGGTAGGCGTTTACTTCTCCCCGAGCCGATCTATCGCCGAGTTCCACGACTCCCTAGAGGAGCTGGGAGACATCGTCGTCGCCCTCGGTTCCCTTCCCGCGCTCGTCCTGGGGGACTTCAATGCCAAAAGTCCGGCTTGGGGTTCCCGGAACACGGACTATTCGCGGGGCAGGAAGCTCGAGCGCTGGGCCCGTGCGCATGGCCTGGTGATTGAGAACCGGGGTTCTGTCCCCACGTGCGTGCGGTACATGGGCGAGTCGGTGGTGGACCTTACGTTCGCCACCCCCAGCCTGTCACCGCGCGTCACTGGCTGGCGCGTTGTGGAGGAGGTGGAGACCTATTCCGACCACCGGTATATCCGGTTCGACGTCTCCGCCCAGACCTCAGACGCGCCGGTCTCAAGTGGACGGAACCTAAGTGGTCCGCGATGGGCGCTGAAGCAGCTGGACCGGGAGCTATTCCTGGAAGCCTCGATCGTGCAGGCCTGGGTGTCACCACCGGACAGGCCTGCCAACATAGACGACGAGGCTGAGTGGTTCCGGGAGGCCATGTCGGAGATCTGCGACGTGGCCATGCCCCGGGTCCGGCAAGGACGCGCCCGGCGTCAGCTGTACTGGTGGTCAAGCGAGTTAGCAGCGCTGCGCGAAGCGTGCGTTGCTGCGCGCCGCCGGTACACCAGATTCCGCAGGCGCCGCACCCGACCTCCGGATGCGGCGACTGTAGAGGCAGAGCTACACGAGGGCTACAGGGCAGCGAAGGCCGCCCTCCGCGACGCGATCTGGCGGGCCAAGGAATTGGCCCGCGAGGAGATGCTGGGGACTCTGGACGGGGACCCATGGGGCCGCCCCTACAAGTGGGTGAGAGAAAAGCTCCGCCCCTGGGCTCCCCCGTTGACGCAGAGTCTCCGGCCTCAGTTCGTGGAGGACGTGGTGAGCGCCCTGTTCCCTTCGCGAGGGGACCATGCTCCCCCGCCCATGGCTCCGTCTCCGACGGAATCTGAGGAGGAAGCTGACGCGAACGCGGACCACAGCGACGACGATGTCTACGACGCTCCAGAGGTGACCGAGGTAGACCTGAGAGTGGCGGTACAACGGCTCAAAGCCAAAAATACCGCCCCAGGACCCGACGGCCTGCCAGGAAAAGCCTGGGTCCTGGCCTTCGGGACTCTCGGGCCTCAACTAGGGGGGCTCTTAAGCGCGTGCCTGGAGAGGGGCCGGTTCCCGCTTCCTTGGAAGACGGGGAAACTGGTCCTGATCCAGAAGTCCGGGCGCCCTGCGGACTCTCCGTCCGCATTCCGGCCCATCGTGCTGCTCGACGAGGTGGGCAAGCTCTTTGAGAGAGTAATTGCAGACCGCCTCGCCGGGCACCTGAATCGAGTGGGCCCGAACCTGTCGGAGAGCCAGTTCGGCTTCCGCAGGGGGCGCTCGACGGTGGACGCAATCATGCGCGTGAGAGCCCTCACGACGGGGGATGCAGTGGCCCGGGGCAGGGTCGTCTTGGCGGTGTCTCTGGACATCACCAATGCCTTCAACACCCTGCCCTGGAGTTGCATCAGGGAGGCACTCCGGTATCACCGGGTGCCGACCTACCTCCGCCGAATAGTCGAGGACTACCTGACGGACAGAGCCGTCATCTACCCCGGTCACCGGGGAGAGTGGAACCGGCGAGAGATGTCGTGCGGTGTTCCACAGGGTTCGGTCCTGGGACCGCCCTTGTGGAACATCGGATACGACTGGGTGCTGCGCAGCGACCTCCCTGACGGCGTCAGCGTAATTTGTTACGCTGACGACACGCTCGTCCTTGCACAGGGAGAGTCGCACCAGGCGGCGGCCGACGTGGCGACGGAAGCGGTCGCGACAGTCGTTCAGAGGATCCGGCGGTTGGGACTCGACGTGGCGCTGCACAAGACGGAGGCCATGTGTTTTCATGGCAGCCGTAACGTGCCACAGTCGAGTTACAGCATTACGGTGGAAGGAGTTCCAATCGGCGTCAAGAGGACGATGAAGTACCTGGGACTCGTCCTCGACAGCCGGTGGAACTTCAAGGAGCATTTCTTGAGTTTGGCCCCAAAGCTGAACCGTGCAGCAGCCGCCCTCAGGCGACTCCTGCCCAATCTCAGCGGGCCAAACGCTTCCTGCCGTAGGCTGTACGCTGGTGTCGTGCGGTCCATGGCCCTCTACGGGGCCCCTGTGTGGGCCCTGAGCATCCGGACGCGACCACAGAAGCTGGTCGCATGCCAGAGGGTCATGGCTATCCGAATGATCCGGGGATACCGCACGATTGCCGGCGAATCGGCCAACCTGCTTGCCGGATTGCTGCCTTGGGATCTGGAGGCGACTGCCCTCCAGCGCGTCTATGAGTGGCGCGTGGAGGCGCAGCGCCGGGGCGTGACCCCGCTGCCTCGCGAAGTCGAGGCGCGGCGCGAAGACCTCCGGCGCGATCTCAGGGCAGTATGGAAGGAACGACTGTCGCGACCGACGGCCGGGCACGCCGCAATTGCGGCGGTAAGACCCCTCTTTGAGGAGTGGCTGGAGAGAAGTCATGGCGTCCTGACCTACCGCTTGACGCAGGTCCTCACCGGACACGGAAGTTTCGGGAGGTACCTGTGTCTGATGCGAAAGGAGGAGACGCCTGGGTGTCACCACTGCGAAGATCGCCCGGAGGACACGGTGGAGCATACGGTGCAAGACTGCCCAGCTTGGGCGGAGCACCGACGTGTCCTCACGGCTGCGATAGGCGGAGACCTCTCGCGCCCGGCATTGGTTGCGGCCATGCTGCGGGGCGAGACGGAGTGGGAAGCGGTCAGCTCCTTCTGCGAGGCAGTAATGCTCGTAAAGGAGGAGGCAGGCCGCGAGCGAGAGAGGACAGCGTCCTCCCTCCGCCCCAGCCGCAGTGGTAGGCGCCCACGGCGACGGACGTCGCTTGATGATCTCCGGCCACCGTAGGCGCGGGCATGCGGGCAGCGAGTAAAGGGCAACTCGCTGCCCGACCAAGGACCATGCCCGGGTCGACGGCGCGTTGTGTCCCACGCGCGCCTCAAAGAGCGTCAGCATAATGACGGGGCCCCCCTCTCAGAGGGCCAAAGCCTGCCGGGGTCGCGGGATTATTCCCTTACCGTAACCCCGGAACTTAACAGGCTATGAAGGACACCGTGGATTTTAGTCAGTAGAAGTCTGACAGTCCCTCCCGCCCTGCCCGGGGTTGGAGGACTCATTTGATGATTTTACCACGCTAAAAAAAAAAAAAAAAAAAAAAAAAGCCTACTTAGTCATGATAATTTTCTTTTAAACTTCGTTATATATACTACTATTGTGAATTTTTTCACACTCCCAAACATAACCGTTTAGCTGGTAGAGGGGGGGGACACTCGAGTCGAGCAAAATTTAGCACTTTAAAGCTTAATATTTCACAAACGAATTTTTTCATCAAAAAATTGTTAATGGAAACTATCAATATTTTTTAACCCTATACTTGACATTGTGCACTTAAATGCACATTGAATTCAGATTTTTTTTTAAACAAAATATTTCATCGAATCGTTTTAGTAATTACTCCAAGTGATTTCTTATACGTCTGTTTACGTGAGGAAAAGAAATCTGTATTTGTCTGGCTCACACTTTGTCAGTGGTGAACAAAATGGCGAACCGTCCGTCAGAGCCTGTGCATTGCTCTGTAAGTATCGTATTTTATCTCACTTAGATTAAGTTAAATGTATGAAATTGCTATAATTTTACTTTCTGCAAGCTTTACGCAATAGTCTGTTTATATTATTTTTTTGATATCTTTTATGCATATACAGTAATTCACGATTTTTGTAAGGTGTGCATTTAAATACACACTACCTGGTGCAGTGTGAGTGACAATTTATTTGTTGTGTATATTTAAATGCACACTGCCAACGTCATGATGATTACTACTTGTGAATGTTGTGTTTATAAATGCTGTGCTACTACATACTCGAGCCTTTCTTCAGACAGAGTTTTTTTCATAATGCATGACAACAATTCGTATCACACTTTCCACCAAATTCCTTTGCTTTAGCTTGCAATACTTTAATTTCAGATGACTAGAAGTTGAAAAATTCTACCGTTGGTGCCTAAATGTGGAGCTAAGTCTGATGTAGAATCTTGCGAATATTCGGAAGATGCATTCCAGATGTGTAGACCTCATCAAGATCTCTCCGAAGACAGTTCCCTGGACCCAAAAAAATGGGTCCTCACTCCACAAGTTGTTCATTCGTGTTTCACTATCTAGCCTAAAATGAGTTTCTGCGCTATTTTTTACTGCTCCCTCGGTGGGAGGAAGATAAGAGATATCAAGCATGATAGTGGCCACCGAATTCAAGAATCACTTATACTTGTGGGCATTGAGGGAGACTTTTTTAGCTGGAGGCCCATTCCACCTCAAGATGTAGGTTTCACTTGACTTTGTTCATCTTAGGTAGTGAAGGGAGGGTCTGAAATGACTGCTGCTGGTTTCTGGATCTTTCGCGATATCAAATACAACTTTCCAAACACGAAAACGTCAAAATGTTGTTTCCCAAAATTACAGACTTTCAAGAGCGGTTATCTCGGAATCTGTACAAGTTATGGAAATACTTACTGATTATTACTGGGTTTATTGAGCATTTATATTGTTCATACATGCTATGCCGTTTGGACGCATGGTTTCCGAGATATAAGCAAAAAAAATAAAAAAGGTAGCTGCAACAACCCCCCTACCCCCCAGCTCAAGGGCTAGGGGCGGGGACTTTTAATAATAAAATTATGTTCACCTCCTAGTCTAAACAAAGTTACATAGTCAAAAATTGTGTTCCAAGAATTTCCCCCTATAACTGTTCGTGGACTGGGCTAATAGTTGAAGGGCGAAATTTCTTTATAGATTTTCATACTAAGTACTTAAATAGTATTTAAGTTTTTCATATTTAGATAGACATGTTACATTCTTAGATAGACATGTAACAAAACCTTGATCTCGGAACATTAGGACTGAATACTGTGATGAATAATAGTAGAAATAAATGTTTTACTATGTCAATATCGTAACCGTATCGAACCTAGATCCCAATGAATCTCAAAACTTTTTGATATTTTTCGAGACTAATGTTATTTTTATGTTATTGTTTCTTTTTTAGATTAGTGATTACATGGCAGTGTGCATGTAAAGACACAGTTTTCTTTGTATGTTTTTTCTTGTGAGCTTGGCAGTGTGCACTTGAAGACACATAATATATCCTGAAAACTGAAATTCAGAGATTTTTTGTTTTATTTTTCCTGACATCCTTATGATCCAATTAACATAGGGAACTAGTAAAAGTTAATTTTTCTAAAGGTAAAATTCTCTGCCAAGTATAGGGTTAAAGACCTATTTAATGATACCCCACACTAAGGGGTACGCGAGAAAAAAAAAAAACATCCCCACTTTACGTGTACAGGAGGTACCCTAAAAAAAAATATTTTACGAGATTTTATTTTACCACTCTTTCGGCACAACAAATCCGTATATTTACACCAAATTACAGCTCTCTAGTACTGTGCGTCTCTGAGCTAAACTGCGGACAGACGGACGGACGGACGGACGGACGGACGGACATAGCGAAACTATAAGGGTTCCTTGTTCACTACGGAACCCTAAAAACTAACGTGTGAATCCCTGTAACGAATCCGCGGTACGTTCACACAAATTAGCAGCCTATAAAAATTAGGCAGTGCACAATTAACGTTTTGCCAGTAATTAATCACCTTTGAGGATTTGCCGACGAAGCCTTTACCGATGCACCGGGCTTTTTAGAAGATATCGATTAAGTTTTTAGGGTTCCGTAGCGTCGACCCTATTACTACGGTCCGATATTATTATTATGCCGTTTATTCATTTCTCTACATATGTTTACATTTTTAAATATTTTATAAAAACAAAAAATGCCGGCGCCGGCGTGGGAGCAGGGTCCAAGCTACCGGTGGTTAGGGTTCCAGAGACAGGAACCTCCTCACAATACGAGCCGTATCAAGGAGTACTGCCTTCTGAATCTGGCCCTTGATCCAACTACCCAACGAGAGCCTCGAGAGATTATTATTATTATTGTGGAATATTATATAATATTGATAGTTGTGGAATATTATTATTATTATTCCTCATCTGTATAGCCTTTTCCCAATCATTTTGGGGTCGGCTTCCAGCCTAATCGGATACAGTTGGATACCAGTATTTGAATAAGAGCGCCTGCCGACTTCACCTCCATAACTAACATTTTTCGACGTTTTGTAAGTGCTTTGGTCGTAATAATAAACAATAAAACTGTAATTTTGGACGTTTAACGTGACCGGACACTTCGGATCCGAGCCGAACAAACCGATTTTTTTAATTCTTTTTTTTTTTGAAATCTCATGAAACCTCTCACACTTTCCCTTCATTTTGTGCGAGAGCTCCTTGACTTCGATTCGTTCGGCTCGGATACGTGTGCGTTCACATTTACAGGTTCAAATATCGCGCATTGGTACGGAATTCTTCGTCTGCAAGTCCGACTCGCACTTAGCCATTTTTTTTTCAAGTTTCGAATCGATTTGAGCATTCGTCCCAATTATTGTTTTGTTGTTCCAACAAAAACAAATTCAAAAGAAAGTATTTTGTTTGAAATGCATTGTTTAGGTTGTGATGGTGACTTTAATGAAAGTTGGTACTGGGCAGCTTTTGTGAGGTTTTCAGCGCAACCAGCATTTTCATAAAACTCTTCTTTAGTTTTCAGCAAGTTAATAAAGAAAGAAAGAATAATATACTTTTGACCCTGGCCAAGGCAGATTCGCTTTGGTGGAGTCAGATAGGTACACTCTACCAAAGCGGAGTCTAGCAATCAAAGGAGAGATGAAACACGCTAATTTAAATTCAACCTAAGAGAACCTAAGTGATTGGTCAAGTCGTGCTCTGTGTGAAATTCAACCTAAGACTGGTTTCCATTACGCTCACATCTAGTTTGATGAAGTTCATATTTTAGACACAGAAGAATCGTGGTTTCCTGCGTAATATGAATTAGGTACATTTATTTTTTGTCATTTTTTTTCAAATATTTAGATAAGTACGATTTCTTCAATCTTTTTTCTGTTGCTTTATTTCTCTTCTAACTTATTCATTGGAACTTAATACATTCAATGAAACTTCAAACTCAATACATCAGAAATGTCACCAACTAAATATCTGTTACGTAACTTTGTAATAAGTCTGCTGCGCCCACGCTTCGACAGATTGTCGATAAAACAATTTAAATATCGAAAACTCGCCTATCAATGTTCGGTATTACCATAATTAAAAAAATGTTTGAACGTAAATTAAAATGTTACTAACATTTATTGGGAGGCGTTTCAATAAATAATTAGGTGTTGAAAGTTTTCACTTATACATGATGTTGTAATTAATTGAAATTACCATGGAGGGCGAGAAAAGTTATGGGTCGAGCTATGTGAAGCAATTTCAAACTCTTCCAGTACCTAGTATTTGATAGATTGCTGCACTGAAACTTTTGAAAATAGATCCAGGGATTTTTTGCTATCATGGTAAAATCATGAAATGAGTCCTCCCAACCATACTGTCAAACTTGTATTGACTAAAATCCACCGTGATCCTTCAATAGCCCTCTATGTGATTATGCAATATTATAAACGCAAAAGTGAGTTTGTTTGTTACGCTTTCTTGCCACCTCACTGACCCAATTTTGATACAAATATCGATGTCACCGTGGGCACGGTTTTAAGCTACTTTTATGCTTGTAATTTGAAGAAAAGAAATAAAGCTTTAGCGACGAAAGCTTCTAAAATCTGAAGTGGATTATAAGCTATTCACTGGATCGGAATCCAATAGGAGTTTACAATAATTTGCAAAATAATTCAAATTTTCTATTATCTAAGCATGTTAGCAATAACATTTTAGTCCCAAGTAAAAGTGATAGACTTAAGCATGGTGGCATCAAGACATAACACAAGATCACAAGATAATGATCAGGTGCCTCGGACGCACATGGACGTGACAATAATGGCACTTGACGATATTAACGTAATAGAAATAATAATAGTGAAAGTCATATACAATATGAACAGGGAGAGGAATAGAGATTACTTCGTTTAACATTATTTAAGGCAGTGGCGTTGTGGGTCGCGGGATGTGTCTAAGCAAGTTATCCTGGAAGTCAAAGGTCAGGGGAACACGGTGGATTTTGCAGAGTTTTATGAATCTGGCCCTTCCGCTCCATCCAGTGTCCGGACTCATTGGATGATTCTAACATCTACAAAGAAAGGCAGTGGCGTAGTAATTGATCAGTGCGGGGCAGTAGTCCAACTGCCAATGCCAAGTTACAATAGTGGTAGGTTAATATTTTACAACAACATCGAAGGTGTGATCTTCACAAAGAAGATTGGTTACAAAAGCCACATACGAACACACGACCGACAACTACAGCAAAGGTGATTGAACAGTTTTAAAGGCCTTGGACGCTCCATGCTGCTTAATAGCTAGAGGGCCAAAGCCTGCCGGGGTCGCGGGACTTATCTCATTCCCGTGACCGCGGAACATAAAGGCTACTGAAGGACACCGTGGATTTTAGTCAGTACAAGTCTGACAGTCCCTCCCGCCCTGCCCGGGGTGGGAGGACTCATTTGATGATTTTACCACGCTAAAAAAAATGCTGCTAAATAGTAAGTAATAAAATAATTAATAAGTGAAAAACTTTAGAAACACAGAGAAGAGATTTATAAAGATTATGATCAAAACAGTGACGTTATGTAAACCAGAAAAAAAGGCAAAGATTGAAGGGCAAATGTAGATAGAAACTAAAAGTGTAAATATTACACATGAAAAGAAGATGAAGAGGTGGGCGTAAGTTCTCATTATTTAATAAGAATAGACAAGTTGACATGAACAGTGTGCTGGTCTAATCCGAACAATATAAGATGTTATAATTCATTTTATTCATCTCAAGAGAACACACTTTTATTCATGCCCAATGTTTTGATGTTTCATTAAATTACAATAGTAAAATTAAGAAACCAAGATTGAGAAATTATAAACTTAAGCCTACTCTATGCATTCCCCTGTTCTCTTCGGATCCCACAGCGTGGAAAACGATTCGATTAGGCGAGGAGACACGGCCAGTCGCTTTATTATCTGCTGCGCGTATGATGAATGAGAGGCGAGTGGCGACCGCAGGCTTCGGGACAAGCCTGTTGTGACGGCGCTCAGCAGAATATCAGGTGTCCGGGTAATTAGGTTTTTTTTAGACTATGATGTAACAGGTATTTGATGTGAACTAGTTTTTGCATATATGATATTAATCATGCATTTTCCGGAGATAGTAAAATAAAACAGAATGATTATAAGTTCCTGTTAACCGATAGTAATAATAACATTTGGACATAAGTTATTTTACAACCCGATAAATTCTCATTAAAATACTTGTTCATATTAGAAACGAAATGCTCTCCGTAACGCAGACATGAACATGTGCTAAACAGACTACGTTAGAGACGAAAGGCGACGAATTAGAAATGACGATCACAACGAATCTGTCAAGCGTAAAATGACGAAAGAAAATATCCTGCCTTATTTAAGTCGCGTTTAAGAAAGATACCAAGGAAAGACTATATTTAAGGCAGCCGTTCATCATTATCATCATCATCAACCTATAATGTTCCCACTGCTGGGCCTCCTCTCTGTGAAAGGGAGTGGGCCATAATCCACCACGCGGGCCCAGTGCGGGTTGGTAGATGTCACTTCAAAATTTTTGGTTCTAGGACATGACGGTTTCCTCACGATGTTTTCCTTCACCGTTTTGAGAGTAGTGCAATGCGCCTGGCGGGGTTCGAACCCACGACCTACAACTCGCAAGTCGGGACCGATACCACTGGGCCACCACTGCTCTAGCATCGCTGCAGCCGTTCAGTTAGTCAGATAAACATATTATAACTAATCTATAACAAAGTGGTCGTATCGTCAAGTTGTAGAGGCCAGATGAGTCAAAGCATATTAAATATTGTTAGGTATTAATTTAACCACATCAAGTAACACTGGTAGCCGACCCCAACATAATTGCGGTTAGGCAGATGATAATGATAAGCGTAGGAATATTATATTTAAGTTTTGTTACTAGCTTTGCTCATCGAGATCTGCCGAGCTTCTTTTCAAATATGTTGGGGTCGGGTTCCAGTCTTCATCATCATCAGCCTATAATTTTCCCACTGCTGGGACACAGGCCTCCTCTCTGTGTGAGGGAGTGGGCCATAATCCACGACGCGGGCCCAGTGCGGGTTGGTAGATGTCACATGTCTCCGAACTTTTGGTTCTATAACATGCCGGTTTCCTCACGATGTTTTCCTTCACCGTTTTGAGAGCAGTGATGATTAAATAAATTACACAAAGTAATGAGCCTGACTGGGTTCGAAAACACAACCTATTCCTCGTAGGTCGGGGCCGATACCACTGGGCCACCAGTCTTACCCGATGCAAATAAATAGCTGTGCTTAAAATGTAGAGACTGGTCATCTCAACTTCCCAAACCGACTACTGGTTATCACGATAAGTCTTGGTAAGATTAGTCGTCTCTGTTTTGAGTACTAATAAAGTCAAAGGTCTACCAAAAACAAGGACTTAAACGCGTTTTCCGAAGTTCATTGGTTCTTTGATTTTTATTGGTTACCATTTTCAATGGATCTAATAGCTACGAGTCGCTCCTCTAGCTATGACCAGACAGAGAGCCAGAATTAATCGACTCCAAAGCTTTTATTACTTCTAGAAAAGACTTTCTACAGGGTATAAGCTTTCCTGTAGCCTATGCCAATAGAAATATTTGGGGTTTTTGGGATCCACCTTCTACCAGTCTATCCTGGGCATCGGCACCACCAGTTTTTACTGCATTCTGGGGTTGCGCAGGAGTTGCAGTTCCTACAGCTGAGATCGCTCCATCTTAGTTCTCATCATTCCTTCTGGGCTAGACTGAGACATTATAGACTTTTCCATCATCGTTATCGCTGATGAAATATCACTGCCTAGATCTTCAGTCATGTTCATAATAAGCTATGCCCACAAAAATATGTCGGTCTGCGTCGTCTCGCTTTGCCAATCAAATCTCTTAAAGCTGAATACATTCATCACTTTCATATCGCCCATAAAATCTTTAGTAAGACATTGTCGGCACTTTGTCAGTTAAACGAGGAGTTGCGACCGACACAGTTAAGATAACTTTAGATATGCCACTGTTTCCTTATTGCATATGGTTATTTCTAGTTGCGGTTTTGTTATCCGGATAATGTAACTTGGTAAGATTTACTTATATAAGTTTTACTTTTTTCATGAATAGCACTCCGCCCGCGACGGCATCGGCATCCGCGCGGATTAAAAAAATATAAGTTGGTCAGGGATTATTTAATTTTCTGTCGTGATAGTCTTCAATACTCCTTTATCATTGAACATGACCATTTCCGTTACAAGGTTTTTTTTAAAAAAAAAAACAAAAAAAAAACGTTTTTTCATTGAAATCTTTACGTTTGTGTTTTGCAATAGCATGAAGCTGCATTTCTATACAAGTGACGCAACTTGATTTAATTCAAAAACCATTCAACGAATTTCAAACTTTTTAACCATTTATTGATGAAGAAAATTGACAATCGTAGTTAATACTTTTGCCTAAAATAACAATTTAAAATAACAACAATAACCTAGCCATTCAATATTAGGCAAGCACATCAAATCTAAATAATCCCGCCATATCTGAGATTTGAATAAAATCACATCTAAATTCAAATGTCTCAATCTATTAGAACAAAAAAAAGGAAGAGCCATCACGCTATGGGTACACCAAACAGTGGTATGTAGAAGGCACACTTATAACAAAAATCCAATTTAAATATGCATTTTTTTTTTAATAAATAAAAAATGTTTTAGTAGAGAACCTTAAAGCTATTGTCAAACAGACAGGCGTGGCGAACGCGAAGCAAGGCGTTTTTGTTTGTAATCTATGGAATTGTTTGAAGCCAGTCACAAAGACTATCGGATAGCTTCCTCTTTTCTATGTGACTGTATTGAAACAATTCCTTAAATTACAAATAAAAACGCTTCGGATCGCATTCGCTTCGCCTGTCTGTTTGACAATAGCTTTAGGGATCTGTTGTTTTCCATTCTACATTACCGTTGAGCAAGATCTCTTATTTGTGCATTTAGATATTATAAAAACATAGCAGTTTTTATATAAAATTGAGTTCATAATTTATAAATATTACATAAGTACTAGGTACTGCTACCTGCAGGTTTCCCCGCGTGTATTTCAAAAATAGGTGGACGGACGACATCGTGAGGGTCGCGGGGAGCCGATGGATGCAAGTGGCGAATTGTCGTTCGGCGTGGCGGTCTAAGGGGGAGGCCTATGTTCAGCAGTGGACGTCTTCCGGCTGATGATGATGAATTCAAAAATGATTGCACGGGATAATATTGGGATAAAACATATCCTATGTGTTATTCTAGAATAGAATAGAATAGAAAACATTATTTGATAATGGACACACACACACAGACATAATAAAAAATAAAATGAAAAAATAAAATAAAAATTTTGCTGAGCATGTCCACACCAAAAGGGTTAACAACTCAGCATATGCTGGGCGAAAAAGACACCCAGCGCTGGTTTTCAGTTGGAACCACGCAGTGACACACGGATGAGGGTAGGCAGAACAAAAAATAAATAAATAAAATAGTTAAATAACATAAACAATTGGAAATATGTGTAGGTAAAAGTGAAGTGCATTAGATAAAATGATATTAAAATTTATTATAATATGAAAAACGTGTGCGCTATAAAAGTTACATAAAAGTATTTTTAATAAAACGACTATTAACCTATCTCTGTACTAAAAGTCGAATACAAAAGAAGAAAGACGTCGTGATTTTATTTAGTACGAGTCGACAGTCTCTTCCCTTCCTGGGAGGGAGGACTCATTTGTTGATTTTACCAAGTTACCAAAAAATAATTGTAAACACATTCACGACACAGGACACAAGGAATCTCCTTGTGTGAGGCAACACTCTAAAGAAAAGAACTTCTGACCATTTCTGCCCAGTGACAATAGTTAGGGGGTGTACAGACAGCCATAACGGAACATAAAGCGTTTTTATATGATAGCTTTATTATTTTATTAAAATGTAAATGGTTGACAAGTGATGTTTGTGTGACGGCTCGCCCCGGGCGTAAGAGAGTTATAGACGCATTATTTAAAATATAACATGAACAAATTGTACGTGAACGACGTTTTGTGGGTAGTTGAGAATGAGGTCGAGAGTTGTGAATGGGTTTTCCATTTTTAAATAAGTAATTGCTGGCTGGATTCTTGGGGGAGGCCTTTACATAAAGGAAAAGGGTAAAGGCATTACTCGCAGTTCTTTTTCTGTACTCTTGACTTACATATAACCTTGTCTAAGCTGACTTTAGGTCGGAGTCTTTGAGGCCCTTCGTACACAACGCGACTCAAGTTTCCGATACCTTACGACTTCGGTATCCAAGCGGCTATCGCAATACAAACCCATAGAGGTTCCAACACAAGCAAGCGTCAATGAATACCAAAATCGTAAGGTATCGGAGACTTGCGTCGCCTAGTGTACGAAGCTGCTAAGCATACTTCACCGTGGTCCAATCTTCGCTAACAACCAGGCGAGATACAAATGCGAGCCTTTTGCTTAAAATATCTTTCAGTTATTAGACCAATGCCGTGTTGGTTTTATCATAAATAGTAAAATCGGTTGTATGAAAAGTGACTGAAATTTTCAGCGGCTGAAAAATTAACGGGAAAATATCAGCAAATTATCTTCAAGTATTTCTGTATGAAGGAAGCAGAGAGAAGCGCAAGAATCGCAAAACGAACTAGCCACGGTAGAAATATCGAAATTGGATTAAAATATAAATGGAATCCATCCAGGGACCGTTTGTAAACGACGGCCCTGGAACGTTAAGGACAACTGAAGGAACAAGGTAGAATTTAGAGTCTAAGAGCCCTTTTCGCTCCACCTAGGGCAATCGGGCACATTTCATGATTTTACCACAAAAAAAAAACCATCAGAAGACTTTGATGTTAAATAGCTTTACGTGGAGCATCTTCACATTTAAAATGATGAAATACTTTTGATTCCCGATGAGATGAAAACAATACGTCTTACGTTTCTATATCAACGCCTTCCTTTGATTTAAATTACGATAAGTTTGATTGAAAGTACTTTCTCTAAATGCGACAACTGAGAGAGCGAGAATATCTTTTGAAGATACTTAAAGATTATAAAGAAGATTAAGCCCCTTCGTACACTAGGCGACGCAAGTCTCCGAAACCTTACAACTTAGCCCCTTCATCCACTAGGCGACGCAAGTCTCCGATACCTTACGACTTCGGTATCCATTGACGCGTGCCTGTGTATGAACTTCTATGGATTTGTATTACGATAGTCACCTGGACACCAAAGTCGTAAGGTATCGGAGACTTACGTCGCCTAGTGGACGAAGGGGCTAAGTAGTACGGTATCGGACACTTGCGTCGCCTAATGGACGAAGGGGCTAAGTCGTAAGGTATCGGACACTTGCGTCGCCTAATGGACGAAGGGGCTAAGTCGTAAGGTATCGGAGACTTGCGTCGCCTAGTGGACGAAGGGGCTAAGTCGTAAGGTATCGGACACTTGCGTCGCCTAATGGACGAAGGGGCTTAGAATTAATTAGAAACATTAATGTTTTTCATATATTACAAGCTGAGCAGAAATGGGATACCTACGCTAGAAATATTACTGATCTCAAGGCCAATTTCTGTAACTGTAATGTTAGAAAGAACGAATTATTTTCATACTTAACAGCTATTTTCAATGGTTGCCGACACACTTTTATACAATGTATACTTTAATTGTACAATTTAAATTTCAATTATACAATTTACACTTTTATTACATTTAATATTCAATAAGATAATAATCAAAGAAATCATATGTATATTTACTTAAATTCAATAATTCCTAATATAATATTAGACCAATTTCACCCCTGCTGAGTCACTAACAAAATATAAAAGAAAGAAAAAACATTCATGTCATCAGATTGGTCACATTAAATTTGAATTATTCTATGGACTATGGTTATTCGGCGCTAGCTGTGCCCCGCGGATTCATCCACATGTTTTTAATTTCACTAGGCTACTTAGGGTCGTAGGTACTCGTAGCGTAACATTCTCACAAAATTTTAGTTACGTATAAAAACAAGAGTTTATAAAGGGGTGGATGGATGTTTGTTATCTTCCCCTTCAGCTTTCGAATTTTATTTAAAAATACTGTCTAAGAAAAAAAATATTAACGCGCCCAAAAACTAATAACAGCTAAGGGCTTAAGTTAATAAGTTTTTTATGTGCTAAAATCGTCAAATAAGTCCTTCTGCCTTGAGTGAACCGAGATTGACAGACTCCAGACTAAAAATACACCCTTTAGCTTCAGTAGCCTTTTGCGTTCTAGGAGTCACGGCTACATACGAATACGCGACCCTGGAGCCTTTAAAAGATATTTGTCTATGAGATAAACGCAAAGAATTTTTCAGAATCTAACTCGCAGTTACAGAAATGATCACGTTTGGACAAACAGACACTTCAACTTTATTTTATTGGGACAGATATAATACGCTCTTTGAATTATTCCATAGGCAATGGTGATTCGGTATGGGCCATTCAAAGTGGAACAATTGTGTTGTTTGTTATCATAGTGTTGTCTATGCCTCTATGGGGCATGGGGGCGAGCCATAACCATAGATTTATTGCTATAGCGTTTGTCTATGATCATTGATCAGTGACGTGTTTTGACCAAACTAGAGCTAGTTGAACTGGTTACGTTTTGATGATTTGTGTTTCATTTTGAAACGTAGGCAATTCTTTATTTACGTAAAAGTCAGGGTTTCTAAGTTCATAATTAAATTGATGTACCTGTTTGGTGCTTTTTGTACTGTTTTATATACTTAATTAAGGTATAGTATTGTGTAGGTACTATACGCGCATTATTATTATTGAAATACACTGCACCAGTTGGATATTTTTTTTCGAAGAAAGCTTCTATGTAAGAAAGTCTTCGGGAAATTCACCTAATAGGTTCCTGTTTCAATTTAGCTGCGTTGGTAATATCAATTTACACTAGTACTAAGTGGTACAATGATTCCAAACAATCCATATAATCGTCCAGTGTTCTTTTTTTGAAGTCCAGATAATCTCTGATCGAAAAGTTGCCAAAAAACGTCATATTCAACACAAATGAAAATCTACTTCCATGCCTCGCTTCCACATATAAATTCTCATTCCAATCCCGACTCGAACTTGGCGGTACATATCTATCACAAGATTTATGTATCGCCAATGAACTGCCTTTGATATATCGCTCACGTTTATCCCTTATGGGGTAAACAGAGCCCGGAGCGATATTAATATTGTAAAGGCGTTTAGCAGGTTGATCAAAGGTTGTTATATTGCGCTTTGACAGGTGGCTAAGCCCCCCGCCTATGATGCAATATCGATACATATTTTAAAACAAATTCTTTTCGCCGTGTGTGTCTGTACGCAATAAACTCAAAAACCACTGAACGGATTTTCATACGGTTTTACCGATCGTCGGAGAGAGTTTAGGAGGAAAGTTTAGGGATACAATTCATTGAGTTTTTGTGTTAAATTGGCAAAACTGATAAAAGGCACACTGTTTAACCAGTGTGATTGCCAGTTAAGTAATGACACTGACACGTGGTATTTAACTACTGGCCTTTTAGACGGAGTTAAGTATGACTTGCTTGAAGTTTCCTTGCACGATGTAATCTGGTACGGCATAAAATTTATGAGAGAGCCAGAACTAAAGTTATCGACATGTAAGGTGAGGTGGCAATGGGCGGGTAGGTCTTATCGTTTGTAGAACTGACAACCGATGGGTGCGAAAAGTCATAAAGTGGAGAATACGAACCGGAAGACACAAGGCATGCGTTTAGGTGAACCAGCAACGACATCGTGAGAGTCGTAGGCAACTGATGGATGCAAGAGGCTGATTCTAGTTCGATATGATGGTTTAAGGGTAGGTCTTTGTTCCTCAGTGGACTTCTTCTGGCTGCTGATGGTGATAGTGTAGAGCCAGCCGGCTATATATAACAACGAATCCCATACTGCACGAAGTCAGCAGTTCGTTGCTCCAGTTTTTACAGTAGGTATAGACACCTAAACTAATCATAGTTTTGCAAAACGATTTCTTAATAACTTTTTTCCTGCTCCACAAATTATAGGCTAAACTCTTTAGCCTCGTAGATAATACTAATTAAGATACAGACACCGTAAGATTGGTCTATTAAGGGAGTGACCACACTTCTTAGCTTGAGAAGAGATCGTAAGTTGATGCAATAAAATCGAATTGTTTACGTCGCGACGTCTGAATCGAAAAGACGGGCAAATTTTTAGTTTTGTTTGGTGTATTTTGGATATGTGGCACTTTTTGACCGGCTAAAGACGATTACATTTGTGCAATCGCGGCCTAGTGGCAATAGTCCTGAATTGAAACTCATAGGTCGTGGGTTCAAACTTCTGTAGACGCATTACTTTCGGCAGTCTTTGATTCACAAGAAGTATGTTTGAACTTATACAGACATGTTGCTATATTATCACTAACACTCTCAAAACGGTGAAGAAAAACATCGTGAAGAAATGGCCAAATATTTTGTTTTTTTTTTTTAATGTGAGATGGATTTCCTCTGACCTTAGTCTAGGTCAGGAATGACTAAGTAAATATAAAAATGTAATTCAGCTGACATATACCAACGTGCTCTAAGCCCTCATGGTAGATTCTGGCCTACTCCCTCTGACAGAGAAGGCCTGTGTCCCAGTAGTGGAATCATAACCAACTGATTGTATCAAAAGTGTGGTCACTACCTTAGAGCGAACATTTCAAAAGCTGTGTGGTCCCCCGCCCACAAACCAGACGTCAGAACTTGATGATATAGAGGGTACCGCGAAAGCCGTGATTATCAGTTCGCGTGGCTAACTAATTAGCAAACGAATTGATTGGATACAACAAAGACGGAGCTGGTTTCTCTACAATTTCTAAACGAATAAATTTTGTTTGAAGGAAGTTGGTGACTTGGCGGAGAGTTACCGTTTTGTTGTCTTTTAGTGGGGTTGGAGATAAAATATTGCTTCTGACGTTAGCGGAATCAGGTAGTAGTTTGACGGCATTGGCACAATGGCTGAGCAATCGACTACCGCGCAATATGTCGCGGGTTCGATAACACCGGTCGACAAATGAAAAAAAAATTTTTGCGCATGGGTTTTACTTATCATATTCTGATTATACAAGCATATTTATTTAAAAAAATGTGATAACAAATCAAAAATATTTGCTTTAAGAGTTTTTTTTCCAAAGCTGTCAGAGGCGAAAATTTAAGCTGGACTCTATGTGGGCGCTCTAATAAAAAAAAACTAATTGTGATATTTTCTTGAAGTTACCTAGCATTGAAGAGGAAGAAGCCAGGGACAGTTTTAAGGCCGTAGATCATGGTTAAATTGTAAACCCTAGAGCTGAAAGTTATGACGAGCTGATCACTGACACAACTACCAAATTTTTTCATCATCGGAAGTGGAAAGTCTCTAAAGATACACTAAAGATGGTTATGCTACATTCTCATTTGGATAAATTTAAAGATAACATGGAAACTTGTACGGAAGAACAAGAGGAACGCTTCCATTAAGACAATTTGAGATTTGACAAGCATTTGAGAGACGTTACCAAGGCCAGTACTGAAAGGGAAATGATGGGAGACTATATTTGGGGGTTATAAGAGAAACTTCTACTGAAAATAGCAGGAAAACTAAAACTATTGTTTCCTTAATAGTTTAACTTTATTTTAAAACTTATTTTGTAAAAATTAAACATGAATGGATGTACGGTTTCCTGTGTAATAACTCATCTCTGTGTCAATTTTTAGGTATTTTCATTGATTTTCATTTTCCCATTTTTTACTCATAAAAGCAAATTCAAAACTTTTTTTTGTTCATTTTCTTATTTCTAGATATACAAGCAATAAAAATAACTTAGGTAGAACCCGTGCGGAAAAATGCTGTAGACCAGTGTAATCTGCAAGTAGTTGTTCCGGATTTAAGTGTTTCTTTATGTGAGTTTCTATGTTTGTAAACGCACTCACGACACAGGAGAAATTCCTAGTGCGGGGCAACATTATTAAAAAAAAATTGATAGAGACGATTTTAATACATGTTATGGTCTCACATTTATTTCAGCACCGTACAAGCTGCACGCGCATCTTTGTATGACACCTATTGCCACCGGCTTAGCCCGCTTCAACTCGAAAATGAGCCCACGGTAAGATAAAATCAGAATAAAAAACTATCTTATGTGTTAATCCGTGTTAAAAATCTCGCATTCGTGCTTCGGAGTACTTAACCATCGAGGGAGTAACTATGCATCATCATTTGCTTGCCTTTTTCCAAATGAAAACCGGATGCAGCTGCCAGCTGAATATCAGTATATACATTTTTTACATGGAGCGACTGCCTATCTCCACAACCCAGTAATTGGGTAATATGATACCCCTTGATAAGACTTGTTGTCACGGCTGTCAAAGATCTACAAGTGACAGCCGAGACCAACGGTTTTACGGCTTTTTGAGGCACGGAGGGAACTCGCTATGATAAATGGTCACCCATCCACGGGCCGAACTCGGGAAGCGTAGCTTAGCCTTGAAGATCGATCTATGCGGCTGTTATTTTTTAGCCATGTGCTCCTTATGGCAGTAACTATGCAGTAGGACATAATGTCAATGATCTATGTCAATGACTTCAAACACAACGATTCATAATCTTTCACGTGATTTTCTTGACCCTAATTTATTTTACGACTCCACAAACATTCTAGCTCCAGAGAAAACAATCATAAGTATCAACTAGTACATTGCAGCCAAGACATCATTGTCCCCATAAAAATCTTGCCAAACACTAATGATACCGGCCGGCAAAATAAAACAATCGGGCTCAATTATTTTGTTTTACCACTGCAATCATTCGTGAGTGCAAATCATGCGTTTATAAGTAATATTCTCTTTTACGCACTACTGTTTTTAGGGTTCTGTATTTAAAGGGTACTACCGGGACAGAGTACCCTTAAGCCCAAAACAGACTCACGGCGAGAAAACCCGAGAACACCCGAGAAACGTGAGTGTGAGATGTTTCTCTACGTTTCTTTTCCTTTATTTGACGTCTCGGGGAGACTTCTCGCCTGGACTTCTCGCCGTGAGTCTGTAGGCTGCATTAGGTTCCGATGTCTGTCCGTCCGTCTACTTATTATCATCTTCCTGCCCTCATCCCTTTACTGTTGGTCGGCGCAACACTTTTCTTCCATTCTCCCCTGTCAGTATAATTTTCTCCTTTTTCTTTCATAATATCATTTTTAGACAATTCATCCATCGTTTCTTTGGCCTGCCTCTTCCCGATGATACAGTTCCGCGAGCCCAGGTCCATGTATGGCTAGTTTTCACAAAGATTAATTACGAGAATATCGTTTTCACAGTAACTTTATAAATATGTCCGCTTAAACCGCAGGGCCTTTTCGTCTTTTATTTTGGGGTCCTTTTATTTAACGAATTTTTCTTTTCCTACAATAAATGTATTTAAACGGTTTTGTTTTTTAACAAAATTTTGTATTTTATTTTGTACGGAACGTCTGCGGCTTCGAGTCGCACGTGACCGTATCTTTTCACTTCCTTAATTAAGAAAGAGACAGCGATAGGATGTAGCTCACTCTCTCTTTCGCACACCTGATTTTAATTTCACGGTGTTCCAATGTTTTTTCTCTGATCATTTCAAAGAACCGGGCCGTTTGCTCCGAGCTATACAATGAAGATTCTAAGAATAAATATTCGCATAACATTAACTAAAATAACGAATTTTGGCAGGATTTGAATATAAAATGGGGTAAAACAATAAGATTTAAATTAACAATACAGCCAACATGTGTAGCAGTAGAAGAAGGGAATGACATCTATCTAGCTTAAAAAAATGAATTGCTAAATGTGTTGTCAAGCGGAAAAAAAGAACGGCTGCACCTACTAGGCTTATTTTGTTTTTCGGAATTATCAAGACATTTCGGGATAAACGAAGCATACTAGCTAGATGAACGGACGATCTTAAGAAAGTGGCTGAGACAGACTGGAAGCAGAAGGTGGAGGACAGGATGATGTGGCGTAGCCTGGGAGAGACCATGTTAGGCAGTAGTCTGCGAAAGGCTGAGTTGATATATATCCCAGTCTAAATCCAATAGGCGTGATTATTCACGAAATAATCACCAATAACCTTGACAAGCATGGTGGCTGCCATTCATGCAGACTTAGTCATCAAACTTATCATACCTTCTACAAACGCTGATGATAACATAACAAACGAATTCCCAATTCAAATGGGTCAAGTGTAATAAAACCTAGTAACCTTTTACGATATACCACGTCAGACACTTCAACCAACTTAACTCTGCAGGCGGGAAAACATGGAACTAAAGTAAATGTACCAAGTTTAATATACCGATGATTTTTTCCTTGGCAAACAGCGCCATCTTCAGTTGAAAACTTAAAGTTGTCACACTGTACTAAACAAATATTGAATCGGCCTTCAAAGGAGTTCAAGTAATAATTTGGCATGCTGTAAATTTCAATCAATTCCACACATTAACACTGTGTTACTTAACATTGTCAATGCAAATTAGAAGAGAGCAATGGACTCGTCAATTATATTTATTGATGGCATTGTAATGGCGTCAGAGGATAGTATAAGTGATCAGTTTTATGACAGGAAGTAATTGTGGAAGATAACGTAAGTATCGTACGTAGATCTTGAGTGACAGTTAATTTCAGGTACTTTATCCAAATATCAACAAATATATTTAAGTGCCATGTAATAAGGCGCCGCAGACCTCGAAGAAGATGACGGGACGAGCTGGATAACTGGTAGCCGTCATAAGACAAAATTAAAAAAAATGGAGAGAGGTGTTTGCTCAGCAGTGGGCTAGTGGAGGTTAGCAGTATCAGGGTCATCATGGCTTCTAACGAGAAGCTGTGGTGAAAAAACCAAACGAAGAACCTTGAAGAACCAATTCCATAGTAATAACACATCAATATTGCAATAATGCAATATTGACTATAAATAAAACCTTTATCAACATCAGACTTAACATCCATAAAATTAAAATCAAAATAAGCAAAGGCATTAAGAACATTGATAGCTGTAACAGCTTTGGTGATGATAATTTTAAACAAATGGCTACACAAATCAAAATGCTCCAAATGCCACCCAAATGGAATTTATTGGAACAAATTGATTATAAATATACGACCTTCGAAATCATACAACGTATTGTCAGCTTGTAAGTTATTTCCGAAGCTCTCATTAAGAAACGATGTACAGCCCCGAGCGAAACACATCAAACGAATTTGCTCATTATAGCTTTTTTTTGTGTTATCGAATCCAACATCTCATATCTTCGATATGGTTCAATACATAATATTGACAAGTTCGCAAAAACTTTTATTACATATGTGAGCATTGATAGTCAGTTGCGATTATAACAATAGTTTTTTATTAGGCATAGATTTCTTAGAAGCTTCCAAAGGCTGTAAATTGATTTGTCATGTCTATTAATAATCCTCGTAAACTGTCTACGGCCGAAATGATGATATTAACTCCTTTGGTGATCCTTAAACGGTAGCAAATAGCTGACAACAGTATACTAATAAAAAACTGGGTGGCAGAGGCAATCACGTCGATTGACCAAAATGATAGCAATTTAAACAATGAGTCGGCTTTAGTGCAGCAAAAAATCTCGAAGCGAGACTGTAACTATCAATTTTCACTGATAAAGCCATCAAACGAACTAAAATACAAGACTGAACACATCGTCGCCGCCATGATTATGTTAAAAAGCCGCGCTGAACAAACAACATGTAATGAAGAGGTTCACAAAAAACTAGATAATGATATAGTAGGACCACCGGTAATTTCTGTAGAAGCCCATTGACTTAATGACTGAATTAACATAATATCTCTGTTATACCATTAAATTCATCCACACGATTTAATTTCGCCTTGCTTTTATTTTTTGCTGAAACCCAAATATTAGCAAAGGCTATGTTTAGCCGACGAATGCTAATATTTGTAGAGGTAGGTTTCGATGTTATTAGGAACCCAATTAACATGACTAATAACAATAATTTTATTAAGAAGACGTTGAAAAACCAATCTATAATTTATATAGCTGTGTGCGTGTAGGTAGATAAGCAGTTAAAGTTAAACGCAGTATTAGAGAAACTTCCAAGTTGTTAGCGCTTAGAATATAACAAGGGAAGTGCTCCAATTCTGTTCATGTACGCGAGAATTTAAATACTTAAGTCCATAAATCCAATTACTGTGACCGAAAGCGGTATAGGAAACATTCAATGCAATGCGAACGAGCCCCTAAGCGATTCAACAGATCTACTTAAATCTCCATCCACTTATAAGAAGACAGATGTAGTAAATATCATGCTCATGCAATTTTAATGACCGATTATTCAAATCCATTTCAAAAGCTGAATTATGGGCTCCAATTAAATCAATTAACATAACCAAATGAGTGGGTGGATAATTTGCAAAAATACATTAGTTAGAGAACGATGCGTTGACGTCTAATAAGATAGGACGCAAACCTGAAGTAACGGGCAAGTAGATTCTGGCGAACTAATTATTTTATCTGGTCCATGCATAGATGTGTTTGCAGCCAATCAAAATTGAATAGCAGCTTTAACTGTAGGACTTAAGTTTGGAAATGAAGTGTTGATTGCTAATGATGAAGCTAGAACAAACGTTGGTAAAGCAACATTGGTATTAGTAATCATATGAATGACGTGTGTATCGGTTAATGAATTATCACGTACACCCGACGCTGTGGTATCGAGAATGTGTTAACATACTGTGGTTATTGAAGTATGTGGTCTAGTTGCGTCATTGTGGGAAATAAATATGACACTCAAGACAAAAGCTTACGATGAGAGAAATCGTGTAGATTAATAATTTTGACAGGAAATCAGGGGAGATGATGTAACGAGCCGTCTACGGAGCCGTCTCATTGACTTTTTAATAAGCTGAGATTAAGTTGGAACAAGGCGAAATAACACGCAGTGACACATGTCTGGTCATGAAAATAATTACTACAATACAAAGAGGTGCATATTTAAATATAAAAAGATTGATGATTTCAGAGATAAATTACAGAATACCACAGAATATGCGCCATTTTTAATAAAGAAATTCTGTGCTAGCAGATCCAAAAGTTAATAAAATGGTGTAAAACATAGTATGGTGTAGACATCGGCAATTTTTATAAATAAATGGAATTAAGCTTGTCACTTCGCATGGTTAATGAGAAAAGACATACAGATCATAATCAGGAGAGTGGACACCAACTTTCCATCTCGTCATTAAATGTTACGACCATGGTTTCATTACCTCTACCTCGTAAACTACGTATATCAACTAAGCCAAAACTAATTTTGTACACTGTCTTTATAATTAACTCCGTAATCTACATGAAGTTGACTTTCCCTTGAGATTTAATGACATTGAACAAGAACAGAGGGATCTAAGGACTATCAAACAATCAAAGATTATAAATACTCTTCCTTCCTCCTGTTCTATCAATAATTCATCCATCCAATTTTGCAGGGCATTCACCACCTAATTGTCTACGCACCCTTTATTAATTAAAAACGATTCTCCCTTCAAAGGATTGACGCTATCTTTGTTTGCCCATTTGAAGATCTTTTCTAAGTTCCATTGTGAGGGGCTACCGATTCTCATAAATAAATTAGACATTGTCGCCGCTCTTTTTAGTCGTGAGACGGGACGCATCGGGAATGTCGACTCCGATTTACTAATTCATTTCGGCAAGTAGGCCCTTTAGTGTTTACGATACGATTTTGATGCAACGAAGTCGTGAGGAAGGTGTGGTCGTTATTAAATTAACGTATAGTGTGCTTTATTACTAGAAATGAAAGTCTCGTAATAGATTCTTCATAAAAAGCAGGGGTTTCTTGAAATAAAATTAAACTACGAATTTAGAGTAGATTAGCAGAGCATGATGTCATGGTTGTATCTCGAATGACGCTGTCACAAGAACGTAGAGTTTGGCACTAGTAAAGAGGGTTTATCTATTCCCAACATATAACTGACAAGATAAACGCGGCATAAAAAAAGGGTGTACTTAGTCCGTAGATGTCAATGCTATCTTACTAAATACATCGTGAGCTATAACGACTCCTACATCTAACGGTATCTCGTCTTCTGTACCTATATTTAAGTACTAGCGCAGTGGACCGAAGCTAAGATATTTTTTGTTGTTTCTCCCGAGCCTGGTTTCTGAGCCAATTTTAACACTTCAACACCCAGTAGCCTAAATAGCAACGAAGTGTTTATTTGATGCTGTGAATATCTCTAAGCTTTCGTTTTTAGGGTTCCGTAGTCAACAAGGAACCTTTATAGTTTCGCCATGTCCGTCCGTCCGTCCGTCCGTCCGTCTGTCCGCAGTTTAGCTCAGAGACGCACAGTACTAGAGAGCTGTAATTTGGTGTAAATATACGGATTTGTTGCGCCAAAAAAGTGGTAAAATAAAATCTCGTAAAATATTTTTTTTTAGGGTACCTTCTGTACACGTAAAGTGGGGACGTTTTTTTTTTTCTCGCGTACCCTTTTGTGTGGGGTATCATTAAATAGGTCTTTAAAAAATATTGATAGTTCCTATCAACAATTTTTTGATAAAAAGATTCGTTTGTGAAATATTAAGCTTTAAAGTGCTAATTTTTGCTCGACTCGAGTGTCCCCCCCTCTACCAGCTAAACGGTTATGTTTGGGGGTGTGAAAAAATTCACAATAGTAGTATATATAACGAAGCTTAAAAGAAAATTATCATGACTAAGTAGGCTTTACAAGTTTACGAGTAATAGTCGACCAACTTATAAAATGTACTTGGATAACATAATTTTCCTAAACAAAATGTATCGGAGAACATGTTCTTCAACTGCAAATGTAAGTTTGTCAACTTTATTTTTACAGCTATAATAGGTATGTTTTTGCGGTATGTTTTTTGGGGATAGGTAGGTTCTTATTGTCAACTATTTTTAACTAACTTCAAAAAAAGGAGGTTCTAAATTCGTCGTAATCTTTTTTTATGTATTTTCCCCGATTCCTCAAAGACGCCTGGACCGATTTTGAAAATTCTTATTTTTAAAATTAAATTCAGCGAATCAGTTTAGTTAGTTCGCATAAGTATTTTGATGGGCAACTACGGAACCCTACACTGTGCGTGGCCCGACACGCACTTGGCCGGTTTTATTTATTTAGTTTTATCAACAAATACGTATGCAATAGTCTTCTGATTTTGAGCAAACGAGTTTTAACATTATGTATGAAAATCGATTTGATTACAGAACTGGATTATTATTTGTTTGAGAATCATGAAATATTGTTTACTGAACGTGTTAACAGTCTCATCCATCTTCAAACATGACAAACCAAGATTTGTTTTTCGTCTGAACCTTCAAATTGACCTGAGAGCCAATAGGCCCTAAGTCATTGTAATGTTCCACTCCAAATTGCAACAATTCGAATGATGAGCATTCAATCCCCAAACACAGTTCAAGGAGGGTCGTAATGGCATGATTGTGCGACCAACATACGTGGGATTCGTCGCCTTTTGTAGTAGACCGCATTGTAAAATTGTTTTATAGCTTCTGATAAATAAATTGCTGTCTAATTTTGGAGCGACCGTGTTTTGAATGGACACAAAAAGATCTTCGTTCGACATGTTGTGACATTCCTACGATACCCTATTGTGCTTAGAGTATATGGAACGATTATCTGATCTAGGGAGCCGAGGCGAAGGTACTATACATGTTGATACACCTCGAAGAGTTATAAATACATTTGTACATGTTTGGTAACTCTTTATCGGTGTAACTGTAAAGTTTGGATAAGTAAAAAATGAATTCCTTTGAAGTCAACATCAATTCAGACGTGTACTTAGTTTGTTAATAGATACCTTAACCGGTCCATTTGCATACACCCATTCTACCAGTGAAAGCCATTTGGTATTAAATGAATTCTTTTCGCCCACACAACTGGAATTGACTGGTGTACGAGTCTCATTTTCTTTTATTTGTTGAAATATTACGACATTTCATTTGTTTCACAGGCTTCTCTTGGAATCGATATGAATAAATCAATTTTACTCAAGTAGAACATTCCAAATCTATATAACATCTTTTGATCGAAACATCCAAAATCTGTTCAGAATTGGGTTTTCTATATGATTGATCGGATCAGGTCACACACTGTAACCACTATTGTTCCATCACAAAACGTCATAAACAGAGCACCCCTCATCAAAATGGCTAATACAAAGCCAACAGCAGCTACAAGTTCATCTGGATCCATAACCACAAGAACAGTTCATATACCAACACGGCAAAACATGGTCTTTGTCCCGCTGTCACAATGATGGCGATCGATCAAAAACGCCCGTCTGTCACGGGCCAATGATTGAGGGCGACAGAGTGTTCCCATACGCGGGCGCATCTGCCGAATTTGGCGTGATGCAACCTGTCAAAATTCGTGTTCCACCGCGAATGCATTCCGTTTGTCTGTCTGGTTGACTTTTCCCACAACAATTAGAGGAATGATATATTTAATTTTTCATGTTTTATCCAATTTTGTCTTATTATGTCTTGGTTTATTTTAACAAAGATTCGAAGAATTATTATTAAGCGGAATTTATGTAATTGCTTGTAAACAGGATAATTGTTCAGCTGTCATTTTTTTTACAGCTTTGTTGCCGTTTCCAACAATCAGCTTTTCAATTAAAAAACGAAACCTTTCTAAAAAGCAATTTTGGCGTCCATTTACTAGTTCTCACAGTCTCGCTGCGAATTTCCAAATGAGCTCAACGTCGTTTCGGGCATGATTTGTGATGACAGAAGCACAATGGTCCTCCTTGTTATTAAAAAGGTATGCTTTTTATTATGTTAGCTCCGGGACGTAGTAAATGTCACCTTTCAGAACGTCACTTGATATACCTTGATGAGTTTTTGGGTGTTACAACTGACAGTTGTTGTCTTATTCATGTCTATTGTGGCTGCTGTTGCTGGTTGTTTTGTAGTCTGTTGATGAAGTTGTGGGGTAAGCAGAGAACCGGTTATTTCAAATTTTTCGTCAGATATGTTCTTTGTATTACACTATATTTCCATAATGATCAGGCCCCGTGTTAGATTCGAAAACCTAAATTATTTGATTCCCAATGCATAAAACACAAGCATATAATACTGTTGAAGTATTTAGTCCTTTTTTTTTGGTGGTAAAATCATCAAATGAGTCTCCTCACCCTAGGTGAACTCTTACTGACTAAAATCCACCCTGTTCACTTTGCATTCGAGGATCACGAGCGTGCTTTAAAGAAAGTTCCGAAAGAAAATATGATATGAATCCACAATCATTTTAGTCCATTAAGGTCCTGTCATGACATCAAAATAATTACAGCCGCACAGGCCGATCTTTCGGGTTAAGCCCTTGCCGAAGTTGGTCTGTGGATAGGTGACCATCTATAATAGCGGGTTTCCTCCGTGCCTCGGAAAGCACGTAAATTCGTTGGTCCCGGCTGTCATTTGTAGATCTATGACAGTCGTTACTGTTAGTCAGAAGCTCTAAAGTCTGACGGCATCATATTACCCAGTTACTGGGTTGTGGAGGACTGCATCTGGTTCGATTGGAAGCCGACCCCAATGTGTATAGTTGGGAAAAGGTTAGGCAGATGATGAAGGTTCTGTCATCCACTAACTTCAAATCGAATTTAAACTGCAGATTCTCATAATAACAGGTGAACTTCGATCTAAATATTAAAAACTAGATACAAGACTATATTATAAAGGTCTCACACGGGGGTCCTGTTGGGGAAGACATGACAGATGTGCGCGTGACCGTCCGTCTTGGTGCGCCTGCGCAGGCCGCGCGCCTTTGTTCCACTTTCGACTAGGGCTCCCACTTTCCAAATCTATTGGTAAGTTTTCCATTTGGCCAAAATTTGAAATTAATATTCATTTGAATTTATTATACGATTAAAAAAGAACAAAAAAAAGTTGTAGAATTTTGATACAAAAGGTTTGTTTAAGACATTTTTTTAGTACAATAAAATACTTATAAAAATACGCAAGTAATACTTATGTTGGTCATAAAATATTTTTAATTTATCATTCGCTAATAATGGAGCTTTAAATGACAGATCCGTAAATAAGAAACAACCACAAAAATTATTCAAATAATTTTCCCTTTTATTATTAGTTTAATACTACTTTAATTTCCTCATTTTCAGAGATTCCGGACTATTTTGCAATCCAGGCATAGAGTTATTGAAATTCCGAACGTATGACAACCCTATCCTCGACGGGTAGAGCGCATGCGCGAGGATTTAATACGACATAGTTGTATATGGGTGCGCTGATAGTAATGTAGGAAAAAATATCACTTTCGATTGCTCGGGGATCGTAACCTGTCTTCTTATAATTATAATCGGTACCTTTAATGTATTAATTTTAAAGGGGGTATTTTTAAACGAAGATTGTTTTGCGTTGAGTTTAAATTGATTTATTCCTTCGTGTGTGATAAGTCTTCATTTTTAGCATCGAAGACACCTTAATATTGAAAGAGAAATAGGTCGAAAATCCTATGTGAAGTTTCGGAGATTTTATAAACGTATTTTATTCCTATATCCTTATAATGCAATTATACAGTATTAGTTTTCGTGAAAATTAACTCTGTATAATATTACCTACATATTTCCTTCCTACTTAATAGTTAAACGCCGATTTTCTTCAGTCAATCAGTATTATTTAACTGTTATGTAACAAGGGCTTAGGCAATTATCACGGACCTCTAAACAAGCCGACAGGCAGAGCTATCATCGTGTCGCTTCTATATTAATTATTTAGCTCCATTTTCACGGTAGATCCAGCTAACGGGATAAGCAGGAACAAAACGGTATTGGGTATTATTACGGAGTTGAGAACACAGATTAGCTAACAGCAATAATTAATAAATAAAAAAATCGAAATGACAGCAGTTTTCAAACTCAAACATTTATTGCATTCATGTGGTGTTACAAGATGTTAAATGATTTTGCCAGAACCTGTCATGAACCCTGCAAGTGCACAGCAACTTCAAAAAGTTATAATAAAATACAAGTATTGAATATACAAAACACTTTTTCAAAAAAAAAAAGGTAAGGTTTTAAAAGGTACTTATTAAGTAGATGACTTAAACTTATCCTCTGCTTATTCTTTTACCAACTATTTTTGATGAACAGGGAGTGCTTTGACTTCGCACAGGTACAGTCGCGTTCATTAACATGTTGGCACGTCTAGGCTTCAAAAATATATGAACATCAAAATATTTCAAAATATTGTGACAACTACAAGCATCATTAAATTGTGATCAAGATTCAGATTCATTAATATGTGACTACTTTTTCTCAATAACATGTATACAGCCAAAGGGACATTTTTATCTGAACAACTTTAAGACCATAATTATCTGAACAGTGTAAGATTCACAATAATTATGTGAGCACACATGAATACAATAATATCTGAACAAGTAAATGTAATTAAAATTCAACCCTATTACTACGTCATAGAGATAACTAGCAATCTTAAAATTTCTTGATCAAGGAGTTTGCAAAATTATTTATGTATCACTGGCCTGTTTTTTTCCTTCAAACGCATTTTTTTTATTAAAAAGTTATAACTGACGCACACGTCATTCATATAAAATTATACAATTTGCGCTCGTTGCAATTTTATTACTTTAGTATACATCTACGAATTTGAAAAAAAAAATGTATAGAATTGACGAGCACACAAAACATAAAATTGTTTACATGTGTGAGGATGGTATTCCGAAATCAGACATTGCACTAGAATTAGGCATATCGGTAAGCAATTTTAGGTATTCGTTTATAATTATGTTTTCATCTAACCTATAATATGGTCATTAAATAAAATCGTTCTTTAACAGAGAAATACTGTAACATTATGGTGGAAAAGGTGGCAAGATGAAGGAAATCTTAGAAACCATGTGTCTTGTGGCCGACCTAGAAAAACAACCCATGATCAAGATGTGCAACTAGTTGAAAGTGTTCGAAATGCACGATTTATAAGAACGTCTTCATTTGCAGCTGAGCTGGCTGTTTCTAGTTTAACTGTACGACGAAGGCTTAATGATGTCGGAATTCGTCATCGGATTCCAGCTAAAAAAATTGTATTAACGGAAAGGCATAAAATGTTACGTTTACAATTTGCCGTCAGATATTTAAATTATGACTTTGAACACGTCGCTTTTATGGATGAGAAAGTTTTTGTTTCTTCAGCGGACGGGCGAGTCTCTTTGTATCGTGCAAACAATACACGATATGAAGAAAACAATGTTTTGCCAAATCGTCGTAGTGGACGCATTTCGATCGGGTTTTGGGGGTGGATGAATTCGGGTGGACCCATAGAGTTGTGCGAAATAGCTGGCCGAATGGGGAGTGATGCCTATTTAGATATTTTGAAAGACGTGTTTTTACCAAGTGCAAGAATTGTTTATCCTGATCATCACAGAATAACATTCATTCAGGACAACAGTTCCGTTCACAACGCCAGACGAGTACAAAATTGGATATCTGAGCAAGATGACTTGGAATTAATAAAAATTCCACCGAAAAGCCCGGATCTTAACCCCATAGAGAATCTGTGGGGATTAATGGTCCAGAATTGGGACAGTAACGAAACTCGCACGGAAGAGAATTTAAAGGCTCATGCACATGCAATCTGGAATAGTTATAGAAATAGAGATTATTGCCACAATATGGTACAGTCGATGAGAGCTCGATTACAAGCTGTAATTGATGCGAACGGGTCATACACAAAATATTAACTTAGGCCCGCCAATAGATAATGTTATGGATATTATGGATTAACTAAATGGCGACCAATTTCAAATTATAGTTAATATCTTTTGTATGGTCCTTTGTTGATTTAAGAAGACACGTTTTATACAATTAATAACTAAGATTAGTTTTAGTTCAAGATAAAAATATTGCTTTTATTTTTTATTTTAACGGAAGTTAGTCAATGTTTGTTTGCACATTACTGTACTATTTTCTTAGTTATACTTGTCAAATAAAAAGTATAGTTTGATATTCTTTTCTTTTCCATTCAATTCTCATCTATAATTTCGTTAGTCTTTTAAAGGTCAGCGAGGATCGCCCGTAGGACACGGTGGAGCATACGGTGCAGGACTGCCCCGTTAGGGCAGAGCACTGCCGTGTTCTCACGACGGCGATAGGCGGGGACCTCTCGCGCCCGGCATTGGTCGAGGCCATACTGCGGGGCGAGACGGAATGGGAATCGCAGTCGCCTCCTTCTGCGAAGCATTCATGCTCGCAGAAGGAGGCGCGCTGCGTGAGGGAGAGGACAGCATCCTCCCTCCACCCCAGCCGCAGTGGTACACGCCCACGGCGACAGAGGTCGGCAGGCGATGGCGTTGGTTGTGGCGATCGTCGATGGGTGGCGAGTAATGGGCGACTGCCCATGTACTATGCCCGGGTCGATGGCGCGTTCCACGCGCGCCTCAAAGAGTGTCAGCGTAATGACAGGGCCCCCCATTAGAGGGACAAAGCTTGCAGGGGTCGTGGATCTTTTCGGATTACCGTGACCCTGGGACGCAAAAGGCTATTGAAGGAGACCGAGGATTTAAATCAGTACGAGTCTGACAGTCCCTCATGCTTTACCCTGGGTGCGAGGACTCATTATTTTAATGATTTTAACACGAAAAAAAAAGTCCTTTAAAAGTGGTGCCAAAGTTGTTTAACTTCAGGTCGAATCATATTGCTATACTAGCTTCTGCCCGCGACTTCGTACGCGGATCTTGTTGCTTATGCCAGCGACACCGGACGGCGAGTTGCCCTTTACTCGCCGCCCGCTTGCCCGCGCCTATGGTGGCCGGAGATCGTCTTGTGACGTCCGACACCGTGGGCGTCCACCACCGCGGGGTAGCTGGGCTCTTGGAGTTCCACATTAGGTGTTCTAGATCTTCAATTTTTATACGTCAACAGAGACTGCTCATCACGCTGAACAACTCTTGCTAAGACGTCATTCCTGTATATGTTATAGTGTAACTGGGCTCTTGGAGTTCCACATCAGGTGTTCCAGATCTTCAATTTTTATATGTCCACAGAGAGTGCTCATTAGGCCGAACAACTTTGCTGAGACGTTATTCCTGTATAATGTTATAGTGTAGCCGGGCTCTTGGAGTTTCACATCAGGTGTTCCAGATCTTCAAACTAATTTTCTTAGCAGAAAATGCTCATCACGTGGAACAATTTATGCTATGGCACCATTTTTGTATCTCTTATAGTTTAGCTGGTCTGTTGCGGTTCTGCGCCAGTTGTTCAAGTTTTCAAAATAAATTATAGCCTATGTTTTGACCAGACTTAATACCTATACAACAAAAAAAGAATCATTCAAATCCGTCCAGTACTTTTTGAGTTTATCCCGGACATACATACAGACAAACAGACAAAAATTCTAAAAACTATATTTTTGGCTTCGGTATCGATTGTAGATCACACCCCAAGTATTCTTTTAAATAAATATTCAATGTACAGTTTTGACTTTCCTACTATTTTATTATATGTATAGATAGATAGATAAATGACAGATGGCTTTTTTTTCACCATTCTTAAATGACCGAGCGGCACGAAAAGATGCGGCATTGAAAAACACATTTTAAAATACCTAAAAATGATTCGCGCGGAAAACAATTGAAATACTGACATTTCTGTAACAATGTAAACTGGATCTTATTCATTCGATCAAATGATATACTTTCCTATGCATGTACAGATAATTATGAAGCTTACCCTGCTCAGATATTATTGAAGTTAATACAGTATAGATATATATTTTTTAAAAGGTGATCAGATATTATTGCGTCAAGTAAATTATATATTATTGAACCGTTCACATGAGGACATATTTTTGATCTATAGTTGTGTAGAAGTTATTGTGCTTACCAATGCTCACAATATTTTGAATCACTGACATTGCCAACATATTATTGAACTCGACTGTACCTATTTGAAAATGAAATATGGCCTTTGTTACAAAACTAGTTGAAAGAAACTCAGCAGCCATAGAGAAGTCATAGTCGAGACTTAATCTTGTTCAAAGCGAACCGTCCAGATTAGTATTTGTTCAAGAGAATGAAGCTGAACGCATAAAACAGCTATAAGAAAAACATAAAATAGTCTTTCACAAACAATGAAACACTTACTTATCGAGGCTACTTAAAACATTACCTAGCATAACAAACTTATAACTTTTAGTAAAGCAAATAAAAAGAATGCCACAAGACAAAATACAGTCTCCTCCAATAATCTTGAACTTGGCCAAGTGATCGAATTAAATCATCCCGGTGAACCGGTTATCTCTGAATGCCCTGATTTCGCCGACTTATGTGCACGCCACGCCAGATTTATTGGCTGGAGATGAGAATTTAGACCCTGGAGTTTTACAAGACAAGTAGTTTTAATAGGACTGTTAGTTTATGTCTAGCCTTAGTGTTTAAACATGATTGACCACGATTAATGTCTGTTTTAAATATTTTGCAGTGCATTTTAAATAGTTTGACGATGTTTTATTTATTAATAAAAAATGTACTTTTTATTTAAACTTTGCCCCCCCCACACTAAGATTTTCTACTGTATCAAAATCAATCAAAATCAAAAGTCATTTATTCAAATTAGGCTGATTTATCAGCACTTTTTGAAGGTCAATTACATAAGACAGTCCCCCAAAGCGCCCCCCTTCGACACTTCCTAGTGTTTTGGCTGGGAAGAAGAAGTGGCGGAACAAACTTCCCTGCAACACATCTGTCTGTACGGTTAGAACAACCAACACTTTATACATACATATAATTTAATATATGTAGTATCCTTTAAGAGGTGCGTTTACGAGTAAATAGATAAAACCCTTAGGATGTTGGCATTACATCTTTTAAAAAATTTGTCAGTGAAAAAAATTTCGAGTTTTGAAAATGTACAGCACATTTAACTTAGTTTCATGTTAGGTTAAATGTTCGAGTATCTTTTTCTCCTAACAATAAAACATCCTTAAAGTTGCCCTGTCGTATTGACGCCTTAAAATAAATTATAAGCAGTCAAGCCATGATAACACTGATAGAAAACTTACATTACTATAGGACCAGGGTGATTTATGCCACAAATATCGATCCTATCGACCTATACATCATTTGTTCGGCTGTATTGTCAAGCCCTAGTTTTTGGTCTTTTTGTACGATATCTGAGCATGAGAACTTTTGGAGATGTTGGGTTTTAATAGACGATTATATTTGGGATGTTGTACAAGGAAGACAAGCTTAAACAATTTGCTGTTAGAGCAGATTGACTCATCTTTTGGTTAATTCTTCTATAGATATGACTTTTTGACATAAACCTCAATTCACTGTATGTAATAATAATATGTTTCATTTATGTCTCTTTGGAGCAGTGGTGGCCCAGTGGTATCGGTCCCGACTTACGAGTTGTAGGTCGTGGGTTCGAAACCCGCCTGGCGCATTACTTTGTGTAATTTATTTCACCACCACTGCTCTCAAAACGGTGAAGGAAAACATCGTGAGGAAACCGGCATGTCCTAGAACCAAAAATTCGAAGACATGTGACATCTACCCGCGTGGTGGATTATGGCCCACTCCCTCTTAAAGAGAGGAGGCCTGTGTCCCAGCAGTGGGAACATTATAGGCTGATGATGATGTTGTCTCTTTGTAACAACGATATTTGATGACACGGTTGGCGCCGTGGCTGAACGATCGATCAGCGGTTCGATTCCCGCACGGAACAAATATTTGTATGATCTCCAAGTAGTTGTTCCGGGTCTCCGGTTGTGATGTGAGTTTCTATGTTTGTAAACGCACCGACAATACAGTAAATTTTAAAACAAAATGCACACTGCATTTTGTTTTAAAATTTACTGTATTGTATAAATCATATACGTAAGTATACATCTTTACACTTACCTCTGTACATAAACTTTATTGTTGCTATGTGTGTTTGTATGTTCAAGTAAAAATTCAGCTTACCTGTAACAGAGCAATATAACATTATTTAAAATTTGATTAAGTGGAGACGATAGACCATGGACCATGCCCGGATCGACGGCGCGTTGTGTTCCACGCGCGCCTCAAAGAGCGTCAGCATAATGACGTGGGCCTCTACAGGGCCAAAGCCTGCCGTGGTCGCGGGATTTATCTCATTACCGTGACCCCGGAACATAAAGGGCTATTGAAGGACATCGTGGATTTTAGTCAGTAGTTCAGTACGAGTCTGACAGTACCTCCCGCCCTGCCCCGGGGTGGGAGGACTCATTTGATGATTTTATCACGCTAAAACAAAAAGGTGGAGACGATAACATAAAATCTGTATCACATTTTTAACCATCATAATTCCACACATAACATCCGGGCAAACAATAAAAATTAAAGACTTCATTATTTCAGAATCAATCCAATAACTAAATAGAGAATAATTCAAACTTCACAAATTGAACCAATAGCAATACGTGTCGGTGTCGGACAAGACATAAAAACACCAAATTGCAAAACTAAAAATTCTTTAAACCATCATGTCTGCCACGTTGGCAAGTGAAGCCGCGGGCGAAACCTAGTTACCAATAAGAGCAGCGTTTAAGCATATGTTTAACTGTCTTGCTCACATTATCTCCGAGACAGAACTAACTGTATGCAAATTGAATCACGATTATATCAGAATGTTTAGCGTGAAACACTTACCGCGTACAATGACGGGCGGTGTTTCACGGATTAAACTCGAAGAGGTCTCGACTGAAGGGATTATAGTAATTATGTGGAAGTGTATGTTATGTAAAGGTGCTGATAAACTTAAGCATTGACTTGTAAAGAACATCCTACTAATATTATAAATGCGAAAGTTTGTGAGGATGTATGTATGTGTGTATGTAGGTATGTTTGTTACTCTTTCACGCAAAAACCACTGAACGGATTTGGCTAAAATTTGGTACATAGATAGTTTGTAACCTGGATTAACGCATAGGATAGTTTTTATCCCGATTTTATGTTCCCGTGGGATAATTTTCGAGTTGTAGTGGGTGAAGCCGCTGGCAACAGCTAGTTCTTACATTTGTTACACTACAGAAAAACAAAATAAATGAGAACGTTTTAGCGAGCATTCTAACGAAAGTTCTGGCGAGCTTTTTTCCGAACCGACTGTCAAGTTTGATCTTTATGAAGAAAAAATATTTGTACACCATCGACGCTCTACGTCCGCTAGAAAGATTGTTATAATATTCGTAGCGATATTTGGCTCTATGCTTGGCTCTTTACGACAAAATTAAAAACAGAGAATGCTCGATTTTCTATCACAAGTCACGCTCAAGTCGATCAGCATGTTAACAGGCACATGTGCGCTTAGCATGGGTACCGATGTGTGAGGTGATAATCTGGTGGTTTTGTCAAAAGATTCGTTTGATGGTGAGTTGGTAGTAGATTCAGTTCAACTTTGATTCTCAAACAGAAGAAGCGAGGTTTGTAAGTGGTTCAGAAAAGGAATATCCAATAGAATTTGGGAGATGGACATTGTAAACCAACAAAAACTATATAACTTAAATAACAAGAACTCTTTCTACGATCGCAAAGATTTTGAGCTTATCATCTTTAAGTACAAGCTACGTATAACCTTAGACCTAGTGAAATAAATACACATTTTCCATTTGCAGTTATGCAGTATATTTCAAAAAGAGCAAACGACGGGAACAAATCTCTAGCCTCTACCGATAAGGACAAAGAAAGGGATCGCTACAAAAAAGATCTAGATCGACTAGCCGACTAGGATACTGAGATTGCAACCGTGTGATAGGATATGATATTTAAACTAAAGGCTTGTCTACGAGAGTATTACGAATATTATTTTGTATCTATTTTATCACAAGCTGAGAATTACACGAACTTATTAGATTCAGATGTTCATAAACGTTATAAAGGATTTCTACATTTTTCTTTGTAATTAATAAACTCAAAATCTACAGGACTGACCAATTTTCCAAATTCTTTCAATTTTAAAAACGTCAGCGAGTTACGTGCGCACTACATTTCATTTTAAATTACACCTGTGCGAAGCCAAGACATCGAAAAAGCCTTTAGGTTCCAATGCCATAATAATTTCATTGTAATTTTTGAATAGATCGATAATATTAAGTGTTGAACTGAAAGTAATCATCTGTACTCCATATCTCGATACCTTTAACTTTACAGAATCCATCACCATATCGTTGTCATCTAAAAATAACGCTATTCAAGTTTAGACGTGAGCAAGACTTTGATGCTATAGACACAAATTCGGCTGTCAAACCCGATGATAACTAAATGCTGTCACTTGAACTAGGAACATAGAAAGGCCACCGACAAATTGAGCTGGTTTGCAAGTAAATAGGATTAATAGTGACGGATTGCTCGTCACTTACGAGCTTGTCAATGTCCAATTTGTCTCAGTTGACAAGCTAACTAGCTTCTGACAGACTAAAATTAAATATTTCATTGATTTAAAGAACACCGCAAAAAATAGTCTAGCGTTTCGTGGTATTTATTTCTGGAATACAAAAATTAGTAATGTCATCGTTAGCATATTCTTGGAATTATAGATGAAGAAGTTAATGGGTCCAACAACAATATGGTAGATATAGTATGCAATCTCATTTAAGAATGTTAGAGATCAGTTGTATATAAATCACTAATTAAAACTTAGAGATTTCTGACGTCACTACTAATTTCATCAAAGTTATAGGACACAACTTTATAATCTAACTCTGCTATATCGGATAGTTCAGCAATAAGCGTTGGTATAAACAAGCCATTACTAAACACTTTCAAATCTTCTTCCAAGGGCTAATTCCAAAATAAAAGGATAGGTTCATTACCACCGCAAATCTAGTTATGTAAGCTATCATCGGCATCTCCGCCGACAGACGACCGACCAATCATATCGTATCTCCCATCTTGATTGAGATTTATTAGTCACATCTTCTCAGAGTCGGCTTGCTCTATATAAATCAGCCTTTATTCCTTTACAAACTTTATTTTGCGGTTCATCATGCTCACCATTCTTTCTGATTCTTCCTATAGAATTCCTTTTTCCTTAGTCTTTGAACGTTATTTTAATTTTGCCAAGTGTATCTGTTTCATTGCCCATCCGTAATGGAGCCAATCGTTCCGGTTTAGGAACCGAATCTTCGGATGATTTGTTGTGACCATTCGTTAGCGCTTCTTGTCCTTACCTTAATTTGTGTGGTCGTTTTATGAGGGAGATACTCATTAAATTATATCTATAAAATAGCTAGCTTTTAGATTTCACTAAAGCTTTTGACTTAAATCATTACTTAAAGCATTAGTCAGATCAGGACGATGTTTTTCTTTCAAGGTCTGTATCTATCCTGATTTTGGCCATGCAATTGTAGGCATAGTCCATAGCAAGATCATCGTTCAATTGTATATATTTATAGTAACAAATGCTTTTAGATTTTTATTAATACTTTTAGTCTAGACTCCAAATTACATTTTATTGCTAATGGTTTACTTTTGATATCAACATTATGGTGGGTTAATCCAAGATTACTCGAGTTCAACAATGCTCGTTAAAGTTTGATTTGTTTTCAATAAGATTTTAATGGAAAATCAAGTACTTATGGTATACTGTTGCTAGCAGATTTGATGCTCAAAATAATAATATATATCGTTCGTGTTTCATTCGAGCATTAGAATAGAGTCTTGTGCACATTAGAACAGTGATTGCCTAGATTATCGTCTCATGGCGTCTTCATGGTTTGTAATAAGAAGCAAGTAATTTACAAACATTACCTACGCATAGTATTTTATTTTAACTATGTAAATACTAACGAAATGAGTATCTATTACACCGGTAGACAACGCCCAACTATTCAAAAATTATGTTAAACTCTTAAACACTTCGCCACTCAATGGTCTATTTTCCCATTATTAGCCATAAATTAATTTTCCTTGTCAAAATGTTTTTACCTTTACTAGAATATCAATAGAGTTCATATTCATGTGCATACCTTTAGTCCTTTTATGAGGGTAGGTCGTGGTAGTGATTGACGAACAAGATGTTTATCTGTGAACAATGCGTGTGGCTGCGCCCGCGCAGGTCAACGTGTTCTAAATTTGAAGTATCGATGTATGAACTGATTTGACAATGCATATGAATGTGTGAGAACTGTCACACGGGTATATTTTTAGAACACAAGATGGCCGATTTAGTTTAATTTTAATTCTGCAGGTTTTTATGTAAATACATTTTATCAACACGATTTCATTTCATTTACATTTCTGCATGATGGGAGGAAGGAAGAAGAAAACTTGATAATCCTAACAAGTAACATGAAAAATGGGCAGAAAAAGTGATAGTACTGATCAAATTCTCAATGAAATGGTTGCTTCACAATGTCAAACGGTTAAGTCAGATCTTAAATCTTTAACCATTTCACGAAAACGTGCTTCGCATCGGAAGCAACGGAACACGGAAGAGCGAATCAGTTCAAAAACAAAACAAACATCATCATTAAGCTCCATTTGAAGAATTTGGAGCAAAAGAATATTCCATTTTAAGAATTGGATAGAAAACACGAACTCTTTATGTAAATATAGAAAATAAAGGAAGCATCTACTGATTAAGATAATATACGATGTTGAAGTAGTTGCGATAAGAGTCAATTCATTAATCACAGATAAGACTCTCTCAGAGACTTCCCAACTAAAATGTTTCGTAATATCAGTTTCTTAGCTATTATCTAGAGCAGCAGATATAGGCAGAGATTCCACAATCACAACTGCTTCCGGAAGTCACCGGTTCTAACGGGAAGAAATATTATAGTATCGTAAAATGAATGGTTATTTCATTAGGGAATAACTGTTTCAATAACATGATGTTACGATGATTTTACGATTTTACAGCTCAGAATGTTTTAATTAAGTCAGGGTTATATTCTCATGCATCTTGCAGTATGGATACTGTATTATTAAAACCATCAAATTTAAATATCTTGTCTTTCTTATCCATCCTTCTTAACTCTTCAACCTTGTTAAGGATGTGTTTACCCTCGACAACGCCCCTAACAGATTTGTTTCAATGACCGCTATAACCTATTGTACGCGCCATTTCACTTTTTTCCACCTTCCTCTACATTTTCATAAGAATTTCAACCCAAGGAATCGAGATACAAAGTTCAATGTCAGCCAGCAAGATCTTTATCACCGGGGTTCTCAAGCGGTCCCACTGTGAAACGAATTATGAAGTCACATGTTTGTGGTTGATTGAAAAATTCCAAAAGAGGGGATTAACTTGAACGTATTGTTTTGTCAGTGACAGTTCTAGGGGATTGTGGCCCCTTGCGATTTATGTCTTGAGCTATTTCCGGTAATGGGGATTTTGTACTACCTAAACTATTTTCAGTTTTTTTTCTGAATACGTGACCGCGTTCGTTCTGTGTCGATGCCAAGATGCATTCTTGGATAAGCTTTGCTAAAATTGTCGAATGTTATTCTAATTTCACAAACTACCGGCGGAACGTAGACAAACAACGCTTTTACTTTCAACTTTCTTAAAAGTTATAGCTAATAGTTTACAACAACAAAACGCCATTTTAAGGATGGGTCAGTAATAGTCAGTTTAAACGCCTCATAAATTATCATTTAACATTATAGATGCTGCTCAGCAACCACTTAATTTTTATTTGTGTCCTAATGAAACCATTCTACATTACAATCATTCTTTCAATCCCTAGTTTAAGAATATCATTTTAAACATTCGGACAACTCAAAATTAAAGAAGATGAATATCTTAAACATAATATAAGAATGTTAATAAGAGAATTTAGTCAAGAAAATTCCAGAACAGAAACAAAACTACCCCAGACCAGACAAAGCTCAACAGATAGGTAAATAATTAACGACGTACAGACAGTTAGGGGACCCTCAACAGCAGACGTGCAGAAACAATCAATTACACTCGACCCGGAGCGCTAATCGTCTGCGAAACGAAGGCTAAATTAGCGGAGACACTGGCACTGATGGGGAACCGAACAACTAGAGGGGAAGAACAAGTAGAGAACGTTTGTTTATTACCGACGATAGATTAATGAAAAGATTAGGGAGAGATTTCCAGAGGTATCGTTGATATAGACGGTAACGGCGGTGATAATGAAAGTGAAATGAGGGTTGTCGAATGTTCGAGAGCCTTTTAGAACAGGAGGTAGCGGTAGATTTCTTATGTGGGGAATAGATATATTTTTGTTGTAGAAGGCTAATATTGACAACATCTAAACCGTTTGATGCGTAATAATGTTTCTGAAAATCGTTTTGTTCGTGGCTTTGCCGGCATGGTAATTTAAACGTACTGGGATATAAATATTCTATGTTCTACCCGTTGTATAGTCTATCCGGGTGCTAGCTAAAACCGTTTAGTCATAAAGATTTTAAAAGTAATAGAAGAACTGGCAGATAGTGTTGGATATAATGAATTCAACATTTAAGTCTGGTTTCGTCTAACACATTTCTCTATTCGATTATAAAGATCTCTTTCTTAACAACTTACTAGACGTTAGTTACACAATAATGTGTCTTATTAAGAGTCAGCAGGTGACACAGTGAATTTACGAGGCAAGAAATCAGTGTGTTAGCACAATCAGTATCAACATACAATCGCGGATTTTCCCGTCTGACCATAATACCAGCTTCTTACCTTCCCACATCTCGTTAAAGTGGAATAATGTCTTAACATTTGTAAACGACTTGTCAAGTACCAGCACTTTCAACAAAATTGTTACCAACGTGGATTTAAACAGTTCCGGGAGAGTTTTTAGTTCCGATTCAGCATATTATGAAATCCTGCCGGTATCGCGGGATCGTCTGTAAAGGTTACCGTGTCCCTGTAACGCAAAGGGCTACAGAAGAAAAAGGGAAGAGTTTTAGTCAGTAATGTACAGAAGTGGATATGCTGAGATGATCCAAATCATGTTGATGAGTTGATAAAAGCATAAGTGGGTCTGATAGTCAAGATAAAGAGACATTAAACTGCAATGACGATGATACAGATTAAAAAATCGTTTTAAGAACGAAGGCAGAAGACAGTATTATACTGTATACTGTATGTACTATTGAAATGAAAAAAATCAACACAGACGGCCTAGCTATATTATATCAGAGCGCTAGCTATATTACTCGTATATTGATTAAAAACAGTTTTTGCTCAGTATTAACATTGTGTAATAATTACAAAGCGATCTGATTGCGATTTTGTCATGTTTAGACTCTTTAGCTTAGCCTGTGATTTTATTTTTATTTTTATAGTAGGGCAAGGGCCTTATCTCAGAGATTCGTCTATATTATGCAACACCGTTTTTATTGGTCCCACAGTTATTTTAATTAGTAATAATGAAGCTGTTCATTACAAATCATAACATAATCAAGTTTTATAAACCTCTTCTTACGGTTCTTTACATTTGTACAGTGCAAAGCACGACTTCAATAGCTAAGCTGTCACACTTGATATGTAGGAGTAATTGTTCACAAGGGCCATAAGAAAAATATCTTTGTTATTTTTTGCTACTTGACCAGAATTGTTTTCGGTTGGGCCTGTTGACTCATTCAAGTGGTCTTTGGGTGTTGCCTAATAAAGAGTGGTTCCTCAACTCATCTGAATAGCTATTGTTATAAGCAGATCATTTTTTTATTAGTAGCAACCACGGTGTCTGGCTTTATGCTGGGTCAATGGCAATAGGCACAACCTGTCTTTAATAAGATTTGATAACTGGCGATTGTCGATGTACTGTAAGGTACACGACTATAGGGGTTATATTGTACTTATTCTTTATTAATAACTCACGTGGCCCTTGGTTTTCCCATTCATTCTTTCTAATATTCCTGATACACTGCAAGATAATGTGGATAAAAAGGCGCCAACTCCTTTTTTATTCAACACATCCTTTTCGTTATCCCATAATGTCAAAATAACTTGAAGTTTCGATAAATTACCAAAATCTACGTCCCATTCTTAACACGCAGCTAACAAAGCTACAAAAGGTTTCGACAACAAATTATCTCATTATATCACTAGACAACGACTATCATAAAGGTTGACAAAAAATACTTGATACACTGACCAATATTTGGAAGTATTTGGAACTGGATCAATGGCGATGCAGGTGGTCTCTTCCCAGAATCACCCTTTACTTAATGGGCTTTGGACAATAATACGGTCCCGTTTATAGGGGGTTGCTACAATTTAGGGCTAAACCGTTGAATAGCATCGACTGATTTACTTTTAATCGTGAGTTTGATATTATCGCAAGCCATTCAAGTGTTTTGTTACGGGCAGGCCCGTGTGCCCTACCATTTGTTCCTGTTTGCTGTCTGATTGATCGGTGGCGGTCGTGAGATGGTGCGTGATAAGTTTTCGAGAATTTGTTTCAATTGACTTGGTTGGTATAAGCTTGGACTGTGATGAATGCAGGGACTACTTATAGAGCATTCGTGAGAATAAGATTTAGTCATGGATTTCGAACTTAAACCTCACTTTAAAATATTGCTGAAACTACAACAAATCAAATTCATATTAGGATTCAATACTTCAATCTGTGCGCATATTATATGTATGGCTTTAAAGAATGCTAGCCGAAATGAAACTTATAACAGTAGTATGGAAGCAAAAAAAATTGCTTTGCCGATATATCGAAATAAAACGATGATAATGCTGTTTAATTAGACAAAGAAAATCTCTGTAATCTTTAATCGTACACAAAAAGGTTTGGTTGTAAAATAATTAAAATAACCAATAGTAGGAGCATCGGACAGTTTAGTGCGACACAGTGGATTGTGTTACTTCGACAAGAAAAAAGTAGTCGACTGAGAAACATGGGTCTCGTCTGCTACAAAACAAAACGTTTGATGTACAACTTTCTCATAGAAGAAAAAAAATCTTCATGTATACAATTTCGCTAGATCGCTTTGTAGGTGCGGTGTTTGTAGCCTCGGACTGTCTTGTTTCAGACTTTTTACTTTTATGTTCTATGCTAAAGTAAAACACGATAGGGTTTCTTCAACACCACTGACCGATATTGGTCTAATCTTTGTTATTTTCTAGTAACAGGTTCCGAGGGTCTAGAAGTCTAGACAGTATTAGGTTTCCAAGCGTTTCGAATTTCTCCAATTACTTGCAACAAGATTGACATAAAGTTTTCATAAATATCATATGGTCGACCAACGAAATTGTGAGTCGTTCGATGTGGTGATCTAAGGGGGAGGCCTATGTTTAGCGGACAACGTCTTCCAGTTTGATGATGCTTAATCTTCATTTTCGATATTTCCATTATAGTTACCGACAATGTTGCCTGGTCTAAGCTCCTAGTTTTTTGTTCATATTCAGATATTGTGGACAACTGATATGTATATTTTAAGGGACGAATTTGTTATGGTGGTGTGAGGTGAGTTTGGCATTTCATCATCAAAATCTTTCTGCTTTTATCCTATCCTACATGCGTCTTTCTTCTTTCATTTTCTGTCAGATATTACGTCAACATTTACTGCTTATTTGAGTAAATAATTAAGGTGTTTCATAAAGGCTATTACATAACTCTGCAACACCTGTAATATCTTAACGCTATCAATTGATCCTTAATTGTCATACCCATACATATCACTGACATTTCTTATCTTAAACAATCTAATATTGTCATGCCCAAGGGCCTTGATTAGCGTGCAATCGGAGACACTGAAGTAAGACTAAACGTAGGTAGGTGATCTATTAAGGAACTTTGTAATATTGCTCAGTGATAAGTTAATAAACCATCGCCCACGAAACCAACCTATTTCTCTAGGCTGACTCATAAACTAATAGTTTCACTTCATGATTAAATAGGCTTGGAACAATCATTCATACCAAAGACAGAAGTCTTACGTGACATGACGAAAATGCGTCAAATTATGACAGGTGACGCATCTAGGATATAAACTAAAGGCCAGGGGACAATCCCATTACCTTTTCTTGTCTGTGGTTAAACATGAAGGCAATACTAAGTATTGATTATACGAAAACGATTGGAATTAGACCACAAACTGTTAATTTTTGGTACAGTGACGATATATATTCCGTGCTGGGTATGAATTTTGTATTGCCTACGTGACTACTATCTGATATGCATGTCATAAGAGATGATGGAATCTTTTGTTGGACAAAAGAGGACGTTCCGAATCTTCTTATGGATTGATTGTTATAAATTGTACCTTTATTGTGGTTTAATAAGATTGAGACGTCGAAAGACGTTCGTTCTTAGACACACGATAATGGATGTACTAGTTTTGCCCGCGCTTTTAACAGATTCGGGATCAGAAATTACCCCATAGAATTGTTTTATCGAAGTAAAAACTATTGTCCTCATATACTTTGTCCTCTTACCTGTACTTTGACCCATCCAGCGATTAGGGGCGTAAAAAGGTAACAGATTTATTTTACATAAATAAAAAATTAGGATGTTTCGTGGTATATTGAGGTTTCCCATTTTTGAAGCTACTTCTCTTCAATCAATTCAATTCTTGCTATTAAAATTTTGAATAAGAAAAAGGTGGTGTCTCAATTTTATTATTGTTAAGATAGGTACCGAAATACAACTGCATTGTGTGTCAAAAATATCCTGTGCAGACATGCAAATCTAAAACCAAGCGTCATACATAAAGATTTTCGATAAAAACGCCAAAAATCGAAAATAACCTTATTATTATTGCTCACAAATCACCAAAGAAACAATAGAACAATGCCGAAAATTTGCATTCCCAACACTTTTTGTTTTAATAGGAAATCCTGCAGAAGTGGCTTCAATCGACCATGAATCGTGAAACGGCGCCGGTGGCTCATAACTCATAGTGCAAACAAAATAGATAAATACAGAAGAACAGCTTCGTACACATAGTTACGGATAGCAGCAGTAGAAGAAGAAAGAGAAGTCCAGCTCCATGTAACGATTGAAACTAGGCGAGGAAATGCTTGTAGCTGTCCCAAAAGATAGATATTAATGTTGCAAGTGCGCTTGCACTCGACTTACGTTAAATACATCTCTGAATTACGGAGCCTGCAGCTACTGGATAAGATTGAAGCGATGAAATTTCTGATGCTAAAAATGCTATGACAGTCAGGGTCACGCATCACATTCAAAGCCATCAGTTTCCATACGTCATTAGTATAAATGGCCTGACAGTGTTATTTCACAAGCTGCCTCTAGCAAGGGCCGCCGACGTATCTCCGTGTTCGATTTGAATTAGACTGTGCCTTTGTTTTCGTAATTGTGGGATTCCTCAGCCAGATCTACAACAGTAAACGACTGGGACAATAGAGGAGTTGAGAAGAGAATAGGACTGCGATAGGCTGAGTTGATTGAAATAGAAGGAGTGGACCTTCTGCATCTATCTATTTGGTCCTCATAGTGTCATAGTATTGTCTTAGTTCATTCAATCAATTTGTACGCCGATCAACTTTAGATCTGGGTTAGGTCACCGCAGAAGCATTCGCACTGAATTATTTATTAGAGTGACAAATGATATTATTTGAAGACTTTCCTGTTCACACTTTGTACATAGCTGATTTGATGTATGAGTAAAAGTTATCAGGAAATCTGTTGTTAAATTCATCATGGTTATTCTTGTATGGGAAAATTATGGCTATCAGGAGTTCTGGGAAAGGAGTATTAGAAACGTGTTTTCGTGTCTTCAAAAGTTGTTAACCTTTTACCCTTACAGCTTAGCCGCAGCGTACTATCTAGAGACAATTCACTTGCACTGCTCTCAAACCGGTGAAGAAAAACCTAGTGAGGGAACTGGCATGTCACGATATGTAGGTACCCTGCGCTTGCCCTGTTGGTTTATTATGGCTAGGCTCTTCCCACAGAAAGGAGGCTTGCTTCCTCTAGGGACATTATGTTTGCGCTGGTCATGTAGCTTGCTGGACTCATTTGCAGAATTACGGCCTTTTGACTACAAGTCTCTGCAAATTATGAATGTTATAATGTATGTACATGTGTGTCGTCTTCCTTGGTATACTTGTGGTGAGAAGGGATGACAGTGATTATGAGAGTGGTAGGTATGAATGTGGATGAATGGAGACGAAGAGGAAGACTATAGAAAAAATGGATGAATTGTATATGGAATGATAAGAAAGAAAAAGGATTAAGTAAGTAAGGCGATGTAGTGACGTCTGATGGAGAAGAATGGCATAAGTAAACGTGTTGCACAGACCCCAAGTAGAATGAGGTGGGATCCATAATTAAAATTTCGCCAAAGGACCAGCTATTACGACGATTTCATAACTGGCAATAAACTATCCCGCCAAAACTCCAAAAATACATTCAGAAAACGATCTCCCTGGCGGTCGGTCATTAAGAGCCAATAAGATGAAATAAACGTTGTATTTAAGCCACGCCTGTCAATTCTGTCACATTACGAGCTGCGTATGAGTGGGTTCTGAAGAGCGGCGACGATGCAAGGGATTTGCTTTAAACCACAAGGCTCTTATTACCCGACTGTAGTGTTGGGACTGGATTTGTCGAACTTTGTAAAGTATTTTGGTTTTTGGGTATGTATGATCTTTTGGTTCATTAGATTTCGGAAGGATGTGGCCGGTTTTGAAATTGGCAGAATCCGATGCGAAAATCGGTGGATCTAATCTTAAAATAGTGCGGAGATCTTATGGTACCTACACTTGAGAATCCAGAGAGATGTTATTATGTAGAGGGAAGAGCTTCGATATTTATGAATTATAAAGAAATCATTGATTTCATCTACTTCTCGGATTCTTCTTTCTAGGGAATTTTACTTTTTTAACGAGTAAATACTTCCCAAAGTTATCGAGTTTATGAAAAATCTCTATAGTACACTTGTAGACACCCAAATTAATAAATTGATACAAGTATTGACGTAAATAGTGCCAAGTAATTCTCAAACCGTGCCGAGTGCCCCATTGTGTGGTCCTCAACAGACAAAAAAAGGCATCAATCTTTTAAACATTTATTTAAAAACCCCTCATTTTGACACACTTTCTCTTAATCGACATGATAAAGCGTTTATCGATGTTAATTATACTCCGCATCGCAGCAATATCAGCGTGTGCGCAAGGATAATGATAGGATTTGTGGATAAAGATGGCGCCGGGAATGCATATTACTCATTTGTGAGTACGTTGACATTATAGTACCTACCGATAATACGCAGATTCTCATGACTTACTCTTATTGCATTTCCCGCAATTCCGTGATTCCTGCATAACTATTTCGGAGCTCTTAGCCAAGGCAACATTAATTTATTGTTTTTTTTTACAGATATGGAGTCGTACTTTCCATGGACGACTGTCGAGGACCCACAGTTATCCAATTCATGGAACTGCTTACTGTATGTAAGCAGTTCCATGAATTGGAATACAGCTTCTAATGTTGACCAAGTCTTCAGTAACTGGTAAGTCAAGGTATCAAGTAATTAAGTTATGTTCAGACACTAATTTTGAAGTTTATGCGTAGGTAATATCAGTTCCAGCTCCATGTGATCAGTTCATTTTTTATTGCCTCTAGCAGGAAACTTTGTATGTAATGTACGTTATACCTACGGACCGTCCTGGACAAGGATAACTTTGTAGAATGACCTATGGGGCTGTGATTATTTACATTGACGACTCGTAGTCATACCAGAATGATGAACAGGATTTTATTTCTCTTATTATTTAGCTACAAACTCCACTCTTCCTGATGGGGGCTCTCTGGTTTGTCTAGTAGTTGAAAGCGCAACTGCTGAGCAAGAGGTCCTTGGGTTAGATTCCCAGGTCGGACAAAGTAATACTGGGTTTTTCATTAGAAGTTTCTCACGAAATCTAGGAGTCACGGTATCTGGATTTGGGTCCGGTTGATGGCAATAGGCCTGCCTCCATAACTGGGGAAATCTGGATGTACTATTGGAGACACGTCTGCCTAACCTGGTATCGGTATCTACAAGCATGATGTTCTGTCTATTCTACTGCACTTGAAACAGTCCACAGATATTCACAGTAAAACCAAAAAAGCATATTTACAATTAATTGTCCAATTATCGTAGCTGGATTGGAATCCAGCAATGTAAAAAGTCATCCCCATCCAGTCGATCATTGCGATATAGATCGTCTACTGCGCATGAGTGGACCAGCGAAACGCGAACGATTGATCCGATTAATATGGCCTTTATTTAAACTGTGTCATTCATTGTTAAATGGCGTATCGAGTGTTGGAGCAGAATTACACATTGATTTTTTATGAGCTTTGTTTATTAAAAATAGATTGGAGATCGATACTTGATCACGATCAAGTACTTTAGAAGTGTTGTTCTTTTTTTTTCAGGTCAAATCAGTAAATGGTACCTCTATTTATTGATGTTCCCGTTTGAGCAACGGCGGCACCTATGTTTAGAGCAACGATCGTATTCCCATCTGAGGACCTGCGATGCTGTAGCTTGTAGTGATGAGGTGTATAACAGTATTAGTGATGGAAATATCTGGACAGATTTTATAGGTACCAAAAATCTTTGAACAAAATAGTGGAGCTGCAAGATATAGAAGGAAGAGATTATTCGTATAAAGATGATGCAAAGATGTACTTATAATGTAAGTCAATTTAAGAGAGGTGCTGCATTATGCATATTTGGAAGATTAGTTCACACATTCTGTGAGGAAAATATGGATGGATTTCTGCGATGACCAATAAAACGATGGATGGACTATGAGAAAGCTGAGACGGCTAGAAAGAATGTAATTATTGAGATGACGGGTAATGAAGAACTATGGAAGAAGACATGATGCGCCTAGGGTGAGTGGGGGTAAGTTGGGATGAAAATATGATGAGATGAGGTACCCCAAAAACATTCAGATAAGGACATAATGGCACTTATGAATATTTAGGCATATTCATCAAAGCGTTACCACAAAAATTACCTAACACACAGTTTAATCGTATGCTGTGGTTAGTGGTAACTGGTTGAAAATATCTTGCTACAATTATTCCCACACCATAGCAACTCCTCATAGTCAAAATCAACTATGGCGAGGTCCCGGATACTTAGGCCGGCCACATACATCAGTTTTCCTGATCAGGAATCCTGATCCGTTTTCTATCCGAACACAGCGAATTCATACAAGTGTGTGGACATGTTTTGTGTGTGTTGTTCACATTTCATTCATCATTTCGAATTCCGAACAGAAGTACGGAGGCTACATTCACGCAGGTCCTAGGTTCGCGTACATCACACGCTCGCTAATCGGCTTAGTTGTAACGTGTACATTATGGTATTATCGTCCTAGCGTTTATAACGAGTAGTGTTGGTAGATCGGGGATAATTTTCCCTTTTTAAGGAACAAAATATATACTGGGATAAATTTTGAAGAAATTGATAGTTAAACCGCACTGCATAGGAGATTGGAAGATTTTAAACCTTATGAAGCTTGGCGTAACCTATACGACATTCTGAATTATTTTCACACGCATTAGCATTGTATGAGGCACCATTGAGGCAAAATCTACTAAAACGTATCACGCGTTATTTGTGGAAAGACATACCGAAGAGTAAGCAACGCGACGTAAGTCTCCGATGCCTTATTATGATTTTAGTATCCAGGCGACTATCGCAATTTAAGAGGATCGTATACTTGCGTCGCCTTGTGTACGAAGGAGATTAGGCAGAGATCCATGCCACAAAGGGCGTGCCTATTGCCATCAACCACACCGCACAAAACCATCAGAATCTTTGGTAGCTACTGAGATATTCCAGCTAGAAAATCCTGATAAAACTTTAGGTGAAAAAAACATGTGGGGAAAATTCAAAAACTTGATCTAGCAACCCCGATATAAAGCGTTTGCCTGCTCATATGTAGGCTAAGTGGGCACAGGGCGGCTCGTAACAAAGCCTGAATTATCGCTATCTATGCGAGCTAGTCGAGACATTATATTTGTAAAAGCTTAGGTCTTTTATTTAGGTTATCACTGCCTACATGGTTAATGTTTAATGTGGTTAATTGTCACTTGTAAAGCCATTAGGGACGTTGTATTTTTTTGTGAAGTGGAAGGGCAGTAGTGCACTGTATCTATACTGTTTAAGTTTAAGGTTTCGAGAGAACTTCTGCTGCTTCTATAACCCAATTACATGTTTGAGTACGGAAAGCATTTACTTTCTATTTATCTATCTACAACTGAAAACATTAGTTGCTGGGTGTGACAACGGAGTCAAATTTAAAAAACTTATCTTTTTTATTGAACTCGTATACGTACAGGGCCTTATTTTTCAATGGGCACACTCGGCAGTTGCCCAGGGCCCTACAATATTTAAGGCCCCCTGATTCCTACGAGTATCATAGTATACAGAAAACTCCTAACTTTTCCTGGTAAGGTCATACTATTAGTTTTCTTTATTTCTCCGTTAAGGAGTACACTTATGAAGAGACGGTCTTGGCTGCAGGATAAGACATAATTTCTGTCGCAAAAGACTCACGCTCAATTATAACTCAATTGGTTAGAAGGAACTGGATTAGAAATCAGTTGCAAGATTTGACGGAGGAGAATGTATGGACTTTACAAAACTGTGGCAAATTAACTTTGGGTGCTAATTAAGGCAGCTTCTTTAAAATGTCATTCTCGTCTGCAAATATATTTAGTTGTCTAATGAATTAATAGGTCAGCGACAAACTTTTAGCGTCTAAATGGTTTATAAGCGACCATATATTGTAAAACAAGCTACTGTTAATATGACGCAACATGGTGATAATTCTTAAGCAACTAAATTTGTGATATGTCTACTCATTGCCAGCTTCTAATAAGTGTATCAACTTCATCTATAAAATAATATCAACGTACTCTAATTTCATAGAGTCACCGTTATATTTACCTAATTTTGTCTGTGTTCCACCAAATATACTGAATGTGCACCAAAATATGTTCATTAAAATATGTCATAACGAGGTGTAATAAAAAAAATCTACCTAAGCAGGGTCGACGAAGCCCCGCTTCGCGGGGCTTCTATTTCTGTGTACAAGGTTTAAAGGAACCTAACCAAACCGAACTTCGGGGTGTCCCTGAAATCTTGCTAAAGCGAGTTTTAGATTTGGTACTGATTTGGTACAATATATAAAGTAGCTCACTTACAACATTAGTCGCTGAGTTATCAAATCAGAAGTAAATATATTTATCGGTAGCTCGGAGTCATATTAATTTACGCTCGTAAATTGACGCTGGTTTCTTGATATTTTGTTGGAATAGTAAAGATGATGAATTAATATAATTGAAGCTGTTCTATTAACTCGTCGCTCACATATAAAAAAAGACGCTAGGTTGCAGGTGCTAAAGAAAACTTTTGTTGCCGCACATATAATTTCCCATTAACTTTGTGGCCAACTTACAACAACCCATAGAAACTTGTGACTGGACGTATCAAACGGCATTTCAAACTAGTAAAGTATAAGTTGTTGTTGAGATTCGAGGTAAGTCTTAATCTTAAAATAAAATAAACCTCGTTTCTTGCCAAAACATAAAATAATCATAAACACACCCCAATAGAAATAACCAATATACAATAAATGATAAGATTTAGATTATTACAAATCAGGAAGGTATTCTCATATTCGCGACATATAAGGATGCATGATTCTTGTATCAATACTTTGGATCGATCCGGATCGCAACTATGCGATGCAATTCTAATTCCTAACATTGTATCGAATGCCTTCAATCCGTAAGTCTTAAGTCGCGGGGCTACCCTAACAGCGTAGCTCTGGAACGCAAACTGCATGTAAAGGAACAGGGTGTTTTTATGTCAATGCAAGTCTGACAGTCCACCGAGGGGTGGAGGACTCAATATTGATTTCACAGCCCAAAAAAGAATGCCTTCGATCCGATTCTCCAAATTCAGATTAATTAAAAAAATATATTTTTTGTGACATATTTTATTCCTCTGTCCTAATTTCAAATAGACTGATCATGCAATATGTTTATGACAATGTGTCGCGATACGATCCATATATTTCGATACGGTACTTTAGGTATCGATACCGTAAAGTATCGGATCGGATTGTGCACCACTAGTCACATATAACTGTTTACAAACAATTTGTAAAGGAAACAGTATCCCGTCATAAGCCTGTTGCCCCATCAAACATATCTTTAAAGCCCTAAGAAGCTGTAACATATCTATTGATCAGAATTTACTTTGGACGAGGTATGAGGGTGTTCCTAAGCAAATGTATTACGATTCGCCGTTATCCTCAATTTATATTATACTAGTTTAAAGCTTATGAGTTTGTTTGTTTAGTGTAGACGTGCAAATCTCTGGAACTACTTGTCGGATTCTGAAAGGATCATTTTTTGCATATAATAGCTGAAATGGGGAAGAAAGTTCTCGAGTGGCGATCACGGATCGGAAGACGCAGCGTAGGCAGGCCGTACACTAGGTGGACCGACATCGTAAGAGTGAAGCAGATGGATGCAAGACGAATTGTAGTTCGGCGCAGGGTGCGGCCTATGTTCAGCAGTGGACGTCTTCCGGCCGATGATGACGATAGCTCAATACTTCTGGGAGGTTATTAATGCGCTATGATCCTTTTGGGTGATAACCCTATCAAATGAGTGCTTCTACATGGGGAGGAGCGGAAGCTTCCTTCATTTGCCCTGTTACAGGTACGACCTTTAGAGCTGGGTCTTTAACAAGAAAGGGTGAATGAAACCGCGGGGCAAAGCAAGTCCTCAATAAGGATGTTTGTACTTGGGTCATTTGGCATTGCAGAAAGCGAGATTATTAGGAAAATGAAGCTCTTGAATATAAAGTTGTTTTTTTTAGGTACCTTGTAATAAAATACGTGTTTTTTTGGGGTCTTGCGGCTTGAAGTTTTCTTGGGTCGTCCACTTTTACAAGGAACTTTAATTTACCTTTTTTTTTAGCGTGGTAAAATCATCAAATAAGTCCTCCCTCCCAGGGCAGGGCGGGAGGGACTGTCAGACTTGTACTGACTAAAATCCGCGGTGTCCTTCATTAGCCCTTTACGTTCTAGGGTCACGGTAGTGGAATAAAACCCGCGACCCCGGCAGGCTTTGGCCCTCTAGGGGGGGAGCCGTCATTTTGCTGACGCTCTTTGAGGCGCGCGTGGAACACGCATACCCGCCCGCTACGGTGGCCGAGGGTGGAGGGAGGACGCTGTCCTCTCTCTCACGGCCCGCCTCCAGCCAGGGCAAACATTGAATGAATAAGAGCGGTTTTTCTCGCCATTTTAATAAGGTGTTGTCTCAAACGGGCATTAGTCAACAGCGTTAACCCAACCCCTTTTTTAAACACACCAAAAAAAGCTCGATAATTTCTAAACACATCACGCATCAAAATCAACAAACATTTTAAAAAAAGATGAACACTTAAAACCGGGAACCCCTAAACGATGGAAGCAATTACTCTCCTGTCTTATTAACAGTTTAACACCACCCCGGGAAGCTCATTAACTCCTTTAACACGTGTTGCAAGTAAAAAAAAAACTGACTCGCCTACTGAGTTCTCATGCCGATGCCTGATATTAATCGATTCCATTAGTATCGAAACTTAGGAATTTAGAATTATTTATCATCGATGATTACTCGAGTTATAAGGGTGTGAAACTGAGCGACAAATGTGGGTGGTTGAAAGCTGTTTATAATTTGTTGAATTCATGCTGTTTGCATTTTGTCAAACGAGGTAGCATTTAAAAAAAGGTTTTCCCTTGGCTTCTTGGTCTCAATCTAGCCTAGAGGCAAAGATAACCTACAACCTATGATGGAGCGCGCTCACTCAGAAGGAACTACAACAACTCCTGCGCACCGACGGAACACAGTTAAAACTTTTGAGCGCTGAAATGCGGCAGGATAGCGCTCGCGAGCCAGGCGAGGCGGCCGTGGTGAGGCCTACCCCCGCTGCGTTGGACTACGACAGGACTGCAGTTGTTAGCCAAGCGGCCCTGTTGAGGCATACCACCGCCATTGGGATCGCTCAGCCATCACCGTAGGGGACAAGTAGCCAGCTGTGCCGTTGCTCAGGGTGGACCGCTAGGAGTTGGATCCCGCCCTAAAAAGGTCAACCTAGATAAGGTTGTGTACTGCTTAATTGTACAATCACTGTGCTACTTTAAGTGAAGGCATCCAGCCAGGGTTGATTCTGATGTTGGAAGCTTCTCATTTTAAGATATGAAGGAGAGGAAGGACCTGCGCCGTTTTTCCATGGAAGAAAACTACGTGAACGCCTTCTGAATACACCTTTCACGTCCTCCACGATTATACATCTGTGCATATTCGCACGCTGAAGTAATTCGCGGTAACATAAATGACCTTCGAGGGCCGCCCCTCCTCGTGGCGATGCCACGACTCATAATTAACTTCTTTATAAATTAGGTACACACGCCAGCACATCAAGCTACCATAATCTGTCAGATTTCTTTAATAGAATTTTAACCGTATCACAAGAGTAGAAGGTTAATGTTTGATTGGTAAAATCTGACAGATTCGGGTAGGTTGACCTGCTGGCGTCTGTACATTTATCGTGGTAAAATCATCAAAAGAGCCCGCCTGCCCAGGACAGGGCGGGAGTGCCTGTCAGACTCGTACTGAAAACTCCACGGTGATCCTTCAATAGCCTTTTACGCTCCAGGGTTACGGTTAACAAACGAGACAGTCCAGCGACCACGGCACCCTAGGAATTTCTCCTGAATTGTGAATGCATTTACAAACATAATATAAACTCACATACACAAATGCCCAGACCCAGAACAGTTATTAGTAGATCATACAAATAATTGCTCCGTGCGGGAATCGAACCCGCGACACGCAGCGCAGCAGGCTAATTGCTTGGCCCCTTGATAAATGATATTTATTTTGCAAATAGGTTTTCACAAACACTTTTACAAGTCAAAGCATTTTTTTTTAGCTAGATGAGGCCGGTGTTTCGTACCTGACTAATCTGAGAGGAAACATCCGAAAAAAACTCAGAGGTCATCGTCAGACATTAAATTGGTTAAGTCATGCGAGGACCCTGCAGGTTTGTGTCCGAGATGGTCTTTTGAAGAAAGAGCCAGAGTGGACCTGTCCAGTCAGTGCAAGCATTTGTCAGTCATCGTGAAGCTCGCTCGACTCATAACTCAAGGAGCTCAACCTTCGTCAATCGTGTCGCCTTGGAAGACACAATGGTCATATTGGTTAAGGAAATCCCCTGGAATCGGTCGTCCTGGTGGTGCTTGGGAGGTGCGGTAAGAATCCGATCGAAGTGCAGGCGTCTTTAGGCTGAGATAATGATACCTCATCAGAATTACCGCTATTATTTAGGATCAAAATGGCTAAGAACAATCACGTCATAACATCACGTTTTTAATCATCGCATTTTGCCAGTTATAAAGGACCCTTTAACACCGTATTTACACTAACTGGATACAAGTTCAGACTCAATGACTGCTACTGAGCAATGCTGCTACTCATTGAAAAACCTAGTAACTGGAGAGCTACTGAACCCTGCGACTAACGGTCTTCCTGTAAGGTTAGAAATTTGTACACGTAATATTTATAGCATGCTAAGAGCAATAGCGACGACCTGGCAGGCGTCAGCCGTGCACATCATTAGAAAATTTAATTTTCAAAGTGTAAAAAAAATTGAAAAAAAAAAAACTTGTTCCTGTAAGCTTAAAAATTTAACAGGATGTAGTTTATTTATTGTAAATCTTGGAAAAAAAAGACAGGCGATTACAAGGTGCACAAGTATGTGACAGGCGAATTGAAAAGTGCAAAGTTGATGAGGAAAAATAAACTTTCTCCTGTAAGATCAAAATTATCTCGCGTTTGGCTGAACTGATTTTGATGCCGTTTTCAGAAAAGTGTGCGTTACATTCCGAGAAAGGTTTTAATATACAGGGTGAATTTTTCAACTGAGCGTGGATGGCTATCTCCGAAACAATGAGGAATATCGAAAAACGTTGAAAGGAATCTCGAGGCCGATTTTGACGGAAATAAAACTGCATCGTTGGATTTTAGAAAAATCAATAATCTTGGCCAGGAATCGAACCCGCTGATTTTGGAAAAAAAATCACAGCCTGTATTATTACACCATTCGATAGTGTTGCTAATAAGGATCAAATTCTGGGAAGTGATCATATAAGACAAACTTAAGGAAATAGCAGATTTTCATGAAATTGCTATATTTTTATGTTACTATGTTCTACTGAGCCATAATTTATTTATAATTGTTTTCAATAATTCAGTGGATATGATGTCTCAACAATCCCAGTGTATTCAGCAAAGCGAAATTATTGAGTTGAACAAAAATAAGAGTTATTTCAAAGGAGAAACGGTAAACTTATGTTCCGAATACAGTTATCGTCTTGATCATTCATCAGTTTCTTTTTTCAATTATACGTTTTCCTAAAGTTTGCCGTATATGATTACTTCCCAGAATTTGATCCTTTTTAGCAACACTATCGAATGGTGTAATAATACAGGCTGTGATTTTTTTTCAAAATCAGCGGGTTCGATTCCTGGCCAAGATTATTGATTTTTCTAAAATCCAACGATGCAGTTTTATTTCCGTCAAAATCGGCCTCGAGATTCCTTTCAACGTTTTACGATATTCCTCAATGTTTCGGAGATAGCCATCCACGCTCAGTTGAAAAATACACCCTGTATATTAAAACCTTTCTCGGAATGTAACGCACACTTTTCTGAAAACGGCATCAAAATCAGTTCAGCCAAACGCGAGATAATTTTGATCTTACAGGAGAAAGTTTATTTTTCCTCATCAACTTTGCACTTTTCAATTCGCCTGTCACATACTTGTGCACCTTGTAATCGCCTGTCATTTTTTTTCCAAGATTTACAATAAATAAACTACATCCTGTTAAATTTTTAAGCTTACAGGAACAAGTTTTTTTTTTCAATTTTTTTTACACTTTGAAAATTAAATTTTCTAATGATGTGCACGGCTGACGCCTGCCAGGTCGTCGCTATTGCTCTTAGCATGCTATAAATATTACGTGTACAAATTTCTAACCTTACAGGAAGACCGTTAGTCGCAGGGTTCAGTAGCTCTTGGACTATAGTAACTAGGTACTGGGAATCGAATCAAATCCAGAACCTCGTGTTTAGCGTGCTCATGTACCTATTGAAATAAATAGGTATGTAAACACCGTATTTACACTAACTGGATACAAGTTCAGACTCAATGACTGCTACTGAGCAGAGCAATGCTGCTACTCATTGAAAAACCTAGTAACTACTGGGAATCGAATCAAATCCAGAACCTCGTGTTTAGCGTGCTCATGTACCTATTGAAATAAATAGGTATGTAAACCGTATTAATTTCTACTTCACTTGTCATATCCTCTTGTGATTCAGCATTCAGGTTCAGCGAGGATAAGGTAGGTAAACACTAGCAATGATAATAATAAGTAGGTAATGAATTCATGTCCATGTGTGTGTGTACAAATAGGTATGTAAAGTTTCTGATAGTTTACAGCTTTTCCTGTTGTTCATGATGATTTTCACCTATAAGTAGTAGTACCTAGGTAGCATTGCGCGAACCCAACTGGATCAACGGTATCACTCTAGCTAGTTTAATAAATTAATTCACGGTGACATTGTAGTAGCTACTCTTAAAATACTTACAATTAAATATTTGCAAAAAAAAACTCGTTTGATAAAACCTGTTTACATCATTACGTATTTCGGAACGTGCGCACGTCAAATTTCGGTGGTGCTATTTATAAACAAGCTCCTGATTTCGTGTGAATATAAAAAATAATGACTTAAACTAACCTTCAAATAGCCATCATCTATCAGATATGAAAGAAGAGGTATGCTCGGACGTTATAGTTGATCGATAAGTGCAGAAATCTATGAATAATTGATCAAAATACGACTAACCTTCGCCTTGAGAGCGTAGACTGTGTTCTTCCTCCCATATTTATTTATGGCATAAAACGCCACTCCACCGCCCACAACGCACACACAAGTCGTCAAGACCTTTTTTAACGAATTATCACTTTTCACATTACTAAAATTACGCGTAAAAACAGGTGAAAACTGTATTTTTCTTAATAATTTAGTCGAAGTACGGCTTAGCGTGGCCATGTTGGCAGAACGGCGGATTGACGTGTGCGAGCGAGACAGAGATACAATATGAGCGAAATAACACGAAAAGTCAAGGAACGCATGCGCGTGTTCTATCCAAGTTTGATAGCAGAAAAACAACCTAAAATAAACCTTATTTCTTTCTGTTAAGTGATATAGACTGTTCATTCAAAAATAATCGCATTCTTTCTCAATTTTGGAAGTTTGCTGATAACATTACTGGTCCTCTTGTTTCCAATAATGAAAGTATGTAATTTTAAAAAACAAGGCATTTTTGTAAAAACTTACGGTTTATTACTCGGACTCTGCTTACAGTCAACTACTTCTTGGGAATCGAATCCAAGACTTCGTAGGTCGGCAGACGATCTCCAGCCACCGTAGGCGCGGGCATCGGGCGGCGAGTAAGGGCGACTCGCTGTCCGACTACCTATGGACCATGCCCGGGTCGGACGGCGCGTTGTGTTCCACGCGCGCCACAAAGAGCGTCAGCATTTGTGGTCAGCATGATAACGGCGGGGCCCCCCTCTAGAGGGCCAAAGCCTGCCGGGGTCGCGGGACTTATCTCATTACCGTGACCCCGGAACATAAAGGGCTATTGAAGGACACCGTGGATTTTAGTCAGTACAAGTCCGACAGTCCCTCCCGCCCTGCCCGGGGTGGGAGGACTCATTTGATGATTTTACCACGCTAAAAAAAAAAAGACTGTAGGTACCTATACTTGATAATCCGTGTTTGCCAAACTATAACCTAAGAGATGAGGTGCATTTTAAAGGAGCCTGGCATCCTTGCTTCAAAAAAAGAAAACGGAATTAAGAAAATAAATGAATCTCTTAGAACTGTGATGATTGATGAAGAACCGGTTACCCAGTAAAGTAGGTGCTACTCCAAGGCAAGTTAAGCCCAGATGATACAAATGCCCACAATTAGTATTGTTTAACAGCTGTTAAAACATTCCCATCTAAATTACCTTATACCAGTTTACCGCGTCCATTCCATCTATTTAGTTGCACAATTAAGTTGCATCCTGGTTTGAGTTGAACACCCGACCCAAATTCTTCACACCATCTATTTGTCTCTGGTCACGTCATGCGCACTCTGCTCTATATTATAACTCTATGCAATTCACAGTTTGGCATGGAATAATTAAGTACTAGCACAGAATATATAATAGGTATCTACCTAGCAGACCCTTAAGCAAAAGCTAGTATCTACTAGCTTTTGCTTAAGGGTCTGCTCGCATGGAGGTCGGATATTATCCTAAGGAACATCTTATTGAGATTAAGTCCCCCAGTGTAGCGGACATTAGTACATAGTGTAATTCAACTCGGCATACCAGATGAACCATGCTTGATTGAATAGATCATCATAACCTGAGGCAGAACTTTAGACTAACCTCAAGCAAAGGTACAGACGCAGACGCCATCACACCAACCTACCCAATCTGTCACATTTATTAATAGATTTTCAACATTATCAGAAGGTCCATTTTCGATTCAGATAAAGTCTAAGGTCTGTACATCATAATCCGTTCAGTCAGTCCGGAGTGCAGACGTGACAAACAAACAAACTCACATACACATAATATATACAGTATTATTTAGGACTATCAGCCTAGTCATTAAGACCATGAACTACGATGATCAATTTATGAGATCCTTGCAGTTAATTAGAGGGACGAACCGCGCATTTGACCTGCGATTCTGCTTGCCTCGTTTATGGGTGTTATGCGTCGTAATGTTGGGACTACTGCTGTGTTTAATTGTATCAAACGATAGTTCATCTTTTAGGACCGTTTTGTGGGAGGAACACTGAGATTTGATGTTCTGTATTAATTTATATATGTGTGAGAAACGTGAAGCCAATTACTGGTACTAGCTTTCACCCTCGCTGCCCGTCTCCTATTGGTGATAGCGTGATGGTATATAGCCTATAGCCTTCCTCGATAGGTGGGCTATCCAACATAAAAATAATATTTGAATTCGATGCAGTAGTTCCTGAGATTAGCGCGTTAAAATAAACGAACAAAGTCTTCATATTTACCTCCATTGGATAATTTTGACATTCACACTACATCTCTTTCTTATGGGGATAAGCAGAAACTACAGAACGCCACCTGCATGTAACAGATAATTGAAGTCAGTTACTTGATCGGGCACACCGCATTTTCGAAGTAGAATAACCCCTTTTTGAGGAGTGTGGACCACTGCGCACTGCGTGTGGCTTGGAAGAGTTCTGCGCCGCTTGGGCGCAGCACTGCCGTGTCCTCATGAACCTCTCGCGTCCGGCCTTGGTTCAGGTTATGTTTCGGAGCGTAGGGGAATGGGAAGCTCACCTCCTTCTGCGAAGCAATAATGCCAGCGAAGGAGGAGCCGGAATGGTAAGGTAATCCGACAGGCCACGCGAGTTATCACACCTACAAACGAGGAATCTGCTCGAGTCGGTCAGAAAGAGCTGTTTATATATTATATTTAGCACATAAATAAGCGTCAATCTAAATGCGATAAACATTGTAGTAGGTAACCTGCTAAAGAAAACGACTCTTCCCATAACTTGAATCCAATATATCGATACAAAGATTGAGTCTATCGGCCGGCCATCCCCGCAGTCTTTCCTAAGGGCGTTGTGCTGAGTCGCGGGTTCGATTCCCGCACCGAACAAATATTTGTAATACAATCATAATTTATAGTCTACAGGTAATTTAGTTGTGCTGTGTCTGCTTGTGACTTTAAGTGTTAGTAAATGCACTCACGGAACAGGAATTCCTAGTGTGAAGCAACGTTGTTATAAAAATAAATAAATGTTTTAATATTTTATTGGGTAAAACGTAAATATATTACAATCAATAGTATCTTATGTCTGCAACAAAAACATTATCAGTGCGATGACTCCGTTAGTGTGAATATAAATATAGCTCGAGACCGTTTCTTTACATATTTCCACGTGATTTAGAAAAGCGTAGGTTTGGTCACGTATCACGTATTGAGTCGATGAAACTTTCTTTACGTATTTGTTATTATTAGTCACCTATAAGAACTGATAACTGTTGAAATGTACTCAAGACTGAAACAGTAAACGTAAGGTTGCGCCCCACGGAACCTACATATGAGGGAGAGGACATCCTCCACCTCACGGTCCAACCGCCTCGGAAGACGCCCCGCGCGTGCCTGCGAGCGGCGAGTAATGGGTAGCTCGATCACGTCATCGTTGTGTTCGGTTAGTCGATGTCAACTGACTAGGCCCACAAACGTTAGCCGGGGTCGCGATATCCCGTGGCCCTGGAACCCAAAACACAACCGAAGGAACACTGAAGATTTTTAGTAAGGCAGACAGTCCCTTCCGCGCCAACCAGGGAAGGTTTAAGAATAATAAGATTGACTAAAATAAGAAGCCTACAACAGACCATCGCCTGACATATTTTGAAAGGTCTGTTGGTCTAGTCATCTAGTGGTTAGTGACCCTGACTGCTATGCCGGAGGTCGTGGGTTCGATTCCCACCCAGGACAAATGTTTGTGGAATGTGCAGAATCATTTGTTGTTTGGGTGTAATAAAATTTATCTATAATATTTATGTATTTAGAAATATAAAAGTATCAGTTGTCTAGTACCCATAACACAAGCTTAGCTTGGGACTAGATGGCGTTGTGTGATAGTTGTGGAATATTATTATTTACCTTCACTCAGCTGGATTCTCGGCAACTCTCCACAGCCATGCTGTTGGGATGGTCGCTCCACCTACACCGAGGGCATCCCGCCTTTTTTGGGGTGCTAAAATCATCAAATGAGTCCGGGAAAACTCATTTTGAGAGGGACAATAGCCCTTTACACATTGTCACGGATTCTTGTTAAGACCATCCAGCGACCCGGGGTAGCAGGCTTACACGGGTTCATTCATATAGACACCATTGAGTGTCTGCATAAGTAAGACCGATGTGTTACCCTAAGAATGAGTGAACCAGAAAAGAGCACAAAGAGTGAATGAGGAATTTTTAGTAATAGTATCTACTCGAGTTTCAATGAATTTGTGTATGTAAACCACAAATAAATACAAGACAATGATGTTGACCAAGCCAAGATTTATTAAAATATGTATTGTATTATGTAACCTTGAATATAACCTAATTAATATAACATTGACTTTAATTTATTACACCTAAATCACCCTCAGTACTTTGTATAGGATCTTCTCTGTGCTCAATAATTTCTTCTGACTGAACCGTTTGTATTTGTGATTCAAAATCTACTGTTTCCGGAACAGTCGGTTCTGGCTCAGGAGTCTGTATGGAGTACATTAGTACCCTTTTGACCGCTTCAGCATTGTCATAAAGTCCATATTCCGCTTGCCATAAAATAGTTGTGATTAATTGTTGTAAGTTTCCTCGAGTCCGCGGAGTCTTGAATTTTCTTAGTTTGTTGGCAACATATTCTCCGAAAACAGAGTATTCATCTTTCCTCTGTGTGTCTTCATAGACGACAGTCTTTTCAGCTTTGGGTGCAACGTAAAAGCCTGGTAGACCGGTTGGAGAGGCAACTTCCCGTTTTATCTTCCTGTACTTCATTTTCTTTCTCTTAGGCTCATATGTCTCTATGTGTGTGATTTGGTATGGGTCGTCTTCTAGCCACTCTTCGTCAGTATTCCCTCCGGCATGCATTTGTCGGACCAAGTTTATGGTAGCGTCATTCCCTTCTTCTCTTTCTGCGTCAGAATCTGTGTTTTCTAACACATCAACCTGAAAATAAAGCAAATGAGAGTGAGACAAGTTTTTTTTTTGTTTGTTGACTTAATTTTAGACATTTGAAACATCAACAGCATTCTATATAAATGAAATGAGTGCTTTAGTTGTATTGTTCTTGTAAAAAAACTGAAATGCAACAGCAGCAAACAACATCAAAATAACATAACATAACCCTAAATTCATATAAAATAATATAATTCTTGCAATTAGCAATAAATTCAATTTTAATTATTATTTGTATAATCTGAGGTACCTATAATCTTTTCATTTGTTTTTGGCGGGGCATAACATAACCTAACAATAATGTAGTGACAAAATACTAATCATCAATGATTTTAACCAGTCGCAACCATGAAAACTCTTATTTTTTGTGTCGCGTAATAACGCTCTATGCTGAAACTCAACAAGTTTTCAGTACAAAATGGTTGCCACAAACAACATTTTTTGTAAACATAAAAGTAGCGTCAGATTCATAACCTTTAAAATCTTGAAACACGAGGAACTCATTTATTCCTAGAACCAAACCGATTATAATCTTACCGCGATACTTTGTGCACTTTCACAAACTATATTACTAAAATATTTTAAAAACTCATGCGCAATCTCAACATTTACATCAACACAACACAACAACAAAAATCGATTCGATTAACAGTTACGTCATAAACTTTTTTATGGATCAACTCTATAATCGATTACATGAATTTTTATCAACATCGTTACTCTTCACCGTGGCGGGGACCGCTAATCGATAATTTGTCGATAGCGGACTCGGTTTGATAACTGATAAGGAAACTATAACCTAATTATAACAATGTAGGTACCCGTTGTATTTCGATTTTTGGCATAGCACCCAATCCAGCGGAATCTTCCTTATTAACTGATACTGAATAACGTACGTTTTTATCTTTGCGAGCCCTCGGCGTATATTTTCTTCGTTTAGGAGTAGATGAGGATTGATTTGTATCATCATCTTCGATTCTGAAATGGCTTTCGTCCAATGTTCCATTTTGCGATAGTTCCCACTGAATAGGATGTTTGTTTATCAGGTGAGCCCTTAGATTCGTCGTATTTCCGAAGTATTTATATTGAGTTTCACATAATTTACACAACACTGCAACGCATCTTTTGTTTTCTTCAAGGCGATCAAAGAACCTCCACACAACCGAAGAACATTTCTTCATTTTGTATCGATACTAAATTGATAGTCAATTTGCCGCCGAAAATCAGATGGATATTCAATCGACGAAACCGAATAGAGGCCGCGGAATCGAATCAAAAGTATTACGAGTTGAAACACCTATACAAAATGGCGATCGAATGAAACATCGAGCGAGCGAGCGACCTTCATTCGATAATTTCGATATGCAGTGACGCCACCACTTTGGAAAAATAAATTTACTAACATTCATACAGTAATACCATTCAATATTGAGTCTTATTGCTACTAAGCAAGACATACATGATAGCATCATATAAATTTGTAGTTCGTCCACGTGATCGTCGTTTACTACCCATCTCTTTCGCTCATACTGAAAATTGCTCTCTATCCGTTCGTTTCACACTTACTCTCATTGGCCACCGCGGTACGTCAGTCAGTGCGAAGTGTTACCAACTTTGTAAAAAAATAGAAGCGATCAATGGCTAGCGCGTTCCATTGACTGACGGGGTTCGTTGGTATTTCATTCATTTCGCTTTGAGTACAATTTATAAATTTTATTGCCTACGTTAGTGAATATTGAGGGGTAGAAGCCACTCTAACATGAATAATATTATTATATGGAAAGCATAATTATGTATGTACGTGTGTAAATGTAGTACAATGGGTAAATGCTCAACCTGACTGGATTGAACTGGGTAGGAGAAGATTTCAAAATGTGTATGTTTTCAGTCTAACATTTTTACTAAATTCATTAATTTAGTAAAAATAAATCAATATTTAAAATATTAGAAAATACTACTTGTACCTAGGTACATAATATTTCCTCTTTAGTGATTTAAGTATGTAGGTATTTTTCAGGTCACTAAAATTGCCCATGATACCACAAAAATGCAATAAATAAGGTTTTCAAAAAGAAAAAGCATCAAAGAGATGGTAATTCTGATTTTTGTATTAAAAGAGGCAAAAAAAAAACAAAAAAGGTACTCTCCGGCGGGGAATCGAACCCCGGTCTCCCGCGTGACAGGCGGGGATACTTACCACTATACTACCGAAGACTTACTCTAGGTGACGAAATTATCGTAGGTATAGCTGTTGGATCATAAAGAACTTCAAAGATACAAGTAAGAATTGAACTGAATTTGCATGTGCGTTATTAAAAAAAAAAATAGTGTAGGTGTAATAAAAAATAATGTTCTGTTCCAGAAGCTCCTAGCTTCTAGTGACATTTCAATTAATTAATAGTAGGTATGTATTTATTAGTTGTGGATTTATAAGGCAGAGGTGAGTGGTATCGCCGGATTCTCCTCCCGGCGTTACCATTCCCTTAGAAAAAACCTACACTGACCTTACTGGTGAAGTAGTTACTTCGGTAAGGTCGGGTGCGTAGTACTCGCGATCGGCGTGCTTGTATGACCAGATGCATGAAAATTATAACGGCTGTTTGTTTACAAGATTCACCGATCCCACCGTCAAACCATTAGAACGGTTTTGTTGGGCTTTTTAATAAGTTTGTATTATTAAGAGAAAATAAATAAATAAATATTAATAAAATATGTGGATGAGGCGACAGGAGTATGTAAAGATCGTGGCAGGTGGCACAGAATCATGATCGATTTTGACAACAAATTGTTTAATTTAAATCCGTCAAAATAACAGAGATCAAGGTCGTTGCCATTGATATGTGTGTTTACGCGAATGTGGGCCTACCTAATTTTATTTGGATGGCTGCAAGAAAATAGAGAGAAAATAGAGCAGTGGTGGTCCAGTGGTTTCGGTCCCGACTTACGAATCGTAGGTAAGTCGTGGGTTCGAACCCCACCAGGCGCATTACTTTGTGTACCTAATTTATTTCATCACCACTGCTCATAAAACGGTGAAGGAAAACATCGTGAGGAAACCGGCATGTCCTAGAACCAAAAAAAGACATGTGACATCTACCAACCCGAACTGGGCCCGCGTGGTGGATTATGGCCCACTCCCTCTCACAGGGAGGAGGACTGTGTCCCAGACGTGGGAACATTATAGGCTGTTGATGATGATGATGAAGAAAATAAGCTTATGTTGGGTCAAAATTCAAAGTCGATTTTACATTATGGACTGCTGGCGTCAGTACATTTGATTTGAATCTGTGTACATACGCCAGAGCATCAACCTACCTCAATCTGGTAAATTTTAATTTCATTTCAATAATAATGAAAGGTTAAAATTAATATAAGCTTCTATTGGTAAAATTTGATAGATTCGGGTATAATAGGTTGACCTGCTGGCGCCTTTAAAAAAATAATTAAAATTAACAACATTTCTTCAATTTGAGTAGTAAGACCAACCCACACTGGGCCAGTGTGGTGGATTATGGCCCACTCCCTCTATCAGAGAGGAGACCTGTGTCCCAGCAGTGGGAACATCTATAGGCTGATGATGATGATGAGTAGTTTTTTGAAAAACTTCCATCTATCCATCCAGCGGTCAATCTCGACTAACTTTTGAATTTATTGTAAAACATATTTACAAAACTTACCTAGGTACTTATTTTCTTTTCAGTTTTCACCAACTTGATGTTCACTGGACTCAAACCACGACCTTTTCTTTTTGGGTTGATCGCCCATCGACTTCGCCACAACCATTTTGGTCATAGAGATAAGTTACCCAGTTACCCACATCCATTACATAGTTTAGAACGAAGTCCCATCCCGCTGTCTGCTTCTCCCTGTGTGTAGGTACCTATATTATTTGCCCTGCTGTATGTATATATCTTTAAAACAACGCAACGAATTTTGATTGATGCCGTTTAGAGGAATGTTTACTAACAATTTGTATACAACATGCTAATATAGTAGAGATTGTTCCCGTGCGGAGCCGGGGTATGTCGCTAGTGTACTTTAATTAACAGTGGGTTTAAAACACCTAGTTAGCCAATATTCCTAACGATTCACTTCGTGAACGAATAGCCAATGACGTTGCTGGAAATTCACGAAGTTAATCATTAGGAATATTGCTTAAAGATCCGAGGGCGTCGCCCAGCTTATGACTAAGGGGGGGGGGCAATGGGGCTGAATTATTCTGAATATCGAAATTATTCTAAATATTTTAATTCTTTCTACAATATGTCAAACCTTGTGAATTTATTTACGTTTTGTCTTGCGATACGGCATTTATTAATAGGTAAGGAAGTCAATTGCTCTCACTTTGGTGGCTTTGCGGCTAGCTACATTTGTTCGGGGGGGGGCAACTGCCTCCTTTGCCCCCCTATTGGCGACGGACGCCCTTGGCGTTATAATAATAATAATAATAATAATTTATTTTATTTTTTGTTTTTATGAAAATATTTAAAAATGTACTTAGTAAGGTTAAAAAATTAATAAAGGAAATAATAATTTATTTAATTCAGACATAGTCCATACAATGTTAGTAACACAAAAATCTTAAAATAATGTAAGTACATACAAAACAAAATCTTACATAAAAGCGACACACAGGAACGCCAATATTATGACAAGCCCTGGACGCGACCACCCACAGTGTGTAGTCGCATCCAGTGCTGCCACATCGGTGAGTCCCAGCGGCCCACGAACACATTCAGCAGGCTGTTCGAGCCCGCACTCAAGCGTCTCATGAGAGATGCGGAACGCTTCCGCATGATAGCATGAAAGCCATCCACACCTCTCTCCGCAAACATTGCCGAGGCACTGCAGTGGCGCGTCAGTCCGAACAGCACCCTGAATGCGTTGTTATACTGCACGCGCAGAGCACTGTATGTACGCTGCGTGTACTTAGTCCACAGACTGCAGGTGTAAAAAGATTGACAGTAGGCCTTAAATAATGTCACTTTGACTTGCTCAGTACACCGTGCAAATCTGCGGGCCAGCATGTTGCAGCGCACAGACAGAGCCCTGCGCTCCCTCTCCACGTCGACGTTATCACACAAATCTTCTGAGACCCAGTGACCCAGATACTTAAAATTCGACACTCTGTTTAAGGTGGCACCGCAAAGATATAAGGGAGGAACATTAGCGTAGGTTTTTTTACCAGCCTTAAATACCATCATTTCACTCTTCTTTACATTGTATCTGAGTCCATGGGTTCTTGCATATTTTTCACAGATGTCTAGCAGTCTGCGCATAGCACTAATCGACGGGCTCAGCAGCACCATGTCATCCGCGTAGCTGATATTATTGACGCACTGTCCATCTATATGACACCCTAATTTGGTGCTGCTGAGCTCAACGATCAGCTCGTTGACGTATAAGTTATACATCATCCAATGAGTCCACACATCTGGGTGGAGCGGTAGTGACTGTCAGACTCCAACCCCCTTATTAATAAACGTGGACTAAAGTTACAACCAGGATAATCCTCGAATTAACCATACCTACATTTTTTAAGAAATAACCTTGGCGTAACCAGGCCTGGCTCACTCCGCGGTGAAGGTATAAAACTGCTATTATATATTCTGTGGCGTAACTTTAGTCCACGTATATTAAAAAGGGGGCAACTGACTAAAATCCACGGTATTCCTTCTATAGCCCTTTACGTTCCAGGGTCATGGTTACCTGTTCAGACAGTCCCGCGACCCCGTGTCCCCGTGCTAACATTACCTTACTTTCTCTCAAGAATTAATGTTGGTTTTTACGTAGTGGTAGCCCGCGAAATTCAACTTTAATTTAAACATTAACATTGAATTTCGCAATTCAACTATAATAATGTTGGAAAATCCTTTTCCTTTTTTTTTTTGGGAACTCGGTAAGATTTCCCAATTTTCCCTCCCTTTATACCTTGATAAGTATTTTCCTTCACGGTTGATATGTCTGCCATATTGAAATGTGCAATCAATTGAATGAACCACTTTCGTTCAGATTTTCCATTAGAATGGACAATCGAATCGATTTTCAGCTGAACAATCAATCTAGTCTTTAGTGGAATAGAGATATTATGATGATTCCAACTTTTTGTTTTATTTTAAAGCGCAATGGCAATACTTACACACCAAACCTGCCAACACGTTGACTATGTCTGCAACTTTTGTCGGCGGGCTAATATTCATTTTATTTGGAAGTTTTTTTAATATAAAATGCTGCCCCATGCCCCCCACACTAGGAATTTCTCCTGTATCATAGGTTACATAGGTGAACTCATCTAATTCTGTGACTCACCTAATTATAAAATACAACCAAATGTATCTGTAATAAAGTTCAAATCCGTCTGTAAATTTTAGGGAGGCTCGAGTGAGCCTAGTTGTTCAAGTTTTTCAAGTAATTCATTTCACTCGTACAGCCCCATGAAAGCGTTCAAACCAAATATCACCGAATTAGGCGAGTTTACGAGTACCTACTAAATAGGGTGACTGGCAATTAGTGTACGATACTTAAACACGTGATTGTGCTCATGATAACAAAAATATCAGCTGTTCAGTACATTAGTAGATTATTACATAAATGTACTGAACAGTTGATATTTTTTTCACGATTTCGGCTTTGCTCCCATAATAAAAATTGTTTGTTATCATGAGCACAATCACGTGTTTAAGTATCGTACACTAATTGCCAGTCACCCTACATATATAGAAATTCACATACAACACACAGAACCGGAACAACACCTTGTAGATCATATTTAAATTTTGTTCCGTGCGGAGATCAAAGCCGCAACACGCTGCTCGGCAGGCGATCCCTCAGCCACTGCGTAAGTCTGCTTTTCCACCAAAGATGCGGTATATGTAGCTGTGCTGCGAGGATGCGCAGCTCGAGCTATGCGATGTATCGATTGTAGGAAAAACGACCCATAGCACGAATCCATAGCACGCAGCCATAGCACGCAGCCACAGCACACAGCCATAGCATGCATCTTTTCATATAAAAAACACATCTTAGTTGAATCCGTTTCCACCAGTGTTGTGCTATGTAAACCAATGAATATGATTGGTGGGTATCAAACGCATCCGCAGCAACGTAGCATAGCGCATCTCTGGTGGAAAAGCAGCCTAAGTCTGGTTGTACCGGTAGGCGCTTTATCGGGTTTGGTGTGAATTTCATTTTATAGGGGTTGTTATACCTACACAAAAGTGGGCCTTTATGTTATCGGCACAGCCGGGCGGTAATACCGAGTGTGTATATGTGAAGAAAGTTCGGGAATCACATACCGCTCGGCCGCCGCATATGAATCACGTGACTTGGCTGGCATCTGCTGATTTATGCCGTTCGGCTTTTTCATTTCACGGACTGTCAAATCGAATTATTTGTCAAACCGATTGAAGCCGAACAAGGGTAGTTTTATTGTTTCGGTCGGTTTTGTTGTTCGATCAATAATTCCGAATCGACAATTCGCCGCTTATGTGTCTAACAACCCTTATTCTTTATGAAGAATGAATATTGGAATTCAGTGAAAACGTTGCCCCCCCACTATTGGTCCCGTGCAGGAATCGAACCGGCGCGTCGACATGAAAGTGGTACAGCAGTCGTTTCTCAGCCCCTGCATCAACCGTGCCGAAATCTTGGCTATGTATCAAGTGATAAGGAGGAGGCGGGCCGCTTGAGAGAGAGGACAGCGTCCTCCCTCCGCAGTGGTAGGCGCCCGCGGCGTCGGACGTCAGCAGACGATCTCCGGCCACCGTAGGCGCGGGCATGCGGGCAGCGAGTAAAGGGCAACTCGCTGCCCGAACATGGACCATGCCCGGGTCGACGGCGCGTTGTGTCCCACGCGCGCCTCAAAGAGCGTCAGCAAACTGACGGGGCCCCCTCTCAGAGGGCCTGACAATCCCTCCCGCCCTGCCCGGGGTGGGAGGCCTCATTTATGATGATTTTACCACGTAAAAAAAAAAAAGGTATCAAGTGATTTCTTACTTGGTACGTCGTACGTTAAGTAGGTATTGTAAGTGAGTGTTTTTGTTTGCCCGACTTACGAGTTGTACGTCGTTCGAACCCAGCCAAGCGCATTACTTATTTTTTTTTTTAGCGTGATAAAATCATCAAATGAGTCCTCCCACCCCGGGCGGGGCGGGAGGGACTGTCAGACTTGTACTGACTAAAATCCACGGTGACCTTCAATAGCCCTTTATGTTCCGGGGTCACGGTAATGAGATAAGTCCCGCGGCCCCGGCAGGCTTTGGCCCTCTAGAGGGGGCTCCGTCATTATGCTGACGCTCTTTGAGACGCGCGTGGAACACAACGCGCCGTCGACCCGGCCATGGTCCATGGTCGGACAGCGAGTTGAGCCAGGCGCATTACTTTGTGTAAGTAATTTATTTCATCACCACTGCTCTCAAAATGGTGAAGGAAAACATCGTACAACAGGAAACCGTAAGAAGGATATGCTGGTTTCCAAAAATTCGAAGTTATTGACGTCATACAATCCGCACTGAGCCTGCGTAGTGGATTGATGTCCCACTCCCTCTCACAAAGAGGAGGTCTGTGTCCCACTAGTGGGAACATTAAAGGCCCAGGAAAATGATGACGTGTTTGATGATAGGTAGTCGCAAAGAAAACCGCAGATATTATAGAATCATTTTTATTTATTTGTCGGTATAAGAGGCTGTAAAAAGTTTATTGTCTAAAAGTTTCGATCAATCTTTCTTTTGGTAGTACTAAGTAGGTAAATAGGTAAAATTTTTAAACATCTACTTTAGAAAAAACATCTAAAGATATTTTAATATTTTACATTCAAAAACTTTTTAAATTATCCAGAATTTATTTTTTTAATCGCACATATATAAATGCACTAAGCAAACACGTACTTTTTTTAAAGTATTTAATTATTGTAAAAAGGTATCGAAATAATTAAGTAAGTAATACTGTTTGACTCCTCTGGACATTCTTATATAATTACAATTTTCGAGAAACAAGGGGTATTTACACCACGTTGAGAAAAAAGTTATTAATTATATTTTATCTACAATTTTATATATTGTCCTTTATTGGCCTTAAAGTGGATATTCCCCTTATTTCTTAACTATTTAATGACATTGTGTACTTGAGTATAGCAACTGAAAATTATCAGTGTTTATTGAATCGGTAGGCTAACCTCGGGGGCAGTATTATATTATGGCACATGGGCATTAAATTAACATAACACTCATATTTTTACACCATCATCGGCACATTGTTAAGCAAACTCACGGATTCTCGCATAATTTATTATAGCAGACTGATAAATTATATTTATTTATATTTTACTACTTATTAGACTGAATATGACTCTTATCTGGTACTATTAAAAAAAAATAACTGTCTATGGTATTTTTTCTTTTTTTTGTAGGGCGAGACAGAGTTTGTAAACACGGCACCTGTACAGCTTGCCAGTAACATTACGTATAGGAGAACAAATTAAAACCAATAATTGTTGACATCTGCTGAAGTTTCTTACAATCTCTATTCAATATAAAAACTACAAAAACTAGATACTGTAACGGAGAACCATTTTTTACAATACCGAAATACTGCTTCTACACTAACATAAAGATCGATTGGTATTCATTTACAATAACGAGTCAAGTACTATAACGAATCCGAGAATCGAATAATTTATTGACATAAACGAAAACGACAAGGAATCGGTACGATCGTGATTATTTTATACAAAAATGTTTATAAGATGAGTAAATGCTTTGTTATGTACGTATTCCATGTCGCTTTCATGTGATACCTAAATATTATACATACATAATATAAATAAATTCAAAATATCATTCGTATAACATACGTAGGTACATTCATAAAGCTTGCTGCATATATTCACAAAAACTCCTGAAAATCTTGGTCACCGAACATTTATTTTGTATTTGACACATTTCATTTCCGTGGTTGGTCTATGGTAGAGTTGTACCGGTGCTAGGAACCTGTTCAATCGATCTTATCAAGACTTTGGAATTCAAGAGAAATTCGAAATAGATAGACGCTAATTATGAACTAAAACTGAAAGTGGGACACCCGTTTTGCATAATTCATGAACAAAACCAACCTTTACTTAACCTTTGTCCGACAGAATGCTTTTTGTGACACGAAATATAAAATTGCCAGTGCAAAAAAATGTTCGACGGCAAAGTACAAGATATCATACATCTGCTACAAAATCTGCGCACATAATCAGAATGCGAGGGACATCACTAAAGAGAATGTAATCGTGTAAAATCCATTCAATCACAATATTTGCAAATGCATCCATTACACACTATACAAAACTGCATACAGAGCTCATATTGTTACTGAACGGACTTAAAAATATAATACAAATAATATTGGCTCACTAAAAGTACAAGCGTATGACATCCTACACATCTACAATCGGTTGGAACTAAAAGGGACGAGAGAATAAAAAACATCAACTAAAACGTTAACAAAATACGACTTTCTCTATGGAAAATAAATAAATTTACAAATTAGATACACGTTTTAGAACTACTTACTAATAGTCACTTCGTCGTCGTTAATGTTTATCACTACATTTTTGGACGAGTTGAAGCGAGCGGGTCTGTACTAGTGATGCGCGTTGCGCAATTATAATTTTAATAGTTTTTTTCATATTTACCAGTTCGACATTCGAACTGGTTTAGTCGTCACCGCGGGGAGTGTGAGGCATGGTGTCACCAAGCCACCAGCATGCGTGGGAACACTGTCCATGTCCATTATAATTTCGAAGACATTAAATACAGGACCGCTCGCCTCAGACGCTCGAATATAACTTAGAATAGAATACAGAAGCATGCCGTCCGCCGCACTACGTTATCCTATCATAGCCTAGGCCGAAACCAACATAAACTACATTACTCAGTCCAATTTTCAGTCAATTTCTTATGAAATTACACCTCAACACACGTATCTAAGTACAAAAACGTTTCGGAATTTCTTCTCTTCGTGTTATTGAAGCATTTGGAGGTAAATAGTGAGCCGCCAACGATGGTTTAATTTCGATGATAACAAGCTTTAGCCGCGTTTACGATTGACTTAGAAAACGAATAGAGCGTTAATTTCTTAATTTGAATACCTAAGCTTTTAAAGCACTTTGTTAATATGGAAAATTACGAGCATTTAAGATATCTGTCGCCATAAATGTTCTGTTCATAGAGGAGCCGAACGAGCTCCGATCAAATCCATTAACGAATAACTTAAGCTTAATTAAGAAAACATATTACACGAATGCTACTTAATGACTTTTTGAAGATATACCAATTAAGAAATATTAGAAATGGACATTGAATATGAACGTGGATGAAGTGATGTCCGTGCGAGAGAGTGATTCCGAAACGATAAGTATTTAGGCTAAATTTTAATTGACAGGAATCTTTTGCCTTCTCCTAACACAGTTCCACCTTACCAAACGATAATCTCGACGTCAAAAACAATCAATGTTTTAGTCATTATCGAATAAAGTTAATTTATCATCTACGTTAATTTCTTGATAAGTAACAGTAACTAACAACTGGAATCTTGCCGATAAACCTACGTTTTAAAGCGAACTAGGAATATAAATTGAGATAGATAATTTCAGTAGCTTTGGTAGAATAATATCATTCGTTTTATTGTTAACATGTATTGACTTTGACGGCAACACCGCCTAACTCACCAGTGAGTATTATGTTTCGTACGTACTACTAGTAAAGGAAAACGAAGTTCAAGTTTCGACAAACATTCGTCGACAACGCGTCACGGGTTCAACTTTCTCGATAGTTAAATTGGAGCGCCATTCGTAAGAGAGCAATGCTACTTTGTCGTAATATTTCACGAGCCGTTCCGTGTATCAATCGGAACGGCACTAAATAGGAATGATACAGAGATTCTTGCACGTGTAAGTGTGGAACGGTGCTAGTGTGCGAGCGCGACGGCTGCCCCGACCGCGACCAGCGCCCGACTCACGCGCGTGCGACCGCCTCCTGCGCGGTCGCCGACCGAAAAAACTCGGCGTCCGTCGTAGACATGGTCGACATCGTCGACTCGTCCCACGTCACTTCGGTCGTGGTCGTCGTCCCGTTCTCGTGTTTTCTCCTCGACTTCGGATGCCGCTGCTTTTTCTTGGGATTGTTAGCCTTCTTGTGCTTCCTCTTATGCCTCAAGTTCGCTTTCTGGAGGCGTATGTGGCAGTTTCTGTGGCGCGGCGGAGGCCGCTTCAGCTTGCCACGATGGCGGCGCGGCGGGCAGTGAGTCTGCTTGGGCCCGTCCCAGCGCCGCGTCAGCGTCAGCGCGTACGGCGACAGGTTGCCGAGCGGCCGACTCACGGGGATCTGCGTCCGTCGCGCTCTCCCCCTGTTGTCTAGCGCCAAGAAGGTTTTCTTCCCGTTGCGTAACCGCGAGTATGTGTTGTAGTTGTTCTCCTCTATATGTTCCTCGAACACGCAATCGTCCGAGAGATCCTTCTGAAACAATGAAAAAGATGCGATTAGTTGTCAAAGTAGGCGTGATTCTAGGGACTGTAGGAGTGTGTTCTAGAGTAACATATTCGCAATCTAGGTCAGCATTGTTACCGTGACCACTGCTTGGATTGGAGCCACATTAATTTGTATTGTGAATTGATTTAAGAATTCGTAACCGTACTCTACAATTATACTATCAGAACACAATTTATCACTCTATGAATCCGCTATAAACTCCCTTTTATGTGCGGTTCGGGGCACAAAGCGGCATATAAGGAATTGGTTTGACAATTTCAACAAATTGGGGCTATCCTTTTAGGATAACCGTATTACCCCCCGGTCGTTGTGCCGTTACGCTGCAGCAGCCGGGTGCACGAGGCGATACAAATTGGTTGTTTTATTCATAAATATGTATAAGTGAATCGCTGTAGGGTATACTAATGCCTCTTAAATTGTCCCAAGACACATAATATCGAGGACATTAAATTCAATCTGTGATGGTTTGCGGGTTACTGCGGCCGGTGGGTGAAAATTATTGCCCCTTAGATTTATGGTGTTAGCAATTTGTCCTTTCGGAAGTTCTTTAGTAAAAGCCGTTTCCATACCGACCAGCATTGGCTTATAGTTTAGTGAGTAGCTATTAATGTCATAATTTACTAGTGAACTAGATGTTCAGGTATGTTAATGGGCAAATATTTTGTTCGTCGTGATATTCCGTAGCTGTGGCCAGTATTGCGCACTCGGTTACTTTTCTAACATGTAAATGGTCGATTTGACACTCCCACTGGACAGCTATCTGATAGTTTATGAATATGCGTATTCAATTATGAACGGTGTTCTTGCGCGAATAAATCATATTTTACGAACTTTCCTTTCATTGGACGTGTAGTAGAAACTCTTGGTTTCCTGGGCGGTACTTGACTAACGGAATGGAAGTTGTGGTCATGCATATGTTTAGATAGAAAATAATCAAAGTAGTCAGAACACAAGTTTTACGTACAGTTTATGTAGGTGACTGATTGTATTGATAGGCACATGTATTATACTAATCATCGTTTATGAGAGTGAATTGTCAGGGTTGAGGGTCCCTATACGTAACACTTCGCGAATTCCAGATGTCATTTCGTGTTATAATGGATTGTTTAGTATGTTTCTTCCACTTTTTCATGAACTTCGTGACGGACAACACTTCTTAACCTTCAGAAGCTTTCAAAACTTTCACCAAAAAGGTTTTATTGTGCCCAAGCTGGAATTCCCAAAGTTTGCCATAGTCATGTAGGAAATGTTATACCTGCAGTGCTTGTCAAAGAAACAACCCAACAAGGCCCAAATTAAGACTTCCTAGTCCTTATTTTACCGGCAGCTGCTACCTATAGTCATACAAATTACGTGACACATGTAACCAAACGAAAACTCCTGCTCTAAATACTTCATCAAAGACAGTTCCGTTTGGTAACTGCTCACACAACACAACACATTTAAATCTCAGCATGGTTAACTAAACAAATGGTCTATATTAAATTTTACTGGCGCACTCGACAATTACAACCTGTTTGATATAGGAAGCGGAGATTTTGTAACTGATTGCTCGGTGGTGGAGTACTAAATCCGCAATGGAATGCGATCAGTTTGATGGAGTCGGTCTTAAATAGTCCGTTCGGTGTGTAATGTATACCACCCATGGCGATTGAAGTTCCAGGAGGTGTGCTGCTCAGTTTGTCGTAATTAAGTACGTATTAGGTTTAAATAGTGTGGTAGGCTATTATGAAAAACGGGAGCGTTTAAAAAACGAGTTCTCTTGCGTAAATTGATATTTTTTTGTAATGATTATGCAATTACACTTACACAAACTTGGTCAGAATGTATTTTCATTTCTACTACTAAACACATTCAATATTATGTTCGAGAAATAGCAAAATACAAACTTTCACGATAATATTACTTAACTGGGTACTGAACTGAATTAAAATATGAAATCTGGTACACAGGTATTTTATAACAGTTACTTTTAGCCCGTTAGTACAATCCTGTGTGACAATTACGTAACCACACGCGTGAAAAGCCGCAAGTCCAAGCTAGTAAATCATCATGTTCCACAAAATGGCGTTCAAAATCCCGCGCCAAAAATATTCGCGCCAATTTCCAGCACCATAATGGCGCGCAAACCATAAAGTTGGCAGCACTGCACATTGTAACCTCATAATGGGCCACTAGAGGTCGCCACTTACCCCGAAGCTTTACTAGATGATATTACTATCGTCTCTATGCACCGTATGCGGTTACTGTTTAACTGTTAATCGTAAAAGACGTATAATTGTGTGTAAAATAGGCCTAAGGCTTTTAATTATGAGCTTTGAGAATTATTACCGATGGCTATTAAAGAGAATGGGCATAGTTTGTATTGGAACGATTTGGAAATTTACTTGTTGTGAGATATTGCTTTAATTTCTTATTTAATTAGATTTGTCCCAATTCTCTAATAGCTTTTTAGCAGCTTCTGAATGTGAACGGCCAATTTTCAGTACCCTAAAAACTTTAAATTTAATTAAATTAATAATAGGGAAGATTTAGCTAGGACCTTCAGTTATAGGATCGAATTCGAAGCATGGTAATATACAGAAACTTTAAAGGTTCTCCTCACATTAAATGTGACTAAGTTATAGCTAAGTGTTCCAATTCGAAGAAGAGGATTGGGTTTGCTTATCCTTCAACATGTTGATAAGAAACCAACTATAATAAATTCTACATCTAATTGTCTTTAAAACGTTTAAAACAAATGACTGTTACATAAACAACATTTAATTAAGCAATCTCTTGCACCGAGGTCCTTTAACGAAAAACCGTATTTTAATCCCCCCAATCACATCACTATCAACCACAGATAAATATTAACCGTTACTAATAGTTTAATTAAGGCAGGTGGCACACTTTATTATCAATTAAATCGCGCCTACGTGGCAACCGTCATAATATATGCTGTCTTATCGCTAGTGGGACCCATTCCCAATAATATTATCAGGATTCGTTTAGAGAATTGGAGCATAGGGCAAATGGTGTGAGAAGTAGGCATAGATAAGGACACTCTAGAGATTGATCGGTAGCAATTTGGATATCGATAAAATTCTAAAGATAACGTCAATTAAAATAGAAAGTCTCATAAGAGAAAATTACTGTGGCCATGGCTTTAAAATTTTTATTAAATGACAGTCGTTAGTTACGATAACAAAGTAGCATCCGCTAATACAGTCAAGTTTATAGCGTTGCGGACCGTATGAAAAAGACATAAAAATACACTTGTATTAGTAGTAAATATACCGCACTTACTGTACACATTTTGATCATAAAATAACCAGTCATGCGTTTGATAACTTTACTTGCTGTCCGTTTATGAAAAGATTCGTAAGTTATTCAATTTGACTGAATAAAGGTAAGTTCCTAACCACAAGTTTATGTGAAAGCATGCATAATACATGCATGCACACATGCAATTTAACATTTCAAACTTAACTTACGCCCTTTCAAACAAGACTAACAAGATTATTCTAATTCAATGATTCCCTGCAACATGTAAATATCGATACTCATAATATTTACATACATTTTCTAATCGATAAATCGTGCCAACCTCGAGGGTCAAACATTTTACGATCGTGAATTTATCGATACCGATGATCGACTATCGATAGTGAATAGGCGACACGACACTAGCATAGATAGGGTTATCGCGTACGATCTTTATGGACCAGAAACAATCGCCAAAGAAGATACGTCGATTCGTGTTCCTTGTAAAGGATATAATATGACGAAATTAAATTTTAGTGGCCTTATTGACATGTTTCTTCGTATGTCACTTACGAAGTAATAAAATAAAATCTATGGTTTTTACTTTTTTTATTGTACCTGACAGTGTCCTTTGACACCCACTATGTGGGTTATTAGGGTGTTGGCAACATTGTGAAGGTAATCCTTTTATTTGTGACGGTACTGTTCAAAAGGACCAATACCCACTGGCTCCTTTTATGATCCTTTAATCCTACCTTTATTTTATACAACTTCAACTCACAAGCCCCAACTTCTTTCTTGTTCATTTACAACCCCAAGTTTACATAGAAACCCGTCTCGATGTGCACTATCATCAATGGGCACTATCAAAGTTTCCAACATACATGCTTTTTCATCTTACAGTAACATACCGTAACTATCCACGACCTCATCAAATTACCAATCTTACCGTATTGCTATTCCACTATTCCACCAATTCGCACTTAGCGTTTCCAAACGTCTTTTATAATGCGGACAGCGAAGGATTGGAACTCTGCCTGCGTCTGTGTTTTTGAACGCATACAACCCTAATCTCTTCAAAGTTAGAGTGAACAGGCTTCTTCTGGGGTGTTCTGGTTAAGCTCGCTCCATCGTCGACCTTGTCTTAGTCACTCCTGGACTAAGGTCAAGAGCAAACCCATTGCACATAAAAAAACTATGCTACCTTAGGCTGCATACGCCACCCAGAATCTCACAACCAAAAAAAGGACGATACCCAACACCGTAGGAAAATCTCCTCTGAAATCGGATAACAGTAAACGGCAATGTAAATGCTAAATTAGAAAGCACTGTATCCTAATTTACGCGTCTCTAGAGTTATTTATACAGCAATAAATATGTCAATTACAGTAGTCTAGCCGAGACAGATTTATACAGGGGTGTCACTCGTGTTTTAAAATAAAGACTTTTGCGTTACGACCTTTTTAGAGATGGTGGAGTTAAAAGGGATTTAGGAGTTTGAGGTTAGGGCGAGAGTGGTTAGTCATCTTTGAATTGCTTTGAAGAATGGTCTCTGTTTATAGTTAGCTGGTTAAGAATAAAAAATACAAACGTCCGATGTTTTTAAATCTAGATGGAGCTTTTGACAGTTATAAGTCTGGACGTCTGAAGACGTCTTACTAAATGGGTCAAATAAGACACAGTTATACAGTATACGCTACACCCAGTTAAATTGAAAGTCAAGAAGGCCTCAATGAAGGTGGGAAAAGTAAAATTAAAACCATAGTAGAGGAATGTAAATGTCAACAGTAAGTATAAACTGGGATGATTTCCCAAAGACATTAGAAGCTGAAATTCTGGACATTGATATTCTCTTTGTTTAAAGGTATAGTGATATGTTCCATGCCAACCCTTATGTTACATACAAAATAAGTGAAAATAAACAAGGCTGCCAAACCAAAGTGGAACTGGGCCGGCCATGTACGTTGCATGCCTGCATGCCAGATAATATAGGCCACATAGTATCACTATAGAGGATTAGAACCTCATTTGTACCAATAATATAACAATTATGATTGTTAATTTTTTAACTAAGTACGATTCATTAACAGGGAAGATTAAAATTCGTCTGCTTAGCTGTTGAAAGGAAAAGTGCTCAGAACGCTGTCAGCACTAACAAGTCGCGTCGGATGGTAACGTTGATAGATGTTCATTGAAGGTTTTACTGTCAGGTATAATATCAATTAGAATAAACAGAAAATTTAAAAATGTCTTTTTCTTGAAACCCATAGTAAGAATGCCCTTTGTGGAGCGAAAAAGTAAATAGTTCACCTTGTTCCCAGTTCTACTAATTTCAGTTGCCCTTGACGTTCTAGGGCCATGGTATCCTGTTTAGACCGTCTCACGATCCCAGATTTTTGCCCTGGCCTGACGTATGAACGTGGTCGAGGCGAAAGTTGGATTTATGTCATTCCTGCTTACCCCATGTAAAATGGCTAGTTAAAGTTCAGAATGTCTAGCTACTTTATGCACTAAATCTACCTAAAACCGTCGCCTTCTATCTCAATGCGTATATTCAGTCAATCCCCGTTCTGACATTTGAACTTGACACAGTACCGGGCGTACCGGCAACAACACAAAACTAAAATGCATCAAGGCTTAAACAATCAATTCCATACACTCAATGGACTTCGAAATTTGAATAACCGAACACACTGGCGACCTGCCATAGGAAACGACGTCATTTGACATTTGTTTCAACAATAAATAGTACTCTCAATTATGAACAAGTTATGTGCGACAGTTACATTGCAAATTAATATGGCCGGTGACCTAAATTGTTTGAGTTATGGCATTTCGATGCGCTATTGAAGTTTCTGAATGAAAGGTCCTGTGATCTTGACCGTCGTCATATTTTATTTTATTTAGGGCTCTTGGGTCTTGATTTGCTCTTTCAACATGCTATCTAACCTTGTTTAATCATTATTCCCTCCATTTGACATATTTTATGTTACTCATAACTTGCAAACCAACCGTGGACATGCCTATAATTAAATATTCTATCGCAACGGAACGGTTTCTAATTCCTACATCAGATGAATAGTCAAAAGCCTTTAGGCTGAAATAATACTAACATAAAGTTGTAGTGATGGGGTGGTCTTATCGTCGCGAAGACCACCGGGCAAAGGATTCATAGTATTTCTCCAATGCGACCTGCTTCTATATTACCTACTCGTCAATAAACTATGTAAAAGGCCAAAGAGGTTGACTACACATAAACCTAATGTTACCACATTTGTATTAAAGATAAACATCAACAATTTATATTTCGAATGCAAATTCAATAATCGAATGTCAGTCAAGAGAATGCGCGCCACGCGATGCATTCGCGGTATGTAGATAGTTTCATGAATGCAACCGCTGAATTTACCGATATTTGTATAGGAAGAGACATGTTTAGGATCTTATTGTTAACAAATATAAAGGCTCTTTGTTGCAGTATAAACAGTTAAATCAAAAAGGATTAAAGATAGGTAAAGGAAAAGCAAACAGGAAAACTATCATATTATTTTTTTTATCTCACAAATTATATCGAAGGAGGTTGGACTTCTAGCCAACTTTACAACACAAAAAAAAACAATTCCTAATTGGCGATGGTCGGCGGGGTCGGCCCCGAAAAACACGAACGTGTCACATCGTAGGGTTGCCAGCAATCGTTAGTCGTTTCCCCGAAATCGATGATCGCGATCAATAACAAGATGAATGCGGTCAGAATACATCACTTCCAGGTATTTTGATGGGATTCCGTCAGCCAGGGCCAGAAAACTAGGGCTTTTTCATCGTTTCTGAATTATTTGTGGCCTTACCTGTCGTCTGTGAATCTAGTGTTAATTTATGCGATGGCGGCGCCTCTAATAAAATTCAATGGTGTGTTTACGAATAGAACATTCTGAAGTTGTTAAAATTTCATTCATAATTTTTGGAATAGGCTATCGTAGACCACCGGATCGAGGTTGGAATTAATCGCTTCATTCTTTCTGTTTTATAATTCCTAATCTTTGGAATTGGCTAGCATAAAATGAGACTGATGAAAATATTTGAGACATTGGACGTTCTTTTTAGTGAATTAATTTTTAATCTGATTTCGATTGTTTCTCTAATTGGCTTGATTTATTGGATACAAAGTGAGCTTGATGCCGATCCTCTTATAATTTATTTCAAGGATTTTGCCTTGAATCCTACTAGTAAGCTCTACACAACTATAAAAGATGCTGTTCATGTGTCACTCGCTACATAAACCTATTTTTTTATTATTATAATTATTATTATTATTTAATAACAGGTTTGCGTTTGACCACTATCTCACCTGATGCGAAGATGTGGTCGACGGTGAAGCACGCTTGCCTAGAAGTAACCTATTTGCTCTTGACTTGAAGATATAATAAGTACCTAATTAATTAATAAATATAAATAATCTGCAATAAAAACTAGACACAACTTTTCCCACGATCACACGGGCGATTCCATCGTAGATTATCAAGTACCTAATTTTAAATCAACGTTCTATAATTAAAAAATCTAACGAAATGTCAAGCATAAAACCTAGACCAATGCAAAGTCTACTAGATCGTGGGAATATCTTTCATAGTTACCTAATTAGTATTACTGACATTTGCATTCAGTTCCTTACTGTTTTTATTTTTTTAATAAATTACAAAAGTTAATGAAGTTTTGTTAACATAATTATTGTGGCTTAATGATAGGTTTCGTTTCAAAATGTTTTTGCTACGACTCTCGAGGTTTCGACTGACCTTTGAATTATTTATTGATTTAATAATTTTGTTGACAAAATATCGTTTTAATAGTAGGTAATCTAATTAAAATCCTAAATTAACGATGCTTTATAATAGTTTGGTTAAGCTTTATTTTAATTTAGTATTTTATGTTTCTTCTATTGTTAAATTAATATTTACTGATTTATTGTACTAAAAATCTATACATATAATAAAATAGTAGGAAAGTCAAAACTGTACATTGAATATTTTTTGAAAAGAATACTTGGGGTGTGATCTACAATCGATACCGAAGCCAAAAATATAGTTTTTAGAATTTTTGTCTGTTTGTCTGTTTGTCTGTATGTATGTCCGGGATAAACTCAAAAAGTACTGGACGGATTTGAATGATTTTTTTTTGTTGTATAGGTATTAAGTCTGGCCAACACATAGGCTATAATTTATCTTGGAAACTTGAACACCTGGTGCAGAACCGCAACGGACCAGCTAAACTATAAGAGATACAAAAATGGTGCGATAGCAAAAATTGTTCCACCTGATGAGCACTCTCTGTTGACGTATAAAAATTGAAGATCTGGAACACCTGTTGTGGAACTCCAAGAGCCCAGCTATACTATAACATATAAAGGAATGACGTCCTAGCAAAGTTGTTCAGCCTGATGAGCTGTCTCTGTTGACGTATAAAAATTGACAATCTTAAACACCTGATGTGGAACACCAAGAGCCCAGCTACACTATAACATATATAGGAATGACGTCTTAGCAAGAGCTGATCAGCCTGAATAGCACTCTCTGTTGACGTATAAAAATTGAAGATCTGGAACACCTGTTGTGGAACACCAAGAGCCCAGCTACACTATAACAAATACAGGAAAGACGTCTTTGCAAAGTTGTTCAGCCTGACGAGCACTCTCAGTTGACATACAAAAATTGAAGATCTCTGGAACACCTGATGTGGAACACCAAAAGCCCATCTAAACTATAGCATATATGTATAAGAATGAAGTCTTAGCAAGAGTTGCTCAGCCTGATGAGCACTCTCTGTTGACGTATAAAAATTGAAGATCTGGAACACCTGATGTGGAACACCAAATGCCCAGCTACACTATAACATATAAAGGAATGACGTTTTAGCAAAGTTGTTCAGCCTGATGAGCAGTCTCTGTTGACGTATAAAAATTGAAAATCTTGAACACCTGATGTGGAACACCAAGAGCCTAGCTACACTATAACATATGTAGGAATGACGTCTTTGCAAAGTTATTCAGCCTGATGAACACTCTCTGTTGACATATAAAAAATTAAGATCTGGAACACCTAATGTGGAACACCAAAAGCCCAGCTAAACTATAACATATATAGGAATGACGTCTTAGCAAGAGTTGCTCAGCCTGATGAGCACTCTCTGTTGACGTATAAAAATTGAAGATCTGAAACACCTGATGTGGAACTCCAAGAGCCCAGCTACACTATAACATATAAAGGAATGACGTCTTAGCAAAGTTGTTCAGCCTGATGAGCAGTCTCTGTTGTACGTCACTAACAAAGTAAGATGCGTATTTTTTTTTTGTTTTTTGTTGTTTAAAGTCCCATTTGACTAAGACAACACTGCAACACTCAACGTGTTCGTAGTCATGAAACTGTGACAAAGCAAAGGTGTTTCAGGATTATAATGTAGTCGTCTTCCCCTGGAGGCGACGGCCCTCCATCGCGTCTATCGAGGCGCATCGCCAGGAGAATGATCATCTCATCCGCACGCAAAATACGCGCATATGACGTGGAGTTGCGGATACCAGCCCGCTATACAATACAATCGCCAGGATGAATTCCCGGAAAGAGCTCCGGCGTGATCACAGGGCAATATTGAGAGAGCGACTGTCGCAACCGAGTTCTGGGCACGCCTCAACCGCGGCGGTAAGACCCCTCTTTAAGGAGTAGCTGGATAGGCATCACGGCGTCCCGCCTGACCTACCACATGACGTAGGTCCTCACCGGACACGAAAGTTTCTGGAGGTAGCTGTGTCTGATAGGGAAAGAAGAATCGCCTGGGTGTCACCACTGCGTGGATCGCTTGGAGGACACGGTGCAGGACTACCCGCTTGGGCAGAGCACCGCCGTGTCCTCACTACGACGATAATCGGTGACCTCTCGTGCTTAGTGTTGGTCGAGGCCATGCTGCGGGGCGAGACAGAATGGGAAGCAGTCGCCTCCTTCTGCGAAGCAGTCATGCTAGCGAAGGAGGAGGCGGGACGCATGAGGGAGAGGACAATGTCCACCTCCAGCCCAGCCGCAGCGGTAGATGCCGATGGCGACAGACGTCGCTACACGATCTCCAGCCACTGTAGGCGCGGCCATGCGGGCGGCGAGTAAGAGTGCACGTTGTGTTCCACGTGATGTATTACCACGCTAAAAAAATGTAATCGTCTGAATGTACCATGTCAAACAAAAAAGCCGTCGAGGCCGTGGACAGAACACTTTGAGACATTCGCCATGATGATAGACCCATGGACAATATCACGGTAGGTACTGTTCTCTGTAAAATTCCGGCAGACACTGCCCGTTGTAAGAAGACTGCCCGTTGTAAGAAGAATTGATAAGTTATCGGAGTCCCGTCAAGTATAACACTTCAGGAAAACTCTTGGCTATGTGATCGTGCGATACTAAAAAAATTACCGAACCGCTGCAATAAATGAAAACATATTAGCCGAAATTGTTGAACATTTTTCATGGTAACATTCTACATAGAGTTGTAGTGTTTTATAACACATGTTATCTAACATGTTACATGGTCTGTACGCACCTTTACACAGAAATTTAAGCGAAGCTGAAATTCTCACCGGATGTGGCTCAGGGGAAACTGCATTGATACCGTGAATACCACTCATCTCCAACAATTTCCCTTTCCAGTTCAAACTCACACAATTCCCGGTAGACGCTTACTTCGCGATGACCATAAATAAGTCCCAAGGACAGACCCTGAAGGAAGCTGATGTCGACCTAAGGTCCAACTGTTTTTCCCACGGCCAACTATATAACACATGCTCGCCTGTCAGTAATGCTGACCACCTTTTTATTTTAGCACCAGAGGGAAAAACTACCAATGTCGTATATAAAGTGTTGTGTCTGGAAGTTTTCATTTCATTTGGGACAATCAATTCAAGTGGGACATCAGGTACCCTCACTTTCTCAACAAATTAAAAAAGAGAATATTAGTTTAGGTGCCTTAAAACCAAATACAATGCGGACGAAGTCGCGGGCAACAGCTAGTTTTATAAATAAAATTTTAAAATCCTTATTTATGTGTGAGACTTGCAAATACTGGATTTTGTGGATCAATTTACTGGATGCTCAATATGCTGATGTTTTTTTTCTGTTCATAGATATGCTTAGCATAGCGTTATTAAATCCGATGAGTGACGAAAAATTCCCTCTTAAAATTAGCTCCACAAAAATATCCCAAGTTGTTATATTTCCCATGCCTTCACCTCGGTCACGCAGCCATAAAAATAATTTCCAAGATAAAAATCGCTTGAAATATCTCTGAAACAACATAAACAGACAAGAAAACTTATAATACCAATATTAAAGATCGTTAAAAAGCTCGTAAAAATAAAATCGGCCATCAGTCTTGGCTAGTTGACCTAATTTATTAATACGTTAAGCATCCTATAATACGACATTTTGAATTTATAGTCTGTTGCTTAAGATATAATGATCACTTTTAATTTTTTATCGCGTTTATTATATTTCTAATAATAGAGAAAGAATTTTCTGTAGTCGACTAATAAGATTATATTTGTAGTTAGATTATTTGTCGTAACAGCTGTTTCCAAATGATGATTGTTTCATTTCCACTGATTATTCTCTGTTTCAAGCTTTTATGATATCAGGACGCAAATAAATGAATAAGGTTAAATAGTGGTGTGAATTACAGCTTGGCCAGAACGTCTTGAAACGGAACTAATGTTTTTGTTTGCTGACAAAGTTTTAGAATCTCTCTCAATCGATATTTGATGTAAACAAAGAACGCAGGTTTGTAAGATTTATAATTGTACCATAAAACTAACGTAATAAGTGAAAAAAAAACATTCAAAGTGCTGGTAGAGCACAGTGGTGACTTCCGGTTTTCTACCCTAAATTTGCCAAGCTGTATGTCGATTTTTAAAATGCAACACTGCAATGCTTGTACCAACATTAACACAAATAAATAAATTTAATAAATATAATTTTAAAGGCACAGGACAACACACAAACAGCCTAAACTAACCAACCCTTCCCTACTCACAGAATCGACTAATTCGAAATCGATTTAACTGCTCGACGAATGCTCTCACTTGAAAGCCATTACGATTGAATGGAACACTTAGCCAAACGGTTTATATTGATCGTGTTCGCGTTAAAACAAAGGGTATATAAAAGAAAAGAAATCAAAATAAAGGGGAATTAAGAGATAAAAAGTTTACGATCCGTTACCTCATTGTAGTCTTCGGTTTATAGGGATTTAAGAACTCCCATATTAGGTTGCGCTGTGAGAACAAGGGATATGGGGAGTCGTTATGCGTGGGTTACATTTTATAGGTTGTTTATTTGGCAATAGGCTGCCCCTTGTTGACATGGGACTAGCGAAAATAGGCGTGAAGTTATGTCCTCTTTTTATGTTTTGGTTCATAATGATGCGATAACTGTACTAATTTGTAGAGAGGGGCCGGGTGTGAGCCACTTATATGAGAGAATATTAGTACGCTAAACATTTTTTTACTAAGAGTTTTTTTTTTGTCGCATTTAAAACTGCAGTTGCTTAAGCTCTTTGCCTTCTTTTGTATGTTTGCGGAGTCAATACGGTTTATTTTAATCATGTTTCATGTTTTACACTCAACCATTATAAATCGCACTTACTGAGACGCACTTATTGCGTAATTAAAAGAAAACAAAAAAGTGCACAGAAGCACAGACAGCACAGAATTGATCTTTGTGTAATTTAAGGTTTTGGTAAAAATATGAAGTAGGTACTTAATCGATTTTTACCAACAAATATTTTTAGTAGTAAGTCCTCTCCATTTCATTCCTGTGCTTTCACCACAGATTAACAATAACCGTACCGTTTCAAATAATTTGTAATCAACCAGCTCCACGGTACTAAAAATCGAAATCTAATTCGATACTCTAACTCGATATCTATATTAATCATTATTAAATTTATATCGAATTATAATCTCCCAATCTACTTGGACTCGTAAACCGCCCCTAGTCGTCCTTTCGGACATTCCATTGATACTAAAAAAGCAGTAAAATATGTGATTGTCGATATGTATACACAGGTTTTTAGTGGTTTTATTTAAAACAAGCTATTTCCTAATTATTTACGAGCGTAGCGAGACACCGTGTGATCTAATTCAGGTACCGCCATGTTTTCAAACTATTTTAAGTTTTATTCAAATAAGGAACTACATGAACGGCGTGTGAAATGTTTTGAATGTGTTTCCGAACGTTGAAGTAAACATTTTAATAGCTTTTCAAAACGCAATCGTAGGTATGTTTTTTTAAAGCATTTATTTTTAGCTTATGATGTTAGATATTAATAGTTCTGCCTATTGTCATAAAAATACTTTACGATTCATATAATTTTATGTCCGTATGTAAACATTAAAAAATAATTAATACCAATAAAAATTATACCCTAACAATAGAGTTATTTATGAAGAAGTAGAAATAAATTTAGTTTGATATACTGCTGAGAAACAACTCAAACAACTGGCTATCAGAAGGAATCTTCAGCACTTAAAAGAGTTTTAAAACAACCCAGTCGCATCAAAATGTCGATACAAACTACCCTATAAATTAAAACAACCCTTAAGAAAAAAATCAAATTCCAAAAGACAGAATCAAACAGCCATAAATATGGGGTCATATTAAAACATAAAATAGGGTAAACAATCGTAAATAAAAATTACAACGAAAACACACAATGGGATCGTTAATTCAAATATAAATTATGTCTATTTTGTGGTCCGTGTAACACTTTTTTCTGTTGTCCTTGGATTTTTTGTAGTGGCAACACGAGCGGCGCCTGTGGCGCGGCGAAACCCTTTAGTCCGAATTTAAAAATGGAACTAGTTTTTTTTTCAAAACGTCTTTCTATAAAGGCTATTCGGTGTTGCTATCTTCTAAGCGGGTTATTAATACTCTTCTAGTCATTATCTGAGAACGCTTTATTTCGTTAAGCGGTGCCTATTGTCCATTTTAGTCGATTCGTTTTGTATCCTGTAATGGAGCCATAAATTCTTGGCTTACTGTCCCGGGTGTCGGTCGCAATTTGCCTTTTGAACAGTTTAAATGACATTAAAGTTTCCAAAAACGTCGAGGCTTGAATTAATTTGTAACTCTACTTCAGATTACCTATTCGATAGTATATCTACCTATTCTAATGTTGCTAAATTCGTCAAAGGCTATTTAGAATATTTGTTTGAGATCCAATCTGCATCTATAAAACATAGGTACATCAACAATCAATAGTAAAATTACAAATAAGAATCATTAAACTAAGAACATTCGTAGAATATTTTGCTTTAAAGTATCTTAAAATATGATCTGTAGTTAAACATCTTGTATTAATTACAATAATATTTTAATAATGCATCAAGTGACCGTACAAGGCTGTATGAAGTGTATTGCATTGCATTATGACAGGTAATAAATTTAAAAGTTACAAAACGGACACCGAGTGATGGGCTTATTATTACTTGTTTCCGGCTGTGTGATACGAGACGGTTGCAAAGCACAGCACTTATAATAAAATTATTTAGTAATTATATTAATGTCGTATAGTCATATTTTATATGAATGCCTATTTAAGCGGCATCTGGTTATTCTGGATGCCATTGGCCAATCCCAATAATTTATGCAGGGAAACAATTTAAGTTAACAATGCAAGATGCTACGAGTATGTAAAACATGAAATGTCCGCTAATACCAAATATACCAATTAATATTTCGGTGATGTAATTCAATAAGATAAGTCTTATCACCTTTTGGAGATTGCTAATAATGTAGTAACAGAATAAATCCTATTTTGTATTAAGAAAAATGCAGGGGAAGGAGACCTAAAATCGTACCTAGGGGAAACCCAAAATGTTTAACCAAAATTCTTTAAGGATCTTGCTTTTAATTTTTAGTTACAATGTTTTATCACACATTCTCTCCGTATCTATTCACAACTAACCGATTCCCGTATTTAATTCAGCCAAACCATCTCGAAAACGAGATACTGACATCAAGAAACGCCTTACCCGTTTACGCAATAGCATTTCAAACTGTCACTATGGCAGTTGTAATATCTATTCATGTCATAATCCATTGAAAACGGTTGAAACCGACCAAGAAGGAAATAGTTAGACAGGTTTGATATGCAGCTATAATCCTGACTGGCTAATGATTCTCACGGCCAGTATCTGTAATTGGATTAGATGGTAAGCTAAACTTAACCTGAGTTGACTGGTGAACTGAATTTAGTATGGTTTTGCTTTATTAATATTTAATAGTCATTTAGTGTTGAATCACAGTCGAGTTAGCAGTGAGGGCACATTAAGTTAATTTTCAATATGGGTGTTATTGGTGCAGAGTGGCTACTACTTTTCATAATGTATGTTTAAGTCTACCTGTGTGACTGTATAGGTTTTTCAAACTATGCAATGAATTCTGATGCGGTGATGTCATATCTTACAGTTATGAACTTTCGTATGATCAAACTATCTACCTATGTTTTACTGAGTCTCAACTGTGCATAGCAGTGACTGATCGTCAAATCTACATATTTTGATTTATGATGTGTAGAGTCTACATGACTACAAAATATTTTTGGTTTTAAGTGTAGTTTCCAAGTTTTACTATTAAATATGAATTCTATACGATTTTCTTGCCTAACAACAATGGTAGAAAGCTTAACTGTCAAATCCTGCATCCGTAAAACAACTTTCCAACTTTATACATCCCGATAGGAAAAATTGTACTCAACGCATAGCTCAAAGATTAATTCCTACAGATATGGAACATTCCTTTTATTAATAAAATCCACCCGATTACTAAGGCAGTGGATTCCCGACACTAACTCTGAGAAAGTTACCTTATTGAAAGCCGCTAGATATAAATGATGGATGCTCTTCGCTTCATTCATATCGTTTGTTTTAATAGCTATCAAAGCATTCTATTGGACTCCAATTAATTTTGGATTCGGTAGCGTGAAAGCTGGACATGCTTTTGATATATTATCGGCTGCCTGTCTTCCGATTTGGGAAAACAGTTAGATGGTATGTAATGGGCTTGCTTCCGTCCGTTTATTCCGTCCGTTAATTGAAATTCCGAAGATTGTGTATCCTATGATGATTTTAGTGTTTTAAAAGACGTTGCCGCACTACAAAGAGATTTAAAAGAACATTATAGAGCGGGCATTGGGAAAATTGTCATACAAAATTGTTGATGACGTGCGTCAGTAGCGCTATCTAAGCGTCGCATAGCAACGCGACTAATAGACTGAGGGACTTTTTACCTATTGGTAAAAAGTTTTGGATCACGAATTTCTTCGTGATGTCCCGTCTGTTGCTCGTATATAGTTTAATGTCTTTGCCGCACTATCATTTTCTCCTGTCACCTGGGCGCGTTTCCAACATTTGAACTCATTTATACAGAAACAGTCAGACCTGTACCAACTATCTGTAGGCCATACAAACATCTGGCGGAAATCAAACTCACGACACGCAAAACAACCGCCGATCGCTCAACCATTGCATTACTTTGTTGTACTAATGTAGGTTTGTTACATAAATGCAAAGTTTAGCAGATAACTTTCCAAAACTAGGTATGTGACTCGGTGTAAAATTAAGATGACTGACACCGACAGATATGCCATATAATTTACAAGGTAACTTTAATTCTTGTTCGCTAATAACTTATACGTATGTGTCCATGGTTTAATAGTTGCATGTCGTTACTATGTAGTAGCAAGCTGAATACCCAATTTATTTGTAAACCTGAACAAAAAATTCAAGTAATTTTGTCAGAGAATCCAATCCACCGGAGATTTAAGTCTATCTAAATTCTATTAGAATTGTTTTCAGAAATTCTAACTATTTGAGGCTGTGTTTTAATGAATTATTCAAAAGTAGTCCTAACCCTTTTCCTTTGTAGTGAAAGTAAATTACCATTGAAATTCAACAATTCGTGATAGTACTTCGGTTATTTCAAGTATTTTCTTTGCGTAGACGATTAAAGTTCTGGATAGTTTTGGAATAAGAATTTAGATCTGGTTTAGTATTTGCCTAAACTGTGTTATTTTTTTTTGGATTTTTCCGCATGTTCATCAATTATTGCGTCTCTATCAGAAGAGTACATATACATAACATTATTAATGTTAATTTCGGCCAAATTTATAACCTCATCTTTGTTACCGAGGTACTTTTCCAAAAGATTTATACAAAAGTTTTGTAAAAATTCTTTGCTAAGTTAACATTTATTCTCGCGGCCATGCTGCGGGGCGAGACGGAGTGGGAAGCGGTCGCCTCCTTCTGCGAGGCAGTAATGCTCGTGAAGGAGGAGGCGGGCCGCGAGCGAGAGAGGACAGAGTCCTCCCTCCGCCCCATCCGCGGTGGTAGATGCCCACGGCGACGGACGTCGCTAGATGATCTCCGGCCACCGTAGGCGCGGGCATGCGGGCAGCGAGTAAAGGGCAACTCGCTGCCCGACCAAGGACCATGCCCGGGTCGACGGCGCGTTGTGTCCCACGCGCGCCTCAAAGAGCGTCAGCATAATGACGGGGCCCCCCTCTCAGAGGGCCAAAGCCTGCCGGGGTCGCGGGATTATTTCCTTACCGTGACCCTGGAACAGAAAGGGCTATTGAAGGACACCGTGGATTTTAGTCAGTAGAAGTCTGACAGTCCCTCCCGCCCTGCCCGGGGTTGGAGGACTCATTTGATGATTTTACCAAGCTAAAAAAAAAAAAAAAAAAAGTTAACATTTATTTAGGCGGAGACCTCTCGCGCCCGTCATTGGTTGCGGCCATGCTGCGGGGCGAGACGGAGTGGGAAGCGGTCTGCTCCTTCTGCGAGGCAGTAATGCTCGTGAAGGAAGAGGCGGGCCGCGAGCGAGAGAGGACAGCGTCCTCCCTCCGCCCCACCCGCAGTGGTAGACGCCCACGGCGACGGACGTCGCTTGATGATCTCCGGCCACCGTAGGCGCGGGCATGCGGGCAGCGAGTAAAGGGCAACTCGCTGCCTGACCAAGGACCATTCCCGGGTCGACGGCGCGTTGTGTCCCACGCGCGCCTCAAAGAGCGTCAGCATAATGACGGGGCCCCCCTCTCAGAGGGCCAAAGCCTGCCGGGGTCGCAGGATTATTCCCTTACCGTGACCCCGGAACATAACAGGCTATGAAGGACACCGTGGATTTTAGTCAGTAGAAGTCTGACAGTCCCTCCCGCCCTGCCCGGGGTTGGAGGACTCATTTGATGATTTTACCAAGCTAAAAAAAAAAAAAAAAGTTAACATTTATTACTTTGCTTACCAAGGCATCTCTATATGAAAGCTCCATTATTCCGACAAAAGCGGAAAAGCATCCCATAATCTCATTAACCAAAACATCAGGGACATACTTAATGACGGAAACGCCTAATTACCAGCACCTAATAACACTCAACATCTAATTAAACACATTTAAGAGGTTTCTCATCCATTTTTAACATTATCTTTGTCTGTCTTTCGTCGTAAAGTCGGGCACTTAAAATTCGTGAGCATTTACTTCAAGAATGTCTCGCGTTCCGTACATAGTGAAGGGTTCAAAGGGGAACGCTTTAGAGGTTAAGGGTAATAAAATAGCTAAACTATAAATTAAAAATTGCTCAAGTTAAATTTAATTTTAGGAGGAACTCCACAACTTTGAGAAGAATTTCCATTTTAATTGAATTGTAAGGGCCGTAAAGGCTAAATTTATTCGTCGAACCGATCTTGTTAACTTCGTTGGAGATTTAAACAAGATTAACTCAAGTTTAATACTACTCCGTCGAGCAAACATTCTGTCCTTGATGGATAAGCTTTTCAATTTCACTTTAAGCTAGTATTCCAGCAAAATCATATTACTTCCAGCTCCACAAACAAGTGATCCATCACAAGCTTCTACTAAACGCAGCAATATTTTATTTTTCCTCGGATATTCCCTGCATCCCTAAGTGCAACAAACAATCTTCCCATCCCTACTCCATCATAGACAAGTAGAGCTATCGCACCAAAACAATTTGCCCCGTATCTAACGCGCATCCCTATGACAAATCGATGCTCGCCGCTCGCGTTAATGAATCGAGAAGTCGCTGATTAATGGTGTCACTACATCCTTATCGCGCCCTATGTTAGTGTTGTGCCTCCTTAATGGGATCACCCGGGCGTTAGTCGAGTAGAAAAATGAGCTATCGATTAGCTATTCGTATCCTTTATTGTTCTCAATTTAAATTGGGTGCTAGGTTAAGGGGCGGTGTCACGATGGGAAATGAGCGGGCTTGAATATAAGTCATTTAAGTCTGTATTAAACATTAGTATTCTGTAATACATACGGACTTAAATGATCGAGATGATCAGGTATTTGTCGTAGACTAGTTAAGCTATGTACTTGGTTGAATGATGATACAGGTTTTAGAATGTCAATTTTTTTAATAACTTTTGCTGTAATATCTTCTTTTGGTACCGATTTTGTGCGAAGATTGTGCTTTCATCACAAACCAACTACTCTTTCGTTGTTCAAGAACATTTATTACACTTTTGCAGTTTTTCCACTAATTTTCATGTGGTTTTGAATCCGCGATTGAACTATGAACTTTTCTCTCTGTTCAAAACTCCGCTGCGCTTATGTCGAAGCCATATCCTTAGAGTCCTCGCCTCCTCGATTAGCGGGTGTCGTATTCGATTTTTGAATCGCGTTCCATTTTTCAAAGCGACTCCTTTTGAGTGATAACGATTGAGATTCGTTGACGTAACGTTTGAGTGTTCCAGAACTAACTGTTATAAATTCTTCTGGCGATGAAATGCTCTTTTATTTTACGTTACCGATATAATGCTTTTCTACGTATTTTTCAAATTTTAGTGAGCCTTAACTTGTTAAAATGACAGGGTCAATATCTGGTAAGAAGTACCTACCTACACTCAAAGTATGAAAAACCAGTTTTATTGCCACGACATGTCAATAGCTGGTAGTTAACCAAATGTACCTGTGCTGGTAGTTAACCAATGTGTTTATGGAGTTTCTTGCCCATTCTTCTCCATACAACCTACCTTAGCGAATGGGTGTAGAATCAATCCCTTCCCTTCCTATTCCCTTTAAATTTAAATATCGACGTTCAAAAGTGCCTCTTTGATGGCCTAATTGGAATAAATGATTTGACTTTGACTTTGTACCAATATACCAGTTATTGACACTGTTTGTATGTAAAGTTCATTTTGAATGGTGAGGAAGCTTAATACATCTGTATTATGTAAAATTCCTTACGTAACTTAAGAACCTAACACATCAACATTTCAATAAATAAAAAGATAGTAATAATTTAACAGTAAACTGTCGAAAAAAAAATCATTTGTCATTTGTTAGTTCATATTGAGTTGTTGACGCTCCCCATGAAAAGGGGCGCGAGTGAAAAATGTGCAAATCGTGACAGATGACGTTTAACTATACGTATGTCAATATCTTACTAAGTGAACTGTTTGCCGTTCAATGATATATATCATTTGTATTGCGTGAAAGTGAATGAAATCATTTGATAACGTCACTTTACTTCGTAATGTTTAGAGGGATTGTATTCTTACATAAAAAAAAAATAAGTTAAGCGTGTAGATATCTATTTTTTTTTGTAATGAGTTCTAAAAAAAAAAACAAATATATTTACGATGACGTTTAACTGAGATTGTAGTTTTTAATGCATAATCTTCAATATTCCTTGGAAGCTTACTATGATACGAACGTAACGTTATGTTCGAAAATACGTATTTAAGACCATAAAACAATCAAGACAGACAGTTATTACTATTACCTACTCATAACCTAACTAATCTCGTTAAACACAGGTGCTTATTAATATATGCAAACTCATAGATCACCGACTTACATCCATCTCCTTGACACATTGGGGTTGCCACTAAAGTAAAAACTTAAATATTGAGACATAAATCCAATTTGGAGGCAACACTTAAGCAAAACACGGGTACGAGTGGTCGTTTACAAAATTTATGATCGTTTCTCAGCAACCAATATCTTTTGGGATTTTACGAAGATTTGCTAAAGGAATTATCATAATATTATTGTTCTGTTAAAATGTAAGTTCTGGTAATAAGACAAGATAAGTTCTTAAAAAAGAAAAAAAACATTTATGGTAATCTTGGACATAATTTTGGCGATTTACATACGGTTTAAATAGTAAACAGATTATTTTCTCAAAAATAGAACAATGTCACAAAACAAGAAAATAAACAAGACTTTGTTTTAAACTTAAAATATTTTTCTATTATTTCCTGTTATTTCAACATAATTTTCTATAAAAATTAAATAATGTATTCAAAAGCCTGTATAATTTACAGGATTAAGGCGATGGCTTATGGTTAAATGAGCCATTAAATTTAATATCCGCTCCATATTAGGAACCAAACATACGTTTTAGTCATACACTAAAGTGACGTCGAAAATAATGTCATTTATAGCCTCATACAAACACCACCACAACAATACAAAACACCTACGGTACATTCGAAATGCCACCCACAAACAAAAACGTACTCCTGACTAAATAGATCAAACGTCGAAACATTTCAATTAACAATAGCCCTTAGCATTGACATAAAACTCATACAAGAACCAGTGCCATACAATTTCGAATCCTATCCCATTACGATAAAGTTGTCAAATGATTTAGATGTTTTCAAAAATAATTTTGTAAGCTGTAAGTGTAGGTGTCATTCATTACCCGTAATATTATGAACCAAAACTTTTGTGTGAAGTCAATAAATATGTTCGTGAAAGGGATTTTTATCGATCTATCGATCAATATGTTTGATTGATCGCTATCCTGGCGCAGGTGAAAGTATCTATGTTAGGCAATGGATCTTTGTTATCCAACCGCTTTTACAAGTGTAGATCAGAATCTTGAGTCGATTATAATTATGAATCAAGATTACAGATGCGACTTTATTATTAGGCGTCGATTGACCTAAATATTGAATCAGGCTATTCATTATTTATTTGTAGAAAATATTCAAAACAATGTTGTGTAGACGTATTTAAAATTAAAAAAAGAAGGTGAGAAAGCGCTTTTCGAGGTTTGCTCACAGAACTACCATGGAGGAATACAGAAAGTATAGAACACCAGTGTCTATGTAGTCTATGAAAACGTCTCCTGCCACGATTCTTGCTTAATCCTTTTGCCTCGTCCACGTTCATACATAAACATAATGGTCTAATAACTAAGCACCTTGTAAGTACTACACTTCTGACTTGTGTACATGTTTCGGGTTTATTAAAAAAAAAACACTAACCTTCTTTAATTAATTAATACTCGAATTTACGGTGTGATAAGCTCTTTTTGCAATCATGTTAGTGCGAAAGTCTCTTTCGAAATCATGTAAATAATTTAACCCTTAACTACCTAGCACATAATTGTCACTAGGGTATCGAACCGGGAAATCCCGGTCCCGAAAATCCCGGGATATCCCGGTTCTTGAAGTATATTTTGAAACCCGGGACATGCGACTGAGAACCGGGAAATTCGGGATTTTCGGGACTCAGAAAAACAGTATAAATATTTTGTTTAAACTTGTTAATTCTTTTATAGAACAAAAGAATCAAATTGGATGTAAGGTATTTATTCACTTCGCCGTTAAATACGGAATAACATGTTCAGATGCAAGTGTGGTTGACAGAGAAGAAAAGTTGATAATGTAGTACTGGTTATATCTCGAAAGCCTTTGACAGAATCTCGAGACAAAAAGCTTCCTTGCTTTTGGTATCTCAATTTTTGTAGCTGGATATCAGACTTTCTTAGTGAACGATCAATCAGAGTTGTCGTTGATGACTGATCCTTTGAGCTTTTGGTTATTGACTCTGGAGTTCAACAGTTATCTGTTTTCTTTGCAACTCTTATTTTGCTGCACATTTCTTACCCACTTCAGCCTGGTATTGTTGGATAGGTAGATAACAGTACTGTTTCAGTGACATACTTGCCCTCTGCAAAATCCAGTGGGGATGAAGTTCATTGCTTCAGAGAGACCATGGTAGAGCAAACAGATTTGATACTTAGTATCCCATAAAAGAGAGAAGTTTCTTGTTCGCTCACACAAGAAACTTCTCTCTTTTAACGCCACCAACATACAGGCGTATATTTCCTTAGTGAAGTAGGAGTAAATCAAAACTACATCTTTTATAGAGTAATTTGGACCAACTCTTATTTTTCCTCTTTCTGTAACTGATGACCTTGAGCTTTTGGGCATGGAACTGACATCCAGTGTCAACTTTGACGTGGGCATCCTAAATAGAGTGAAGCGATACCTTACACCTGGATATGTGCAAGCCCATTTCTGCATTGATTGCGTCGTAGTAGCCCGCGAAATTCAAAGTTTCTTATGTTTTTTCTAACGGAGTATTGCAGCAACCTTCCTCAACTTAATCATTGGGATGGCTCAGATAAATACAACTTACTGCACTAGACCCAGTGGAATGCAGAGCACCTTAGACTAATTGGCAACGTGAAACTGGTGGATGGTTACTCTACAGCTTAGCTCATCTCATCGACGCAAGCTTAAGGAATAATAAATATATACATGTCGGAGCCACCGGTATTATTCCGTCAGATTCAGGCATCATGTGGGCAGTTTGGGTCTCGTGCAATGAAAATACACTGGGTGCGGTTCACTTGGTTATTTTAATTTTAAATCACAAGTTAAACCAAACACAATTTAATTTAATCACTCACTACACTTATACTGGGCACAACGAATCGAGTACAGTTTCGGGATGTCTTCACACTGCTGCGGTCAGGCACTGAATGCGCTCCTCGCCGCCCCGATGAAACATCACGACTCTGTATAAGCGCGCGCAGACCACGTGATACTCAAAATGGCGCGCTTACGATTCGTTTGCTGTCCGTACTATTGACCGGATCCGACATACATTATAGCACGATACATCTCATTACATCTTTCCATAGAAATCGTCAGGAGACCACACACTGCAGCAATAATGTATATTTTTACATCTTCGAATCTAAGGTACTGAGTGATACGAAAATATACATTTATATTTTGATACATCTATACATCTCAATACATTTCCGTATATCTCTCTTCGAAAAGGATGTTATGAAATGTAGGGAAATATACATTACATTACCTGTTGTTTGTGTGATACATCAAGATAATTTAAAGCTATACATCCCGGGATGTAATGTACATTCTCTAAGAAACACGATAGATGCAATAATGAACTGGCTGAAAGACAATAACCTTACAGCTAATATTTCTAAGACAAATTCTTCAATTTTCAAATTACAAATATACCTCCACCTTACCTTTAGACCTGCATTATAACAGCATAAAAATCGAAGAAGTCGTTGACACTAAGTTCCTAGGTATAACCTTAGATAGACATTGCAACTGGAAAGCACACACAGATCGCATCTGTTCCAATCTAAATAAATTCGTTTTCGCATTAAAAAGGCTCAGAAAACTGTCATGCGTAAAAACAGCCTTGGCCGCATACCATGGCTATGTTGGGTCCATTATGAGATACGGTCTGCTCATATGGGGTAACTCGTCCTTTTCCAAAAAAGTTTTTATAACCCAAAAGAAATGCGTAAGAGCCATCTGTGGTGTTGGGCCGCTTGAAACATGTAGACCTCTGTTTAAAAAATTAGGTCTGCTTACTCTCACAAGTCTCTACATCCTAGAAGTAGGAATATTTGTTAGAAAACACGCAGCTCTTTATACGAAAGCCGTAGAAAATAAACGATTCCTCTCACGAGATCCAACTCGGCTTGCAGTCACAAGATGCAGAAGCAGACTTTTTCAAAATAACTGCTATAGTATGTCTGTCAAAGTCTACAACAGCATACCAAAACAAATAAGAGAACTCCCTTTTAACTGTTTTAAAATACGCCTAAAGAGATGGCTGCTTAATAATACATTCTATACCCTAAATGAGTTCTTAGAATATAACCCAAGTCGTACCTAATTCTCTAGTGTACTAGAATTATTGTGTTCAGTGTTTATGTTGCAACTGTTATAAGTATATATAATTATTTTAAACTGCATTCTGCAGTTGTTAATGTTAAATTAATGCATTTATTTAGGTATATAATTATTAGGTTTACCTAATTAGGTTAAAATCTCTTTAAAACTATCGATTATTATTACTATACTGTTGTACTAAAAGTAAAGATGAGTAATGCTGTATCTCATCTCTAACCAATATTTAAAAAAATATTTGCATGCTGAATAATAGTAAGCGGAATATGTTGAACTTTTTAACGTTAACACCTATTGTACCTGTCATGCAAATAAAGATTATTATTATTATTATTACATTAATATACATTATAGCTGCTGTGTGTGAAGCCCTCCCTCTTTTCGTTTTTTTTTATTGGGTTCGCTCGTGCTAAGATGAGACCTAAAATAGGTCGAACTCATGAATTCTACAACCTCTTTCCACCGGCCTACTTGCATTAGGTACATCTAATGTCCAGTATTAGACATCTAGATGAACTGCAAGTTTCCATAGTTAGTACAGTTAGAGTGAATAGATTTGCCACCTCTGAATAGAAAAGAGGCTAGAGCAAACCCATGTCCATGAGGCCGTCGAATAAGTTGGTTGTATGATTTTAATCAGAATAAATACTGTACCATAAAGTTATCTTATTATTTTCATTGTTTTCTAATGCCATGGAAAAAATGCATTTTTGTCCCGAAATTCCCGAAAATCCCGGGATTTCCCGGTTCCTTGGACGCCTGTCCCGAAAATCCCGGGACTTCCAACAAGGACCGGTTCTCGATTCCCTAATTGTCACACAACCACCTAACATACGTCTGTGGGACCCCCGAGTTAAATAATTCACTATTATTAAAAATATTAAGAAACGGTATTGTTTTTAGTAAAAAATCTATTTTGATTATTAAACTCTAATATTAGAAACAAAAGGCACATGAAATTCAATATTTTATATTTTTAACACCCAATCATTGTTGCAAGCTCCTATTTTAGGCTTACTTACAAAAAATATTTTCAGCAACAGAAAATTCTCATTATTTTTTTTTGTAATATTATAACAACGAGGAACATGGAAAAAAATAAAAATTCTCATTAAAATAATAAATTAAACAAAATTGAAGACCGTAAACTTACATCTTTTCATGACATCGAAAACACATCTTATTTGAGCATTCAAGAAGAATTAGCGGTTTTCATTCGAAACACATGTATTTTTTTTTGCGTTTCTTATAGTACACTGGCAAGTAATACCTACTGTTTTTACGAATTATCAACCGCTCTTCAGCACTGCTGGTGCCTGGGACAACTGTTAGAGGGTTCACGTTGTTCTGGAGGATACGTTGTATACACGTATCTTACGGTGAAATTTCACATTACTTTCACGACGTGCCATATGCATTCAGCTCATTCCGGTATGCTGTATTTATACCTTCTCTTTCCTCCGCTATATTATGTTATAAAGTTTGCGATCGCGAAGAAGTCGAGGCTGATGGCCAACGAAAGCGATTATAAAATATCTTTACTTCTTTTTGGCCGAATTTTCTCCAACGGCACATCATCCTCAATTAAAACCACTTGATCAACACTATGTGAAGGAATGTCATTGTGTGATAGTGTTTAGTTGAACTGTATCTGGCCATTCGCATTCGGAATCAAACGCGCAACTTTCTTCCAGAACGTGGTTTGTATCAACATTCTCCGCATCACTATATTGGTCGTTTGGTATATTTTCGTCATGTGATAATTCTTTTTAAAACCAGCTCTTAATAACGGACTGTCTATGTACTATTATAACTAAAATAATAAAGAAATTCACAATTTACAATAATCACGTAACCACCTAACATACGTCTCTCAGACCCCAGCTTGTATTTATTTGCTCACCTGAGGCAAACGCGCAACCGTCCAACCCCTACAAGCCGTTGCACAGTATTGAGGGACGCTGGGAAAAGGTATAGGAAGGAACAAGGTGGTACGACACTCCCTCGCAAAAATATTCACGATTTTAAACCTAACAGGGTCTGTGAGACGTATGTTAGGTGGTTAAGGGTTAAATAACGTCTGAGGTTTTCTTGACTCAATAACACTAATAATCCGATCATTCATGACTTAAAAATTAATATTCACAATAATATTGCTAGTAAATATTCATTGAGTGCATGCAATAACAAGCGGAGTCACGTACAAAGCTTAGTTTATAAGGTGACAGCACAGGTGTAAATCACAATTAATGAGGCGTAATCTATGCTTCATTTACTTAATATTAACGTGTTTTATTAATAAGTACAATAAAATGGTGGTAAGCCTTACCACAAAAAGATAAACACCCGTTGAACGCTTGTCTAAAAAAAGTGTAACTGCAAAACGACCCTTATATCAAGGAGAAATGTCGTTTTGATGTTGTCAATTTTTTTTAGACAAGTGTTCAACGGGTGTTTAATTTTTTTGTGGTAAGGCGATTATTATAGTGGTACAATTTTACTGCCCTCTCGAAGAAAGTACGAGAGTAAAATGACATTATACCATGCCATGCACATTAATTATCCTAAACGATCCTAAATAAAGCTGAATATGTTGTATGCACACTTATACTAGGATTATTAGACTGTGCTTATACCTTTTATCAGGCCCTATTGTCAGTCGTAAGTATTACAGCACTAAATATAATTTATTCTTGTACTGTGAAATAAGTGAGGGGAAAAAATAAAAGAATAATAAATAATTTTTAAAAGTATTTATTATCTAATGTACCTACTTGCATAACTTAAATATTAAGGTGTTATGGTAATTCGGTTTAGGTACTTATCCTTGTTCTATTACATTTTTTTCAGTAATTAAAATGTTTATTTGATTTTACTTGATAGGCAGAAATATTGTTGTTATTAAGCTTGCAAAATTCTAACTCAAGTTCGAAAAGTAACAGAAATAAATTAACAGAAAAGCCATGTTATTTCATTTAAATTTATGCAAAGTTCATTTTCTATTCCTTTAGCCTTAAAACCAGTAGTGAAAACTGCAGTAATTGATACCTGTTAAAAGTTTATTTCCAACTAAATAATTAGATAAATAAAATGCACTTCCCCGTGTTTCTTTGGAGGCCGTCTCTAATTACAAATAGGTAAATGAATTGATGAACTTTCTTAATGTTTTTTGAAGGCGATTTCTTTGGCATAGAAAAGTCGACACGGATTACAAACTTTATTAGGTAAAGATAAGACCTTTTTGGGTCAAATAATCTATTTTAATTGTCTTGGTTGTTAATGACAGTTCTATTAACACACTTTACTCAGAGAATTAAAGCTCGTATACTCGTAAAAGCGTGGTTAGGTCCGGTCGTACTGTTTCGAAGCTAACCTATATTTATATCTTTCTACCTAATTAGACAGACAATCGGAGATATTAGATATCCGACATTTTATGCGGAGGCTGATAAGATAGGAAACATATTTTCCAGCTTGAACATCCGCGGCACGCAGCGTGTAAGTATAATTAAAATAGACTTTTTTTTAAACAATTAAGCTTTACACTAAAAAAAAACACTGTTTGCTCTTTTATAACATAAAGTCTACCATTGATGTTTCACACTAAAATGACGTGAAAAGTCTAGCTTACTAAGAAAAGAGGAATTAATACCGTTGTTATCTAAATTAACTTTACTTCAATAAATCGAATGGACTAAGAAAGTACGTAATAAAGTAAATAAGAGTAATGAAATGCGCACGTAAATACGACTAACCAATTAACACATTTATACCCACAACACGTACAAATCTTAAGGCACTCAATTGATTGAATTACCCAAACATTAAACCTTTATTTCTAATAAATCTTCCATTTTCCCATAATTAGTCCAGATTTATGATTACAATTAATCGTGATTGCACTAATCAAGGTAATAACGTTGATTAGTAACAAATCTCTCTCGGTAATCGGAACCATTTTGTCTAATTTCCTGTGTTATAAACGCAATTACGCTACTTTAACGATAGATGGCGCTGATCTTATTAAAAGTGGTAAAGTGGTGTTATGTTGCCAGTTTTATTGTTTTTTAAATAGGGTGGGTGGCTAATAAATACACAGTTATGATCTGCGTTTGTCATTAGCTTGCTAAGTATGAAATTAAATGGTTTTTTTTACAGCACAAAGACGGCTGTATTCTTTTCTCATTTTCACCATTTGTAAACGAAAACGTCAGAATCGTCGTCATTTTGATGTAATGCAAAGTGCTCAGCCAATCAGATATCACAGTAGTAAAACCTTGACTTGTCGATCTGTTTCCTATGATGAATGTGATTTGTCATATAATTATGGGAACTTCTCTACAATATCGAAATTACTTATTTCCACTTCGAAAACGATTGAAAAATCTAACAATATTCAGCATCTACATGGCCAAAATCCTTCCCCTAAACCCGCAATTCGCCAGCAGCTGGCACCACTAACCGACGCGTGTTGCGCAAGCGCCGACAAGCGGCGACCACGCCGCGTTGATAGAAACATCGTTTGTTTTCATGATCTATCAACAAAATGCTGCGTATTTTGATACGGCATCTGTCTGGGCTAGAAAAACCGGCCTAGAGCAAGTCAAACACGCGAGAGGTTCCGTATTACTGTACTATATTTAACAAGAGATGTACAATTGTACAATTGTACCGTAATTATAATTTTGAAATAGTAGTTGTACGGGTAAATATTAATCACTATAGTAAAAAAATGTTCCTATAAAAAGTTATAATTTGACATTATTATGTGTGTATTGCCATCATTACTTACTGGACCCGCGTGGTGGTTTATAGCCCATTCCCTTTTACAGAGAGGAGGCCTGTGTCCCAGCAGTGGCAACATTTATAGGCTGATGATGATGATGATGACGATGTGTGTATTGCAATTAAAAAGTACGAGCAGAAAATGGTAATAGTACGAGTATTTGAAGATTCCAATTTTAACTTACCCATTACGGCTTTGCGCCCTAATTTGTGGGTTCCAATGACACACCTTTCTAAGCTACGAGAACGGACGGACAGACAGACAGCGAATCCTTCATAAAAAGTGCCCGTTCGAACCCTTTATTACGCATCTCTAAAAATCTTCATAACATGATGTTTCATTAATTTTTACACCGTTTTATCTGTCATCGCTGACGATATTAAAATAAACTTAATAAAATTATGTTGTTAAGAGCGTATATTCCGAAAGCTGGCAACGTCGCAAATGGGTGTCAAATATTAACAAGTTTTAATTAATTTAGCATTGTTACTGTATGAAAATAAGAAATATGGCTCTGTAGTGCACTAAAAAATTGATAAGGGAATGCAATAATTAATATCGTAACACCGAATATATAGTTTTAGATGTAGAAAAAGCATTTGGAAGCTTTCCAAATGCCTTTTATGCACCTGAAACGGTTACAACATCAAATTCAGTGTTTTAATTGCATTCCTATATCATTTTTTTAGTGCACTACAGAGCGATATTTCTTGTTTTCATACAGAAAATTTGCCAAATTAATTAAAACTTGTAATTATTTGACAGCTTTTTGCGACGTTGCCAACTTTCAGAATATGCAGCCTTAACAGCGGCAACGAAGATTTCAAAGGGGCGTTGAAATGTTTTACGCTTTTCAGTTTAGCCGCCATTTTTTGGATACATATCGTATCGGTATTTCATTATGTTGAATACCCTTTTGCGCAAAAATCACAGACATAAGGACAACTGATAATTACTTTTGGGTTTGACGATAAAAATATATGTTTATTTGATATTAATTTGTGATAGACACGACGAAGAAGAAGACTAAATTGTTAACAACTATACTACAATCATACAATTTCCTTAAGTAAGCAAAATCGATAAAATTTGGCTCCAAACGGCAGAAACACAATGCTGACACTACTTATTCACATTTTTCTGAATTGAATAATAATTGTTCAAAAGAGATTTGGGTATCAGGTTCTATTTTATTGGGGAAAAATCGCGCGATAAAGTTTAACGAGATTTTTAACGTTTCTGTTCAATTGTATAAAGTTGAAAATCGTTTGCCACTTGTCTAGGGAAGCAGGATATAAATGGCAACATTATACTCACATGAGCGTACTGGAACCCGCAAGCATCCATACAGAGGTAGAGGCAGGTGGACACCCCCTGGATCGTCAGGAGGCCGACCTTGTACGTCGCACGCTGAAGTATCGCTGGGGACAAACAAACGAACTAATTAGTAACTAGTTCTTATCGTATCAGAGGGCAAACTGAGTTTTAAAGAAAAGATGAAAAAAATACCGATTTTTTTTCGAATCGATTTTTGGCTATCAAGCCATCATCATCAGCCTGAGGCCTGTGTCCCAGCAGTGGGAACATTGTGGGACACAGGCCTCCTTTCTGTGAGAGGGAGTGGGCCATTCCACCACGCGGGCCCAGTGCGGGTTGGTAGATGTCACATGTCTTCGAAATTTTTGGTTCTAAGACATGCCGATTTCCTCACGATGTTTTCCTTCACCGTTTTGAGAGCATAGCAGAGGTATCAAGCCATGCGTAAACTTTATTTATTTTTTTATATAAAATCATGATGAAACGTTTATCAAGACTCAAACGTTACTTAAAACTAGTTTCAACCAATCAAATGGCTTGAATCCAGTTTTAAGTATTGCTTGAGTACCTATTGAGCGACGTTACAGAACATCGTCGCTCAATACTTATATTACGAGACTAAGTTTTTTTAAATATTTGCTTTTAATGTCACCTAGTCTTTATGACGCTGACAATTTTTGGATGCTATTAAATTAATCTCGTGCTAATTGTACATGAATGAAATCAAACCTCTATGAAATACTTAAAATCGCAGCTCTAAAAGGTCCGTAAAAAAAAAACCAATCGTGTTTATTGATTCATTGATGCATATGCATATAATCTATGCATCTTTAAGCAATTTAAATAATGATCAGATACTTGTAGACAATAATAAAATACTGAGTTTTCACGCACCTACAAGCTATTTCAAGCTATTTAAAAACGGTAAACTTGAGTAAGCGCGCAATATCTCCTCAACAATCAGCACTTACGCTAATATAATTTCAAATACATTTATTCACGGTCGTTCAAGATATCTGATTGTCAAAGAAGCGACTGAGTCCCGTTTTATTTCTCACGAAGAACGACCATCCGACATTCAAAACATTTCCTCATAATAAATAATAAAAGCGCATTTACAACGAGGAAGTATACTCTCCGACACTTGAACCACAGATATCTTGAAAGAGCTCATTATGAAAAACCGTAACTGTCAGTTTACACAATCGACTAAAAACAAATCGGAACATCTTTCACATCTCTAAATGCAAGATAATCACAAGTTTAAATAAAGTGCGTTCCACACTCATTGAGTCGACTAAAATGGCGATCTTAATAGTTTGATATTTGCATGACAACACTATTCATGCGACTAATGTTGCCAGTAACAAATTCAACGTGTTTCAAAGTGTTCTCCGTAAATATGGTAGGTTTAAATGGGGGAAAAGAAAAATATGTTAAGGTCAAGACTGGTAGGGAATATTTTACATAACACTGTAATTTATGTCCCAGCAGTCATATTTCACATGAACCAGTGTTCATGTGAGATAATTTCAAGTATCACGCAATAAGCAGTCTTTAACGAAGAAACGTCACTTAAATCCCGTTTTATTTCATAAAGCCTTATGGTTTATCCTAATATGATCCATTTCCTTTCGAAGGTCTGCAAATATAGTCCTATTTGTAAGGGGAAATTAGAAATGATAATGATACCAACAAGGGAGTTATAGGAGTTCCTATCGGGCACTAGAGATATTGTGATCGATATGAGTAAGTTGTTCTTAAATTATTAATGCTGATGTTTAGTTAGCGACGCTTTTCAGAAAGCCTTCTTTCCTACAAAAAATCAGTTTCTTACTGAAAATATAGAAGTACTTAAACATGAATAATTCAATCGCTTTACAATTTCGATCATGTCTTAAACTGACTCCAAACACCCGCAGTTCCGTTTTAAGACAAATATTAGCTTTCGAATCTAACTGTGAGTAATATTTGTCAATCATCTTGGGAGTTAGTGTTTGTTTGTATTCCAATGTTAATCACCGAAACTACTGAACCGGTTTCGGTATACCTTTGACTTGGTTTAAACGCGGCGTAAACTGTTGTAACAGTGATGTGTGAAAATGAAAGTTAAGATGATTGTTAATTAGTAGAAATATTTATATAATTATCGAGTGGTATGGACGGCAGTATTTCTGTTTACGTAAGTAAAATATACTGCGATTGAGTCCGGTCAATATTTGAGTTGTTTGACGGCAGATAGATACTCGTACTTCAATAAGAGTTTTTATGATTTTCCTGCTCTGTAGTACGAGTATCTTCCTTCATCCTTCTCTTTTGTCATCTGCCACTCTATTTTCTCCCTTTGTTAGCTGTTAGAATTATTGAATGAGTCCTCCCACCCTGGGTGGAGGAGCGTAAGGGACTGTTAGACTGGTACGTACTAAAATCCACAGTGCCCTTTACATTCAACTGTTTAGATAGTCTCCCGCAAGCAGTTATTCACCTAAAATAGATCTATATCTGAAATCACAATGTCCCATATTACAAAGAGCGAGCTTATTTTCATAATTTATGCATAAAAATTCAAATACCTACCAAATTAAATCGTGATAGAACAGCCCAGATTAACATCTTTTATCTCAATCAAAATCGTGATTTTATTCTTTGACAGCTGAATTTTCCATATCCTTAGCAAAATTAGCAAATTCGGCCGTTGATTGGTTATAGACAAAGATTTGGATGAAGATTGTGACCGAGATACGTTATTAATTTCCTATATTAGATAGATCAGACAATCTTATCATTCATAAAGAGGCAGACACATCTTAAGATTAGCTTAGAAGTCTAAGGGCTGGTTTTTCAATAGTCAGTTAACCGTTACCTGAGGAATAAAAATAACGGTATGACATATTTTCCATAGATAAGCTGTCAAACCGCCATTTTTATTCCTCAGTTAACGGTTATCTGACTATTGAAAAACCAGCCCTTAATCTTCCCCTTATCTCATACACTGTGCGCTTTCAAGTTTGAATGCAACAGTTTTATACCAAAATGGCGTCGCAACAATGCATTATCAGCCAGTATGTGAAGACGTTACTCTAAACGAGCGTCCGCGGCTACCGAGCCATTGTGACTTTGTGTACTGTATTAGAAATCATAAAGGGAAGTATATTCGTTGCAGAATCTAAGGAAGATTAGATGGGTTTCGTAACACGTCTTCGTTTTATACGTCTTGATAAGAAACTATGCAGTTCTTTACAGCGACAAGTCTATCTTTTGTTAGTTCGGAAATGTTTACACTAAGTATTATATGAAACCATAAAATATTAAAGTATACTGCTTATTTTTTATGTATAATTTCATCTCACCATCCTTAAGATATTTATTGTGGAGTATACAATCACTAAATTGTTATTTTTCCTACGCCCGTTTTGTTACTTTCTGATACTAAACCATGACAAAAAGTAACCAATTTAACAAAAGATCATATCAGTTATCTCTAAACACAGAGGTGTACCTTGTAGTACACCTACATTTCGCCAGCTACCTGTAACTCCCATATGTTTATCTTTAGATCTAAATGCTAATCGCTAGAAATGAGTAACACAACAAAACCAAACCGTAAAACTAATATAAATTAACTATTACCGGGAGGTCAACACAATTAACTATTACCGGGATGAACACATTTGAAGAACGATAGACTTGAAGTCAAACAAATCATCCATAACACAGTCCTAGTCTAGACATCTGAAAATAGAACAAAGCCACAAACAGGAACTGTAGTAATTAACGCAAGGGAAAATAAACAAGACTTCATTTTGTAATAAAGATGCATCGACTATCTCTACTTGGCAATCTCTGCAGAGTAACAAGACAAAATATACAGAAGTTTTAGTCACAACTCACACACACGAGCTTTTAAAGCTTTGGCGCCTGCCGCTGGACGAAACGAAAATAGTGAGCTTTGCACGGAAGTTTGATTGTGTCTGAAATCATCTGTTGATTGAAGGCTGAACCTGAAGGAGTAGTAGTTGCTTGGGGAAAGTGAAAATTACAAATAGGTGAATGTGGCCATACTAATTACGCTTACTGAAAGGTAGGCTAAATTGACAATGAGACTACAGATGAAGATGTTCAATTTACGCACACATAGTATCTAGCTAGCTTAGAAAGTGCAGACTCCTGTTTAAGTAGTAAAGCGACAGATGAGATTAGCAAGGATTGAAATAAACTTTGAAATGTCATTGTCTGATGGTAATGATGTTGATGATAATGGAGCCAGAAGCATAGCCACTACAAATATGATGATATTTCAGTATTATGGGCAGTGATGGAAAAACGGGCAAATCCAAACTTTCCTTACGGAGGAAATGCATGTCAGAACGGCGATCTAGAATGACGGCATTCGATATGCTTACAGCATTGTATTGAGTGGAACTTTTAAAACTTTTACACAGTAAGAGATCAAGAGATAGCTCCAAGGGATGTTTAATTTAATTGTTATTAACATGCTGATGTAAGTGACCGAAGTTGTAACTGCTATCGGAATTCAGATCTAGTCGATAAACTATGTTGGGGAGGAAGTGTATTGTGTTAGACTAGTGATAATATCTTTGTTAGAGGGATATAGAACGATTTGTAACTATTAGTGTCCGTTTAATGTTGATTACGTTCCGGTCTTTATATTTTATGTTTGTGAAGTAAACAGTCAAGTAGTGCAACTACAGTACCTACCGACAGGGACTGTAGCTTCTTTCCTCATTTGTTTTTAAATACTTTGTCTTATGACAATTTAAAAGTGCCTGTGACTATACTTGAAATAAATGCTTTGATTTTGATTTTTGATCTAGTATTTGAAGTAACCAAGATTGTGAGTTACTTATTGTATAGTTTTCTTTAAACGGTTATTTTTTATGCAAGTTTGTGCCAGTCAAACAGTCTTAACAAAATTGACCGCATTAAGCTCTACTGAAACCGGAGATAGTTTTTTTTTCTAACTCTACATTCATTAGTTTCTTTTGACAAGACTTATATTTCGAGACTAAAATCTAATCCAATTGTAATAACGTCTACAAATCATTTATAAATAGTTAATTGGCGGCGATGTGTCTGTTATACATTTAGCGTAGTTATAATTAGTAGGCGTTAACACTGCTTTTAATTAGCGGTTACCGGTGTTTGTGCTTGTCTTATTAATGTTAAAGTAGTTCTCAACATCTGTTCTAACAATAACAACGATGTTTTTGTTTGTGTGTATTAAACATACTAGTGGTCGCCGGCTGATAGAAATTCTGTCAAAAATGTACCTTTTTGTCTCTAAATAATAAGCATACACTTTAACTGTGCTTCTCCGTCCCCGTAATTTTCGTAAAAAGGGGTGCAATGTTTTTGTATCCATTCCCCTTTGTCATCATGTTCCTGCCTTTTCAAAACCTTTAGTTATGCATAACCTCCTAAAAATTTTTCAGGGGTTGGCGCAACACTTATTTTTCTTCTATTAAATCTGCCACGCTTATTATTGTTTACTTCGTTTCTTTCATAAGCATAATTTTCACCATTAGCAGCCTTGTCCACTGCTGAGTTAGACTTACTCGCATTTGTGCCATATTTCCTTGACATGCGCGAGCTTGACCAGGTTTGCCTGCGGCCTTGGGAATATCGTCCACCCATTTGGCTGTTGGTCTGACAACATTTCTTCTACCTTTAAATACTTATACCTACGGATTTGAATTCTGTTTCTGTACATCGAACGCTATTGCCAACTGAGCTATCGTGATCATGCTCGTAAGCGTCGAATTCATCATGCCATTCCAATTCTCCAACGCTACCGTAAGACGTATCATGACCCATTCTTATTTAAACTCTAGTTTTATTTATCTAACGTTTAGGTACGGTTTTATGGCCTGCATCAATCTGTCACTACAATAAACGAGGGTCATCCGTGACAGGTTTCTCAACACGTTTAATATTTATTGAATATTTATACAGTTGACTATTCGTAGTGTCTCAATTACCAGCTTTTGTTCCTTTAGTAACGTCTCCTTAATGAGGTAATTATTGTCTTCATTCGTGATCATCATCACTAGCCTGCTCTATCAACATTTATTCATAATGCACTAATTCGTCCATTCTTCAGTAAGGTCGATTGTGTAATACTCGTAACAGGCGTGCTTGTATTACATGTATGAATGTGGACTAGGCGAAAGGATTATGTAAGGATCTTAGGAGGGAAAAAGGTATGAGTTTATGTATGTGAAGTAAGAGTTCGACAAGGGAAATTCGCTTTTATATGCCCTTAGCGGTCGGTTTATTGTTAAAGTTTGTATTCCATGATATCCAACGTGTACCTAAAGGTATGTCACAGTAAACATAGCACAGAATGGCGTAAAGAAGAATATTTTTGAGCAGCTAATGCTGATGAAGAAACTTTCTATAGTCACATTTTGAATTTTGTAAAAGCGGTATGCAAAGCTTACGCCAATACACAATGCTATTAATCTAATATCTTTAAACGAGCAATTATTGTATATTTATTTATATATAATCAGGATCTCGAAAACGGCTCCAAGGATTTTCATAAAAGTTACAGATTAGGGGTTTTTCGGCTCAAGGAATCGATTTATCAAAGTCCCAGGTTCGAGAAAAGCTCGGTTCCCAAGATATAGACATTTTAAAAACCGAGCGAAGCTCGGTCAACCCGATATTATTATATAGAAAGACCACACAGAAAATAACTCAAAGTGGAATCAAATGAAATGCCCTCACTAATGAGATATTTGAAGACTGGAACATATTAATATTCATAAATGATGAGTCGAAAGTCTAAAGTCAACTCAACTTTGAACTATGAAATGCACTGGGCGGAAATCAGATTTGTACTTGTAGCGTTACGGTCAATCTTTATAAAGACGCGAGCCTTGACACCTTAGAAACCAGTTTTGTCTACAGAAGATTCGACATAATGACAGTATGTAGAAAGATTTATGTTGCCCTAAAAGGATGTTTTAAATGTAGAAAAGGCATTCCTTCCACCAATTTGCACTAAGCGCTTCTAACCATCCTTTATAATGTGCACAGCGAAGGAGTGGAACTCACTACCGGTAGAACGCATACAATTCGAATATCTACAAAGAACCCTAATCTCTTCAAAGTTAGAGTGAACGGACTTCTTCTGGGTAAGCTTGTTCCACCGTAGTATTTATCTCTATCATTTTGACTTAGGCTAGAAGTCAAGAGCAAACCAAAATACCCCCAAAGTTTTTGTTTTTTCAGTCGTCTACGAGTCTTGCCATCTCGGACAAGCGCAAGCGCAGTTGCTGTCCTGTTGCTGCAGTTTTCAGTAGCATAGTTGACAGGGGGGGTATTACAACGTCTTAAAACCAGGCTTGTTCTAGTGAGTGAACGAGATGACGCTAGACGACTTGTATAGCACTGTCACTTTCACTCGCCACCCCCCCCCCAGGTTTGTTACAAGGTCCATTACGTTAAAGTTTTAAAGGGAGAGTAGTTATATTGTTCCATTTTGCAACGTGTCATGAAATACTTTGGTCACATTGCCCGCAGCGGTACCAACAACATGGAGCTGCTAATGGTCACCGGAATAATAAAGGCCAAAAGACCTAGAGGCCGAAGCCCAAAACGGCGGGGCTATTACATGTCTCGGTGTCTGTGTGGTGATCATCAAATAGCTATCAAAAGGTAAATTTCGTATTGGCTTTTGCATTTGCAATGAAATTGATAAATGTAATTTTTCCATAAAATCAACTATTCTAACGCTCTTGAGGCACTCCACTCCTCAACTTAGCCACATAATAGGTATCAAACCATCCAAGTTCAGTGGATAACCGCTGGTCAGTGACTATCAAGTTATCCAATAGCCCTTCTGATCAGATCTCGGCAGAACTCGACAAGCCTATCAGCACTGCACTCCATCGACCACTGACCGCATCAGATGGAGAAGTCTAATTGATCAATTCAAACGGAGTCACGCTTCTCAGCAGTGAGAGAACGATTGAGGAGAGAGAAGAAGTTTCATTGTGGGAAAAAGACAGAGCTATGGAAGTTGTCTAGTACTGTCTCGTTTCCACAGTGGAACAAATCTCGCTTTCAGACGACATTTTAGGCCACCTGACAGTCGATAACTAGAAGTGTCTGTGTTTTCTGTTTGATCACCAGATTTTATCATGTCCCGCTAAGATGCATGTCTTCATTCATATTGGAGTTTTATGAATCGCAGCACTTACTTTCGTTGCCACGACTCCGGTTTATAAAAGATGAGAGTGTATCGTTAACGTATCGGCGCCCGCGGCTTCCTTTAGATGCGCGGGCGCCGCTGACGATACAAGAAAAAGGTAGAAGGTTAATTTCAAAACGGTTTTCTGTAAGTGATGGTGATGAAGGTGATGAAGAGACATGATCATGATCGGTAAAAATAATTAAGTTTTCACGGAAGAATTTAAGGATCTGTTTATAATTTTATTATTACGTCTGCTCCATGTAAGGATACGAAAATGGTGAGAAAATTGTAATAAGGAATTTTAACTTCAGAAGCAATAATCTGTAATTTTATATCAAGTAAGTAAATGATCTTACCGAGAATTCCATTACATTATACCATTACTTTACAAGCAAGTTAGTAAGTACTGCAGTTATAAAAAAAGTTGCCACATAAAAACTGGGCAAGTGCGACGCGGAATGCGCACGAAAGGTACCGTCCTACCTATATAAAAATATCATATGATCATGTCTGTCCTTTGGGAGCCACCTTAAATATTTATTTCATTATTTTTTTTATTATAATAATATGTTTTATAGCGCCAACAGAAATATATCTTCATCTTTGAAAATGTCGACTATCTGTCACAGTTCATGATATACAGCGTGGTGACAGACGGACAGACAGACAGTCTTAATAATAGGGTCCCGCTTAACCCTTTGGGTACGGAACCCTAAAAAGTTGCCATAAGTATAATAAAAAAAATAACCTAAAATACTGTCATTCATTTTTATCGTACCATTTATCGTTACGGTGACGATGCAATATCACAGAATTTGTCGGACATGTTACCCTTAAATAAATGTACCTACACAGAATATTATGATCGCTTGTATATTAAATTAATTTGGGTTTTAAAAAAAAGATACTGATTTGAGGTTTTTGTTGGATGATATTTAATTTGAGGACAATCGAATGATATGACGGTCAGTGCGTTTGATTTAACATCATTTTAAACAATGTAATGTATTAGTCTGTATATTTGGTTAAATCCAGTAGATAATGAAGTTTCTGATGCTACTGTTAGATTGGTAATCTCATCATTATCAAGTATATCTTTATAATTTTATGCCAAAAAGATTTAAATACACGAACTGCACAGTTGGCTCAGTGGCAAGCGACTGACTGAGCTCCGCTGCATGTCGCAGGTACGATTCACGCACGGTACAAATATTTGTAAAGGATTCTGGGTGTTTGTGTATGTAAGTTTAAATGTTTTTTAGCGCAAAATACAACAGTAACTTAAAAATTAGTAAACCACATCTCATTGTTTAATCTTTATTTTGGTACAAGAAATCTTATTTACACAAAAAGGACACTCCTGAACAACAAAAATACTTGTATCCTTTTCAAACAAAAATAGTCATGTAACCTAGTCGATAAACATAGACTATCGACAACCAGAGCTAATTCACGTTAAATAGCCGTGAATGGGGTGTCTTGTGCAATTTGCCGACACTGAGCGGCAGTGAGCGGCTGCCAAGATAGTAATGAGAGCGATTGACGGCTAGTGAAGGGATGTAGTCGATAATTGCAGCAAAGATTATCGATTAATTAATCTTTAACTTGATTTTATGACGCTGAAATTAGGTTAAAGGGGCAAAGATGTCGTTAGGATAAGCTGATGACATTTTAAATGCAGTTTCGTTATAAAAAGAAAAAGTGACTGATTTAATACTAATTGAATGGAAACTTCGTGGATGAATTATGAGGAACGATGCAAAATAATTTTATGATATAGTAAAGTGAAAGTAACGATAATTTCGATTTATCGATAACTGGCACAACTAAAGCTTTGCATACAATTTGCCCTCCAGGTGTAAATCGCTAAATTGATACAAAATCGCCCTTAAATACATACGATCGTCACTAAACGATGCTAGTCGACTAAATAACAGACTTTAGTCGATGTTAAGTGAAAATAAAATGTAGTTCGGAGTTGATTTAATATTAGGGCAGATTCTAAGAGGTTACTGTAATGACTTCGCATTAAAAATGTGTATTGTGCCTGATCGTTGTGGTATGACCAGTGTTGAAATAGGTAATTTCGATGTAAGTACGTTATCATCATCTGCCTCCCCTTTTCCCATCCGTTTTGAGGTCGCCTTCCAGACTAAGGAAGACAAGACTTGAGCAGACAAAAGAGCGAATATCTATCTGACCTCCATTGCTGCGTATCGATAGATATCGTGGTAAGACTGGTTGTCTAAAACTCAGACAGCTAAATCAATTTTTTTTAAAGTCCTTTTATCGGTCGAATATTTAGATACAGATCTTCAGAATGAATAAAATATCAATAAATTCATATTTTTAATAACCTATTTTAAATAATAAAGGAAGAGAAAGTTCTAACACACTTCATTGATGCGCCGTAAAACTAACTATAAAAGACGATTTCACAGTCAATAATTGTAAAAACTTAATCATAGATCACGGCCACTAGATGACGCTAGTTGCGCAAGCGCGTAATAGCAGTCAGTCACGCAACGACCACACACGAGCGCGGACGTGTCAAGAGAGGAGCAATCACTGTTATTTATCTAATTAACGCTGGGATAAAACGGGCACGAGTGTTTTTCATTATAGTAGGGTAGAATGACGTATTTGGAGAAGATAGGTTCGAATTTATTTTTACTGTGTGTATACTCGAAAAGAAACTTCTTCTTTTGATAGGTGTGTTCTTATAATGGTCGCGTAATATGCTTTATTATACTGATCAAGCTAATTTTCAACAGGTACGAGAAGTGAACATGTTATTTTTCTCCGACTACGGCAAAGCCAAAAGGAGGGTTATGATTTTGTTATAATTTTGTTAATAAACGGGACGAATAAAATGAAATATTATCCAGTAAAACTTCTTTATCATGGATGCGACGATGCACCAGGATAAAATAAAAAAAAACAACGGTGAACTGATTTCCAATAACAAAGATTTTTTAATTTCATCATTTGTTTTGATTGCATGTCTAAAGTCAATCACAGCTTTAAAACTCCCAAACGTGTATCAGTTGTTTACAAACAATATTTCAATCAGCTTACCCAACACTTTGAAACTATCAAGTAGCCATTAAATCTTATAATTATACGAAGATTAATAGATTCGAACGGCCGTACTCGAGATCTTATTTCCTTTGGATAATCTTTTGTGGCATCTTAAGTAGCTAGTGTAAATATAACGGTAAGTTTTTATCAGCTAGTCACCTTTTCACCTCCGTTTATCAGTGACTGTGACGTAAGATAACTGTTTCATTTTTACTGCATTTATCTTAAGATATCCGTCGGTCTTCGGAATTATTTGTGTAGAAATGTTAAGAGGGAGATTATTGTCGTAAGAATTCAATTAGGAGGTGATGCCTTGACCTGGAGTGGAGAATTATGTTTGATAGATAGGATGGCAATGGTTCAATGGTGTTTTGAAATATCTATGTTGAATATGGACTTGGACTGGCAGTTAATTACAACCAAGCTGACTCATATTACTCATTGCTTACTGGGTTGTGGAGAACAGATAGGCTTGCTAGTCGCTCTATGTAAAGTATTGGTATTCAACTGCATCTCACCGTAACATAATTGAAAAGCAAGGTTAAACCGATGATACGAACTTTCCGAATTCCTTTCTGAATGATTTAGAACAGTTTTATGACGTCAACATTATATAACGTTCCACTGCAAAACAAAACAAGAAAAATAGCTGAAACAATTCCAAACCCAATCGATCAATGCTCCCGCAAATTTGAGTCATCGAACCATCTACGTCAAAAACAACGTCAAAAGTCTCATTACCCTGCAGACAAAAAAACATTAAGCAACTTCATGCCAGGTTAACAAAGATAGATAATAATGCATCAAGACATGTCAGGTAATGAAATTATAAGAGTGTAAGATAAAACCAAAGCTGGTATAAATAATAATTATAGAGAAAGTTGGTAGCATTGAGGTGTACTGAGGCCGGTTTGGGCCCACCGTAGCGACGATTAGATTATGACTGAAAATATTTGGTCAGATGCTTTATTAAGTAGTTTGTCATTGGGATCTGAGATTATAGCTCCCATATCTACAGATACTGGGACATCTCAGACAGTAAATGATATGCCTCTGGGAACGACAAAAATATGGACTGTAGTAGGTTTATGATCCTTAATTAGTTGTAGGAAAGTGGGAAGCGGTTGGTTTAATAGCAGGCTTGGTTAGAAAGCTGGTAATGTACTGCTGTTTAATAGATTCTTTCGTAATTATCACTTCTGTATTACCCTTTGGAGTATAGAGCCGTGACGGTGATATTTCTTGATTATTACCGGCGGCTATTAAAGGGAGTTTAACATCATTAGGATATGTTAGATCTTATGCTGTGTTATGTCACGCAATCTTAGAAATAAGGTACTTACTCGTAGTTTAGTTGCTAACAAACAATGACTACAGTGTTATAACAACTTTAATGACATTTTTCAACATGTCTAATCTTTGTCCACCCAATGTTGAGTTTCTTCCAAATGTTTCCAGTTTCGTGTCATTATGTCATAGTTATCCTGGCGTACATCTATATGGTCTATACCATTAATAGTGTATATCCATAAAAAAATATCTAGACAAATGAATCACTTACAAAACTGTAAAAGTCTAGCCATGAAACATTACCCAATATTCTTCGTGACATTGTCGCGACAGTTTCTACTAGATTGTCTCCATCAAGCCGCTAATGTCCGCAATTAATTGATTTATGTTCATTGACCGTGACAGATAGACCGCAAATTGGAAATGACTATCAAATCCTTCCCGTTTCAATTGTTCACATAAATCAAGCAATTCTGGATAATTTAAAAACTCAATAAGCTAGATTTAGCAATGAAAATATTTGACATTGGAAACTTTTAGTTGATATTAAAAAAATGTGTGTGTGTTGGTACTTTTTATCTCACAAACGTATGTAATTGGAATGCCAACATTGTTTATGAGTTTAATTAAATAAGATCTTATCACGAGATTGTACTGAATATGTAATTACAAAAATAACTGCATTTATGAATAGATAGAAATATGTTTAATCGGATTTGCATTACTAATGATTTCATTGAGATTAAGTTAAGTGTAGTTACAAACAAATTCTATAGCAGTCAAGTGTCTGTTTCCATTTCTGTTTATCAAAACATTTAAAGTTTGCCAAATGCATCTCATAACATTCCAAACATGATTAGAAATACATTATCGGCTACTCAGTCTATGAATCACATATTAATACGCCCACAAACACATCACAAGGGAAAGCACGTGACACTCTCACGATTCTGTCAGTTTGTAGGTTCCGAGGTCGATGTTCGGCCTTGTTCGGCGATTTTCGCGCGGGTTCGGTTGTTACGTCACTAAAAGTGCGACGACGTGCTCTCGCGCACGTATGGCACCAACTAGTGACGTACGCGAGCGTAAATATCGATAAAAGTGGAACGGTTAATGTTTGTTCAAGGTTTCGTCACGTGTATGTTTAACTGTAAAACAATTGATTTTCTCGTGATCGTTCTACGTTGCAGTCTCAATTGCCAAGTTCTACATTTTTATGGTATATGATTTGTTTATTGATTTTAACTACTAAATAGGAAGTTAGTGTTATGAAAAAAGTAGGCTTCTGTAAATCACAGGTCAGACTCATTTTTTTTTTATATTCGTATATTTGGTTCTTACTCGTATAAGTAAAAGTATTTCTAAAATATTACTAAAAAAATATCTACATGAAATTACTAGACGCCCTGCACTAATCAAAGAGTTTATTACATGACAGTGCGATTAGTAGATGTCTAGGACAGTTATACAGCGTCGGTTTGATAAGAATAGCGCCGTTAGATCTATTTTAATACGAGGCCGAGACAAAATGTCGTTTATAATCGTGAACGCCAGATGACTCACAATTAGTTGTATTTACGCGTAATATAATATTTCGCGGGCATGCGTAGGACGAAGTTTATCGACATTCATGATTAACTCTGTCTTTGTGTCCCATCACTAAAGTTTTTTGATTCATTTTTTTTTGACTAAATATTAACTAAAATATTTTTATCAATGAGCAATTTATTCGTTGCTGATTATTTTTTGCAGTGTGAATTATTAAATTATGTAAATGAGAAGCGACTTGCGTTTACATATTAACGTCATACAAGATTACTGTGTGGTTTGAATTATTTAAATGTGTGGCATCTTGACCCAGACTTGGTAGACATGGCTGACAGTCTGTATTTTATGCAGATTTTTAAAAAAGAGTGTTTTATTTTTATTTTATTTTTTATGAGGATGAGTCCCGAGTTCCTTTAATGAATATACAGGCTGAAATTATTGAAAAAATACAGAGTTCAGTTCAGTCAGTTTCAGTTTTTTTTTTTGGAGTAAATTCGTTTTCTCCCGCCCTGTGTGGAGCGGAAGAGATTTTCCTTTTACTGACTTAATATCAGCCCTTTTCTTTCGGTTGCCCTTTGCGTTACAGGACCACAGTGCCTTTTTTAGACGGTCCCACGTTCCTAACTTTGGACACAAGTTTCTTATAGCAAGGTCCTTTTTCAGAACATAAAATCCTGTGTTCAAATCCTTACAGACATGACTAGAGAAAAATATCGACAAAAGTGGATGACATCACTAAACAAACGTTTCGCGTCATTTCAACACGTGCTATGCTCTGAGACAATTACATCAGTTCCTATGTATTTAAGAACATTATGTAGTTATTTACATAGCTGTAATACATAATACTTTAATATCGAGTCTTCAGAATGTCACTCTATACTTTAGAAACGGTTTAGAATTCTGGCTAAAGGACGCCGTGGATTTTAGTCAGTACTAGTCCGACAGTCCCTCCCGTCCTGCCCTGGCCAAGATAAGTCTTTAATGATAATGATATTTTTGCAAATAGGTTTTCACAAACACTTTTACAAGTCAAAACACTTTTTATAGCTAGATGATTTTTTTGAAGGCCGGTGTTTCGTACCTGACTACTCTGAGAAGAAACATCCGAAACAAACTCAGAGGTCATCGTCTCTTTTAAAGTCCAGACATTAAATTGGTTAAGTCATGCGAGGACCCTGCAGGTTTGATGATTTTACCACGATTGGAGACGATTGGAGCAGTTGCCCAGTGGTATCGGTCTCGACTTACGAGTTGTAGGTCGTGGGTTCGAACTCCACCAGGCGCATTACTTTGTGTAATTTATTTCATCACCACTGCTCTCAAAACGGTGAAGGAAAACATCGTGAGGAAACCGGCATGTCCAAGAACCAAAAATTTGAAGACATGTGACATCTGCCAACCCGCACTGGGCCCGCGTGGACCCTCTCACAGAGAGGAGGCCTGTGTCCCAGCAGTGGGAACATTATAGGCTGATGATGATGATGATGATTTTACCAAGATATAAGAAGACTAATTAGAATTTTTCAGTCAAATAGCTAATTAACAACCAAATGTTAATCTACCAAAATATGCAAATCGTTAATTAAATTCAATTTCGTTTTGTTAATCTCTCATGTGCCGTCTCTCGAAGATTTATTGTCTTTTAATTAATGATAAATAAATGTAAAATAATACCGATTAAACATGTTGTTTCTTTTAACACCTGGTCCATAATTCTTATGATCATTGTTAGGCAATTAATGTCAATTTAGTAGTTCTAAATTAGTTCGTAGACTAATTCATCAGAGTTAAGGCTTTGATAAACAGCGAGCTCAGAGTGGCTCAGGCTAAAGTGTACTATTAACTAAGCTATTGACAACCACGCTAGCGCTCATCACTCGCGCTGCATCATTGGATGACCTCAAAGCCACCTCGTCGAAGAGGGCATCGTAAAGTCCAGCAATGAGATTTTTTATAGAGAATGGCATAGCTGATGAAGATCTTTTCGTGCTGGATGCAAGCCGCTTCCAACCAGTCCTATTGGAAATCTATGGGGTAGGTCTATGTTAAGCAGTAGACATCCTATGGCTGATATGATGATGATGACGCTTGGAGTGGTGTGGCGCGACCCTAGCGTGGAGTATTCTTGGCGTGCATCATCCTTCTAAACGCTGGCGCTAGCGTGGTTTGTTTTGTGTGAAATTGTGCGACATATATTTCCATAGTAAGCATGCTTAGAACACGCCACGCTAGCGTTACGTCAAGCTTGGTTTGGTAAAGCCTTAAATAAGTAGTCTTGAATTAAACATTTTCCTATTTTTTGTTTGTCTGATGCACTTTTAGGTGCTTAATTCAATTAATTAATGTTATATCTGCGTCCTTGTTGTGTTGATATATCTGCGTCCACAAATATCACCTATAGATTTTGAACGCGGCTTCGTCCGCGTTTCATTACGCAGGGTACCGTATACTTCTTGAATGAACAGGATGGACTTTTAATGGGAAAGGGTCTGACAGTCTCTTACGGTCATTAATGGCATTGAAGTCGCTTCTGGTAATTTGGTCAAATCTTATAGGTAAACATTATTTTTAACTCATTAACATACTTTTAGTACGTCTGGCGGTGCGGCTTATTTTTACCCGACTGCGCCAGGAGGGTTATTATCATGGTAAAATCATCAAATGGGTCCTCCCACTCAGGGCAGGGCGGGAGGGACTGTCAGACTCGTACTGACGAAAATCCACGGTGTCCTTCAATAGCCCTTTACGTTCCAGGGTCACGGTAATTCGGTAAGTCCCGCGACCGGCTGTGACAAGCCAAATAAAAAGCTGTTTGGCAGTAAATTTTCAGTCAAGCACTGCAGGTGAAGAGTCAGTTTTCGAACAAGTAAATGATTGATAAATCTATCAATTAATAGTTTGTTTCCTACGTATGTTAGTCCTTACCTCTTAATTAAAGTCATATCTTAAACACTGTTTTAGGCTATCACGGTTTTTTTCCCAATTTAAAATGTCACTTACGGGATATCTTCCGTGATTCAGTCATCCCGCGATCCAGTCATCCCGCGATCATGGCGCTTGCAACAGCGTCGAAATATCGGAAACTCAAAACAATAAACAATCACGGAAGATATCCCGTAAGTGACATTTTAAAAAGTCATATCTTGTCTACTATCTATAGTACAAGAAAAAATACAATTATATGTATAAGTATCCTTGGTACTCTTAATAGCATTTTTACAATTCCATCTCCTATCGAGTTTACGACCAGAACAATAATGTTGCTGATCTTCAACTACTTATCAATACTAAGATCAACTTGTTGACAGTCGTAAAATAGCACTTAAAATCTGCTGTTTGCATTTCTTGTGTTCTTAAGTCGTAAAAACTACATATTTATAGATATTTTTTCTACTAAATGATTGTATTTAATTCTGGCTTGTGGCCTGCTATTCTTTTCCGATAGTTTCCTGATTAGCTTGTTACTGTGTTTAAAAGCTAGTTAATAATAAAATAACCATATTTACAAAAAAAGGAGAGGCCTTATAATTTCAAGTTGAAATTATAAAGTTTCTTCAGTTCAAAAAGCAATTCAATGGTATGACTTAGTTGAACTTTTCAACTAACTTGTAAGTATACATATAATTTAAATTCGGTTGTAGTATTTAATTACTTAAGTATATAGTAGCATTGGATTTAACTTGCTTATCCCGTAATCTTTCATGAGGTCTGCCGTGACACTTGGCGGTCGAAATTGGTCAAGTTAGCAGAATTATAATACGAATTGCGATACAGTTATTCTTTATGTTGTTTACTCTACTGCTTGAGCAATAGAATAAAATGGTCCATTTTAAGAATTTTATCTCAAATTAATATTAAAATCCTGATAAAGTTGCCTATTTTGACTACTGGCTGAAGACCAACATAAGTATATTCTACAACGTTAACACCAAATGCGTAAAACCTCTCGTGGGGTAACTCAGCCCATGTTACTGAATAATTTTTGTTCTAAGACTTTTCGAAATTCGCAAAAAAAAATTGGTTTTCATGCAAAATGAGAAATTGATCGGGCCCATCTGTATATTGCGATTTTCCAAAAGTCTAAGAACAAAAATTGTTCAGTAACATGGGCTGAGTTACCCCACGAGAGGTTTTGCACATTTGGTGTTACACGTTGTACATACCTATCTAAATTCGTTAGTATACATTCTATTCTTTGTTTCATTAACTATAGGACATTATAAGATATTTTATGGTTTACAGAGTTATTGTTACACAATAAAATAGCGAATAGTGAAAGCACTAAAGTGTCCATAGAGAACACCCCATATTTAACACTGAATGTAAATCTCATTTCACAAGCCAAACATTATGGTACCATGTTGTACTTATTAGTACAACTCCATTGCACAAGTAGGTCTAAACTCCTTTAAAGGAAATTCGAAGACAAATACGATTTGTTTATTTGAAACTTTGTTTAGGGGAAAACATATCTCATAATAATGAAAGTGGGAGTTGAAGTCGCACTGGGTTGTAAAACTACGGCGTTTTTGTAGATCGCAGTGATTGCTTCATCGAGCTCCCATCAGTAGTCCGTCGTTAATATTCGACAAGATTCATTCTTCACTGCTCTATTATATCTACATAACAGCCTGTAGATAAGCGATGTACTATTATTCATTTCCGAAAAAAAAATTCCGAAATATCATTGCAAAAACGTACTTAGAGAATATCTTCATACACTTAATTATGACAATACTGAGGATCTCCTGCTGGGTAAATTATAGTGGTAATTTATTAAATCATCATTCCTAACATCAATATTCCACCCTTTCCTTCCCCCTCAGTACACACAAACACGTTTCACAACACATACATACACACCTCATACTTATTCACTACAATTACACTCCACACAGTTAAACTTTTTTAGTTTTGCTTAAGAGCCAGTTCACAAAATTCGAACGCTCGAGTTTAGGTAAAAGACGGGAGCAATGTTCATGTGTGCGTAGCTATTCACACATACACAACGCAACCAGTGTAGCGCTAGTGTTGAGACGGACTAAACAATCTTGAGCCGATATAATCGTACGTAATGCACTTTGGTTACATTTCTGAAAAAGTTTTTGGAACGAAGTTCCTTATCGCGCGTTGTGAAAGGGGGCTAGACGGAAAAAAATTCTTACGAAAAGTTGTCACGACACTTTTTGCTATAGTAAGAGACAGACAGATATGTTTCTCTGTCTGTCTCTCTCTCTCTTATAGAAAGCAAGCCAGATATTTTTTCATTTCTATTTCGCATTGAACAGTGTGGTGTCGCGACGATTATTTTTGTTGAGTGTATACAGGTTTTTTGTAAATAATAAATAATAAAAAATAATAATAATAATGAATCCATAGTGAAAAAATATCGAGGTTTTCGTTATCGGTGTCGTTTTCATGGTTTTCCAGGGTGTATAAACCGATGATGCAGTCAAAATGTAAATCCAAGATGGCGGCAGCATAAACTATCGAAGTTTTCGTCATGGGTGTCGTTTTCATGGTTTTCTTTCGAGGGTGTTGAAACCGATGTTGCAGTCAAAATGTAAATCCAAGATGGCGGCTGCAAAAAATATCGTGGTTTTCGTTATCGGTGTCGTTTTCATGGTTTTCCAGGGTGTATAAACCGATGATGCAGTCAAAATGTAAATCCAAGATGGCGGCAGCATAAACTATCGAAGTTTTCGTCATGGGTGTCGTTTTCATGGTTTTCGAGGGTTATGAAACCGAGGGTGCAGTCAAAATGTAAATCCAAGATGGCGGCTGCAAAAAATATCGAGGTTTTCGTCATGGGTGTCGTTTTCATGGTTTTCGAGGGTGTTGAAACCGATGGTGCAGTCAAAATGTAAATCCAAGATGGCGGCTGCAAAAAATATCGAGGTTTTCGTCATGGGTGTCGTTTTCATGGTTTTCGAGGGTGTTGAAACCGAGGGTGCAGTCAAAATGTAAATCCAAGATGGCGGCTGCAAAAAATATCAAGGTTTTCGTCATGGGTGTCGTTTTCATGGTTTTCGAGGGTGTTGAAACCGATGGTGCAGTCAAAATGTATATCCAAGATGGCGGCTGCAAAAAATATCAAGGTTTTCGTCATGGGTGTCGTTTTCATGGTTTTCGAGGGTGTTGAAACCGAGGGTGCAGTCAAAATGTAAATCCAAGATGGCGGCTGCAAAAAATATCAAGGTTTTCGTCATGGGTGTCGTTTTCATGGTTTTTGAGGAAGTTGAAACCGATGGTGCAGTTAAAATGTAAATCCAAGATGGCGGCTGCAAAAAATATCGAGGTTTTCGTCATGGGTGTCGTTTTCATGGTTTTCGAGGAAGTTGAAACCGATGGTGCAGTCAAAATGTAAATCCAAGATGGCGGCTGCAAAAAATATCGAGGTTTTCGTCATGGGTGTCGTTTTCATGGTTTTTGAGGAAGTTGAAACCGATGGTGCAGTTAAAATGTAAATCCAAGATGGCGGCTGCAAAAAATATCGAGGTTTTCGTCATGGGTGTCGTTTTCATGGTTTTCGAGGAAGTTGAAACCGATGGTGCAGTCAAAATGTAAATCCAAGATGGCGGCTGCAAAAAATATCGAGGTTTTCGTCATGGGTGTCGTTTTCATGGTTTTCGAGGGTGTTGAAACCGATGGTGCAGTCAAAATGTAAATCCAAGATGGCGGCTGCAAAAACTATCGAGGTTTTCGTCATGGGTGTCGTTTTCATGGTTTTCGAGGGTGTTGAAACGGATGGTGCAGTCAAAATGTAAATCCAAGATGGCAGCTGCATAAATTTATCGAGGTTTTCGTCATGGTTGTCGTTTTCATGGTTTTCGAGGGTGTTGAAACCGATGGTGCAGTTTAAATGTAAATCCAAGATGGCGGCTGAAAAAAATATCGAGGTTTTCGTCATAGGTGTCGTTTTCATGGTTTCCGAGGGTGTTGAAACCGATGGTGCAGTCAAAATATGGATAGTATGGAAACAAGGCCTAATTGTAGAAATAAATACCTACGCTCTCAACTGCAGCCTGAGGGTTGTCACGAGCGCGGAGAATGGAACATAATTATGTGGCGCTGATGCTTGATGAACCCGGTGGCTGCGCACCTTACTATGCGTTCCAACTAAGTATAAGATGACCTTGGCACCATATTGTAACTGCAATTGTGTTTAACGAAAAATACTTTGCGCAAATTACTTTTCAATACTTAATATTTATCTTATTTTCGTTATTTGACATCTGGGATTTCTATTTTGATAGCAATATCGGTTTCAACACCCTCAAAAACCATGAAAACGACATCCATGATGAAAACCTCGATAATTTTGGCAGCCGCCATTTTGGATTTACATTTTGACTGCACCATCGGTTTCAACTTCCTCGAAAACCATGAAAACGACACCCATGACGAAAACCTCGATAATTTATGCAGCCGCCATCTTGGATATACATTTTGACTGCACCATCGGTTTCAACACCCTCGAAGACTATGAAAACGACACCCATGACGATAACCTCGATAATTTATGCAGCCGCCATCTTGGATTTACATTTTGACTGCACCATCGGTTTCAACACCCTCGAAAACTATGAAAACGACACCCATGACGAAAACCTCGATATTTTTTGCAGCCGCCATCTTGGATTTACATTTTGACTGCACCATCGGTTTCAACACCCTCGAAAACTATGAAAACGACACCCATGACGAAAACCTCGATAATTTATGCAGCCGCCATCTTGGATATACATTTTGACTGCACCATCGGTTTCAACACCCTCGAAAACCATGAAAACGACACCCATGACGAAAACTTCGATAATATATGCAGCCGCCATCTTGGATATACATTTTGACTGCACCATCGGTTTCAACACCCTCGAAAACTATGAAAACGACACCCATGACGAAAACCTCGATATTTTTTGCAGCCGCCATCTTGGATTTACATTTTGACTGCACCATCGGTTTCAACACCCTCGAAAACCATGAAAACGACACCCATGACGAAAACCTCGATAATTTATGCAGCCGCCATCTTGGATATACATTTTGACTGCACCATCGGTTTCAACACCCTCGAAAACCATGAAAACGACACCCATGACGAAAACTTCGATAATTTATGCAGCCGCCATCTTGGATATACATTTTGACTGCACCATCGGTTTCAACACCCTCGAAAACTATGAAAACGACACCCATGACGAAAACCTCGATATTTTTTGCAGCCGCCATCTTGGATTTACATTTTGACTGCACCATCGGTTTCAACACCCTCGAAAACCATGAAAACGACACCCATGACGAAAACCTCGATAATTTATGCAGCCGCCATCTTGGATTTGCATTTTGACTGCAACATCGGTTTCAACACCCTCGAAAACCATGAAAACGACACCCATGACGAAAACTTCGATAATTTATGCAGCCGCCATCTTGGATATACATTTTGACTGCACCATCGGTTTCAACACCCTCGAAAACTATGAAAACGACACCCATGACGAAAACCTCGATAATTTATGCAGCCGCCATCTTGGATTTGCATTTTGACTGCAACATCGGTTTCAACACCCTCGAAAACCATGAAAACGACACCCATGATGAAAACCTCGATAATTTATGCAGCCGCCATCTTGGATTTGCATTTTGACTGCAACATCGGTTTCAACACCCTCGAAAACCATGAAAACGACACCCATGACGAAAACCTCGATATTTTTTGCAGCCGCCATCTTGGATTTACATTTTGACAGCACTATCGGATTCAAAACCCTCGAAGACGAAAACTATAAAAAGACGCCTATTATGAGAAATCGTAGCAGAAACCATGTTGGTTTTTTTTACAAATTATTTATTTACGAATTTATTAAACGGTCACGCGGATATAGAATTCGATATTGATAAAAATCATTCTTACCTTCAAAATAAGCAGGGAGTTTAAAAAACAAAATCTCCGGTTATGATGAAGCCGAGTTCAAACAGCCATATACGTAACATAAATAAACGCAACTCGTCTTTACGCGGCACTCAGAACTGACAGCACTGCGATGTCCGCTTAGAAGCCTCGTAGATGCGCGTGTTTGTGTGTGTGCACCGTTTTGAACGTTAGTACGTAATTTCCGGACCATCCATATTTTTACTGTGCTACGGGGCAGACAAGAGCCACTCAAAGCGTGGGAGCGTATCTTTGCAAGTTACAACCACGATCTATACACGTCATGTAAATATATCCCAGGCCCCTCTCTCAGCCACGTAGGGTTATTTTCTTTTTTTTTAAAGAAAATTAAAAACGTGGGTTTTTCATATTTCTGACAGCAAACCCTTTCATTTGATACCCATATCATGGGGGTGCATTTCAAACAGCTAATCCGCCATCTTGGATGTCCGCCATGTTGGATTTAAGACACGTGACTATTTTTTTCGTATTCTTGACAGCAAACCCTTTCATTTAATACCCATATCATGGGGGTACCTTTCAAATAGCCAATCCGCCATCTTGGATGTCCGCCATGTTGGATTTAAGACACGTGACTATTTTTTCATATTACTGACAGCAACCCTTTCATTTGATACCCATATCATGGAGATGCATTTCAAATAGCCAATCCGCCATCTTGGATGTCCGCCATGCTGGATTTCAGGTACGTGACTATTTTAATCATATTCCTGACAGCAAACCCTTTCATTTGATACCCATATCATGGGGATGCATTTCAAATAGGCAATCCGCCATCTTGGATGTCCGCCATGTTTGATTTAAGACACGTGACTATTTTTTTCATATTCCTGACAGCAAACCCTTTCATTTGATACCCATATCATGGGGGTGGATTTCAAACAGCCCGACCGCGATCTTGGGGAGGCCGCCATATTGGATTTCTCACCACTCTTGCGCCCCATTGCAAAAACTAATAAAACGAAAACGGATGGCTAATTAATCCACAAATTCTACAAACTACTATTATAATTATAATAATACTTTAGTTTGATAAAGTAACGAAAATCTTACCTTATGAAAAAAAATATGGAGAGAATCAAAATGTGGCAGTCGCAGTATAATATTCCGTTCACGATACGTACGCTCTATAATCAGGACGAGGAAAAAAGTGATACAGGTCCTACGTCGACGGGCGCTGGAGCCGTACTGATTGCAGCCCGGTTATGTTTCGTAATTTATACTAGTTTAGAGTGATTTTAAAAACGATAGTATGTTTAATTACATGAAGGGATTTTAATGAAATTTAGAAATTAGTTTAGTCTGTAAACATAGTTTATATTTACATAGTTTTTTTAATGTAATTACGCTTTGTTCGAACCAAAAATGGCGATAAAACAGCGATATAAAACGTAAAAATTGACCTCAGAATTTATTTTTTTACTAATTTGTGTTATTAAAAATATAAATTCTACTACGTAGTTTTACGACAAAAACGTATGTCTGATGATTTGTGTATTTTTTTTGGTTAAAATTACGAATGTTAATGGTAGATGTAGGAGTCGCAAATCGACTCTGCGTTGATTTTTCAGTAAACTACTTGTCGGAGATTAATTACCACAAAGTTAATAAAAGAGTTTTTTGAAATATGTTACGTACAATTACAACACGAAAGACTGGTCTTTCTTTTGCAGGTATTCAAAAATGTTGGAGTATTACTTAATATGGTAAATTAGACGATCATAATTTTAGTTCTACGCGCAAATGGGTAAAAGGCCTCTTAATTGCTTTTTTTTCTCTTTTTCTTTTATATGCTGAACAGCTTAGATCTGTATCTTTATTTTGCCATCATGTTATTTATTGAATAATCGTCCTGATCCACAATAATTATAGTTTTCACTGTTGTTTACGGAGAATCACTGACTCCTAAGTCACAGGCACCTACGCCTAGTTTAGGAGCCAGGGTACTATTTAGATGACCTAGTAATAAGCCTATAATTAATTAATGTTCATACTTATACGGATATTGTTTGTATAATGGCTTTTGGTGAAATAAAGAATTTATTTATTATTTATTTATTATTCTTACTATCATAAAAAAAAAAAACAGAAAATATTAACTTTCTCGAAAAATATTAACTAACTCATTGGTTTTTCGATAAAATAATAATTAATATATTTGATTGATCTACAAAGTGTCCGTTTTTCTAGAATTTTAGTAGCCTTTAGTATACGAGTACATATCAACGATATTACCTATAAACCTATGGCGTATGCAATGTGTCATCAAATTCATTGGCTCCTTTCAAACGTTCATTGTTAAAAGCTCAGAGACCGTCGCGCCTAAGCTACCCAGTGCGTCCTCTCCTCTATTATCTTTGGTGTCGTCGTAAACTTAAGTTCTGTACAAGCATACCCACGGGCAGCAGTATGTAGGGACTTAGAACATAAGTTAGAACATAAGTTAAACAAAATAATGACCCGGTATCTCCCCTATAACGTGGGAGCATTTACAAACATTTAAACTCACAAACACAGAGATCCGGAAGAACTACTTGACATACAAATAATTGTTTTGTGTGAGCATTGAACCCCCGACACGAAGCTCAGCAGTCAATCACTCAGAAACAATCCACAGTCGAACTAAGCAATTTGAATCATATTCACAAATTACTGAAACTACGTATATCAACACTTATAAATTAGTTAGAACCTTTTCACGGTCCAACCAAAAACGCCATTTAATTCAACCAAAATCCCAAATATCCTTCAATTGAAAAACCTACTCCACCCACAAATGACTAAAACGATTTCAAAACAATATCAATTAGTGCACCTTTCCACGGTCCAACAAAAAACAACCACCGAAAACCAACCTAGAAATTCACTTAATTGAAAAACCTTAAATCCTAGCCACAAATTACTAAAACAATTTCAGTACACAAAAATTAGTGCCCCTCTCCACGGTCCAACCGAAAACGACCGTCCACAACCAACCCACAAATTCACTTGTCCGCTTCTATTTCCCGTGGCCCGTCTGACCTGTCACATTTGGAGCAAATCGAAACTCAGCATCGGTCGAGAGGACCGTGGCAGGCGGCACTAATCGCGATTTCCTGGGAAAATCATAAGCTGCGCCTGAGTTCGTTAGGCGCGAATATTTATTGTTAGGTCTGGTGGAAATAGATGATTTATTCCGGGAGTAGTGATATATTGTCGGGAAGCTTCGTGGGGTATTGTGTAGATATATTGCCGTCTGGCTTAGGTTAAAATGTCAAATAAAGGAATATGTGCTTTTAGGAAGCTTAAAGATTGATGATAAAATGTCAAATCATATTTTAATAATTTTTTAGCGTGGTAAAATTATAAAATTAATCCGGGCACCCAGAGCGAGAGAGACAGTCCGACTCGTTATGACTAAAATCCACGGTGTCCTTCAGTAGCCCTTTACGTTCCGAGGTCACGGTAATTTTTGAGTCCCACGACCGCTCTTTTTCCGTTTATAATGATGTCGTTATCACACAGGCCAATCAGGTTCATGGATTCACGTGTCTTTCAATTTTTGGATTTAGTAATTGCAGGTTTCCTAAATTAATATTATGTTAATGAAAAATGTGGTGATGAAAAATGAAAATTTAATATCTGCTACTAACAAATTCTACAAGGAAAAAACCAGAACAGCTTGACTGACCTGGGACTCGAACCTTTTTTTTAGCGTGGTAAAATCATCAAATGAGTCCTCCTACCCCACGTACCTGCGCGTGGAACATGACGCGTCGTCGACCTGGGGGACTCGAACCTTGACGAAAAAACAGTATAAAACAATGACAATCTTTGGTATAAAATGACTTTGACAATGTCACACTAATTAGCAACATCAAATTATACTGGGTTATTATCTGTATCTAGGCACTCAGCAGAGCTATAGGTATTCTATCTCAGTTAGGGTGCTTTTCCATGAAATATGTGCTATGCGTTTGAAAATCCACCAATCATATTCTACGGTCCACATAGAATTGATGGAAACCGGTTAAACTAAAGCTAGGTACGTGTTTTAAAAGAAAGATGCGAGCTATATTTATAGTCGCGAGTTGTGTAGCTATGTAGGCTTGTCTATATATCGCATAGCTCAAGCTGCGCATCTTTCTCGCATAGCTAACTTGAGCCGGTTCGTTAACTCGCTCCGCTTAGCTTAGCATCAGTGGATGCAGGACAGCTGCATAGCACATCTTGTAGTGAAATACACCCTTAGATTTGTTAACTGTGGAGTTACAAAAAATCAGGTTCAATGTAACTAGAACCGTAACTAATTGGATTGCCTGGAGCAAAAAATGTTTTAAAAATAATGGAAAGAAAAAACTAAAGTGGATTTACTAGTGCCTCGATAAATGTTTGAAACAATTTGAGAAATTTATATTTGCATAATATTATCTCTTTATTGTTCTTTGAGTCTTACGTCCAACTAATATTGTAACTGTGTAAGTTTGTTTCGGTCACTCAACGAGCAATGGATAGAGCTTTGTTCGGAGTTTCTTTGCATGCATTGCAAAGAGCTATGTTCGGCATTTCAACATAAGTACCGAAAAATAAGCCGTTCCATTTTAAAATTAGATCTTCATATCTATCAATTCGTACAAACTTACATAACTAAAAGATATTCACTAAAACATTGACCCGAGGGTCAAGGTAGGCGAAAATAATGAAACATTTATCATTTCCGTAATTATTAATACAATGAACTGTGTGTTTAATTGAATAATTAAGATAATATCAGGGTCGCTTCGGAGATAAGGTAAGTAGAATTTGTGGGTCATCGTGTCAATGGTAAGGACAGTTTTTATTAGTTAGTTCTTTTCATTCGTTAGTTATTTGATGTTTTTGTATCGTGATGGGAATTCCATGGAAGAATCAGATGTATATTATACATCGTGTTTGTAATTTATGATAACCCATGTAGCATAGTTATCTATCCAAATATTTCATCATCATCATCATCTCATCGTCCACTGCTGAACATAGGCCTCCCCTTTAGATCTCCACATATACCGGTTGGAAGCGACCTGCATCCAGCGTCTTCCGGCGACCTTTATAAGGTCGTCTGTCCACCTTGCTGGTGGACGTCCTACGCTGCGCTTGCTAGTCCGTGGTCTCCACTCCAGTACTTTTCGACCCCATCGACCATAAGCTCTGCGAGCAATATGCCCTGCCCATTGCCACTTCAGCTTGCTAATCCGGTGGGCTATATCGGTGAGTTCGTCTACGGATCTCCTCATTTCGGATTCGATCACGTAGAGAAACACCGAGCATAACCTTTTCCATAGCTCGTTGAGCGACTTTGAGCTTTGAGATGAGGCCGATAGTGAAAGACCACGTTTCGGTGCCGAAACTCATCACTGGTAACACACATTGGTTGAAGACTTTCGTCTTCCAAATATTTATTGCGCAAAAATTATAAACACACGACCTTTTCCGGCGCCACCAGCTTCGATCCTTACATACATACTCCTTTCGACTCATCCACATTCTTACATCTGGTCATACACGCACGCTGATTACGAGTACTACGCACAGGTCTTTCTATAGCCACCAATAAGGCCAGTGTAGGTTTTCCTAGGGCGTCCACTCCCGGACGGCAAAAATTCTAGGTCAATTTAATCTAACACTATGTGTTCAAATAAATTGGCCAATTTCGCTCATTTTTGTGGAAAACTCACACTTGACCAAAAATCCCAATATTGTTAACATTAAAAAAGAACGAAAAGTTCCGAAGAATGTTTTTCCGTACAAAATAATGACCCTGTATAGTTATTTTCTTCATATTTACGTAATGTAAGTAAGTAAACAGCCTATAAATATCCATGAAAGTTTCTCAATACATAATTCAATCGTCGCGTCGAGACGTCGGCAATCAAATCGTTAAAATTTTATGATTCTCTTACGTTAATAGATTGAGACATAATATTATGATTTCTATTAGATACTCATTTATTTATTGCCTTTTACTAAATTACTAGCGGCCACTGGGCCGCTAGTAATGACGACGACGACGTGCTTCGCTACTTTGACAGCAAAACCCCCATTAACAAAATGATCCGCCATTTATTGAATTCATTTGACAAAAAAAAAAGCGATAAATGAAGAACCGCTCGACCGATTTAAACTTCACACAAACCAATCTACTAAATAGTCCGAACAAAGCCTAAACATTTGGTTTGGATAGGTAAGCCCATTCTTGAGTTATAAAATTAGGATAAAAAATTAGGAAATAAAATAGGGTTTGGATGCTTACTAGGGAAATTAAAATGCAACTTTTTTTCCACAAATCTAAATTATTTATTTGGGAATATATTTATATAATAGCATATAATTATGATTGGGGGCGCCAATACGAGTGTTTCACGAATGTTAAGTAAATACGCGTCAATTTACAAGTGTCGCTCAGCATTTCATTTTTCATAACATTTACATATTTTTAACATTTATCTAATCAATATTATTGAGTTATCTTCAGAAAGAACAGTTAAATGTTACCAACAAATTACTCCACATTAAATAAATATCACAGTTAAAAGTACAGTCTTACTAGAAAGTTTTACACCTACAAATACAGTAGAACTTAGTAATCACGATCCTAAGTTAAGGTACCTAATAACAAGTAATAACTGCTAGCAGAACCAGTAAATCCCATAAATTAACAAGAATATAAAACATTAATTATGAGACACTTATTGAGTGTTGCCAGTTGCCAATACAAGCCAATAACGGATGAATTGCAAATTTAATTCTGTTAGAAAATTTATGTTAAAGTTTCTGGTTTAAACATTAGTCTCACAAAAATGATGTTAACACTGGGCTACATAGGCGCGGGCTTGGAGTGATGGGTAGCTCGCCGTCCGATCAAGGACCATGACAGAATCGACGGCGCGTCCTGTTCCACGCGCGCCTGATGGAGTTGTCAGCAAGCCGACGGAACCCCCATAGAGCCAAATGCCTGCCCAGTTCACGGAACTGTCTAAGCAAGTTACCGTGACCCTGTAACGTAAAGGACTATTGATGGAGCAGGTTGGATTTTAGTCAACAAGAGCTTAAATGTCCCATCCGCTCTAGAGTGGTTTGTAGTCTGGAATTACACATTGTTTCCGTCGGATAATTTTCGAGTTACACGCGGGCGAAGCCATTGACAACAATTAGTTTTATATGTTTTAAACTCGCGAAGACCTCACTACGATGGGCTTATGTAAATCTCACATTTTTCCAACAAAATCGTTTATCACTACATAGTATAAAACAAAGTCGCTTTCTCTGTCCCTATGTCCCTTTGTATGCTTAAATCTTTGAAACTACGCAACGGATTTTGATGCGGTTTTTTTAATAGATAGAGTGATTCAAGAGGAAGGTTTATATGTATAATAACATCCATTAAATAGTGGAGAAGTACTGTTATTTTTGAGGTTTCTAATGTGATGTCGTAAATAATTACATTTTTTCCGCTTACATTGCAAACGCAGGCTGAACCCTACGAGTTTTATCAAAATAATGTACTAAGTATTGTACACATTGAAAAGGTCTACAGAAAAGTACGTGATGGTATATAGAGATAGTCTTATGGATAACCCACAATAACTTTTTTTGTCATTTACTTTTTACGACAAATAATGGCTAATTTTCGAAGCGATTTTAACCAATACAGCATTAATCCTTAACCAATTAAATACCTTGAATACATTGTTCATTTAATATAGATCTATATGGCCCTTTACACCGTATGATTTGAGTGAATATTTTCGAAGATATTACAGATTTAAAAATTGCGGGACGTAGCGTTTGCGCAGTTTTTCTGTAGTGTATTTAGTATCAGCATTGCACCCGTGCGAAGCCGGGGCGGGTCGCTAGTTTTCTTATAAATGAACGCAGTGCTTTAAACCCCTTCTACACGATTCAAACTGACTGCCGACAGAGGTGACCTTGGTCGCGTCAACCGTACCCAACCGTCTGGAACGCTGTCGGCCGACTGTTGGGGCCAACCACAGACGCAGCCTGTCGGGAGGGATGCGCTCCCGACCAAGGTCATCCAAAGGTCGTTTGACTCCGCCCATATCTGGTCGGCTGACCAACGTCTACACGGTAGATTTTCACACCAACTGGTCCAAGGTCACCTCTGTCGGGCGGTCGGGTTGGATCGTGTAGAAGGGGTTTTAGAGGAACTGTCTTCAGTGTGTCCGAGCTTTACAAATAAGTTAGTAAGCTTCCTTCATAATCGGTGTTAAACTAGTTTATTTTACTGTTTGTAATACATTTCCGCGTGTTACAGAGCCGCTCCTGTAATCGGTAATATAATTAATAATACGTACATACGTAGCAATTCCTAGCGGCGTTTAACTCGTAAAAAGTATGAACATTTCCTATATTCTAGGGTGGGCAGGAAAAAGGCATATACCCAGTAATTAAGATGATGATGACGAAGCTAGGATGACATTGCTTTTTATCGTGGTCAAATCATCAAAAGAGTCCTCCCACCCAGGGCAGGGCAGGAGGGACTTTTTTTTTTTTGGGACAAACCCACCACAATATTCCCAAACCACTGCAACTCCTGAAAGCCAGAATCAACAGTGGCAACCACCAGAAAAGCGCCGAGACAATGAAGCTCGACGTGTCCCGGAGAATGAATTTACCTGTCTTGGATCCTGCACGAAATTAATCAGAAAAGAATAGTGGAGGAGTAGGAAAAATATGTTTCCACTTCCCTCCATGCAAGCAGGAGACAGAACAAAACAAGGCCAAATAGGCACAAAGGGATATTACAACTGGGAGAAGCCCAGTTGCCTAGCACCACGGGTAAAAATGACTACTAATATTAATGGGTCCTAAATTGTGAGCTGCTATATTTGATTCCAATAATAGGTATGGCAAAAACGCTTGAACGCACGGAAGTTTGTTCGAGTTTCGACAAGGTCCGTATAATAAATGACTCCAGATGTAGTCTGAACAGCATCCAACATAATATTGCGTTCGTTTTGCCAAAGAATACACTCCCAAAGAATATGATGTGCTGATTGTTCGTATTCACAGTCAGATGTCGAACATTGACAAAAAGGCGAGGGAACAAGCTTGAAGGAAAACAATTTACTTTTAAAGTTACCATGTCCGGTGAGAAATTGGGCAACACAGTGATCCACCTCCAGCCACGTCCTAGCCAGCCGCTCACGAACGGATGGAAAGAACTGGTAGAGGTGCCGTCCCTTGATAGAATTATCCCACCTATTTTGCCATTCGGATAAAAGATCCTCCCAGACGTCGCTCTGGGGTTTGAATAATCGAGATATCTTATCACGGTCACGTTGCGGTAGAAAATCAGCGTCAGTGGTCTCCCGTGCGGAAAAGTACATTGCAGCGCGTCGCACACTGGGGCAGGATTAATAAAATGTGTCGTTAATTCAGAATGATGATTTGGAGTCGATATTTCGATGGTGACATGATAAGGTTGATGAAATAAAAAAGAATATTGTCTTTATAAGCTTTTTTTTATTTTTTTTTTATTTTTTTTTATATTCCACAACTACCACACAACGCCATCTAGTCCCAAGCTAAGCAGAGCTTGTGTTATGGGGACTAGACAACTGATAAACATACTTATATTATCTAATTACATACATAATATAGATAAATCACACCCAGACACAGAACATATTTATTTAAAATCGGGCAAATATGTGCAAAAAATTAAGAAATAATCTTAAACTGTAATAGCTACTGGTACTAAAAAATTCTAAACGTAACCCCGATCAGCTCCGGTACCTAATTAATTATCTAATTGAATTATTCGTTTTTTAATTCTGTCTTCTTCTTTTTTTATGCAATCCTTGACTCACAATTTTACACATTAAAACAATTATTAAAATTTAAATATAGTGTGGAATAATAAGATACATACCTGAACTTGACCTTTCCATAAAAACTTCTGGTGATTTTATCACAAGTATTTAAAAAATCTATGTGTAACTTCGTTATTGCGCAAACGCACGAATTCACTTGGATGCTCCACGAGTTTTCGTCTTGGACTTAAGGGCGTGATAAGGAGCGGGGGTTAAGTAGATTGCGTCCGTTTACCTTCGTTGTTATGCCACATGTACTTGACTATGCCACAGCATAAACAAAAATATGGAAAAGCAAAAAAAAAAAATTTCATTTAATGTATCGATTTAAGTAATCTTGCCCCAGTGTGCGTCGTTGCACTTCAAGATCTACTGGTAGAACACCAGCAAGCACCGGTAAAGCTTCAGTACTGACGGTCCTATAAAGCCAAGCGCTGACTTTGAAGCAATTTACGTCGTGCCGCACCTATGGTGGCTCTATCGGCCCAAACAGGTGCCCCGTAGCACACACAGCCCAAGTAAGTAGCCCCATAAATAGTTTTTAAGGTTAAAAATGACAAACCCCAAGTAGATTTAGATATTCTCGTTAGGGCATAAAAGTTATTTTTAGCTTTTTCACCAACCGTTTTTATATGTTCTATGAATGTGAAATTCCTCTCTAAGACTAAACCAAGATAGCACACCGATTGTTTTCTCTTAACGGGAACGTTATTGAATTTAATACTAGGCCACGATTTAAGGTCACCCTTTAAAATGAGTTGATAGGTTTTTTGTGGTGCAAAGGTTAGGCGGTTTCGATCGCCCCACTGAGATATTAATCGTAGGCAAGTGTCAGCCAAATTCTCGAGTCCAGCACGAGTACTCGACTGAATGAGCAGAAGGCCATCGTCCGCATAACCAGTTAAAGAACAACCACTTGGAAGAGGAATCGCGAGGAAATCATCGAAGCCTAGATTCCATAAATGAGGACCGATAACCGAACCTTGAGGACAGCCCATGGTAAGAGGTTTCGATGCGGAATGATGTCCGAGTTTAAGAAAAGTACGAATAAAGAAGATTAAATATATTTTTATAGCAACCACGAGCTTTTATCTTAAGTAGTAGCATTGGCCACCATGCGTTATCAAAAGCCCCGGAAATGTCTAGAAAGATTCCTACTACGTACTTGTGCTCGGAGGTATTAACCATTTTTCTAACAGAAAGTGCCGCGTCAACGGTTGATTTGCCGACAGTAAAACCGGGCAGGGACAGGGCAGGAGGGACTGTCAGACTTGTACTGACTAAAATCCACGGTGTCCTTCAGTAGCCCTTTATGTACCGGAGTCGCGGTATAGGTGTGTCTCGCGACCCCGGCAGGAATTAGCCCTCTATAAGGGGGGGGGGGCGTCATTGTGCTGACACTCTTTGAGGCGCGCGTGGAATACAACGCGCCGTCGGCCGGGCACTATCCGTGGTCGGACAGCGAGTCGCCCATTACTCGCCTCCCGCAGAGAGGCGAGTACCTAATGGGCGACGAGAGGCCGGAGATCGTCTGCCGACGTCCGGCGCCGTGGGCGTCGTGGAGCTAGGACGACATAGAACATATCGGTCTAATGTCGTTCAATTAACCGGAATTATTCACCACTTAACTACGTAGTCGGTTCTTAACCATTGTATAATATTAATGTATGTTAGTAATATCCTTAATTCCCGTTAAACGATGTCGATAACAAACGGTAGCGTTAACCGGACGATCAACGACCGGTCATCAATATATCGGCAGTAAACCGTTTACGACCAGTCACGTTATAGGATGGATCAAATATATTTCTCTATTATAAGATTACACCTATAACTTTACATGAAATTACAACTGGTAGACGACAGTGGATTATAATGTTTAGTTTTATGTGTAAGTCTTGGTGACACTTTATTGTGTGCTATTGAATAGCACACAATAAAGTGTAGTACTTTTTTTTTTTAAAGTGGTGTGTTTCTATGGCAATAATCATTTCTATGCGTTTAGGTTATCTACTGATTTAGAAAAAAAATACCGATAAAGCTCGCCATATATTTTTTTATACGGACTACATTATTATACGTATAATTCCGATAAAATCAAAATAACTAATTTTTTTATGTTAAATCTTTTCAAAAATCAAATTCCTACTAAGCATACCTAACATTTTGAGAAAACCTTTTGATCAAACGGGCCGAAAAAAATCACTTAAAAACCAACACCCTTTCTAATAAAAGTTAAAATAATATCCTCCCTTCAAAAACAAATCAAACTCAGAACACCAAAATTAATAAAATCAAGACCGAACAAATAAAGGGACAGAAGTCAGTAGTATCAATCAACTTAGGGCTGTCACTTGTCCAATTATTATGAAACAAGTTGACAGGGGGACTGTCAACTGTCACTATCACGGTTGTCAAATCCGTATTAATACGGCCCCACAAGGAGGGCTAGTGTTCCAAGTGTCCCTTTTCACGGTCGGTTCAATTTCAATTGTTTTTATATTTGAATCGGATTGAATCGGAGTTCGTTTTGACGTTTCGTTTTTTTTTTCATTTTGACATCTGTCATTTGTGTTTGTACGCGCCGACTTGTTTTTGTTTTTTTTTTTACAATTAATATTATGCCTTGCAATTGATAGTTTGTCTTGTATGTTTATTTGATATTGTTGGATTTATTACCTATTTTAGGAGTAGAGTTTTTTATTGCGACAAAGTCTGTGACATGTTTATTTTTTATGTATTATAAATGTCTCAATTATTATACAAATACTTACACAGTGGGTGGGAATGTCATAAATGTTAAAAAGCAGAATTATATATTGCTACAAAAATTAATGACATCTTTACGATGTGTTATTTATTTGTGTATGATTTATGGTGGTCTGTAAATCCCCGTCCAATTGACGCAAACGTTCTAAATAGCATAAAAATAAAACTGAAAAAAAAGAACAATCCACAATGTCGATTTCATATTTATTGCAACAAAAATATAACCTCACACTAAGATGCCGACTATAAATAAGTTTATAAATTCTCGTTAAGTGATACTTAAATTATTGCAAGCCAATAAAAATGTCTACAAAGAATCGATCGGGTAATTTAAAATGACATGTTTGTATTGAACTAGCGACCGCGACGCGGGTTCGCTTGCATCGATCATCATTCATCTTCTTTTATTATCATTCGATAATAAATGAAATTTAAAATTATGACTTATTTTCATAATTTTCTGGCTCTTTTTGCATTATTTTTATTTTTGCTTTTCTTTGAGACCTTTTTATTTATTGTTTCTTAAATACATAATCTGTCAATTAGTTTATTAAGTTGTAGTTAAAACATCAGTAAGTATTTCGTGCTTGTCCGATGGTATCGATAAAAATTTTCGCATTGTCATGATATTTTTTGTCGATTTCGGACAAAATTGATCTTTTTTTTTAACAATGATTTGACAATGATCGACAGGTTGCATGTTGGATTTTTATTTGGAACTGCTGTGCGGCTACTTAATAAAAAATATATGATTGAATTTGATTTGGGCAAAAAGAACAACAGAATTACGCCTGTTTGCCCGAACGGTTCTATAGATTTTGTCCGTTACGTTGAATACCCGCAAGGGGTAAGACAAAATCATCAATCAGGCACAAATCCGAACTGGAAACACTAAGAAATTTAATTGTAGAAGCAAATTATGCATTATTTACGCACTTCTCTTGATTCATATAACATTGATTTTGGTCCATTGAAAGCGATATATTAGAATTTTTATAAAATGACATGTTTAATGGGATTTGCTTTTTAAATCTTTATTTTTACGTGATAAACCAGGGTAGGACGGGAGGGACTGTCAGACTTGCCCTCTTTCACTCCTTCAATAGCCCTTTATGTTCCGGGGCCACGGATACCCGATAGAACCGCGACCCCGGCATGTATAATGGGATAAGGGCAGGACTGATGAACATGATGACAATAAGTAAAAATACAAAAAAAAAACAATGCTACCGTGTACTTTATTTTAAAGCTTCCTTGTTTCCATTGGCGAAGTTTTGCCCACAAAATATGTCGGTAAAACAAATTGGTTACTGGTACAGTGACTTTCCTACGATAAATCGTCGTTTAGGTACTCGTTAGTACGAGATACGACTTCTCGGTCGAGACAAACGCTTTTTAGATAAACCTCTGATAGTTCCCTCTTGTCCCCTTTGAAATTATGTAAAATATTCGTTGCGACAAATTCTTGTGTCGAAAATACGGAACGGAGAAACGGTCTAGTGAAAGATTTTCGTACGTTTTGCACCAGATTCTTTTCTTCAACTTTTCTTCTTTTTCTCATATTATTTTCTGTTAATACAAAACTATTGTAAATGGGTAAACTGAGTTGTTAACTCAATAATGTGTGTTACATAGATTATACTTTACTATTATCGAAACGTATAAACACTTGAACATATAAGTAAAAAAATAAAAACTGTTTAAAGTTTAAGTTAAGTGTTACATTAAATCGAATTTAAACTTCGACGGTATTTATCTTTTCCTACTTTTCACTGGAAATAAACAGTAGGCTGTTTATTTCCGTTGCCTTACAAAATCTACAGAAAAAACAACTTGGAATTTCAATTGCGTCAGTTAGCCAACAAGTAAACTTTTAACGAGCACTGAAGTCTGACTATTTGAGTATAAATTACAGTGTCATTCTGAAAGCCAGGATCTAAGCGTATGCACCGTAATTTAAGCAAGACCAAAATAAGTAAAAAAAACAATTAATATAAATAGAATTAAACATGCTTTCGACTGGCAGCTTTTTTCTTAATTATGTTGTAGTGTAGCTACCAGTCTAAGCAATTAAATAATTATGTAAAAAAAACATTATAAATACAATACGATTCACACACACAGCAACAAAAACCAACAATCACCAATCAAAATAAATTGGTAACCCCAAAATAGGGCTGTAACACCATCATACACTTCTCATCAAAAAAATCGAAACACCTCGCAGTTTATGATTTGATAAGGATTATCAAAAAAATGTGTATATTTAGGAATAAATGTAAAATGTCATTTAATAGTGAGTAGTATGAGGTTTTTAAATCCTAATGTTAATGTTCTAAATTCAAATTAAGTCTTCATAGGTTTCGTATTTTGTATAATGAGTAATTTTTACCCTGTATGGAATATGAAGGAAATGGGTAAAACAACACGCGTAAATGAAAAAAAAATGTAAGAAACGTTTATTTAATAACTTGTATTCCCTCCGCGAGCTCTTATTACTGCTTCCATACGGTTCTTCATCGATCGGATGAGAGTCACGATCACATGTTGTGGTATATTATCCCATTCCTCTTGGATTGCATTTTGCAGCTGGCTAAGTGTTTCTGGGGCTGGATCTCTTGCTCGAATTCGTCTCTTTAATTCATCCCATAGATGTTCAATGGGATTCATGTCCGGGCTTCTTGCTGGCCATACCATAATGGAGATACCGACTTCGGTAAGATAATCTCGTACGACGCCCGCGGTGTGAGCTCTAGCATTGTCGTGCATGAATATGAAGTCGTTGCCAATAAAATGTGCATAGGGCATCACATGAGGTTCAAGACACTGTTCGATGTACCGATGAGAGTTTAGTGCAGGCAGCCGTGGCCCAGACACAAAGGCAAGTTCTGTCTTACCGTCGGCGCTGATTCCTCCCCAAACCGTCCACGAACCGCCACCATAGCTGACCTTTTCTTCAATGCAGCATTGTGCAAAGCGTTCTCCATCTCTTCTGTAGACCTTGTTCCTTCCGTCGTTACCATACAGCATAATTTTACACTCATCAGAAAACAGTACTTTGCTCCACTGAAGGTATGACCAAGTTAGGTGCTCGCGTGCAAAGTTAAGGCGCGCTCTTCGATGGTCTGCAGTTAATTTCGGCCCATTCGCTGGCTTATGCGGTGCCAATCCGCGTTCCTTCAACCTTCTTCTTATTGTAGAGTCACTTACAGCTACTCTTCGTACAACGCGAAGCTGCTGCTGCAGTTGAAAAGCGTTAAGGCGTCGATTTCGTAAAGAAGTTGTTACAATAAATCGATCATCTCGCTCAGAAGTGACCCGATTCCTGCCAGATCCTGAACGGCGCGTGAACGAACCAGTCTCCCGATAGCGTTTGTAGACTCTATGAACAGATGATAAGCTTAGATGCAATCTTGCAGCCACAACACGCTGACTAAGTCCAGAATCCAGCAATGCCACCACTTGGGCGGCTTCTGCGGGCGAAGTATCCATATGTTTTAGAAAAAAAAGTTTTTTCAGACGTCCCAAAGTCACAGTAAATGAAATAAGAAACAGAAAGTTTAAAGACAAGCGCTAATTTTTAGTTTTTAAACGAGAAACGTACTCCAACCCTAAATACACATTTGTCTCAAAACAGTGATTAATTTCATTTATAGGATAAACAAATGAAATTATTTCGAATTTTGATTTTTTTCTTCTTACTGTAATGACCAAACTGCCAGCTACACAGTAATGTTTTTTTTTCATGGAATTAATTCTCTTTTGTAAAAAATTAGGACAAAAACAATAAAAACGAAAGTGTTTCGATTTTTTTGATGAGAAGTGTATTACAAAAAAAAAAACTATCTCATATCATTATCTTCGTAATGGGCAGAGGTCCCGACTTCATAAATTGCTTGTATCACTTCTAACATCTTAATAAATTAAGATCTTTCACTACAGATGCTGTGTATAATATTTTGTGTTATTTATGTTAGTAACAGCGTCTCTTTGTGGACACCGAACTTATCAGATGAATTTTTAAGGATATAATTTTAAACTGTGAACTTGTCACCCCTTGTTATGTCCTTACAGGGTTGTCACTTACACAAAAGTGTAAGTGGTACAAGAAAAAAATAATACACTTTCTGTATTTTTTTAACGTGGGAAATGAATAAAGATTTAGTTTTCTTTTTATAAAGAAATCACTTAATTTTTTTTTGTAAGAGGAACAAGAGAAAAACAAATACACTTACTGTTGTTTTTTTAAGGATGTTTAGTAAGTACTCTAGAATTCACGAACAACTGTTGCTTAAAAAATAATTCTTACACTAATGGAAAAAGCACAAGGAAAAAATGACACTTATTTTGATTTTTTTAAGGATGTATTTCTTGAAAATGTGAAGAGTTTTACTTTAAAAGCAATCATGTAAAATCAAAAATAAAAGAAGCTGCTCCACACTTCTCAGTCTCTAGTTGGTAATCAATAGAATAGTTGTCACGTATAGGGATTTTTATTCACTAATAGAATATTTTGTACCACTTTTACTTTATTCAGTCCTAATACAAAGACGTGTCGAAACAAAGAAGTATTCAATTTAAGTGCCGTATAATCAAATAAGTCAAACAGAAAATGATTTTGTAATTACTAATTATTAATATAAATATATATATACATACATATAAATATAAATTAATGAAGGTAAATCATTTAATTATTTAGGTAAGTACCTATAGCAATCGAAATCAGTAATAAAATTAGTTAAATAGATCTTCAATAACTGGGCTTGTTATGTGAAAGATTCATAGCCGCTTCAGAATAAAAATACTTAGTTATCACCCCAAATAAAAAAATCATTTTTTTAAAATTACTATAACGTGTCAACCCTATTCCGCACCAAGTAAACTAATCCTACGTCAATGATCCTGTGAATATGTTAAATATTATTTATTCTAGAGCTCCGAATATTTGTAGGACGAGTGGCGACCTCTGGCGGCTTCTCATTGAAATCGACCGCTCCTCGCCTTACACAGTTACTTACAACAATTTTATTAAATTACTGTACATTCTTTTACGAAGGCTACGTGGATTGGGCTTCTATAGATCTATAGTTTAGTAACTATAGTAGGCCAGGCCGAAAGATCGGTGATCTATTTGACGACAGTTGGCGCAGTGTTTGGGCGACTGACTGTTGCACTGCGTGACGCGCGGGTTTGATTGCAGAAATAATTGTTTGATTTGAAAGTAGTTGTTTCGGGTCTGTATGTGTGTTTAGTGAGTTTAAATGTATGTAAGCGCAACCACTATACAGTAGAAATTCCCAGTGTAGAGCAAAGTAAAAAAAAGCATATAGGCGTTAAAGTGGCACTTATTGTTAGTAAATCCGATGTTTAGAAAGAAAGAAAGAAAATTGCGTTTATTGGCACTTGTGCTAAAACTTAAAACTATAACAATACAAACTTAATAAAAATTAATGCCAAAGGGCCTCAGCTCAGCATAATGTCAGGTGGCAACACACAGTTTGCCAACCTGACGCTGATTTTCAGCTGCAGCCCACTTTATATTTGATAACTAAGCTAGAGAGGTCACTCACGAGGTAAACACCAACAGATTACTCTTAATAACTTTATGACAACAATTTGACCTCAACCTTTAGCTCTAAATCCAAGCCATTACAGTTTTACTCACAAATCAACTAGAGGAAGTAAAAGACATAATTTCCGTAGGTGTTGAAATAGCGATCTACCTTGAATGAATGAATGAAGGTGTAGCGTTTCATTCAGTATTTCATTCACGAATGAAATGTTGAAGGTAATTTGTACGCCAACGCGCACACTTGAGATGACAGTTCGTAACTGTTCTTGTAATAATCGGCCATTCATGAAATCGTGAGTGAGCTTGGCGTTTAATAATAAATGTAAAAGTTTGTATGCTCGTTACTCGTTCAAAAACGGCTGAATCGATTTGCATGGAAGGCACACATACAACATAGTTCATAAACTAGATTAACACATTTTTATCTCGGTAGGTAACACGATCCAGTGGGAAAATTACCGAACTCTAGTCGTTCTAAGCCAAGGGCATAAGCTAGATAAGACAAATTATCCACGAGAATCCTGTCGACAAACTGTACCTACTGCAGTTTGGCAGAATATAAATGTTTAATTTTATGTATACTTACCTGAATATATAAATTAAAAACAAAAGTATGTTGGTTTTAAAATACTAAAATCTGAGATAGTGGAATTTTCCGGAGCTAACAAAAAGTCCCATAAGATTCTAATTTTATTTTAAAATCATCAAAACAAAGATGTTTGTTAAAAATCGCATTTAGAATCGGTTTAAAAATATAAAGTTTACATTTTCCAAAATGCATTTGAAAATATCGAACCGGTGAAAGAAAACAAACAGTGTTGTGCAAATAAATATCGATAAATCTGTCGATGTCGAACTTCACACGATAATCACTAAAGATACGGATCGGCTAATTTATTTCTTTTATCTTCCAAATGATGTTTAAAATAACGGAGTTTGTATGTTTGTTTTGTTCTTGAGTAACGGTAAACCGAATTAATTGAATTAAATTTTTACCTTTTGATTTAAGTATTAAATTAAGATATGTACCTATTTTAAATCATTTACGATAAAATTTAAACTTAGGTACGTCGTGTAAATATGTATTATTAAATTCATAAAAAAAGTCAATAATAACAAAAGTAAAACCGCGGGCAAACATTACTTAGTAGTCGTTTCATCACCTCCAAATATGCATTTTATTTCGAGTTCGATTGCAGAATTTAACATTTATGTTTAAATGAAGCCATACCTAACCTTTTTATGCATTTCAAACAGAATCATAAACGTTGTTGGTGTAATTTACAAGCACTTTAAATTTTTATTAAGAATATGTGTACTCACGATGTTTGTTTACGTGTATATGCAAAATGTTTTGATAACTTTATCTTGCTATTCGGTGCTGCTTGTATTCGACAAGCAGTTAGTCAAGCTTCGCAAATAATTATGTATAGCCAGTGAAAACTATTCAAGACATTGGAAGTGAAATAAAATGGAAGAGAGACACGGTTTCTCGAGTACAAATAGAAAACAATTGAAAAACAGATCGAACAAGGTCGTAAATGTATGCTTAGGTACGTAACATCTTTGTACAATTGTTTACACTTGACATTACCACGATAACAAAATAAAATTACCGTCCCTAGAGTAAAATTACGCGACAAAATATCGATATCGATATGGGTCAAGAGGTACAGCACTACAGTTGCAGGAAACTTATTTTATTATAGAATCGAGGTGCTATATACTACTAAGAATTGAGTGTTATTGTTTCCACAATTGTAAATATCGGCGCCTGAGTCGATATAGTTATATTTCAAACGTTATTTCTCCAACAATTAACGTTATTAGGTTAACGGTAACGGTTTATATAACTAGTTGTTGGAAAGTGGATACTGATTGTTGATTACTGGATTGAGAGCAATTGATGAAGCGTCAGGTTGCTAACTTGGAGTGTGAGGATAATAGGCGGTAGATCCAGATCAATATTGATATTTTATGATGAAAGACTTGTTATTTAACTAGATTCAATGATCGCAGCATAAGAAGCTAGCCTTATAAGTTTTGAACTATTTGATATATCAAGCTCATTTTTCAAAGTTTAAAACATTTTGAGGTAAAATATTAATTTATCGTGTTTTACGTTCTTAGAGATGAATCCAGTTTTTTTTATAATATATTTTTTTTATCATGTTAGTTAACGTCATCAACTGAGTCCTAAAGTCAGATTCGTACTAACTAAAATTCACGGTGATCCTTCCATAGCCTTTACGTTCCAGGTTCACGGTTACCTGTTGAGACAGTCCCGCGACCCCGGCAGGCTTTGGCTCTCTAAGACTGTCTCTGTCTCTCTTTGGCTCTCTAAAGCTCTCTCTGTCAGATTGCTAACAGATCTTTGAGGCGAGGGTGGAACACAGTAGGTATGATTTTTACAATCAAAAATGAACCTAATAAACAAAGACCCTAAGGTCAATCTCAGTATTTTAATTATAATTTTAATTGACAAATTGTTGAGATACCTTACCTAGGTATCTCAATAATTTGTTTTTTTTTTTTTTACAAGTAATAAGGTGTGAAGTCACTATATTGGTGAAGATGCACGTTATAAAATTCATAGGTATGTAATGTACAGATGCCAGCAGGTCAACCTACCCGAATCTGTCAGATTTTACCAGTCAAACATTAACCTTCGACTCTTGTGATAAGGTTGAATTTCTGTTAAAGAAATCTGACAGACTGTGGTAGCTTGATGTGCTGGCGTCTGTACATAAATTATCTTCTGCTTTCTTAAAGCACTATATTATTTAACTCTTGTATCGTTTCCAGTAGCCAGGTAAAGCATCTATCATCATGGTAATAATTAAAAAGGTGTAACTTGTAATAATATTTGTAATGCGCGTAAGAGTCTATAATTAATTTATGAATTATTTAATTTAGTTGGTTCCGTAGTTTATATTAGAGGCACGTGCTTCGGTGCGCGGGCGAAGACTGACTACTGCGACGGAATGTAGTTGATACTTGAAAGTTGGTAGAAAATTGTATAAAAATTCATTCATGACATATTGCTCAACATGTCGTTGATCTCATATTACTTACAATTTTACTGTGAGAACAACTGTGAAATTGCGAAAAACTAAACTGTTGTTTAAAAGCCTTTTTTTTACCAAATACGAAATGAAATGTATTTCTTTTCAAGCTTATGTAACACAAAAAAGAGCGGCCTCTATTTTGTTTTGAGTAGTACATAAAATCAGGTAATTTTTTGATAAAACATGTTGTAACCGTTCTGCAATTCATATTTACAGCATGACTACGACAACCTTATCTTTAGTATCTGAGTTTTGAAAGTGCAATGAACTGCACTTTATCAGATACATTGACATTTTTTTTCTTTACCTACTTCCGAGTTGTAAATTATCTGATATTTGTGCAGCACTTCAGATTACAACCTGACAAGATAAAAATGCAATAATTTATAAATATTATAGATATTTATCTTCAAAATGTAGGTAAGCATAAAATGCAACAATATTACCTAACAGCCGAAATAGGTGATTTTTTATAATTCTTTTTTTTTCAAGTAGTTTTTTAGTACAAAAAAAGATTCAATCCTCATAATAAACCCTTTCATTTGAAATGTATACAACGATGTGGTTTGCAAATTTATTTATTGTTATTTTCCATTGAGGTATTCTTATCAACAGATTACAGAACGTTGTAGACACTAAACACTTTTCATCAGTTTTCCTCCGACAGACAGTTTTTTAACTTTTTAACTCTATTACAGCCTGATTGTTGCGTTGTTAGACACTATTACATTTTAGCAACAAAAAAAAATCAAGCAAGTATCAAGATAGTAAGTCGCTCTCTTCAACGGGGTGTTGAGTGGTTCCAAGTGGGTGAAACACTCAAGTGTACCGCTAATAGTTACGTATTAATCTACCGAACTTTGAGAGGGGATTCAAGATGAAAGTACTTTCCATTCCTTATCCTATGAGTACATAACTAATTACAGTAATTACCAAAGCTTTTTTACCAAGATTTATGAATTGTGTGAGGTTTTTTGGTAGTTGGAAAGTAACTTACCGATACTTAACCAGATTTTTAATCATTAATGGGAAAATCTGCGACTAAAGGCTTGATATTCATTTTAAGGCATTTTCAGAGCTCAGTACACACATTAAAAAAAATTACATTCACTTTAAAAATCAAAAAAAAAATTGTTACGGGTACATTGTGTAATGATTTCATCGTTATATTTTTTGGGGTAGCAAAAATAAAGAAATATTTCAAACAAGGTTTATCTATATAAAGAAAACACACAAAATAATAATTTATATTTATACATTTTTTTAACAGTTTATTATAGCTTATCAGCTGTGTTCGTCCGAATGAAAAAATGGAACCCTTATAAGATTACTTGTGTGTCCGTCTGCATGTCCGCCTTTTAAAGACTAACTAATATCAGAAATACGAAGATTCGGATGAAAGGCAAACAACTAAAGCCCTTTTTGCCTTTAAAACTGCTTTAATTACCATTAAACAGTTATCCCAACTAATTTACCTAGAGTCCTCCGCAAATTTAACTTAATGCGGAAAATATTCATGAATTCCGCATACTTTTCGCACGTAACATAGGACATAACCCTTTTAACCGTAACAGAGTAAGCAGATCATGTATAGATTGGAATGCTTGGTATTCTGAATACGGTACTGTTGCTGTTACCGATATAGAAATAACTTAAAGTGGGTTACAAGTTAGCTTAGAGCTTTGCGACGTCAAAGACATGGGTTTTCTTTTCATTTTGTGAAAGGTTATATTGTTTATCTATATGGGTGTAGTTATTAGAGAGAATTTTGTTATGGTTTAACAATTATTGAAATTACTATCCTAGTTTATATTTTTAAAAACATTAAAAAAATCGTTTCCCCACAATAAGAATGTCTCCTGTGTCGTGGGTGCGCTAACAAACATAGAAATACGTACACCAAGACCCGGAACAACTACTTGTAAGTCATACAAACAATCTACCCTGTTTCTTCAGTTGCCGTTTGCGTTCCAGGGTCTTGGTAATCTGCTAAGACTACCGTAGTGGCCGGAATTGCCGCGTTATATACGTCGGCTTGGGCGTCTCCCGCGACAGCTGGGTGGTGTGGTGGAAGAGGTCCTCTCCCTCACGTAGTCCAATTCCAGAGACTTTTTTTTTACTAACCTACTTTGTCCCATTCCTGAGCGAAGCCTCCCCCCTTCCCCATTCCATCCACTTCTCTGTATGGGGTGTGCCTACACTATACACTAGGAAGCCATCCAAAGCGTCCCGACTAGACCCCGAAAAATTATGCATATCACTAGCACATATTCATTATCCATATCGACTGCCTATCCAAAGTTCACAACCAATTTTACGCAGTAAAAATAACCATAATGTTTCCTTAAACTACAAATCTAGCACCAATCATGATCGATGGTCTACCTTAGTCCTTCCTTGGCCGACCACAACCCATCCCTTAGGCTAAGAGTCTACATAACAGATGCTTCTCATAACTCAAGCCATAAGTCGGCTCTTGGAGTATTAGTAACACGATATATGGCTCGCCTCCGGGGTATGTCTGTATTAACCGCGGATTTTTCATGTGCAATATCGCATTAATGTCCTTGTGAATTACTGTCTTGGAAATAAAGGTGTCAATGTGTCTTGTTTAGAAAATTATTGTGATTTATTTTGCGGTAGTGCGTGGTCTAATTATAATGTACTTAGGCGTTCAGGGTAGTATTATTTTATTTACGAGGATCGTCTACCGAGCGCTCGTCCATACTAAAAGAGAAAACGTTTTCCTACACCTTAATGTTATCCTATCTCAATGATTTTTTAGAATGGATAACATTTAGTAGTAAGTAGGAGATTATTTATACGTCTGATTTTGCAGTAGTGACATTTCTCGTGGACATAAGGTTTATACAAGAGGTGAAATAGTCTCCCTTAAAATATTTTTTTCTTACTCCTCTATCGAGTAAGACTATGTGTCTTTTAAAATTTATTATTATTCTTTAAAAACTAGATCCAAGCTTATATATGCGGTTTTTTTATACAGCAAGATTCGTTTAGTCTGATTATCCCTTTCGCTTTCCGCTTGGCGATACCACCAAAACAAAAAAATCGCGTGATAGAGTGTAAAAAAAACGTTAAAATCAAAATCATATATTTTCATTTCACATAGTTGGCGTTGACTACACTAGTTGATTCCCAACTTATTGTACTGGAAGTCATCACAAACAAAATTATACTTATAGGACAAGACACAAATTAAAAACCGCCGACAGTAACAGAGTAACTATTTTCTTTTAACTTCACTCTCCACTTAATAACCCTTTCATCCAACTTATAATCTTTTAAGCTTACATTTTAACGAGCATTTCTAGACGTAAATACTTTGAGACTTAATAATATTAATCCCTAGTTCGCGTTATCTTTTCAATCGGCCGCCATCTTACAATGGCGGGTTGTCAAAATAATTTTATGCTTCGCTGAAAAACGTAATTGAAAATTTTAAAGGTTACGTTGATAGGGCAGTGCTTATTTTAAACAGAATATACCTAAGGCGCGGGCCACATAGAAAAGACGTAAGACGAGGACGCGTCGCGGACGTGCGAAAATGTATGAGAGTCGCGTTCGCGCCCCGTCTCTTCTGTGTGTTTTACGTCGCACGCTTCTATACATTTTGTGTGAAAGAGACGCCGAAGAGACATATGTCTCCGCCCCATCTGCGTCTTACGTCTTTTCTATGTGGCCCGCGCCTAAAATAATAAACATTATTGGAGGAAAGTCATGAGTGTATTATTAACGCTAGAAATTAATAATCTATCTCAGTCGCAATCTTGATCTATGTTATGGAGAAAGAATCAATGTTTGAATTTACCTACACATATTTCACGGTTAATATAATATAATAATGCCTAAATTATACGAAAAATAATGATTCAAAATTAAACTTATAAAATTATTCATAATATTCTCTTAATAGAAATTAATGAATTAATCAAATAAATAACTAATTTCCAATTAAATCAGCGAGCATCTCCACAGGGCGCCATATTACTTAAAACTTAAGTCAGTTCTAAAACGTGTAAATCGGCTTATAACTATAAATAAGTTATGTCCACGTTAACTGCAGGGCGCTAGCGGAAGTTACAGCAGTTTCGTAGCTTAGCGAACATAAACATACATACATGACAAGTAACATCTTTCTCGTGAACGTGTGTTTGCAAATGGAGGCAAATTAAGTTTAAGTTATCGATTGAGTTGATAATAAAATAATTATTTAATGGGTCCTATCACTTTGTTACATCTGCTAGCGTTTGAAAGGGCTTACAAATTAAAGTAACTGTAATAGATTTGAACAAAGTAAATAAGAGAGGTTGTTATTCTTCCCTCCCAGAAAAAAATATAAGGAAAAAATAGGGCGCCCCGTTTGTTAAAGAGTTTTAAAAATCTCTGAATTTCCGCTTAGTTTGCAAAAAATGTTTTTTTTTTATCTTTTTTTAAATAATATCTTTAGTTTTACTTTTAATTTTAGTATCTTGTTGTAAATTTTTAGTTACAGTTATGATATTTCATGGAATGAATATCACATGAATAGAAAAAATCTCTAAAGTTCAGTTTTTAAATAGTATTCGTACTCTTTTTAAAAACTTCTAAGAGTTGCTTTATACATAACGTATAATTATTCGGTAAAATGTCTTATATAATTTTTATTAAACAAAATAGAGCTAATTATAACTAAGAAGAAACAGTGTTCGGGATAGTTACCCCATTTTCAACTTTCAACATTGCTGACAGTAACAATAAAAAAGAAAAATCAACCTAAACGCATGAAGAATTAAGCCCCAAATCTCCCATATCCCGACACTTCCTGAGTTCGACATCCATTGCATCCTAGATACACAAAGTTGATAGAACAACGAGGTGCAAGCGGTAATGAATGCGGGTATCTGTTGCCGCTATCTTATGATGCGCCCGCGACGCTATCCACCGCTCTTAACACATTAGCATCGGTTAGGAAGCCCCTACTAACTGTCCATGAGAATAATTTTAATATAAAAAAAAAACTATTTTTTTATCATCTTCAAAAAGGAGGTGGTTCTCAATTTGGAGAATATTTTTTTTAAGCCTTGCCCTTCACTAGGAATTTCTTCTGCATTAAACTACGTGTAGGCACTACTTTTGTGTCAAGCAGGACTAGAACTCGCTACACGTATAGAACAGACAATCGCTCAGCTACTGCGTCAACGCAACGGTGGAGTTGAAGTGTTCGTTTTGTGCCTCATTGATTTTGATACCAACCGATTTTATTTGCATTACAACTGATATTTTCCATTTGGAAATACTCGTAAATCGCAAAAAATATTATAACTAATGTCATATCTAAACGTTTATCAATGGTACATATCAATAGAAATCCTAATAAGCAACTGTCCATACCTCACATAATTGTGGGAAAAAATGTTTCTAATCGAACCTTACTGCCACTGATTGCTATACACTCCTGCGCAATTAATAAATTTAACGCCATTAAAAATTACGAAAGCATCTCAAAGTAAACAACCAATTACATTTCTATCTAATTATCTGTTTCCGACATAGAGTACGAAAAAGATAGAACTGTCAACGGCTGATTACTTTCGAGAATAGCTCGATACAAAAATTATTTTTTGAATTTGAGCATTGGAATGTTACTTTTCTCTTATTTTCTCCACCTATACGAAAACATAGAGTAGAGTTTTGAGAGCAGTGATGGCCCAGTGGTATCGGTCCCGACTTACGAGTTGTAGGTCGTGGCCACTGCTCTCAAAACGGTGAAGGAAAACATCGGGAGGAGACCGGCATGTCCTAGAACCAAAAATTCGAAGACATGTGACATCTACCAACCCGCACTGGGCCCGCGTGGTGGATTATAGCCCAATCCCTCTCACAGAGAGGAGGCCTGTGTCCCAGCAGTGGGAACATTATAGGCTGATGATGATGATGATGATGATGATGATACGAAAACAACTCTTATTATAGAAAATAACATGAGCAAGAGTCGCGGGATTGTCTCAGGCTGGATGGCACGAAAAGGGTTGAATGAACGGTGGTGTTCTGGAAGTACGACTTTGACAGTCTCTTCCGCTCCACATAAAGCAGATGGACTCATTTGATGGAAAAGGGTAATAAACTAATGAGCAAGGCCGCAGGGAAATATAAGGATCAATCTAGAAAAAAACCTGTGAAGTTTTGCACTAGTAGATCATCTTTTAATGCACTCCTGTAGCTGCCATTAGGGAATATTCTATTCTATGCAAAAAGGAATTTTGCATTTGATCATTGGAGTTTCTCTCTATTTACTTTTAAACAATCAACAGCATTACGTGTCTCAGTAACTATTATGTTGAGTTTATTTTAAATTGCAGTAAAATAGCCTTCGTATCGATGCAGCCATATCTATCTTCATTCATCACTCTATGGTTTCCGCAAATAATTTATAAATAAAACCCAACCGTATAATTACAATATCATTTAATACAAAGTACTTTAGTTTAAGATCAAGTGATTATACCGTAATTGGATCATATGACCTAATGATCGTAATTTGTTTTATCATTTGAAATGTATCAAGAAAATTGAAAAGGAGTATTAAATGCAATGGTTGCCGTTCATTTGTTTTAATGGAAAGCGGCTTCACGTTTTAATGATAACTGTTATAATGGTTACTTTTAACGCTTATCGTTAAAGGTTCTGTTAAGAATATGATTAAGAAAAGGTTGATTTTGCAACAATTGTATTACTCTGGGCTTGCTGCTAAAGTCTAAGATGACAATGTTGTGTTATGCGGTCCAACTAAGGAGCATGTCCACGGTTTTCATCTTCTGCCAACTGACACTTTAAAAGTACGGTTACCAAAAGAACTACTTTTTATTTTACTTCATTTATCAAAATTATTTCAATCAAATTTTATATCATTGTTTTGTTATTTTCATTTCGGTAGATCGCGTGGTAACACGATCTAGCGAAATGAAAAATCTGGTCAAAAACAGTAACATCTGTAAAATTAATATTCCCTCAGAATGGCAAAAATAGGGAATATTAATTTGATGATATTGCCACCAAAAAAAAAGGTTTTACTATTTGTGTACGCAGCTTTTGCGATTGGAGTCATAAACATCCAAACATCACTGAGTAGCAAGATTTTTGCCATTATACTCAGCGGTACTGGATTGTAAAACTTATGCTATAGATTTTACTAATCTTATGCAGACTTCAAGGTCTGCAAATAAATGTTTATTAATATTATTATTGTATTTGCCTCCCATCACAGATAAGTAGTAGGAGCTCATAAACAAGGAAGAAATGCGCATGAGTTCCTCTTGACTCGCACTTAATAGTTTCAGGATGCTGTTAGTAGCGCAAGTGAGTAATTAAGCGCTGATCGCTGGGGGTCTATTTGAGTCGGCTTCACGCCTTCTCAAGTTATGTGTTAGACGATTATGAGCCTTGACGGGATAGATTTGAGGAAGTTAGTGGCGTAATTGGTTATAGTGTTTCGTTGTGTATTGAAAAAGTGTGTATTTTATGATAAACTTTACAAGTTATTTCGATATTATTAGGAGTGAATTCTTTAGTTAGATTTAGGAATAACAAAATTATAGTAAGCGATGAATGAAACTGCGATTCCGGGTGACAACTGATTTACTTTATTAAAAGCATAGACATAGACAATGTCAGTTTGACAGCATACTCCACACTCAATATGTGTGTTAGACGATTATGAGCCTTGACGGGATAGATTTGAGGAAGTTAGTGGCGTAATTGGTTCTAGTGTTTCGTATGGTTTTGTAAAAATTTTGTGTTTTTGATGATAAACTATACAAGTTATTTCGATATCATTAGGAGTAAATTCTCGTGTGAGAAAGGAGAAAGTTTTCACCTGTATGTGTTTTTGTGCTAAACCAATCTATGTATATTAGCCACTAGCGGGCAGGGCTAAATATATATATTCACAGTTGATAAAATCCATTAAAATACCATTCTCTAAGAATGTCTTCTAATATTTTTTGAGGGCACTATTAGCGCAGTGGCTGACCGAATGACTACTATACTGCGTGGCTGAGGTTCGATTCAATGACGGGAAAAATATTTGTATGATCTACAAGTAGTTGTTCCGGGTCTGAGTGTTTGTGAATGTGCGTTTATATGTTTGTAAACGCACCCACGATACAGGAGAAATTCATAGAGTGGGCCAAACATACAAAAAAAAAGTATTCCAGGGATTTGCTTTTGTAAATATAGTAACACTAGCACTGCCTGCGACTTCGTCCGCGCGTATTAAAACATAGCATATGTTACTCGCAGATAATGTAGCTTTATAATGTTGAAAGAATTTTTAAAATCGGTCCAGTAGTTTTAGAGTTTATCCATTACAAACAAACAAATTCTTTATAATATTAGTGTAGATGCAAAAATGTGTAATACTCGTACTAAATTGTAATAAGCTGATTCTATGTATAATAGAAGAAAAAATAGAAGAATGGATATGAAATGCATAAAATAACACACAAAGATGAAAATCCAAAATCTTAAGCATTTTCTTCAAACCTCTCTACTTCATTCACTATCCGCCTAATTAATACAGAATTAACAATTTCCAACAAATAAGGACTACCCAAACGATGTTCTCATTAGTCTCAGCCAATTAATAGCAATTTGTTTCAGAGTAAACAGTCTTGTAAAGCAGTGGAAAGCGCTGTTTAAACCAGGGTAAGTTACTGGGGCCGAGGCAAGGAATCAGATGCGTTAATGAAGAACATCTAGCTGGCTAATTGTGACGAAGAGGCTCTTCGCCCTCTTGTAAGGGACGCTCGTGACTGCGGTGTTAAAACTGTAGGTCGGTTGTAAATTTTGGTTGGATTAGGTTCGCGAATTAGTTAAACTGTGGTTATTGAATTAATTCGGTGTGAAGAAAGTTGGGAAAGATGTGGGTCAGGGCGCTTAGATGGGAAAGTTTTTGTGGTGATTCAGTAAGGAGGTTAAAAGTTTTTATCGAAAAATGTGTCGGTACCTATTACTTATTTCGGTTATCTGTGAGAGATGTATTTTCTTTTAGGGCTTTTTTTACTTTTAAGAAAGGGAACAATTTTTTGGTACCTAATGATACATTTAATGTTTTTTTTATAACGTTGCCCGCCAAGGAACGTGGAACTCCTGTGTCGTGAGTGCGTTTACAAACAAAGAAACTCACATACGTACACAAACACCCAGACCCGGAACAACTTCTTGGGAATGGTACATGGTGGCTCTACCTGCGACACGCTGTGCAGCAGTCCAATGCAGTCCACTGCAGCCACTGCGCTAACCGCCGTCATTGTTACAAATCTCGTTGTCAATTCTATTGGCTTACTCCCAATTTTAGGAAAATAATAAATCACAGAACATTGTTTCTAAGTTCTGAGCGAAATTATGATGATTGTGATGTTTTGATTATATCCTTATAGTTTTCGTATTAAATTAAGAACAACTGATTTAAATAGACCTGAAATATTTCGTAACATCAGGAAATCTCAAACAGCTCAAAAGTAACCGAGACCATTTTGTTCAGACCGCCCAGATTCCTGTTATTTAACAATCAATAAAGCCTTCAAGCTATATGTAAATATTTGGGAAAGTCCATTTAAATTACCTGCCGTACACGAGTGGAACCGGGTAACAAGTTAGGCGTGTAGGAAGCTGCGCGAGCGCAAGGAAACCCGTACGTTTAGCAATAAATTGTGAACTCGCTCTGAAGACAGCTATGGGCTATTTATCAGCCTAAGTAAAACCAATTGGCGCAATGTAAATGTGGACAGTGATCCTGATAAATATACACTTGTTACTGTTTTTGTATAAATTGCCGTCGTGAATATTAGAGAGTCAATATCAAATTCAAGTCAGGTGAATTTTCTGCTAGAAACTCAACTTCTCTACAATATTCAAGTCAGAAACTCGACTAGCTACTCCAAAAATTGCGGTTTAGAAACTCAACTACTCGAAAAGTGTTGCTAGAAACTCAATAATACAGCTATAGTAAAGCCTCTTACGATAAAAGAGCGGATTGGAGGCAATTGCTTGACGGTGTTATAGCAAAATGACCGCATTTCTGCGGTCATTTTGCTACATACACCTAGAGACAGATCTTACCCTATCTTAGAGGCATTACGCTATGAATCAATTAAAAAGCCGTAGCCACCACCAAAGATGGTCATGGATGAGTCGCTGAATGATCTTAACTATACGTAATGGCTGTCAAAGGTCTTGGAATAAAAGCTTACTTAAATAAACTCAATTGGTTCTTAACCCACAAACGGTGTTTTGTTAAGTAAATGGAGACTTCTTCTAACCTTAAAGACAGAAGAGTGTTACTAGGGATATTATTCTTTACCAGCTAAAACTAGGAAGTGGCTTTATAATTTCTGACGTTCAATCACCTGCTGATTTATTAGCCGAATAATCCAAATAATAATATAGGGTTTTGATACTCTCTTACGAAAGAAGAAAGTTAATTAATTCGAAATATGTAATAATAATTTATAAATGACTTATACCTAATTTAGATTTTGCTTTCTACAATTCGCATTAGCTATGTGCAAACTGTGTGATGGGGATTGTCAAATCAATCGAAACACGCTCTGTGGCAGAGATATGGTATAATTCGGGAGTGACGTGTCAGTGCACCAGAACCTTTTTAAATAGTTTTATTATATTTTTACCCGACTATGGCAACGCCAAAAGGAGGGTTATGATTTTGACCGGTATGTATTTAATGAAAATGAAGCCGAAAATGTTTCCTCTAGTTGCCAAGAATTGACAGATCTTAAGTCCCGATATAATGTGGATACTAGGCGGCGTTGTCATCGCTCACATAGCGACTTAGCACTACTAGTCTAATCTAACGTAAACACCAGATACCATCCAACATCTTGGCCAATCCAACAAAGCTCGAATGTCCCCAATACAACACAGATAAACCTCGTTCAATTGAGTAGTTAAATTATGCAATCTGCCCATCTGGTGGGTAGGCAGTAATGATCGAGTTAGTGCTGCTGTTCAAGCCAGTCCAGATCTTAGATATGATGAGCTTACAGGATTTGCATAAGGAGTAAAAGCTTGGGGAATAGAATTGGTGCTTGTTGGGGACAAAATGGTAAGACGTTATACCTATAGCCAGTCATTTACTTGATAGTAGTTTTTGATGCCAAATACACCATTTTATATGATCCGTTCATGATAAAGGTGACTTTTAAACTTTGAAATGACGTCACATTTGAGCGTCTGAATAAGGGACATTTGGACGTACTGCTAATAACCATCCACATCTAGTTCTAATCTAAGTCGAGCTTTTCAGCATTTCAAGAGTGGAAATCACTTTCTACATCTGTGTTGTTTACGAAGACATAGAACCCGAATCTCTCCAAAGTTAAAGTAGCTGCTGATGCATCTGCTACCGGCCTTGCGAACGTCTCACCCTGCGTTTGGCGATTTGCGGTCTCCACCCGAGAATTCGTCTACAATCGTTACTACGCCTAAATACGGTCGGCCCATTGCAACTAAGTTGTTCATCCTGTGGGCCATGTCGACCAAATTTGTTCTCTGTCGGATTACATCTATATGGATTGTAATTGTCTTTGTGGAAGACACATATAATTATGTATGTGTGACTATCTAAGAAGAGAATTCGTTTCACCTATTCCATTGTATTTAAGCTAGAGTACTTCATATAAATAGTCGTCTACCGCTAAAATTGCCTCTGTTCTACGAATTTTACTGAGTTTTCCTACAGCACTAGCGTTATTTTCTAGGAAAAGTATGAAACTAAAGTCAATGCCACTGGTAATAAGGAACTCTGAACTAAATACGTTAAAACATTATTTTACAGTTTCAGCTGCTAAACCTTGGTACTTGCTTAAGGTGCTGATAAACTTGAGCATTCATTCGAATTTCATATTACAGAAAAACAAATGAGAGTGTTTTAGCAAGCATTCTGAAGAGCGTCTGGTGAACCTTTTGCACAGGTGATTGTAAAGCCTAACATCTTCATGAAGAATTTTTAACGTCTATCGACTAGCTAGCCGGATGTGGGCAGGACCAGGTCGGAGCGTGGACTTCACCAGACGAGACCTTTCAAGCTTGACATTGATATTCAGTGTGCCTCTGACAATTCGGTGATCGCTACCGGTTTTTACCTTAGCGATCACAGAGACATCACTGAATATTCGCTTCTTGGTCGTCATGATGAAGTCGATCTCATTTCTGGTAGTACCATCGGGGCTCATCCACGTCCACTTCCTGGATGGCCGCTTCTGGAAATAGGAGTTCATTAAATGAAGTTCTTCCTTTTCCATGAAGTCGACCAGTCGCTGGCCCCTATGGTTTCGCTGCCCATACCCAAATGGCCCCACTCTCAACTCATCGCCATTCCGTGCGCCCACCTTCGCGTTGAAGTCCCCCATAACAACGGTGAAGTATGTTTCGGAGGCATGTATGGCCTCGGATATCTCCTCATACAATGCCTCTACTTCATCATCAGAATGTGTCGAGGTCGGCGCATATACCTGTATGACCTTCAACGAATACCGGTTGGTTATTCTGAGTATAAGGTAAGCTACCCTACTCGACACACTGTCGACTTTCACAACGTTGTTGATGAGGGACCTGCGGACGAGAAATCCAACACCACCCTGGGATTTACGGTCTCCTTCCCGGTAGAAGAGCATGTTGCCGGAATCTAGAACTATCGTATCCTGACCCTCTCTTCGGATTTCAGATAATCCCAAGATATCCCATCGCATTTTGCTCAATTCTTCCTCCAGCTCGATAATCTTCTCATCGGTCCTCAGTGTGCGGATGTTGTGTGTTGCCAGGGCCAAAGTCCGTTGGGGGTGGTAGCGGGGCATCTGCCGGGGATTCTTAGCACCCCCTGCTCCGCCGTTACCTGATCCGCTACCCAGACCAGGAATAGCGGAGCTGCCGGGGACTGGGGGCCGTGTGCTATTATTGTCAATCATAATGGGGGGGGGGGGGGTTGCCATAATCCCCACGCTTGGCAGGCGGCTTGGGGATCGCAGTAGGGTCACCGTAAGTTTGCAAAGGACGCTGCTGCCCGTCCTTCGGTGGCTGGACGTAGTAGACATCCGGAACCCCGAAGACTTTCAACTCGAACTGCACAATCGCTTCCAGTGCCTAACCGAATGCGAAACTGTGGACGAAATCAACAATGGGTTGGTGGAAACTGTCCAAGCTGTGGGGTCCAAGTTCTTTAAGACCCCGCGCCGGAATAAGCTTCAAAAGCTCTCGAACGGAACCATCAAGTTGATGCAAGACCGGTCCGAGATGAGGCTGCAATCTTCAGCTGATATGTCGGAATATGGCAAACTCAATAGACGAATCTCTAAATCAATGCGACGTGACCTGCGCTCCTTTAGTGCGGCACGGATCAAAGAGGCTATCGAGCGGAACCAGGGCTCAAAAGTCTTCGCAAAGAATTCGTCTATTGGGCAGAGCCAAATGACTAAGCTGAAGATTAACGACGGCAGCTTCATTTCGACGAAACCGGAGATCCTAAGAGAGCTTGAGAGGTTTTACGGACAGTTATACACATCAACACGACAACCCAGTGTCGGTACAGCTCGAGACGCAAGAGCTAAACTGACTCGACACTACACTGAGGATATCCCGGACATCAGCCTGTACGAGATTAGAATGGCTCTTAAACAGCTCAAGAATAACAAGGCGCCGGGTGAGGACGGAATCACAACAGAACTTCTGAGAGCGGGTGGAAAACCGGTACTTCTAGTCCTCCAGAAGTTATTTAATTCCGTCATACTCGAAGGTTCTACGCCAGAAGCATGGCACAGGAGTGTGGTTGTTCTTTTCTTCAAAAAGGGTGACAACACCTTGTTGAAGAACTACAGGCCAATCTCACTTCTGAGCCATGTGTACAAGCTGTTCTCAAGAGTCATTACGAACCGTCTCGAACGCAGGTTTGATGACTTCCAGCCTCCCGAACAAGCCGGTTTCCGAAAAGGTTTTAGTACTATAGACCACATACACACGCTCCGCCAGATTATACAGAAGACAGAGGAGTATAATCGGCCATTGTGTTTAGCGTTTGTGGACTATGAAAAAGCCTTCGATTCAATCGAAACCTGGGCAGTATTGCAGTCCCTCCAACGATGTCATATCGACTATAGGTATATCGAAGTGTTGAAGTGTTTGTATAGGAACGCCACCATGTCCATCCGACTTCAGGAAGAGAGCACGAAACCAATCCAATTGCAGAAAGGCGTGAGACAGGGAGACGTTATTTCTCCGAAACTGTTCACAAACGCGTTGGAGGACGTTTTCAAGCTCTTGGAATGGAACGGACTCGGCATCAACATCAATGGCGAATACATCACTCACCTTCGTTTTGCCGATGATATAGTCATCATGGCAGAATCGTTGGAGCACCTCAATGCTATGCTCAGCGACCTCAGTATCGTTTCCCAACGGGTCGGCCTTAAAATGAACATGGACAAGACGAAAGTCATGTCGAATGTCCATGTGGCACCCGTACCGGTTGTTGTTGGGAACGATACTCTCGAAGTTGTAGACCATTATACTTACCTTGGACAGATTGTTCAGTTAGGTAGGTCCAACTTCGAGAAAGAGGTCGCCCGAAGAATCCAACTCGGATGGGCAGCGTTTGGGAAGCTACGTGATATCTTCTCATCGAGAATCCCACAGTGTCTCAAGACAAGGATGTTTAACCAGTGTGTGTTGCCAGTGATGATTTATGGCTCTGAAACGTGGTCTTTGACTGCTGGCCTTTTAGAGAGACTGAGAGTCACTCAACGAGCAATGGAAAGAGCTATGCTCGGAGTTTCTTTGCGGGATAAAATCCGGAACATGGATATTCGGCGAAGAACCAGAGTCACCGACATAGCTCATAAAATTTGCAAGTTGAAGTGGCAATGGGCAGGCCACATCGCTCGTAGAACTGACAACCGATGGGGAAGAAAAGTTCTCGAGTGGCGACCACGGACCGGAAGGCGCAGCGTAGGCAGGCCTCCCACTAGGTAGACCGACGACATCGTGAGGGTCGCGGGCAACGGATGGATGCAAGTGGCGAATTGTCGTTCGGCGTGGCGGTCTAAGGGGGAGGCCTATGTTCAGCAGTGGACGTCTTCCGGCTGATGATGATGATGATGATCGACTAGCTAAAGTATTCGCTACAAAGATCGTGAAAATGTTCGTAGCGATGTTTCAGCTCTATCCTCGGCTCTGTTCATTGTTCGACAAAGTTAAAAACGGCGAATGCTCGATGTTCTGTTACAAGCAAACACTCAAGTCTATCAGCACCTTTATACAAATTCATAGTTTAACGAGTTTTAAACTAAGATCCCTAGGTCTAAGAAATATTGAATGAAGTTGAAAATTAACCTTTACACAGTGGGCTAAGGACAGTTATTATTTGTTACTTTTATTTATTGAGGAAGGGTTTAGTGGTCGCAAGCACGGCTGCTAAGCATGAGGTCCCGGATTCGATACAAGGATGGCCAGTCAGCAGTTACAGAGTCTGGATTTGTGTTCTATTATCACATAAAATAAATCGCTAAAACCGCAAAATTTAGGGAAAGTTACTGGATTTTTCAAAGAAATTGTTTACGAAAACTTCCTTTTTATTGAGATGTTTAAACCTCAAATGAGTGGCCTTCCCTAGTTGGAGCGAAGATAATTATCAGTCCCTTACTGACTAAAAATCTAACTTGTTCTTTTAATTGCTCTTTGGGTTAACCACGGTAACCTGCCCAGAAATAACCTCAATGTGAATGCACCATTACTAGGCAATTTTCCCATAAGCCGACAATTAAAACACATTCCACAGTAAGCAGGTACCACATCCCCAAGACCTCTGCCACGGAATAGATCCCAGTCATTAACGGTTACTGCTGGGAACGCGATCCTATCGGACTGATCTGAACCCAATATATTTGAACTTGCAACTCTAAGTGCAAACGTTCGGATGTATATTGGAGACCGTTAATCCAGTTTATGTATGGCTAGGTTTAAGGTTAATTATATTTTAGGTGATTAGGTGTTGGAGGCTTCTCCATACAAAATGTTGTGGGAGAAATTGCAGAGAAAATTAGCCTGGAAGATGTCTGCCAGTTATTGGTAAAATATGTATATTTTAAGTCCAGGAATTTCTTGGTTATTATTAAATTAGCTGTTGCACTTTTTGTTAAAGGCTTAGCAGGTAAGTAAGGCTTAAGCAATATTGGAAATACATTGAGACAGTTTTGACGAGGTTGAAAATCATACTGTTTATCAATTTAATAACTGGTTCAATCAATTGGCACTTCAATCAGACTTCAGACCGTATACGCCGTGCAGAATTTTTATTGTGGTAAAATCACCAAATGACTCATTTCATACAAAATTTCAAGTCCATATTTTTCAATGACTCGTAAGCGGGATAATTAGGTCTAAAAATTTTGTAGACTACAATTTCTGACTTGAATATTTGTATGAAATGTCGTACGGAACTATTCCAGCTGTGAACTGCAGGAAGGTACATCTTCGCCAAAGCCATCAATTTTATTGGAACTCACATTAATTTGTATGGAAAAGCTCAGTGCTAAAAGATGTTCAATGGAGTGAATGTGGCGTGGTAAGATGATATCTAAACGTACTTTGAATTTTAATTACATTGCGGAATGTTTACTGTGAGACCAATCGTGTTCTAGAGATGAAATGAGCCTGGAAGCGGTAAACCCGGAACGAAATAAAGAAGTTATGGGGAGAGGCGTTTACCCAGCATGGGGATGATATAGGCTAGCAGTATCGGTATATAAATGGAATTTAGAAAAGGAACGGAAATGTACACCATTTTTGCCAGGATTGCCAGTTCACGATTATGTGTCGTCTGGTAGAGTGGAATGGAAGAACAAAGCGTATTGCGACGACCGACCACAAGTGAAATGGGATAATGACAGGAAGATGGTGATGAATAATCACTTTACGATTTTCTTTTGTGTTTAAGTTATTAATGGAGCCTTTTCATAATAAATTGCCTATGACATTATCATCATCAGCCTATAATGTGCCCACTGCTGGGACACAGGCCTCCTCTCTGTGAGAGGGAGTGGGCCATAATCCACCACGCGGGCCCAGTGCGGGTTGGTAGATGTCACATGTCCTCGAATTTTTGGTTCTAGGACATGCCGGTTTCCTCACGATGTTTTCCTTCACCGTTTTGAGAGCAGTGGTGATGAAATAAATTACACAAAGTAATGCGTCTGACGGGGTTCGAACCCACGACCTACAACTCGTAAGTCGAAACCGATACCACTGGGCCACTACTGCTCTAGGACATTATGATGCCTTCTTATAGAAGCATAGGTACGGGTCGGTGCAGGTAAAACACACCTATACCTATAAATTTAAAGAAACGATGTCTCAACCTGTATCATTTATGTACGAGCGCAGATGACATGGATAGGTCTGTTTCACCTGCACCAACCAGTACCGACCTCTCTAAGCGATAACCTGCTTTTTAAAAAAAGTAGTTAGTTACCTATTAATGATGAGTAATGACGTCAATTCCATAAAAAAATATGTGAATTTTCTTTCTTTCTTTTGACACAAACAAACAATCAGTAGAAAACTAACACTCAATATAATAAATTATTCGGATGAAATCTAATACTTGCTTAGTTGTCGCTTTCTCGGGAGTAGCAAAGGATTGTAAATTAAGCCGCGCCGATACCTCGATAGCAGCCGCCATGTTTATTAAAGTGCCATTGAATTAAACTGTACTTTCAAAGTTATGCTCATAGGCTGAATAGGAAGAATCATAGGAAGACAATTTATTTGGCATTGCATTTATTTAAGTAGTTCGTGAGAAAAGTGTGGCTAAAGTTGGAGATTTTGAGATGTTATACTCTTTGAAACCTCAATTTTGTCGATCCCAAATTGTTTGAAATGTGAAAGTGAGTTTCTACGTTTGGTTCGCGTAAACAGCTGAAACGATTTTGATGATTTAGGGCGGCATGAGTGAAGCTCGGGTCTAAAGCTTGTAGCTTCAGTCTTCCCCAATCAGATGGAAATTATAACACGATTATTTGCAGATTTTTTATTAATTGCGAAACAAACCTTGACTGTCCCAGCAATCATTGACAATGACTGTTATTTTGTTTTTCAGCATTTCATTCTTATAAATTTCTTCTCTGGCCTAGTTCTGTAATTGATCCAAATTGATGTATTGAACCCAACGACGATATAATACTAGACTACTCATTGCACGATCTAACGAACAAAACTATTCTGCCAACTCGCTGAGGTAATACGTAAGCGAGGGGGGCGGGGTACTGCGTTGTGATTGGCTAACTCAAGGTCTGTTCTATCTCAACGTATGTTTACGGCTCACAGGATTGGTCGAAATGAGACGGTTATAAGACTTTTTTGCCTAATGTGTTGGCAGACATCGGTCGCCTGTTATTACGAGTCTAGTATTATATCGTCGTTGATTGAACCAGTATCATTAAAATCGGCAACATAATTGGACTTCCACGCATTTTAAAGTACTTAATTATGAACTTGACTCCTGTAAAGGCTATCATATATAACTTAATCATCAATCTTTTTTTAAACTTGTACCGTCCCACTGTTTGGAAAAGGTCTTTGCCATAGCCTTCCAAATTTTCCTTTAAGCAGTTCTCTTGCATCAAGTCGTCATACCAGCGTTTTCTAGGCCTCTCTCGGCAATGACGCCCGTCCGGCACCCACTGCGTGACGACTATGGCCCAACGATCCCGATGCATTACAAACATGGTCCGTCATCAATCATTTACACATCCAAAAGTGATAATAAGCCCATCTATAAAGCACATTTACACTTCCCCGGTTCGCAGACCGCGGCCGATAAGCTTCCGCGAATGCATGCAAACCGGCCATTAACCGTTGAAGCGGCGCGTTCGGCCATTAAATGTGCGAATTAATTAAATTATTTCCTCGGAGGTAATGCTAAATTAATTTAATTGCGATTTGGCACAGCTTTGTCTTATCGTGGAGGTGATTTCTCTAGGGAAAGGTGGTTTTGTGGCTTCTATGTTTGTGTTTGAATTATTGGTAGGGAAATGGGGTTCTGTGCTTGTTTAAAGAGTAAGGAATATCAAAGCAAAGGCTGTGGGAATGTTTCAAAAGCAGCGGAACTGGAACACAAAACGCAATTGAAGTAATAAGTGTGTATTAGTTCGATATCCGTTCTATCCAGGTGGACGAAAGAAGGGTAATTTGATGATTTTCACATTAAAAAAGAACTTATAGATCAACGTCACACTGACGAGGTTTTTAATTGGAAAATCACAGCTTCACGAAAAGTCAAAACAGAAACGTTCATGAAAAAAATCTGTTTAAAGAAACTGCAAAATTTTGTTAACGAGATATCAAAATGATGGTTTTATAAATGATCATAACTAAGTTGCTGTGCAAATAAAACATGATTTAAATCAACATGCCAAATTGACAATCTTGTTAACAAAGAATTATATTAAAAAGTATCAGTTTTAACCGCAGGACAGATATCAAAAAACCCAGAAACTCAATTTGTAAAAATGTCAAACCAATTTGATGTCAGTTAATTTGTAAAAAAGATATCACAAACCCATTTTGTTGACATTAATTTGTCAAAAAAATGTGTCACGACAAAACGGTACTTTAATCGTGCGAATATCCTTTGAAAGTTTTCCTTTTGGATCGCGTCCAAATAATGACAAATTATTTAATGATGTAGGGCGCTATTTATCCCGCCAGATGGCGACACGGTTGTTTGTCATTTAGATCGAGAAAATAAATGTCAAAGGGAGAGGAATTATGAAAGATATTAATATTGATAAGGATAACGATGATGATAATGATAATAAAATATAATCTGTTGAAGACCGAATTAAAACATGAATGGAGGTTTGCTTCGCGAAATGAGGTTAATTTTGGCTGTTTTATTGTAAGTTGAAAAGGCCGACTAATGTCTAAACTCAAATCTAATATTATAGCTTAAGAGTTTGTTTGGTGGAACGCGCAAATCTCAGGAACTACTAGTTCGAATTGAAAAATTCTTATTGTGTTGGATAGCCCGTTTATTGAGGAAGACTATAGGCTAAGTTATAAGACTATACCATCAAATAGATCATTTATTGGGCAATGGACACACACACAGACATAATAAAAAAAATAAAATTCAAAATACAATAAGAATTTTGCTGAGCATGTCCACACCAAAAGGGTTACCAACTCAGCATATGCTGGGCGAAAGACACCCAGCGATGGTTTTCAGTTGGCACCACGCAGTGACACACGCACATCACGCTATAGCCAATAGAAGCTGCACGAAATAAAAATAAACCGTTACTGGAAGGTTACAGTTTGAATACAAGGTTTATAAATATATTTTTTAATAATATTTTTATTAATTTTTTTGTGCAATTTTAATCACTGTCGTTGATAAATGAGCATGCAAGTGTTAGAAAAGCTTGCGTGACGTTACGATATGGCGCCATCACACTTTTACCGTTAATGATGTCCCATACTCGTAGTAGACTATTGTGCAATCAAGCTTTTGTTAACAAAACACATAAAATATTTGTAATACAAGATATTTAATAACTCTACCTTTCCAATAAAAAACAAAATTTTCTACAAATATTTTACCATTTTTATGACCAGCGTGTTCAACATTCATAATGCTTCAACATTCACCCGCTGATTTCGGCGCCACACATTTACCGCTTGATTGAACCCGATACCATTTTCGTAGTCATAAAGGGTTAAAATTGACGCGGCTTCTTTTGTATCGATCTCTGGTTAACTGAGAGGAACATTAAATACACTTGTTTGGGCATAAAGTTAAGACAAATGGTTCAAAGTGATGACGTGAGTTGATGAAGCTGTTAATTTTAAGTGCTGATGATGAGGATGTTGAGTTTAACGGATTTTGGTAAAATTTGGTGTGGTTACGGTTCGGTTCGGTAACCTTCTGATATATTGTTTTGTTGTGTAATATTTTTATTATTTTGTAGTAAAGAAGTATTTTTTTAGCTAGTATTAATTTATTCAATGTGTTCCTGGAAGTTTTGACCGAATGGTGGCCAAAGTTCGGCCAAAGAAACCAGGGTCGCCCAAAAGCCCGTTGGGTTGACGACATCTTCAAGATCGCGGGAATAGATGGATGAGAGACGCAAAAAAGGGGGATGCCTATACCCAGCAGTGAGTGATCCAGGGCTGATATGATGATGATGTTCCTGAAAGTATGACTAAAATCGAATAGCAGGATAGACAAGGCCCAAATTTTCTATATATTGAGTGTATGCAGATGATTTTTTTTTACAGTTCAAAAGGGATGACCAATTCTGTTTTATTCAATTACTTAACAAAAACAAATCATTGAGCATCGTTTGATGATTATTTACCGAAAATAACGCCTTCTTAACGAAAGTGAGGAAACATAATCAAACGTACTACCACTCAATATGATATTCCTCATTCCAATTTGTCACTGATAACTTATTGATACAATACGTATTACTTACAATTACGAAGTTCAAAATAAGCGACCTTTAGATGCCATACTTACCTGTAACAAAAAATTAACTATTAATTAAATTAGTAGTAATTTAATGGTCATTAATTACTGTTTTTTTTTTATTGAAACACAATATATTATGCATAGATAAGATGGAATATTTCTTAAAATGCCATCATCAGAAGTCTTAACATGAATTTTCACGTTTTTGGACGTAAACTGGAACTTTGAAGTAAATGAATTTTTTTTTTTTTGAAAACATTAGTTCCTCTTTTGGTACATTAGAGGCTCTTTTTATTTTCCATCCTACAATAAACGTGCGGAAAATAAAAAATAAAAATCTTGTGATAAGGTCTTTGTAACTTCACTAAAGTTATAACAATTACAACGAAATTGGAAAATAGAATATGGATATAGTTTTTAATATAAAACGATCAGTATAAAATATAAACTCTGTGCAGAAAATTACAGTTTACCTACATTTGATTTTAATGCAGTACAACCAAAGATGACGCATTTTCAAAAAACAGTTCCTTGTACCATAAATTCTAAAATTAATAACTTCATTATTCCAATCTCATCTAAGAAACAGTAATAATCATAATATACAAAACATCGATAAATCCAATCGATAATATAAGTCGATTGTTCCTAGTATAAACTCTGTAGGCTTATTTATAAAGCTATCGGATGTCGATACAATTTGCAATTCATATTTAAGCAGTTTCTAGTTCTGACAATTTAAATGGTTTATCATCGATAAATTTCATAAATTTTATGAAATATGTGACAAGACCCCACCACCCCTTGTACCCGAGTTATAGAAGGTGGCATAATTATATGGTACTTGTTGATGTTGACTGATGATTTTGCATCTTCGCATTTATTACAAAATGTATGTAAAATTCTAAATGCTGTAAAGTGGATTTTACTAGAAACACTAAAACTATTGTCGAACAGACAGGCGTGGCGAACGCGAAGCGAGTTTTTGTTTGTAATGTATGGAATTGTTTGAAGCCAGTCACATGGACTATCGGATCGCTTTCGCTTTTCATGTGACTGGATTCAAACAATTCCATACATTACAAATAAAAACGCTTCGGATCGCATTCGCTTCACCCTTCTCTGTTTGACAATATAGCTTTATAGAATTTTTGTGGAAAGAAAAATTCGACTGCAAGCAGGATTTGAGAGATTCCACACTGGGCACCCGCTGAAATGGCACCTGATCTACTGCTACGATCTCCAGATTCAATATAACCGACACTAGTCTCTCGGTAGCTCGGTAGGTAAGAACCTACCGAGCTACCGAGAGACCAGCGTCTTATAGTGTTTCAAATTCTACACTTGGTCGAATTTTTCTAAAATTTTTCTATCGAAAAATCTAGGAAAATTAATCATTATAAATATTTTTTTCATGAAAGGTCCATTATTTTATGAAATTACCTTAGTAGTATTGTCCTAATCTTATCCGTATGTAAAATCGTCCTTTTTCAATCAAAATTAATTTTTACAAGTTTTTAAAAGCAACACTTATAGAACAACGTAGGTAGGTATTTCTTTCAGTTCATCAATTCAATTATGCAATATTATGATCACTGATGTCTTAGTCATAAAACCGTATTTGCATCACCCTTATTATAATCCAAGATGGCGTACCACCCACGCAGTGTCGCCAACTTAACAAAATCAATTTACATACGGAAGCTTGAACACCTACAATTATAGTCATAGACACCAGTCAATATGATCGATGGGGACAATTACCAAGTACTATAATTTGCCTATAACATAAAATAATAATATTTATAACATTAATAATATGATAATTCACTTTAAACTGTTGTAGTTGGCGCCAACTATGTAAAGTTACACTGCGCACGTGTAGGATACAAGCCTTGTTGACTCATTAGGCAAATAATATGATGTATATCACCGATTATAGTCCAAGAGCTACTGAACCCTGCGACTAACGGTCTTCCTGTAAGGTTACAAATTTGTACACGTAATATTTATAGCATGCTAAGAGCAATAGCGACGACCTGGCAGGCGTCAGCCGTGCACATAATTAGACAATTTAATTTTCAAAGCGTAAAAAAAAATGAAAAAAAAAACTTGTTCCTGTAAGCTTAAAAATTTAACAGGATGTAGTTTATTTGTTGTAAATCTTGGAAAAAAAATGACAGGCGATTACAAGGTGCACAAGTATGTGACAGGCGAATCGAAAAGTGCAAAGTTGATGAGGAAAAATAAACTTTCTCCTGTAAGATCAAAATTATCTCGCGTTTGACTGAACTGATTTTGATGCCGTTTTCAGAAAAGTGTGCGTTACATTCCGAGAAAGGTTTTAATATACAGGGTGATTTTTTCAACTGGGCGTGGATAGCTATCTCTGAAACTATGAGGAATATCGAAAAACGTTGGAAAGAATCTCGAGGCAGATTTTGACGAAAATAAAACTGCATCGTTGGATTTTAGAAAAATCAATAATCCTGGCCAGGAATCGAACCCGCTGATTTTGGAAAAAAAAATCACAGCCTGTATTATTACACCATTCGATAGTGTTGCTAATAAGGATCAAATTCTGGGAAGTAATCATATACGGCAAACTTTAGGAAAACGTATAATTGAAAAAAGAAACTGATGAATGTTCAAGACCATAACTGTATTTGGAACATAAGTTAACCATTTCTTCTTTGAAATAACGCTTATTTTTGTTCAACTCAATAATTTCGCATTGCTGAATACACTGGGATTGTTGAGACATCAAATCCACTGAATTATTGCAAACAATTATTAATAAATTATGGCTCAGTAGAACATAGTAACATAGAAATATAGCAATTTCATGAAAATCTGCTATTTCCTTAAGTTTGCCTTATATGATCACTTCCCAGAATTTGATCCTTATTGGCAACACTATCGAATGGTGTAATAATACAGGCTGTGATTTTTTTTCCAAAATCAGCGGGTTCGATTCCTGGCCAGGATTATTAATTTTTCTAAAATCCAACGATGCAGTTTTATTTTCGTCAAAATTGGCCTCGAGATTCCTTTCAACGTTTTTCGATATTTCTCATTGTTTCGGAGATAGCTATCCACGCCCAGTTGAAAAAATCACCCTGTATATTAAAACCTTTCTCGGAATGTAACGCACACTTTTCTGAAAACAGCATCAAAATCAGTTCAGTCAAACGCGAGATAATTTTGATCTTACAGGAGAAAGTTTATTTTTTCTCATCAACTTTGCACTTTTCGATTCGCCTGTCACATACTTGTGCACCTTGTAATCGCCTGTCATTTTTTTTCCAAGTTTTACAATAAATAAACTACATCCTGTTAAATTTTTAAGCTTACAGGAACAAGTTTTTTTTTTAATTTTTTTTTACACTTTGAAAATTAAATTGTCTAATGATGTGCACGGCTGACGCCTGCCAGGTCGTCGCTATTGCTCTTAGCATGCTATAAATATTACGTGTACAAATTTGTAACCTTACAGGAAGACCGTTAGTCGCAGGGTTCAGTAGCTCTCCAGCTATTATATTATTTATATCAGATATTTACATAAGTGGTATAAAGGCACCTCGTTAAATACAGGTGGAGACGAGTTGTGGTTATGGTGGGTTCAGTTATTTGAATATCTCTAATATTTCCTAAGAAAATACAATGAAATGTTGTCATTAATATTAGTTTTACAAAATTAGCTCTGTGGATGATTAGAGAATATTTTTTTAATCTAAGAATAATAAGTGTGAAAATTAGCTGAACTGAGTTTTCAAATGGCGCGGATATACCAAATATAAACACATTGTTTTAATCCTGAGACAAGAAGTTGGAGTTCAGACTAAAAAGTATAAAAATTATAGAAAAAATATAATTTAGTCGATTTTTGGACATCACTACAACATACCAATCACGAAACCCGCCAGTGAATCGAAAGAATTCAAAAAAAGAAAACACACTTTCAAAAAAAGAACGACTAACGAGCATAAAACATGTATTGAGAAGCATCTTTAAAAATGAAACAAAAAAGTAAAAAGTCTTGCATGGCGTGTGGGTTTACTCCCGTATTCGCATAAGGAAATGAGTCGGGAATCAAACGGGACAACTCTGTTAATTGCACCGATTGATTGGCACTGAACCATGATAAAGCTGAATATTTCAACCTTTTTGTGGACATTCATTAAGACACATCTTCAGTCATTATAGACGAGCAGTCTCTCCATTGCGAGGGAATAAGTAATTACATTAGTAATTGCGAGGAATGTAACTGTAGTGGACTTGATTTTATTATTTAATGAAATAAATAGGTACGTTGATTTTGCACCAGAGAGTTCGAGTAGTTTCCGAGTCTAGTGTAAAAGAGTTTTTCCTGTTACATTACCAATCTATACATATAATAAAACTGTAGAAAAATCGTTTTTGTACATCAAAATAAAATCCAAAAAAAATAGCTAGGGTGTTGAAGGACAACCAACTGAACCCATTTCCAGCATTTTTAGAATTTTTGTCTGTTTGTCTGTTTGTCGGTTTGTCGGTTTGTCGGTTTGTCTGTTTATTTGTGGCTCCATCACGTAAAATGTACGAAGGCAATGTAGATAACCTTTATACACAACGATCGAGCGTAACTTGAGGACTAATTTAGTTTTTGTTTCATTGCAATCGGTTAAGTCTATCAAAAGATATTTGAATTTTAAGTGTTCCAGACCCAGAAGTAAAATTACGGTCAGTTTACACTGAGACGCGTAGTTCAGTAGCGCGATCTAGCTTGGAATAGAACCAAAACTACATACCTATTCAAATATGGTGTGGACTGGAGAGTGGAGTGGTTTGGAGTGGAGTAGAGTAGAGTAGAGTAGAGTAGAGGTAATGGAATAGAATGGGATGGTTTGGGATGGAATGGAAAGAAAGAAAAGGTTTTTATTAGACTCACGCTAGAATGGGAATGAGTGGGATGGAGTGGGATGGAGTGGGATAGAATCGGATGGAGTGGGATGGATTAGAATGGAGTGCGATGTAGTGAGATGGAGTGGGATGGAGTGGGATGGAGTGGGATGGAGTGGGATGGAGTGGGATGGAGTGGGATGGAGTGGGATGGAGTCGGATGGAGTGGGATGGATTAGGATAGAGTGGGATGTAGTGGGATGGAGTGGGTTGGAGTGGGATGGAGTGGGTTGGAGTGGGATGGAGTGGGATGGAGTGGGATGGAGTGGGATGGAGTGGGGTGGAGTGGGATGGAGTGGGATGGATTAGGATAGAGTGGGATGTAGTGGGATGGAGTGGGTTGGAGTGGGATGGAGTGGGTTGGAGTGGGATGGAGTGGGATGGAGTGGGATGGAGTGGGGTGGAGTGGGATGGAGTGGGATAGAGTGGGATGGAGTGGGATGGAGTGGGATGGAGTGGGATGGAGTGGGATGTAGTGGGATGGAGTGGGATGGAGTGGGTTGGAGTGGGATGGAGTGGGTTGGAGTGGGATGGAGTGGGATGGAATGGGTTGTAGTGGGATGTAGTGGGACTGAGTGGGATGGATTAGAATGGAGTGGGACTGAGTGGGATGGAGTGAGATGGAGTGGGATGCAGTGGGATGGAGTGGGATGGATTAGGATGGAGTGGGATGTAGTGGGATGGAGTAGGATGAAATGGGCTGGAGTGGGATGGAGTGGGATTGAGTGGGATGGAGTGGGGTGGAGTGGGATGTAGTGGGATGGAGTGGGTTGGAGTGGGATGAAGTGGGTTGGAGTGGGATGTAGTAGGATGGAGTGGGATGGAGTGGGATGGAGTGGGATGGAGTGGGACTGAGTGGGATGGAGTGGGATGGATTAGGATGGAGTGGGACTGAGTGGGATGGAGTGAGATGGAGTGGGATGGATTAGGATGGAGTGGGATAGAATCGGATGGAGTGGGATGGAGTGGGATGGATTAGAATGGAGTGCGATGTAGTGAGATGGAGTGGGATGGAGTCGAATGGAGTGGGACTGAGTGGGATGGAATGGGATGGAGTCGGATGGAGTGGGATGGAGTGGGATGGAGTAGGATGGAGTGGGATGGAGGGGGATGGAGTGGGATGTAGTGGGATGGAATGGGATGGAATGAGATAGAATGGGTGCTCTAATCCAGTAGCAATTCTTCTGAATCTGAACGACAGAGGGCGTTTATTATAATCACCTCAAATATTCTTGAAAAATAAATTCTAAATACAGGGATTATATGTATGAAAACGATATGATTTATAAAAAACGTGGCGAGAATTAAGCGCTTCGCACTAAAAAATACATTGTTAAATTCCGACATCCACGCGAACGAAGTCGCGGGCACAGCTAGTTAAGAATAAAGTAAATAAATTAAAAAAAAAACCTTGGAGTTTCTTGCCGGTTCTTCTCTATGGAAACGACCAACATCAACACGAGCACCTGCTTGTCAACATTGAAAAAAAAATTACACAATATTATGATATTATATTATGATTTTGCCTGCGCTGTTTAAAAATGTTAATGTTTTCACTACTATAGAAAATTATCTAGCTCAACTTAAACTGGCCTAATCCCCCGCCAAATTCTCCAAAATGGCGCCACAATTAAAACTTTCGCGCCAAAACAAAAGCCAGCAACCAGGAAACAAGTCCCCAATAATAATAACTGGGCTGTAATTGGACACTGTATAACAAATTAGCGAATAACATGTGTGAATAAGCTTCGGAATTTAAACAAACTGCCATTAAGTGGGGCGCGCTATTGCGCTCTCGGCTATTTCAGTTGCGTTGTGCAATCATCGATACTAATGTCACGTATCAGTGGCGATGTTTGCGTGGCGAATTTTTGGGGGATTGGAGAAGAATCTGGGGGTGGAGAAGTGTGACAAATTTGAGGAATTAATGGGAGTGCTGCGATTTTATAATCATAAGATTTGCTTTCTAGAACCAAACCAGGGGCGTCCAATAAAAAAAATGTCATTGACAGACATGGGTAGAAGGTGTTTAGACTTTTGGATTTGATTTCTGAATTTAGAATGTTTGAGTAAAATACATGAAATGACATTCTTTATGACCTTTTTTCTCCATTGATATCTTGATGACGAATTTTCAGGACAAAATCATGAATATGAAAAAATTTATAGTAGTTAGAAATAGTGACATCGTGGCGATTTGAAAAGCCTACCCAAAGGTAAATTAATCTAAATGCTTTTCTGTTTAATGCAACTGGCATCCAAATTCACATAAATCCTACTAATATTATGAATGCGAATGTTTGTGAGGATGTATGTATGTGTAAGTAGGTAAGTTTGTTACTCTTTCACGCAAAAACCACTGAACGGATTTGGCTAAAATTTGGTACGCAGATAGTTTATAACCTGGATTAACAAATAGGATAGTTTTTATCCCGATTTTATGTTCCCGTGGGATAATTTTCGAATTGTAGCGGGTGAAGCCGCTGGCAACAGCTAGTTAATTCATATTCGCAAATGTTAGCTATATAATTGATCCAGTTTTACCGCCAAACAAATCCTTAGATAGCAAAAATGGCATATAATCTAGTAAATGACTTAAAATCCATCACTCAACCAACAAGTCTCGTTCACTATGAATTTATCGACGTCAATCAGCAAAACGTGGAAATGACGGGATAATTTGAGTTCTTATTTATCAGCGCTTATTACCGGCGCGTGCGCTTATGAGTCTGCCTAAATAAGGAGTGTCTGTGGCTGTTATGGTGATTATGGCAATGTTTAGATTACTACTGGATAATGTTAGTAGTGTTTTTCTTTTAGAGTTCCGTATCCTATGGTTGAAATAGTACATTGTTATCCAAGGGCTGAAAGTTACTTATTTAGTCCCAAGACGGGAAAATAGAACTAGTTTTTTTTTTACTTGACAGCTGTCAGTCGTTGGCGATTCTCCCTAGGGATACAATGCATAATTTTCAACCCGCTCATCAGGCGTGTAATTACCTAATGTAAGAGTAATGAAAAATAAATTTACGAGTGACTAGTTAATAATTGTTGTGCTTATTCATCAGGGCTTAAGAGTCTGCCTAAATAGTGAGTGTTACGGTTATAATGGCAAAAATGGCAAAATGGCTCTTAATAGACTGCGAACCCAAGTCGGTCGTAGCAGGGATAATCTCCACAGATGGGGATTCACGGACGGTTCGGACCTGAAGTGTTTATGTGGCGTATCACCTCAGACAATAATCCACCTTTTGTCCTGGGCCGCATGACCTGTAACCTGTACACTGGACGATCTTATGGCTCCATCAGCGAGCGGGGTTCGCGTAGCTGAATTTTGGGCCAATCATAATATATGACATAACGACACAAATACAATATTTGCCATCGACACGCTAAGAGGAATGGCAAAATTCAGCTATTATAATATAATAGTAGCCATACACCATCCTGCCTATCGACGATCGATTTGACGCTTGCAATTGTTTCAAATTGCAATTGTTTAAAAATGCCAATTTGATGGCATGACATGCCAATTTGAGCTCATCAAATCGATTTGACACAACGTCAAATCGGCAGCAGTGATGCATTTGGCTATTATTCGGTGACGACAGCTACAATTTTATAAATTTATAGCTATCGGTCACCGAATAATAGCTAGTTCAAGCTATAAAGTTGCTAAGTTGGCATCGCTGCTGCAGATTTGAAGTTGTGTCAAATCGATCGTACGATAGGCAGTATGGTGTATGGTGTATATAGACGAACTGCCAATTTGAAACAATTGCAAGCGTCAAATCGATCGTTCGATAGGCAGGATGGTGTATGGCTACCATAACTCAACCAGCCAGTAGTCTGGAAGCACCATCTTTTGTTTTTCTCGTCTCGTGTCGGCACGAGCTTTACGAGATTAAGTCATGTCGTGTCGAAAACATTGGACAGCCGACATGGTAGACTTACGTACTTAAGTATCGCCTCTTGAGCTACCCTCCTTAAAAGGATTACTGCAAACTTATTTGCAACTTGTTTGAGTGATGTTACAAAGTACTTATTGGCCAATAAGGCTTTGCTTTTATTGTTGTGTAAATAAGGACTTTCCCTTTTTGTTTTTGAAAAAACTGAGTAATTTAGAAGAGTCATTTGTATGAAATAAGGTTTTTAATGGACAATAGAATTACCATGTCTATTTTTGTTTTAAGTTTACGATATATCTGCACATTGTTCTCATTTTGGAATCCAGCTCCTAGCGTTCCAACTTTTAGCACCTTCAAGTGATGCTGGCTGCTGACTGCTGAGCAAACCCAATGGCGGTGTTAGGCCTCACCAGGGGCGCCAGCCTCGTCTGGCTAGCCAACACCATCCTATCGGACTTCGGCGCCAAACAGTTTTGACATTGTTTCGTCAGTGCGCAGGAGTTTCAGTTCCTTATGGTTAAGCTCTCTCGTAGCCTTCATATTTGCCTCTGTGCTAGATTAAGGCCTAGGGCAACCTCGTTTTTAAATAAAATGCTTATGATTTGCCTATGATAACATACCGGGGCTGAGAGTCCAGCCTTAACATTGGGTACGATTAGCCGATACAATATCTAAGCAGCACTAAAAGAAAAATAGCGAATGCTGAGTAGAATAGGCTGAGACAGCTGTCAAAATGCTTCACTCTCGTCTGAACTCAGCATGGTTCAGCTGATAATTTAGTCAGCATAGGCTGAATGCTGTTCAGCATTTTCGATTTCTGTCCAGATTTTGTATCGGCTAACTGTACCCATTTACTCTCAGCTGTAGAATACGACTAACGAGATGAAAATGTATAAACAAACAAATTAAAAATACATCTTATCACACACTTCAACAAATTCACAAATGTCCTAATTAGGACCACTTGTAATCCTAATCCATCACAAAATCTTATCACACACTTCAACAAATTCACAAATGTCCTAATTAGGACCACTTGTAATCCTAATCCATCACAAAATCATCAAACTGACGCCCAACAAATCGTTCTATAACAACTAGTTTACAAGTTCCTGTTTCACTACTCTCAGTAATATTATGTAGTAATGTTTTTTACTTATGGTCGTAATTAGCGCCTTGAAATGGCGAGCCATATTAGCGTATAACCAATAACCAGTCGGGATATTAAAATGCGGCTTGAATTGTACAGGGGTCAAGTTTGGAGCTGACAGCGGCAAGAAAGCTCTTTTATGGCTGGATGGATGGATTTTTGTTACTCAGTCACGTCAGAATGGCTGTAGAGTCCGCGCTATGACTGAAGTCCTGTGGAAAATTCGAGTTACCTACTACATTGTTTTAATGGATAAAATGACAGACACTAGTGCCGCATCAAAAGAACTTCAATCTTTATGCTTGGTTCAAAGATAGGTTAGTCTACAACAGCTTTAACATTCCTGTGGAACACTTTTGAGTTACACTCACGCGAAGCCGCTGACAACAGCTAGTATTTGATGAAGGATACAGTTGGACAATTTTTTTGCAGATCGAGTCAAAACTGCCTCAAATTGTGAGACAATTGCCAGCCAATTGTCTCATGATTTAATTACAATAACCGTAAAAAATGATCAGAAAAATTTGTTCTGAAACTCTTTCTTTGAGAGTCTTTTATCCAGAATCCAGTTAATGGTGTGCAGAGCAGGCAGTAGCTCATATAAAATGAAGCCTAACAAAAATAATAATTATATTCTTTAGGATTGACTAGGTACTTTCTTCGAAGTGTAAATCCTCCACTCTAGGGAGAGCAAAGGGGTCTGTTAGATTCGTACTGACTAAATTACTTCGGTCTTTACAAGATATTTTACAGGGCTTCAATAATAAAAAAGAAGTTATATCTAGATTACACCATTTTTTACAAGTCAGCTGAATTCAAATTTTACAAAAAATTCAACCCTTATCATTATCAGCCTATAACGTTCTCACTGCTAGGACACAGGCCTCCTCTCTGTGAGAGAGAATGGGCCATAATCCACCACGCAGGTATAATCCTCTCATCACTCATGCCTTAAACCCCCATTACAAGGGCGAGCAAAAAACCGCTACCAATCATAACATCTGACAGAGATCAGGCGCGGGCGCAACAATCAAAGCGTTACCGCTAACGTTTCAATCTCAGATTAACGACATGTGACAGTTAACCGCAGTAGTTTAACTGGGAGTTTAAATATTTATCGGTCGGGGATTAGTGTTGGAGCGAAGTATCGGTATTCGATCAGTATTTATGGAATATGGTGTCATTGATGATATGTCGTTAGAATTAAATTTTTACTTAAGTGTTTTTATGGAGTTGACATTTTAATTGATTTTCGTGAATGGAGATACTCGTATACCTACTGACTCTTACGTAAAAATATTTTGTGAATTTTGTCAGAATAATTAAAACTATACTTTATTTTATTTCAGGTGATACTTGTACAAGCTTTTTGTGGAAAGAAAAATTCGACTACGAGCAGATTTTGATATTGCGACCTGGGTAATTACCCATGAAATTCTGCTCGAAAAGCGAAAGTGTTCTGTAGTAATTACTCCAATTAGGCTCCCAATTAGGCTATGTCAGCATAATTTGTGAAAGAAGGAATTCTTCATAGCATTCTTAACGTCTTGAAGTGAAGTCTGTGGTCTGCGGGGCTGTCGAAACAGTTACCCATGACTGACCATGACCCTAGAACGTAAAGGGCAATTGAAGAAACACGGTGGATTTTAGTCAGTACGAGTCAAGACAGTCCCTTTCGCACCACTCAGGGCGTATTTTAACACCTTAAAAATAATGGTGACGTTTATAACAATGGAATTTAGAATTCGATTACGAATCGAACTCATTCAACCTTCTACATTATTCTACACAATAACAAAACGTTTTTGCCGATTCCACATCTTCGCACACAGATATTACAGCCCGGATTACTTCAGATTACGTTCGGAAACACACTCGCATCTGAATTACTGAGAAACTATATTTTAATTTGGTTTTTTCACGGTCGTTAGTGGAAGATGGATTGCTTGTCTGTCTGTTCGTGTGTTCGACCTAATTTCTGTCTGTATTTGGTAGTGGTCTAGTTTTGATTTGTTTATTTCGTCGTGGGAGAATTAAGTAATTTTTTTTTTCGTTCGGGAGCAGTAGAGTAGTAATTCAGGTTTTGTTTAAAGCTTTTATGGATTTTAGAGTTCCAGCGGTTCTCTCAAATTTTTCTTTATTACTGCGGAAAGTACAAGAGAGAAACTACGTATTTTCGATACTCCTCTAATATTCATTTCTGATTAATTTCGTTGCGGGATCCAAGACAGTTAAATTCATTCTTTGGGACTTTTTTCGACTTTCGTTGTCTCGGCGCTTTCCCGGTGATCACCACTGTTGATTCTGGCTTTCAGGAGTTGCAGTAGTTTTCTGTCGGGGTCGCGGGACTATCATATCAGGTAACAGTGACCATGGAACGTAAACTATTGAAGGACACCATAGATTTTAGTCAGCACGAGTATGACCGTCCGTCATCCGTCCGTCCGTGATATTACCAATTAAAAAAAGGACTTACAGTGGTTTATGAATAGTGCGGTGAGATTATCTCAAAAAAGGTTCGAAAACAAACCAACAAATGAAAAAAAAAATATCTATGACTAACTCTTCCATCGACAAAATCTCTTTTCACCGTCACTTCGCATTACCTCCAGTCAGTTTACGTGGACAATAAACTGAAGTGGGCGACAACTGAGGAGATAGCAAAATAAATAGACACGTCATTATGGAGTAGTGGGCTGACTATAAATAAATGTCGAGTTAGGAGGAGGTGGATGTACCTAATCATCTGTGACTGGTATACTCGACTGTTGAATTCTTGGGTCTTTGAGTAAGAATTTATGGCAGTTGAGTATACCGCGGAGTTATCTTGGTAGTGTCTCTTTTGGGAATTCGGGTGCAAATTGTTGAAAAATAAAGATCATGAATTATTTGTTATTAAATAAACGCATTGAATAAAGAAAAACGCGTCTAAATTTTGGTGTTATGACGTCAGAAGTATGTAAAATTATAGCTAGAAGTGATGTATTGTGAGTATTCAAATGTGTCGTATCTTCGGCAATTTTGACTTACTTGACAAATGAAAAAAAATGCGTTACCTACATATTTTTTGACAATCTATATAAAGGACTAATAAGAAATTTTCAATCTACCAGCTTGTTGTACGATGCCCCCCGAAGGCTAAATTAGTGACTGTTGACTTAATTCTAAATAAAGCTATAAACCTACAACCACAGAGCCAATACAACTAACCATAATAAAAGTATACTTGTATGTATAATACTCGTACTTCATCACACACAATGCGATGTATTAAGCAATTCGCAACACCGCCCTCGTCAACGTCTCGCGTTAACTTCAGCGTGCCATCTTTTTTTATTGTTTTATTTTTGTAGAGACAGAATCCTACATTTATTTGGTCGAGAATATTCCAACTGAGATTTTTAAGAAAAAAGAAGACGAAAATATGGATTATTTTTCTTTAACTTTTCCCCACTCTATCAAATTCTGCTGAATCGTGGGTGCGTTAACAAACTTGGAAACACACATACACCAACACCCAGACCCAGAACACAAAAATATTTGTCCGTGCGGGGATCAAACCTGCGACAGACTTTGGAGCAGTCGATGGCTCAGCCACTGCACCAAAAGTACAGCCAAAAATTACAAAAATATTTAACTTAAAATAATTGAAAGTGTAGTGTAATAGGAATATCAAACAGAAAACCTTCTATTATGCCCAACATGTTAAACAAAATAATAATAATACGATAACAATTATTTATTAATTATAATAATGGACATTAGGTCCAACTATGTTCATTAATACTCTGTGCAAACAATATCCTATTGTCTCCGCATATTATTATAATAATATAACAATTATTATTGTTTTATTAACACCTCGGGTGAGTTGTTGTATGTTGCGTAGATTGTACAATCCACGTAATATGAAATATATATATAATAATATACAAGTACAATATGAAAGATGCGGTACTTGTCAATTGTTTTAGGGATGCTGTTCGGTATTTTCATTATTTTAAAATGTTTTTTTTTTTATATTATAAAATTAAGTAAAGAAATAAACGATATAACAAAATATTAATTATTCCAGTTATCTCGGAATTTACACTTTTGAATTCTTTTAATTTCTTAATACTTTAAATAGAAATCTAAGATTCTTTCTTTTTAGCACAAGCAGCCTATTATATTTCCGGATCAAACTGGCCCATTGCAGATTAATAGACGCCAGTAGTCTTAGAATTCATGGTTCTACTGGTTGGACAGCTTTATGTTTTTCTTCGCCGTTTTGAAACCAATATATCGTAGACCTCTACAACCTTACTATAAAAACTTAAACATCTGTTGATCATGTCTAAAAAAGTGTGACTGCAAAACGGACCTTATTTCAACGTCATAATCTGACATTTTTTTAGACAAGTGTTCAACAGACGTTTAAAAGTTGGTACCACGGCTAATGTGTAAGTGGAAGACATGGGCGGAGCTAAAGGAGGTAGTCACCACATTTAGCATATAATCCTTCCTTCCATAATTAAACACATTATTGTCCACTTATCACACACAAGGATGACCACAATTAATTAATTCAAACAGTAAGCAAACAGATCGTAAAGCACAGTTGTCATTACTGTGGCATGTAAATTGATATTATTGCTCAATTATATATATATATATATTGTACATTTAAATTTTCTGTTTATACATAACCGCATACTTGTAGTGTTTAGAGCGAGTGCAAAATTGAGGATTAAGTTAAAGGTTTAAGCGTGTTTTCAATCTAGCAACAATTTATTTTTAACTAGCTGACCCGTGCCCACTTCGTTGGGCAGTATTTCGGCTAATATGTATGATATCTTTATAATTTATAGCCTATAGCACTCACGGATAATGTAGCTTTCTACCAGTGAAACAATTTTTTAAATCGGTTCATTACTTCCGGAGATTACCTCCTACATACAAACTTACAAACATACAAACTTACAAACATACAAACTTACAAACATACAAACTTACAAACAAATGTTACCTCTTTATAATATTAGTATTTTTTGCGCCTTAAAACGAAATTTTTACTTTTTAAGAAACTTTCATAAGATTGATTGCACTCTAAATTTATATTAAAAAACACCATTAATTCAAATTTGATTAAATTTAAAGAGGGCCCTGTTGCGCTCGTCTCTCCACTTCGTCTTCATCACAGAAAATATGCGTTCTGTGAATGCTGATGTTGCAGGAATTGAAAGAAGAAATGATGTCTTTTTTATTGTTTTCGCGTGCGATCCACGCCACGGCACGCACAGAACAGAAAGAGGCCATAACACGAAACGTTTCGTAAAGCGTTGGAATAAGATTCATTTTAGCTTGGAATATTTCGCCGTAGACCCACAGAGAGGGCTTCAGTTAAGGTTGTGTTCCGCTTTACGCAAAATATAGTAGTTTCGCCTACTATATTTATTTTTTAGAAATATAGTATTTGATCCCTTAATATAGTAGGATACTATATTATATAGTAGGGTAGGCAACCCTATCTAAGAGCTCTTTTTTAATGGGCCGATTCGAACCGTGGTGCGAAATGCCCAAGACCTTTCTGTAATGGGTTAATTTGGACCGCAGTGGAGAACTACTGTCTTTGATCCTGCAACGAATTGAAAAGCGGAAGTCCAGGAAAATACGTGCGTGTGTGACATCAAAAATAGAAAAATTATACTTCTTCGCACGGGATTTTAGATACTGGTGGCGTTGGTCAATGAAAAACAATAAAACACAAAACGCCTCATAACGTTTTACTATAATTTGGTACTAGAGCTTACATCTTGCACTACACCAAATAATCAACCGCATTGACCTGCTTCTGGCCAAACTAAAAACCGCCGGCATCAGGTTGCAATGCTTAGGATACATTGACAGATACAAAATGTTTATAAATTAATTGATCTCTTTAGTTAAGTCTGTTTATCGTTAACATAATTATACACAGATCTAGGATATTCTAGATCATTCTTTGGTGGAAAACTGTAAATGAATTAGTACAAAAATTAGAAGGTCCTGTCTGTAGTGGAATCCGATAATTTGTTGAAGATCGAATTAGGGTTGAACCACATCTGGCAGCACGGAATCGCCTTTTTCCGTCGCCCTTTCTCTTTCTGTCGCTTAGAACTGCCATTTGCTAGACTAGACCGAGACAATGCGATAGCACGCGGCCGCCTCGAGGATTCCGCCGCGTGCTATCGCATTATGCTTTCTGTCTCAGTCTAGCAAATGGCAGTTCTAAGCGACAGAAAGAGAAAGGGCGACGGAAAAAGGCGATTCCGTGCTGCCAGATATGGTTCAACCCTTATTGTTGGTCATGGCAAATGAGATCAAACTTCGGTTTTTCTTATATTCAGCTTTAGGATCACGTTTGACATCTAACTCGCTTGATAGTTAGCAATAATGTGGTGGATATTGAAGCACACTTGCCTAGAAGTAACCTATTCACTCTTAACTTGAAGACTCTAATTTTCTAGCTATCAAGAAACATAGTCAGGGAATTTCAGTCTTTAGCTTTGCAACACAAGGACAGTATTTTCAAAACGCTTTCAACGTAAGGGTGGGATGTTCAGCACGTACTTATGGCTCATTGTAATAAGTCTTGTGGTCCGATGATGGGAGCTGGCTAGGCCAAAACCAATTGTGCAGGTTCATCGCACTAAAACCGACAGGCTGGCATTTCGGCGTCAATACTCAAATTAAGAGCAGTGGTGGCCCAGTGGTATCGGTCCCGACTTACGAGTTGTAGGTCGTGGGTTCAAACCCCGCCTGGCGCATTACTTTGTGTAATTTATTTCATCACCACTGCTCTCAAAACGGTGAAGGAAAACATCGTGGGGAAACCGGCATGTCCTAGAACCAAAAATTCGAAGACATGTGACATCCACCAATCCGCACTGGGCCCGCGTGGTGGATTATGGCCCACTCCCTCTCACAGAGAGGAGGCCTGTGTCCCAGCAGTGGGAACATTATAGGCTGATGATGATGATGACTCAAATTAAAATTTTCATCATGATTTGGAGAAACTAACACTAATAACCTCTTTCAGAAAAGTCTAAACAGATGCGATTCGATATGATTTGCATTGTCAGATGAAAATATTACCTTTAATCTTAATTAATCCTTAATTTACCTTAATTAATCTTTGTGAATAATGTGAACACTCCATGCTATCAATTTAAAAAATAAATCAGTCATTTTAAACCAAATTGGGTTATTCTATTATCGAGAAGGGTGGTCCATGTAACACTTATTACTTAACACTCCTTCTCCGTCTCACCTTAATAGGAAAAAAGGCGTAAAATAAACAATTAACTAAGTACCCTAACTATAAAAGGATACCAACAAGCTCTAATTAACCAACTTTAAGCAAAACAGGTCAATTTGTTACCAATTTACTTACAAATCGGTACAAATTACTTTGTGGTGTCAAAATGGGTTTTGAAGTCATTCATTAAGTACTCAACAAGGTAAGGTTAAATATTAGCTAGACTGGCGATATCTTAATAGCAGGCTGACGAGATGTCAAGGAAATATTATTAATACAGCTATCAGTTTTAAGGTTTTAATAGAATTTTGATTAATACGATAGGTATGAGCTTTTTTAATTTTTTTTAACGTTGGTAACCCAAAATGTATCGTGGGAGCGTTTAAAACAGTTTAACTCACATGAACACAAACAGCGGGACCCAGAACAACTTACTATAGTTGCTCTAATAGTTGTTCCGTGTGAGAATTGAACCCGCGACACGCAGTGCAGATGCAGCATCGCTTAACTACTATGAAGGGTATCTATGTCGCGTTATTCATTGCCATGCATGTACCTACATACTCATTTCATTATCAAAATAAAGCCTAAATATTTTTTTATGATTTTTGCTCGTTTGTGTGCACGTTACAATATAAATTATTTATGTAAAAAAATTCAGATACCGGTATCTGTATTTGAATTTTTTTTAAAGCACGCAATGTCTTAATGACATTGCGTGCTTTTCAATATACATATTATTATTATGGCTCTCACAGAGAGGAGGCCTGTGTCCCAGTAGTGGGAACCTTATAGGCTGATGATGATGGCGAGCTTTTCATTTTAGAAAATTAATACCTACATTTCACTTCGGATTTGGCACCTAAAATAATGGCGCCACCTTTTCCATTATAGTATTTGTTTGCTTTTTTTTTTAAACAATTTTCAATACAAAAAGTAAAGTTTTTGGATGTGCGAATAATCATGGGTTTTCAAAACTTCCTTAAGAAAATGCGAGTGTAGTTGTGGGCAATAGCTAGTTATAGTAAAATTAATAACATCGTTATAATAGGTGCTGTCGCTCATCCTGAACTTACTTAGTGACATTCCATGCATACTAATAAAACAATTAAAAGAATTACGCAATCTCATCTCAAAAGTGATAAAATATGATAAAACGGCCATTACTTTACTTTAAAATGATAAACGGTTATGTTCTAGATTTCATGATACATTGCACTGATTGTAATAATTGTGTTTGCTAATTAAAACTGACGCGGAGCTAACCTTGGATGCAATTTGTGTTCAATGTACTTTAATTGAGGGATACATTTCAATTACCACTTAATAAGGAATGTCGTCAATTTTCGAGATTGTGTCATAAGTTCATACCATTACAAAATATATCATTGTTACACTAGGGGTGAAACTGTAAAAGTAACTTCGAACTATTGCCGCCCTCGCAACGATCGGGCGACAATCCCTGTCTCAGGACTAAATAAATCTTTAAATCGGATAAACAAACTTCAGTTAGTCAGTACAATCCTCGTTACCTTTGGGCACTCGTTACATTGAGTCAAAATCCCGAAACCCTATCAAACATTCTTACCAGAAGTAGACCCGTGTAAAATATTAGTATTCATTTGAATCCGGTTGTCTAGACTACGAAGGCATAACTGCAGTGAGGTTTTTTGAGATGGCTTTAAAGGAACCCTACTAAAAATTATATATTATACCTAATTCCTATTTTTTAAGGCCGCTGGCCAAAGTAGCGAAAGTGCGGAGAATATAATGAATAATAAATGAAAAAGCTTCAACAGTTATAAAAATTGTTGTTACCTCTTTCTTGATTGGTAATGCCATCAAATGATTACTTACTGACCAAAAATTCACCCGGTTCCTTCACCAGCCCGGTCGGTCCAGGGTTTCAGTTACCTTTACAGACGTTAGACGGGTCCGTTGGTCAATTTTTAGATACATTAGAAATTTATTAGAATATGTATCAATAGGAGACTGTGTCGTTGTAAGCGTTTTTGAACATAAGGGTTAAAAGCACTAATGATTTCTACAAGGTAGTAAGAAATCGTTGGAACCTCCAAAACCTGTTAATAGCGGTGTGTCGCCAATCTCATATCGTTACTAGAGCGATCGGCCGCAAACATGCGGTCGACTCGAATCGTACACCGATCGGTCTAAGTATTAAGAAGAGGGGTGGAGTCGCCTTATGTCTTCATATTCAGTCTGAATTGAAAGATTGAAAAAATGTGAGAACGGTGCCGAATATCGCCATATTTTAGACTCGATACAGCTAGGCACTAAAGATGTTTTGTATAAATATTGAATATATGTATAACAATCAAGCAAATTAGGTGAGTACCTACCTAATTTTGATAGAAAAAGATAAAAATTACAATGATTATTATGTCGATGCTTGTTGTAAAAAAAACTCTATTATTTTTTTTGGTCTTTTACAAGCAATTCTATAATGTTTTGCGTCTGCAGCTGAAATGTTTCGACAGACAAGGCGACTCCATGCCTTTCAAGCGACAAGCGAACAATTAGGTGACACAATTGCACTGCGGTGCGCAGGCGCCGGGCTCGCGACTTATCAACCGCTAGTATCACTGAGCAACCGTTTCAGAAGGTTTAGTGCTTTTAGTGAAATCTTCGTAAAGTCTGTGAGTTTTCTAAATGCAACATCTGCTTATTCTTTTCTCACAAAGTCGAGGTCGCCATCCAGTCTAACTGGATGCAGGTGGATATCAGTATTTTACATGTAAAGACTGTCTCATCACCACAACTCAGTGATCATCTGCCTAGCCTTTTCCCAACTATATTGGGGTCTGCTTCCAGTCCAACCAAATGTAGCTAAATATCAGTATTTTACATGGAGCGACTGCCTATCTGACCTCCATAACCCAGTAATTAGGTAATACGATGCCCCGATGATAAAAATGGAGTATCACATTTTCAGGCTTCTGACTACTGATTCTCTCTTTACTTCCATAATGATTGTAAAAGCCAAATGTAACAAGTGACAGCCAACCCCTAGGTAGTTGAGAAGCAACTGGGCAGTTCATGACCTGCTGTCTACGGACGTATTTGAGACTGGGCAAATGCACGTCTATTATTTTCAAAATAAAAGCATGAGCCAAAGTCATGACAACTTGTAAAAGTACTGTCGTTGCCTATTATAGATCTCTATGGACAAGATCGTCATCTGCGTCGCCTTTTCCCAACTATATTGGGGTGGCTCTCAGTCGAACCAGATGCAGCTGAATATCAGTATTTTACATGGAGCGACTGCCTATCGGACCTCCACAATCCGTAACTGGATAATATCCCGTGGTAAGACTGGTTGTCAGACTTTAGAGCTTTTGACTGTGATTGGCGTGACCAACGGCTTTACGTGCTTTCCGAGGCACGGAGGAAACTCGTTATGACAGATGGTCACCCATGCACAGACCAACCCCGGCAAGCGCGGCTTGACCAGAATGATCGGCATGTGCGGCTGTAATTATTTAGCCACGAGCTCCTCCTCTTTAAATCATACTTAACTCATGTGATTTTTAAAATGGTTCTTCTACACCTACATTCCAGTATGACATAATTATAATTGTATAAATTGTTTGGCAATTATTGTCAATTTATACATTCCGTCATTCGTTATCTTTATTGAGAGCTTGCCTATGTTTTGCACAATTAAGTCAGTAATGCACGTCTGATTTGACGGCTCGATTTCGTGTATTATAATTATTTTGCAATATTTCACTATGGACACACAAGACTTTTGCCTTTCAAGTTTTGTTTAATTTATAATTTAAAAAAGTTAAAACATAAAATTGTTTTAGTTCGACTTTTGATTTACATTGACACGTAATTCATTGTATCTAACACCTGACTATACTTCATCATCAGCATATTATGTTTCTACTGCTGGGATACAGGCCTCCCCTCTGTGAGAGGACTAGGCCTTAATACACCACGCGGGCCCAGTGCGGGTTGGTAGATGTCACATTTCTTCGAAATTTTTGCTTCTAGGACATGCCGTTTTCCTTTCTCACGATATTTTTCTTCACCGATTTGAGAGGAGTGGTGATGAAATGAATTACTTACACAAAGTATTGCGCCCGGCTGGGTTCGACCACCGACCTTCAGGGTACCGGGGCCGATACCACTGCGCCACCACTGCTCTCCGACTATCATCATCATGATCTCAGCCATAGGACGTCCACTGCTATCATCATCTGCCTAGCCTTTCCCCAACTATATTGGGGTCGGCTTCCAGTCGAACCAGATTCAGCTGAATATCAGTATTTTACATGGAGCGACTGCCTGTCGGACCTCCACAACCCAGTAACTGGGTAATACGATACCCCATGGTAAGACTGGTTGTCAGACTTTAGAGCTTTAAGCTTTGAGCTTTTTAGCTTCTGACTAACAGTAACGACTGTCAAAGATCTACAAATGACAGCCGGGACCAACGGATTTACGTTCTTTTCGAGGCACGGAGGAAACTCGCTATGATGACAGATGGTCACCCATCCACAGACCAACCTCGGCAAGCGCGGCTTAACCCGGAAGATCGGCCTGTGCGGCTGTAATTATTTAGCCACGAGCTCCTCACTGGGACGTCCCACTGCTGTACTACATACTTATTCCTGATTTGCTGTTTAAAGATAAGACCATGTCTAGGAGACTCTTCAATTCTTTTCGTATCAATCGTCATGATTCCAACTAATGACAGCCACACCAGACAACGGTATTTAAAATACAAGTTTTTTTCTCAACTTTTTATTGCTCGTCTGTGTTTTGGCAAAATGCCAAAATTTTTGGCTGTCAGTTAAGGCGAAGTATCAAATACCAATGTTTGTTTAACATAGTGTGATTATGTATCTTTGGGATTTGCTTCTTTGTAGATTTTTGTTTGAGATAAAATGGTTTGTAATGATCAAAGATATCAAACAAATCTTGACTGTATTCAAAGAGATTTAAAAGAACCTATAGAGCGGGCATTGGGAAAATTGTCCTACAAAATTGTTGATGCCGTGCGTCAGTAGCGCTATCTGAGCGTTGCATAGCAACGCGACTACTAGACTGAGGGACTTTTTCATCATCATCATCAGCCTTTAATGTTCCCACTGCTGGGACACAGGCCTCCTCTCTGTGAGAGGGAGTGGGCCATAATCCACCACGCGGGCCCAGTGCGGGTTGGTCGACTTTTTACCTATTGGTAAAAAGTTTTGGATCACAAATTTCTTCGTGATGTCCCGTCTATTGCTCTTATATAGTTTAATGTCTTTGGCTGTATTATACAATTCAAATAGATTACAGACAATTTGTAATTTGTCAAATACTAAGATGACGCTACAATCTAGTAATTAGGCAAGAACTTTGTCTTCGACACTTTTAAATTTAAAAACTAAAATGTTAAATGATACTCATCTTCCCGCCCTTATCTCCTTTAATTGTGGTCGACGCAAAACGTTTTCTGCTTCCATTCTCCCCTATCAGACGTCACAGTATCATTCACTCCTTTTTCATTCATATCATTCCTTAGACAATCCATCCATCTTTTCTTTGGCCTTCCTCTTCCTTTCAATCTAAAGTTAAATGATAGATACTATGAATTTTTAATTAAGAAAAAAAAAACAGGTCTACGTGTACCCATATGAATTGCGCTTTTTTACTATCACAAGGCTAACGTAAATGTAAAAATAATTTAAATAAAAAACAATTCACATACAATTATCACATTTTTATCTACATCCGGTTGAAAATAAAAACTAGTTACAAAAAAAAAATGCGTTGTCTATGTTTAGTGCTCAAAATTATCGTCTATACCTTAAATAACTTGTGTGTGGTCTCACCATTTAAGAATTTATTCAGAGACACGTGATCAAATAAATTAACACTAAATACCTACTTATTTATGATATTTTAACCGCTTGGCTGTTAGTAAGATCTCACTTAGATTTAAAAGGCAAGTACTAATAAAATGCTTTATTTGTTCTCTTGTTAACTTCTTTTCAGTATGTTTTTTTCATTTTGAGTTATTTGAAGTGAGGTGTAAAAGTGAAGAATCTTTGTTGACTTTCAATTTTTTTTTTGTTATATTAAATTGTGAAAATCTAAAACTCTCAAAACGGTGAAGGAAAACATCGTGGGGAAACCGGCATGTCCTAGAACCAAAAATTTGAAGACATGTGACATCTACCAACCCGCACTGGGTCCGCGTGACTCACTCCCTATCACAGAGAGGAGGCCATGTCGGTGAACTTGGCAGATCATTTCTCAGCAGAGCATGAAAAAATGTGAGTTCTATTGGCATGCGGCTGAGTTCCAGCAGTTGGAACATTATAGGCTAATGATCATCATCATGATGATGATGATAGAAAGTGTATGTAAAACCTTTATAAATATAGACAAAGACAACTAATGCATTCACGGGAAAGTAATATCGGGATAACATTAGCCTACGTGTTATTCCGACATAACCTATTGCTTGACGTGATTGAGGGAAACCTCCATCCATCCATCCAAACATCTGAACTTTCGTTTATAATATCAGTAGAGATCTGGTTAAAATATAAAGAGTACCCATGCCCTTGAAACATTTCGGAGAAATCAAAAATATTGAAGTATTATTGTCACCTAATTTAGATTGGGTTAAAGTATTCGTTAATTTTATAGCAACGTTAGGTAAATTAAATGGTAACAGAATTTACAATATATATTTTATAAAAGAAAACGACGTTGACATTATATAAACACGTTATAACAAGACACATGATTAATATAATAAAAACCGCTCTCCCAATAGGATCACCTCGTTATTTAACATAATTTATATTAGCTTTACCAAATATAAATTTTATAGGAACATTTTATTCTTGTACTACGCGTGTTTGAAATATTTTTTCGTAATAAAATTAAAATATATGCGACAGAGGACATCAAATAGAAAAGATGTTTGTAGTTTTTATATGATTATTTTTATTTCAAAATATTCTAGTCACGAAGGGTTTCATTCGCCGTAGCTATACCTAAGATTATTTTAATTTTTTTATTTCATAAATATTTCACTTACTGAAAGGGTGTCTCTTAAGGAGGTGAACTGCTTACGAACTTACCTGGAACAAACAAGGTTAAATTAATAAAAACGGTTCTTAAATTACGAGTGTTCAAAAAATTATCATCATCAGCCTATAATATTCCTACTGCTGGGACACAGGCCTCCTCTCTGTGAGAGGGAGGGGGCCGCAATCCACCACGCGGGCCCAGTGCGGATCGGTGGATGTCACATGTCTTCGAATTTTTGATTCTAGGACATGCCGGTTTTCTCACGATGTTTTCCTTCACCGTTTTGAGAGCAGTGGTGATGAAATAAATTACACAAAGTAATGCGCTTGGCGAGGTTCGAACCCACGACCTACATCCAACTCGTAAGTCGGGACCGATACCACTGAGACATCACTGGTCATCATAAAAAAAAAAAACAAGAAAATTACAACGCTTTCATTCGTAAATCATCATCATCAGCCTACCGCAGTCCACTGTTGACATAGGCCTCACCAAGCGTCAGTAACCTCCATTCAGCTGTTATCCAGTGTAGATTTTATTTTAGATTATTTTATTTAAATAATTCCAGTTTAAAAGTGCTTAAGATCATTACTATGTCTTCAGACAATACTGTGATCACCATTCAGAACCTTAGGATAGTATAATCCGGGGTCGCGGTACTGTCTCATTAGGTAAACGTGACCCTGGAACGTAAAGGGCTACTGAAAGATCACCGTGGATTTACTGACAGTCCCTCTCGTCCCACCCTGGAGACTCATTTGATGATTTTACTACGATAAAAAAGGATAGTAAAATGAGGTTAGAATTGACCTAATGGGAAGACGGAGGGGATTATTTCTACCATGTCGGTATGGAATGGGCTGTAAATCAAGTAGATGCAGTCCTCCTAGTTTGACATAATGCATGTCTTTGAATATTAAGTTCCAGTAGATGCCTGAATATTGAATAATAATATTGAATATTGTAAAATTCATAGTGACATGACCACGTGTAGAACCAAACAAAACATGTCAGTATTCATGACCTCTAAAAATGGAAACAGTGCATTCTTTGTAAATTTAAAGAATTTGTAAACATGTCTAAATATTTAGAGTAGAATCCTACGAAACAGATAAGAAATTACTACTGAATGAAGCAAGACAACCAGCACACAGTTTATCGGAAATAGAATAGCAAAGATTAAAGATACCGCAAAAGAGGCCATTATCTCAGCACACATTCGCTACTTCAAAGGAAGGGTAAGGCTGCAGCTACATTACAGCTCTTTGCGAGACGAGCGTTTACATTTCAGGGCGGCGTGAATAAGATATTAATTATTTGGAAGTGCGCGAATTCGCTACTGGCGTATTCACCTCGTGGCGTTTTTCAAACATTTCTATACATTTGATCTTACCACTCGCCGCCCCGCACACACAGAAACACTCACAGCGGCAAAGTCGTGAACGGGATGTTAAGTCGCGACGAGAACTGCTGCACATGAGCGATTAAAACAAATAAATGAATGAAATTTCATGTTTAAGGCTACACTGTACACTGAGAAAACTGGCAATCATAAAAGAGGTGAATTCAGCTTAAAGTATGATGAATTCACTCCAAGGACGGAGCATAGTGATTCACCAAAAAGAACGATGATAATACTGATGTTGATGATAACAGTATTTAAGATGATGTGTCACCATGGATTTAGTAGGACGAGCATACATTATATAATAATATTTCCCACAATTTTTCAGTGACGTTATCATATATCCAGTTACGCCCTACTATTTTTCCTACTATTTTACGATGATTTCCTCACATATCCAGTTACGTCCTACTATTTTTCCTACTATTTTACGATGATTTCCTCTCATATCCAGTTACGTTCTACTATTTTTCCTACTATTTTACGATGATTTCCTCACATATCCAGTTACGTCCTACTATTTTTCCTACTATTTTACGATGATTTCCTCACATATCCAGTTACGTCCTACTATTTTTCCTACTATTTTTCGATGCCTTCCTCATATATATCCAGTTATATCCTATTATTTTTCCTACTATTTTTCGGTAACCTCCTCGTATTTTAGGTTAGGTCCTCTTACTTTTCCTACTATTTCCTCATATCTCTGGTTATAGCCTATTATCTTACGGAGGTCGCCCTCAATAGGAGGATTGTGTTTTTTAATAAACCAATTAATATCTCTATAATACACCATAGTGATTAGTTGTAGTTCTACTCATTCTCCATCAGTAGGACTACAACTAATCACTTGTGGATTACACAGAAATTGTTTGGATTATTAGAAATCACAATCCTCCTATAATTGAGGGCACCACTGGACTTATATGATATCCTTATTTTTAAGTATCCAATATTGGTTCTTTCCTTTTAAATATTATTAGGTGTGAGCTCAATATAAAAAAAAAAAACTGAAGAACCATATAATTGAACCTTAAAAAAATGGGGAGCAAGTAAAAAAATAGGAAAAAGTACCTTGGCAAGAATGGTAAGAAGGTAAGAAGGGATGTATGTATAAATTAAACAGAAATTTGAATCAATGGTATTTTTATTTCCATAGTATGAATGAATATTATAAACTCTAAACATTTATTCAGTATAAAAGAAGACTAAGAAATTCATTCCGAAGCGCCGGCCGACTGCAACTGCAGCCGGTGAATTTAATCATACAATAGCGGCGCTAGTGTGACTTATCCTACGTCCTAAGGTGATTGCTCCAACCAGCCCGCGAAATTCAAATTTGTTTACGTTTTTTTGCAATTTGCAGGCCAGTGCTACGGTGTATGTTGATGAAAATTTGATTCGCGGCTGTAAGACGTATGTAGTTACAGAATTATAATCATCAAAATCATCAATACAACCCTCCGAGTTCATAATGGTGCAGGAACAAAAAAAAAACAGAAAAAGTCATTTCTACACCATTATGAACTTGGAGAGTTGTATTGATGATTTTTTTTTAACAGATACTCAAAAGTGACGTTTGACAATACGAAATCTAAAGTTTAGGAGCTGCTCAAATGTTAAGCAGCCCTTTAATTTTGAGTGACGTTTCAGTATTCATGGGTGAGTCCGCACAGCGGCGCCACTAATCGATTAATTTTTTAAGTGTAAATCAGTTAAATTTTAAACAAAACTAGGAACGAATTTGACGAGTAAGTTATCTCTAATATTTTCTGAGTCGGTGCAGGTGCTACTTATCGAGAAAATATTATAAACTTTTTACTAGTCAAATTCGTTCCAAGTTTTGATTTTAACTGAACAAGATGAAAAATGTTAAATTTATAGTGGCGCTACTGTGCGGAAGATACACATGGAGTGCCTCGCCTTAATGTTTACAGTATCTATTTGTGGGTCATTATAAAGAATCATTAAATAAAATCATTATATACATTATGTTCAATAATTCTGGTTTTTATAAATTAAAATAAAGGTTGTTTTAAAGGTTAATTTACAAAAAATAACTAACTTTACATTAATGTACCTATAACCAAAACATTTTTGCACTTAAGGTGATTGCTTCAGGGTAGCCATTTTGTTTTCGTTTTTTGTAATTTGCAGGCCAGTGCTTTTACTTTTTCGAGGTCAAAGTCATTCCTCGAATTATATGAACTTTGAGGGTTGTATTGATGATTTTGATGATTATAATTCTGTAACTACATACGTCTTACACCCGCGTCTAACATTTCAATCAACATACAACCTAGCACTGGCCTGCAAATTGCAAAAAACGTAAGAAAATTTGAATTTCGCGGGCTACCCTGACGCTTTCACCTTAAAGCTGCATACAATAAATTGGTTCTATTATTATAGTAAATATCTATTTTCAAGTAAAGTGCTACTATAAACACTCCGATGAGACTTATCTATCCCTGATACAAATACTTTACTTTAAAAATCTATTACTAAAGGTATGCGTTCACGCATACTTTTCAGAGCCGAAGGAGGCGAAAGAATCGAATTTTAGAATTACTTGTTCAAAAAAAATATATATATATAAATCCTATGAAACCTCGCACACTTACCGAATCGGACGAATAAGGTCGTCCGATTCGGTGCGGATAAGTGTGCGAAGTTACATTGGATTTCATTCAAGTAATTCTAAAATTTGATTCCTTCGCCTCCTTCGGCTCTGATAAGTATGCGTTCACCATAAACCAGCTATTGGTGCTGGCTCATACCATTACTTTATGCGGACACCGTTATCGGGCCGTCTTTATAGGATATCCTAAAGGAATATCCGATAAATACCGTAACTAAGGGTAGAATACTAGTTGAGCGCACCCTGCTATAAAAAATTAACTGCCCTTTGGACTCTGCAGTGCCTCAAACTAGCAACGCCGCGTACGGTATAAGTACATAATTAATAATTCTAATAATAATAAGTACCTAATTAAAACTTCAGGATAGGATACTTATTGAAGTACTCCTGTAATGTCCCTTCCTCGTAGTACAAGTACCGGAGGCGAGCTCGCACCGTCTCCCGCCAGAGGGCACTGACCTCCTGCCACGGACCAGCTGAAGGACTTGACAGCTGCTCTAATGCTGACGCTACGTCCTCCACTTCACCTGCACACAAAAATTAAAACGATTAATAATTAGTACAATAACAATAGCGGTTCTTAGATTCAGATATTTGTAATTTGTAACGAAAATTTATACTAATTCAGATATTTTTCTCAATAATTTTGTTCTTGATAATTTAATTCAATCTGAAAACATAAAATTTCTTGAAAAGGAGTTACCTTCTTTAAGTCCGGTTAGGTCGATTCCAGCGAGTGAAGGGCTGTCTAGCCTAGGACTGGACTTGGAGCGAGAACGTGACTTGGGCTTTTCAATAAGCCCCAACGAAACTAAATGCTGCCGTCGAGCCCTTCTGGCGGTGACTAACCAGCCAGAGATATTGCGCTTAGCCTGGTAAGCATCAGCCGACAGGTACGGCGCGTAGTATAGGGGTGGTGACTCCTCTTTAAATAATCTGCCAATGTCGTAGGATAGAGCAAGCAGCTGCGAATCTGTCAGAAGTACCGGGTTTTCGGCCGTAATGAGCTTCTCCATAAGCAGCTTGCATAAACGCCCACGCACGTTTGAGGGTAAGGCCGTTTTCTGCCCAATTGCTATTATTTGTTTTCCCTCGACTGATGAATTCAGTATGACATTCGCCTGAAACACAAATAGTATAAGTATGGCATTACAAACTAAATATGCAAGGTAAAAGTTTAAAAAAAAGCTTGCAAAAATGTGCCAAAAATGTTGAAAATACAGGTTCAATACCTACCTTCTATTCAGTATAATGATTAGTTGGAGTCGGTGCCAGTCTAGGCATCATGAATTTACTCGTTAGTTATAGCTGTCACCAACTCCAAATATATTACTAATCTTTGTGACAGTATAGCTCCTAAACGGCCGTCCGTACACACATACAGGACAGGACAGGTACAAACGTTAAACTTATCTGTTTGTGGGGTTAAAAATATTGAATGTCAATTTAAATTCCTTATCAAAAGTACAGAGTAATAGGCAATAACTTACTAAATTGCTCCCGGTGGACTCTTGTGTAACTGCTTCACCCACTGACGACGACGAGTCCAGTGGTATCACCAGTATGTCACCATCCTAAAATAATATTTAATTTGAGACAATGTTATAATAGTACATGTAAAAAAAGGTGTGATAATATGAGTATGTACGGTCAGTTAACCTCAATAATCGTTGAAATAATCACTAAATGTGTCTGAGTGCGACCGTTAACTAACAGGCTATAGCTAGCCCTAGCCGGGGTTAACTAAGGGAAGTGTTATATTTTTTTACTAGTAATCGGTTCAGCATTGCAGGTGTGAACGGTCCTGCCCTCGTCCCTTGATCCGGCCCTGATAAAAACTAATCGATCAAGATCAGGACTGATCCTGGTCTCAAAGAATGTCTATAAGTACCAAATTTTGCATCGGTTCAGTGTCTTAGGTATGAAAATGTGAAAAGGTCCTGCCCCAACCGACTGATAGACAGACAGACTTACTTTCGCATTTATAATATTAGTATGGATGTAAGTACAAATTAATACATATTGCTCTTGAACCAAACAACAGTAAGTACGAGTACTTTTCTACAATTTTGCATAACTTACCAAATTTTCCTGGTTAAGTCCTGCTTCGCAGTCTTGGTTGAGGATTGAGCTTTGCAGTCCTTCACACGGTGGCAGAGGCTCTAAGTTACAAGGTAGACTAGTTAACAAGTCATTCCTTAGGACCTCTTCAAAGAGTGATGAATTGTAGGAGTTATCCTAAAATTTAACAAGAAATTTAAAAAGGTAATAATAATGCACTTAGTTGGTAAACTAACAAGACTGATGAAAAGTTAGGATTTTATTCCACTTTTTAAATAAATACTGCACCGGTTAAATTGTTAGGTATTTTAATTTAACTTACAGACTTTAAATAAAAGTTAATAAGTAGGTACCTACCTACATGCAAGTAGGAGAATGTGCATTTAAGCGACGCAGGGCATATTGTGTAAGCAAAAAGTTTAAAACAAAATTTACTTTTTTAAAATAAAATTTAACAAGAAAACAAACCATATCTTTTGGTTGGTCGCTTTTTAACATGGCCAGAGCTGCTTCGAACCGGAGTCTGTCCCCTAATTGAGGGAACATACTATGTATGTCTTGTTTACTAAGCATCTGCATTGTTGCGATATCAATTCTTTCAGCTGAAAAAAAGGTAAATTTAACAGCGCCCTGATTTCAGCTGTGAAATGCACTACGTCGCATCGACTTTATAAAATGTAATGTGTGAGCTCATGCTAGCAACTTAGGTACTAGGTTTGTCAACTTACTTTCAAAACGATCGATGTAGCATTCCAAATTCCACTTCTTCAAAAGATCACGCGTAGCCGTATCCATTTTTGCAATCACACACGTTCACTGGCACTGATAGAATTGTTATTGCTATAACAATTAAACGAGTCGTGAGTCGTGACCGGCTGGCTGTAGCGGTAAAATAAAAATGGCGCGGCGGCGGAATGAAGTGAGAGAGGGTTGCTCATTATAAAATTCCGTCACCATAAATTTGTAGGACATCATTCAAAATTTTATGCTACTCATAAATGGGTTTCTGTAATAATAATTCAGTAGGATACACTTAAAATAATATGACTATATTATTGAACTTTGATGCTTACTCTAAAAATATGAGATTATTTAATCGTATTATCATAGGATTCACATAAAATAATATGACTGTAATATTAAAAAATGATGCTTACTTTAAAAATATAAGTTTATAGCATTATAATTTAATATAGTACATTAGGTCCCAGGTCATCGTATTTTTAGAGATACTTCTTCATATTAAACTATGAAATCTACATAAATTACGGTGACATGTCATTGTGTTTTTTAATTAGAATCTTATTTATAATTATCATACTAATTTATGGGACAGTGGACCATTTTATATTACATTGTGTTATTATTTGAAGAAGACAATGTTATTTTAAAATTACAAATATTTACGATGACAAGTATCATAATATTGCATTATTTACCCAAACAATTCGATTCCATCTTAACACATTTCAGTTCTAGCGTAATATTTACTTATTATCAACATATTTTAGGACAACGCATCTATTTTAAACCAACGTCACGATATTTTAAGATTATGCCAAAATGACATTTTTCTCAGTGTACCTACAAAAAATATGACTAGCGATTTATGATTTCTTTCATAGGCTACATCAACATATCAGATAAATTGGAGCGAATACAACTTAGTGCTACTCAACATGCATGTGGCTGACATTATGCGTATACATAGTAAATCACGATAAATCATTTGATTGCATTGTGTACTGTAGCCACGTCATCGCCGAATATTTGCCCAAGTTTCGCTTATAATGTATATCTACATGTTTAACTCGTTTCGCTCTTCCAGTCGCATTTCGCTCTGCCTAGTGTGGCCTCAGGCTAAAGCTACACTAGGCCGAGCCGCATAAGCGATTAAAATAAATAAATTAATCAGCGATACTAGGTATAACCTGTTTCGCTCTTCCAGTCACATCAGAAATCGCTGTCTAATGTAGCCTCTGCCTAAGCCTTACTGATAACAATATATTTTCGCGACACACAATCTCTATAAATACATAATTTGGCATGGAATCGGAATAACATAACGCAATGGGTTACGCACCTGTTGAAGAACTGGTATTGAGAGTATATTTAAGCAATACACTCCTCTTGCTCTAACCCAATAAATCTCCTATAATGCTGTCTCTATCTACAGGCGGCCTTGCCAAAAAGGTGAATACCCCGCCTATGAATTTTAGTATAAAAATATTTCCAACAATAACAAGAGTTATGGAAACAGAGACATTTCAAAGATGGCGAGAAGAAGCATCTGGATTATAAACATTATGAAACTAGATTCTGTCCGTGAGCTTCGCTCGCGTTAATTTTGAATCTGACATTCAATTGGAATTGTACATAAATGAGGTACCATCTTTATCATCTTTGGCATTATCGGATGAACAGATATGAACATTGCTGCTATTCTCGGGAAAAATACTTTTTTGGGGATGAAGGGAACACTAATCTAAAAAAAAAAAATGCCAAATTTACGATGATCGGTTCAGTAATTTCGACGCGAAAAGGTAAGAAAATAAACTTTTTTACGCATTTGTAATATTATTAGTTTGGATGCGTCAGATTTTTTAGTACCAGAAACAAAGAATCTGCGACCGTGAACCTGAGAGTCTAAATTACGAAACACACTTAAAATCGCTAAAGCGTAAGCTTTAGCGACTATTGAACTGTTATTGTAAAATAACAGTTCAATAGAAAATAATACTCGTATATCAAAATCAATAATTTTTCTTTACCACAGACATATCCACGTAGAGGATCACCATTTAGGTGCCTCCTTAACAGTAAGATCATACATCACATCCATTAAAATCTCAAATAAAGAAGACCCCTAGACCCCACTTGAATGCAAAAATAAGTATTTTTCAAGGACACAAGTCACAACCTCTTGGGAAAGGTAAGCCCCAAAACCAAGGAGTCTAAGACAAGAACACATATAGTAAAGCATAATCAGTATATTATTATGTTCCCACAGACGCTGAAGACTGGTCTCATCTCTGTAAAAGGGTGACGGAAGTGGGCTGTAATCTATCGCACTGGGCAGTAAGGTAAATGTTACATGTCTTCAAATTTTTGGTGCTAGAACATGCCGCCGGTTTTCCCACAATGTTTTCTTCCACCGTTTTCGTGAGTGAAATAAATAACACAAAGTAATACACCTGGCTGGGTTATCAAGACCTACTCGTAGATCGTGTCCGTTGTTACTCAGTCACCAGTGCTCTCACCTCATCAATACATTTGTTAAAAACTCATAAAAGTGTGAACCGAGCCTCTCAAAAAAAAAGAATCCGAATTTTTCACGGAAGATACCACTTATGGTTTTTACGATCACTTTTCGGAGCTGTCAATCGGCTCATCAATCACCTATATTATGTTTGGCAGCAGATTCGAATGGGATGATTAACCTCTTTTAACTTCTATATGGCTGCCGATCAGCAAATTAAGAAATTGCCTGTCAGTACGTTATTAGTAGTTCGTAAGTGGTTCCATCAGGCGAGGATTTCAGAGGTTCTTTCTTTGCAAATTGTCTTGTTTTGTATTTTGCAAGATTCTTTTCATTGATTTCTTCATTTATTAAAGGTTATTTGTCAAGTTTGACTGTGACTGGATTTTGGCTACATTTAAAATTCGCAAACTTAAGGAACACTGTTTAAACTTTATTGACCAACGGTAGGGGTCACAAAGGCCTGTTACCCCTAGACTCCTAGGGCACTAAACCTAGACTAAACTTGATAGTTACATTATATTCGTAATTCCTTTAGTTATAACAATGACTGGCCTGGTATCGTGGTAATCTGCTATTTTTATCTCGCCCGGATGCTATCTGAAATATTTATCTTATACATCACTGATTTACGTTTCGTCTAGGTTTAACGTTCGGAAGCTCGATAGAATTTGTAAAACGGAATATATATGTTTCTAGACTCATCACAAACATGACATTGGTCCAAGTTTTGTCCTGTAATCTATGTAATTGCATCTGAACATTGGGGTACATGTCCGAAGCCAACTACCAACGCCGTTAATGTGACAAAATTCTTGTCGAAACTAATTTTATTAATAGATCTTCATTGACACGACGAAGTAGAACAAGACTGCTTCTTTATACCCAACTGTATTTACAAGAAAATGATTACATAATCGGCCTATTGCCGTCTACTGCTGAACGTAAACCTGCCACAAGGAGCGCCAACCCTCCCGGTCCTCGGCAGTCCGCAATCATCCGCTGCCAGCCACATTCTTTAAATCAATGACCTATCATGCCACAGGGCGTCCTACACTGCGTTTGCCCAGTCGCGGATATTTCGGAATTCTGTGGAAAAGTTTGTTTCAAAAAAGACATGAGTAACTAGCTCATTAAAACCATTGTTATCTATTACTAAATACGATAAAATTAGAAAATTCGACTGTTGAAGTTAGTGTACGCGTATGACGCGTTCAACTAAAATAAGTAGGTACTCTCGCATGAACTGTTAACAGATGTAGTGTATGATAATGGTTTTGGAACAAATTGGCGTGAGAATGATGCTGGAAATGGCTTACATATGTATATTGATTGGCTAGATACTAAAATTGAAGAAGCTAGAGACAATGACAACATTGATGAAGATTTTTTAGCACTAATGGTCTTGTGCTTGGCCGTGACTCGTCTAATGATGACGTCTTAGATGCAACACGCGTAAAGAACTGAAACCCATAAAACATAATATAGATTGTAATTGAAAGCAACATTCATACATAACTTCTGAAATATGACTGAGAACTCTAATTTAAAAAACGTAAGAAAACAAAAACGAAGAACACATAAATGAAACTGGAGGTATGTAACAAAAGTGAACAATTCAATCTTTCCGACACTTTTAATGAAAACTTATCGAACTCTATTTTCTCACTCAAGAGCAACATCGAAGTATTTCAAAGAGAAAAAAAAAAACAAAATAAGACGTTTACGTAAAGCCATTACAGTTTTTTTTAGATGCTCCGATTTCCGAGCTCTATTCGCAGATATGAATAGAGAATAGAGAAAATTCCATGCATATGTCGCAGACTTCGTGTCTACGCACGAGGTGCTTGACCGAAACCATTTAAAAAAAAACATTGGCATCAGACCAATTTGTCACAGCATTTTTAACTACAGATGTGGGCTAGTGCGCGTTTTCAATTGACTTGTAAAGAATCATTACTGTTTCATGCTTTACCGCGCTCGTTTTTATTAATCTTTCAGGGGCATTGTTACTTGTGAGATTATTCCATACTATTTTTAATTTGTAAGTTACTCTATCCATTTTAAACATTCCTGTGCCAAAACACTTGTACACATATCCATTCATTCTATGTGATTTTTTAATCCATTAAGAGCATCCAGCAGGATCTTTGCTGGCCGTGGCCCCGGCCAGCAAAGATCCTGCTGGATGCTCTTAATTAAATTGAAAAATTTCTTAAATAATAAAATTCAATAATTTCAATTTATGTCTGGCTTTGTCAAAACAAGAGATAGATTTTATATCTCTAGAAAGGCAAAACCAGAGATATTTTGAATATCGGGAGCGGCTGTGAGACGCATTTATGTGAGATTGACCGGTAAAAACTGCACAGAGACAGACTATGGAGGAGATCTTAGCACAACAGTGGGAAAATAGAGGTAATGAAAGATACACAATTTACACATGAAAGTTAACTTGAGAAAAAAATGGATGGCAAGAAAATCTGTGATTGGTAAATATAGACAGTAGTATCTGGATAAGAGTGACCAATGGTCTAGCTAAATAGCCAACGATTGGCCTCTGTCCAGAAGCAGACTACGAGCATCTACATGAATAACCCCACAATTATCTGTCGTTATACATTCCAGTATTGAAGACTCTCTTCTTATTCTTGTCGCAATTGGGTCGAAAGTGGGCGTGGTGGTGATGGCACTGTCCATGCACTTGTCAATGAACGCATGCCTGATTCCTTTATTTGAAAGAGATCCTGGCAAGAAGCCAAAATACCGTTAGGATCATAGGTAAGATTGACAAACGCTTTATTATTATTGATTATGCAGATTCTTGTTTAGAGATGCATGAAGATAATAAAGTTATTAAATAAACTTAAATTAGGGCAAACACATAGATATATGATATAGATGGCTAAGGCAAAGTAATTTTTGTCATTGACATTGTGGAAAAAAATAAATTGTATGGGGATTGAATAATCGGGTGGCATCATGAATCTTTAAGTTAGTCACTGCGCACTTTATTAGATTGTTATGGAACGCAAAATTGAATTCATGGTCATAATTATTCTTAGTTAGTATCATTTCGAATTCATAAGTGACGGATCTCCAAAGAAAATATTAGAAAAACTAACACATCCTTCGAAAAACAAACCATCTATTCAAAATGCCGCTGAACTTACAAAAGTCAAACTTAAAAGTGTTAAATTTTAATCCGACAATAAACAATTCTACTGCTATCTCACGTCCGGTGAGAAAAGAGATGTCCTCACAACCACTTACTGTATTTTTTGTAAGGAGACAACACATGTCTTCCTTTGATAAGAAGTTCATTGACTCCGCGAATCTGGCTCGATATAATACGTAGGTAATCACAATTCTTAGATATCACTATATGCAACGTACATAGCGATAGTATTATTTGATTTCGCTTTGCGCTCGTCAGTCTCAAGGCCATTCGTTCTATAATGAAGAGTATCGCTGGAAATTTCGAATTTAGTGCAAATTTAGTGGCAATGTTTTGTTTGTTTGTGTCGCTTGGATAACTGGGTGATTAGGTTATCAATTTGACGTTGCATACTAAATAATTAAGGCCTAAGTGTTTTCGGTATCGTACAGTTTAAACTAGATCTTGTGATCTAATTTGAAAAGAAAATAACAAATGTTCTTAAAAGTAGGTTTAATTTTTTCATGTTCAGAAAAAAAATTCTCAAGGACTTTTATAGAATTTAATCTGTTGTATTTGTCACTTTCATAGTAGATACTTCTAGAATTTAAAATAAACTGCATTCATATTCCTTTTCAAACTAAACAGTTGCGTTATTAGCCGAATCTAAGAAATAACATTGATTGTAAATGTAGGCCACGCTGCTAAATATATAAAGTCGCGCTCATTTTGAACCCAAAACATAAAGATGATAAGCTCAAACACTTCGTTATATAATCACGTTTCTTTACTGACATTAGGACTATTATAAAAGAGTCTCTTTTAGCAGTTAGAGTGTTAAGTTAATTGAAAATCACTTCCAAAGCCTTTTTTTAAATAGCGTCTTCCGACAGGTCTGCAATAAACTTTTAGGTAAGTTTTGACTACAGCTATGTAAGTAGCTACCATTCTATTCAGATATAATTTGAGACCTTTGTCTAGAGCTACTACTATTTATGAATGTAAGAATAATGAAGAATGTATTATGAATAATGATGAATAGATTATTGACGATAACTTCGTAGTTAAGAAAGACAAAACCATACACCACAATAAGATAGCTGAGACATTTATTGTATGTGTGTGTATGAAAGCAGGTAAAAGCTGCAAGAGTTATGTCGCTGCATCCGCAATAGACAGCAATTTTATAAATGTCTGAAATTAATATTCAATCATTCGCTGTCCTATATTTTTGTAGACTGCGTCTAATTGGATATCTTAAAGACTTTGATAGACAAAGTCGGTCGTTGATTGGTATCCGACGAAGATCCAACTGAGGATAACAACCGAAATACATATATTCTAATATCCAGCATAAGCCATTCGGTATTATTTTTAAATTAAGGCTCTATTACGAAACACACTGACCCAAATAAAAGTACCTACTTTTAATAAAATACATACAAAACTGAAGTTAACAGTTAACATCTAAAACATGTCACTATGTTAGCTCTGAAGCCTATATTTGCGAGAGACATGTTGTCGTAAAGTCCAAGTTTGCACGTGCAACATGTCAAAGATTGCGTGCGTCTACGCACATGAGAGTATTATTTTACAATGATGTGAATAGGATGGGGCTTAGTAATAAGATAAGCGGTTTAATTTGTTAGTCATTGCTCATATCTAAAATAAAACAACGTAGATCAAAGTGTACTTCTACACCAGTGACAAAATTTGTTCTTTACATTTTTTTTGCCGGTTAAATCATCGAAATGAGTCTACCCGCCGTGGGTAAAGCCAAATGGACTGTCAGTCTCTCTCTTACTGACTAAAACTCCACCTTCTCCCTTCAGCCATGATCGGTTTCGCAAAATTTGATCGTAACCTTCTTTCGACTTACCATCATCATCATCATCATCATCATCCTGTCATTATAACAATCTTATTTACTTCTCTTTCAGCAGTCACCTGCTTTCTTAAATGTTACGAAATAACATACTTTTCTATTAGAATCCGAAGAAAAACTTCGTTTATAAAATTCGTCGGCTGAACAAAGTTACAAATGCAATGATTGTCGTGGAATTTGCAAAATAATGTAGTATGGGCAACCATAATATTATCTTCTATCTATTTCTTATCTCTGAACACGCTATCAAATGTCTTTATCTTGTCTTTCAATATAACTATATCCGGTGTCATATCAAATCATGTCTATTTCGGAAGCTATAACCGCTTTAGATAACATTTCGTCTTGAAGTGTTGTCAAAATTGCCTTATAAGGGCCTACCACACGCACAAGCTTGACCACAGTTTTGCCTTTTTTTGCGTTTTAAAATCATCAAATGAGTCCTCCTGGGTAGGAGGACTGTCAGACTCGTACTGACTTAAGAATGCGCTACAAGCGAAGCGAAATCTTCAATTTTGGATTGGATTTTTAGAGTACTAAATCGTGTTTAATTCGGAAAAAAAGTATAGGTTGGGAAACTTCATTATATTTGCGAGGGCAGAGTCAAACAGAAAACATAAAAAGACAAAATTTTCTCGATAGAAAACGATCACAAAGTTACCTCTAATTTTCACGTTTTTTTGATTTCATTCTATTTTGGTTCGTCCTACAGAAATATAAATTAGATCAATATGAACACAATTACGTAGCCGAGAGACGTGTCTGGCACTTTTTTGAAATATTGTTTATAATAAAAGTTATCATTGTTCTTAGCACTCGGCGCTTACGACGTTTTTAAACCGTGTAGAATGTTATTTTCCATTTCGTGTCACACTAGAATCTGCGTCACGAGTGAAGGTCTGCGGAATCTCGTGGTACTAAATTTTTTTAATGCAATTTGATGTAATGACATAGACACTAGCGCCGCGTCAAAACGACTTCAGTCGCGGCTCGGGTTCTAGTTTCAGGCATCATTTTGTTTCACCTGCCAGTCGGCGCCGCTCTATTGAGACGGGAGGACTGTGACTGTTTGCTCCGCGCCCGGCGGCTATTAAAATAATAATATTTTTGTTGATATAATCAGAGAAACAACACATAATACAACAAAAACACGAGAACTAAAATATTTAAAGACTGAAATAATTTCAAATAGCCGAATACCATTTTTTTGAAATTTCTTTTGCCACATGCGCGCAAAATAAACAGTTAGTCAATTGTACTGCTGGTCGAGTATTTTTCAGCACGAGGTCCGCTTGTTTTAGATTATTATTTTTTTATAGATCTCTTCATTTTACATACTTATAAAAAAACATAGTGAGGTACAGATTACTATTTGATAAAAAATGGAAAATAAAAAAAAAAAAATTTATCACATTTTGATATTATTACCACAAATAATGTATGTACGAAATACACTCCTAGGTATTTCAATAAGGTCGAAAATAGCTTGTACCTTTTTTTACCTATCGTCAAGCAAGTTAAAAAAACCGGTTTAAGCGATTTTCGACCTTATTGACATTTAAAATTTAGTTTGTTTTTCTCACATTCTCGTTAGCTGACATTGCTCCTTCATTAAAATCCGGTGTTCGCATAAATGTCAATAAGGTCGAAAATCGCTTGAAGGTCGGAAAACATTTGCTTAACGATAGCAAGTTAAAAAAAAACAGATGCAAGCGATTTTCGAACTTATCGACATTTAAAATTTAGTTTGTTTTTCTCACATTCTCGTTCGCTAACATTGCTCCTTCATTAAAATCAGGTGTTTGCTCAAATGTCAATAAGGTCGAAAATCGCTTGCATCTGTTTTTTTTAACTTGTTATGGTTGTCCCTTGACACCTTTCAAGTTTTTAATCGTATTTTGGTTTAAAATAAAATGAATAATACTTTTTTTTTACGAGTGTACATGCGCGAACGGTCGCAAAGGCTAACTTCACGATCGCCTCTCTCGAGAATCGTACAGCACGTGCGGCAACGCAGGCCGTGGGTGGAGAGTGGACGAAGATACGTAAGTAAGCGTACGGAGAGCCGTAAGCGAGGGTACGGAAAGCCGACCACTAGTCGACAACGCACTGCACCGCGGTTCGTGAGCTTGTCCGAGGCGATGCGATTACGTTACGATTCCGATTAGTGTGCGTTGCAGTAAGGAGTTTCATACAAATAATACTGAACGGCTTTTGTTGATACGGTGACGATCCCTTTCCGTTTTGATAAGTGTGTTGCGACCCTAAATCTGCTCTTTCAACAGCGTTTGGGCTCTTACAAATAAACACGTTACGACGACGCAACGTGGCACTGCACGTTGCGTCGCCGTTGTCGTAACGTGCCACGTTGCACGGCACGTAAAATCTTGGATTCATTGGATCACGGATTTTCTTTGTATCTGTTTCTGCTTTATCTGTGTTCATAATATTAGCAGTAGGAGAACACATCTAGTGTGGTCCATTTCTCGAAACTAACTGGGGCAATTCTAAAAATCCAACACCGTCAATATGACGTCGTTCAACGTGGCACGTTGCATCGTCGTGACGTGATTATTTACGTTGCTCGACGTCGATTTCCACGTCACGGCTCGTTACAACGACGCAACGTGCAGCGCCAAGTTGCGTCGTCGTAACGTGTTTATGTGTTAGAGCTCTTTCCTGGTGAAACTCGGTAGAAAAAAATGCTATGATTAACTTATTTCTTAATTTCGCCGAGAACTATCTATTGAGGATATTTTCATATGTGAAGGCGAGCTCTAACCGTGGTACCCAGACTCCACAGACGCCTGCCATTCTCTTTTACTTTGTAAGTAAGATTCGATATTAGGTAGAGGTTTTGGTTCCTATACATAGCGCACACGCGATAATATATTGTTTGATTCTAATGCAGTTTGCAGAGTACAAAGGTAGAGAAAAACATGCAATATGTGTTTTTATTGAATACTTCCTACATCATTCACAACAAATGAAACATTTTTAAAACAAAAAACATAACAATCACAGTCACGAAACTACAATGAAAATCAATTAAATTAATGAAATGAAAAATGCAGAACTACTGCGTGCGATGGTACCGAAGAACAGAGGCCGAGTCACATACTTGACATACTGTAATAATACATATTAGGTGCACTGTGGCACTGCAGTTGTTTTGTTTTTTCAAAGAAGTTTTGCAGAGCACGTCGTCACAGCGCCCGTGGTTGTTATTGGTACTAGAGCAGAGGCATCTGAATTTTTCCTGGCATTATACCCGCTCTTAAATCCACGGTGTCCTTCAATGGCCTTTTCCCTTTACGTTCCGGGGTTACGGTAATTCGTTAATCCCGCGACCTCCCACAGTTTTGCCTGCGCAAACTTCTCGTTTCTTCACAGTTATACCAATCGCACACACGGTGTTCCGTGTACAAAGCGGCTTGCGCAGGCAAAACAGTGAATCTGTGTGTGAAGCTTGTGCGTGTGGTAAGCCCATTAGCCGTGAGGCACACTATTCCATTTTCTCTCTTTTTGACTGCAATGTGCATGACATTTTGCATATACCTTTGATTCTGATGATCATACAAGTTTACGACAGACATAGGTTCCCGTTGCAATAAGAATCGTTTCTTTATAATTCCTTAGAACATTTTCTATTACCCCAAAAATGTTTCCATTGGTTTGATAACCAGTCTCAGCGAGGGCTTTTGTATTTTCCGGTTCCTGTGTTGTGAAGTCAGATAAGCAGTCTCAACATGTAAAATACTAATCTCCAATTGACTGTCAGGCGATTCCAACCCCAATATAATTGTGAAAAGGCTAACCAGATGATAATATTTACCATTAGGTAATGCTTTCACACAGTTAATAATAACTTTTATATGCATAACTTACATGCAACTTGAATCCAATAGTTGAGTGAGATATAAAATAAGTTAGATATCAATTGACAAGTGTAACATAAAGCAGTAACAATTCAATTTATACTGATTATAAATATAGTTACAGAGCTGTTGATTGAAAGGTTATCTCCGTATATATGATTGTGTGCTGAGGTGAATTTATCAATACGGGTAGTAAGAACACGGCAACAGAACTAGAATAGGGATAGAATTTCTCGTACGAACTGTTCATGAATCAATTGGACAATATTTTTGTCTTTTTTCGGGAGTTGTGAGAATGTCTCAAGAGGTTAGCGGTCCTGGCTCTATAGACTAACAGACGACGACAGCAGACTACAATCGTTATCGCTCAGCAGTCACTAATACATTTTCAACTTTATACCCCAGCGTGTAGAGTAGAAAATCTATTGGAGTTTACAGATCGTTTTCGTTTGTTTCGTTCGTTATCGCTCAGCAGTCTTGAATAGATTTTCAACTTTATGCGCTCGTTTATAAAGTTAAAAATGTATTAGTGACTGCTGAGCGATAACGATTATCGTCTGCTGTCGTCTGCTGTTTTTCTATAGGGCCTGCAAAGAGTAATTGGTGAGACAAAGTGGTTTTAATTTATAGTCAGAGAGCCGCAAAAGAAACAGAGGGGGTTTAGTCAATACGAGTTTGATTCTCTTTGGCTCCACCCACAGCGGGAAGATTCATTTGATGTTTGAGGTTGAGCTCGTTGAGCTCCTTGTGTTATGAGTTGAGCTACACGGTAACTGACACATGCTTGCACTGACTGGACAAGTCCACTCAAATCTGTGTGGTTCTTTCTTCAAAAGACCACCTCAGACACCTGCATGGTTCTCATATAACTTGATCAATACAAAATTGTCTGGACTTTAAAAGAGACTGTGACCTCTGAGTTTGTTTCGCATGTTTCTTCTCAGAGTAGTCAGGTACGAAACACCGGCCCCCTCTAGTGTAAAAATAGTGTCTTTTTGACGTGTAAAAGAGTTTGCCAAAACCAATTTGCTGAATAAATAACATTTATCCAACCCAAAAAAAGGTATGAGCAGTACTTTTATTTAAATCAGGAGAGAAAATAAAAGAAATTTCAAATCGCTATCGCTTTAGTCCTGTGCCATACGCTACGGAGTGTAACCTAACACTAGATGAGGCTATGAAGAAGATACATTTTCTAAACCACCGTGTTCTACCAGGTATTTTTTGTTAAACAATGTGTAAGTATATATTTGATATGGTTATTTTTGAAAACTTTATGTGATGAAAATAGATCAAGGAGCTTTTTGAAAAAAGAAACAGTATTAGGTACCTACTGCTATTCTTAAGAAAGCTGAAATATTCCAAAACTGATAACTGTTTTCAACAATTCATGAATACTGCATAAAATTAAGAAACCATTAAAATTAGATCCGTCTGCGCAGCCTGCATCTCCGTATAAGCATCCAATGTCAAGGTTTTTAATTTACTAAGTAAGTATGTGTCAATGTTTTCAATAGATTATGTTCGAAATTCTGATGGTTTATGTCAAAGTTTTTGGTAGCTATACGTTCGTAGGTATACGTTTTATCTGATGTAATGCCACCTTTTCTAGGCCCTCTGCCAATCAGGACCACGAAGGAGGAATAATTTAAAACACTGGTTAAACAACACTGGATAAGACTTGTTTATTAATGAATTGAAAACGATTTATTTTGTAGTAAATAAATAAATAAACGACTTAAAACACGGCGCCATATCTAAGTAAACATCAAGAACCCGAAGTGCTTGTCATATGAAAACGCCAGCCATCATCTTTGTTTATTACCCACAGAATTATTGCTTGGCCTTTAACATCAATTAACCTAACCTTACCACACTGCACTTGATATAACAATAAGTATCTTATTAAGTAGTACATTGCCAGCTTTATATGATAAGAGAAATCAGACTTCCACTACAGAAAAGCATTGTACGTCACTATTTCTGAAAGTATCGCTAAGTTTGGTAAATTGGTATCGTTAAAGATGGATTGAGTATCGTTACTAGATTTTGGTGTTTACGTAAATATAATAATAAAGTAACCTATTTAATAAAGATGAGATAATTTAATTAGTACTGTTTATTAGCTTTTATTTTATCAATTTGCGGACGTGTGTTTTAGCACGTAGAGAAATGTTGATCTTACGTACATTCAATTTTAAACTAGTTTGCCAAACTCTATCGACATCTTTGAGCATGCAAAACTGAAAGTGTTGCTCATCTACGCTTGGAATTAATATTCGATCTCAATCTTAATGCCAATCTTAAAACTTTAACAACTGATCCGGACAAGAAAATTCCGTTCGTTGAGTATTTAAAGACAAAAATATCAAGATGAAGATATTATAATGATTAATTTTTTATTTCTTTAAATAATTTCCAGCGTTATTACAGAATTATATTTTGATAAAGTAACGTTGATTTCAAAATGCCATAATATCTATCCCAAGACAGTAGATAAAGGGATCAATACAGTACACCCACATTTCACCATTCATGTTTAAAGTACCACGTAATAGAAGGCGAGGCTCCAGTTTACTAATTAGGAATTCTTTAGCTAGCTTCCTTATTCCTTTTATTGACTAGAACAACACATTTCGTTATCATTTAACTACAAAACAATTAGGTAGCTACGCAATAACATCACTGGACACCTATAAAACTCGCATAAACTTCCTTGCTTTGACTTCATAATAATACCACTATAAATTTTGCCAAGCTAATTAGTCGATCGTAAAAGGCTGAGATAGTCTAAGTGCTACAATGAACGTCAAATAAAAATGTATGTCTAACAAACTGTTTAAAAAACCTTCGCGGTTTTATAAACTAAGGAAAATTCAACGCTAACGGAGAAAAAAATAAAAATTTGCCTGTTTTACACGATAAAAATATTCCTTCTACATAAAATTTTAATGGAGGTTAAAACAATAACAGTATTAAAGTTTGCTCTACCCACAAAAGCTATAAAAGTAAAAACGCTGTAAAAGCGAAAGTTGAACGACCAACAGGCAGTTTTGTACCGTAATGAAAATCATTGATAGTAGCCGGATAAACACCGCTTTTATATTCATGAACCCTCGACGAGCCTATTACCCTGCCTGATAAAATATTCAATTACCCGCTGAAGTACTTTCACCCTAAAGTTCACCGACATTTTAATATGAAAATTCAGCAAAAAATATAAACCTACCACTCTTTTACCGCACACGTTCTCATTTTGCAAATTATCATCAAATTACTGACTAAACACACGTCTGCTTTCGTCGGAGGTCAGTCGTTGTTTGACGAGTGCGTTCGAATTTCAAACGCGGGAGGTTTAAACTGACGCACGTGATTGGTGGTCGTAATTTTCTCTACACTATTATTATGTGAGATGAAGTTATCAAATTTTGAAACAGAAAATTGTGGGGTTTTTGACTTTCGCTCTCGTTCATGTTTGCTTTTCGTGAGTCGGTATAATTTTATTAGGTCTTATTAAGTCATCTGTCGGACATGTTCGTTGCATGTTCGTGTGTTTAAGAGCATTATGTACGGAATTATTATCGTGTTATAAAAGATTTATTAGTTGCTCGTTATGTATGACATCATCTTTGATTATTGGGTTTAGTTTCCTTATAGTTTTTAAGTTTTAGTTACTTAGTAAGTTTAGTTAGGCGTTAAGTCGACTTTTCACTTGAAATTCGGCAAAGCCCAATAACAGTTTACTCGGGAATTCAAAGGCAACCAATAGCTTGCAATCACTACACCAGCAAACAAGCAAACTACCCATTGATTATAATTAGCTTATGCATATAAACGTTAGTAATAAAACCTGAATAGGTTTACAACAATAGATTTTCCATCCATATCCATTTGAATATGTATGAAGTTAAAGTTAAGTTTATTGCCTATATGGCTTGATCTATGTTCTATGGACCGTATATTAGTTATAATAATAATTGCCTAAGGTTCTGTAATGAATAGTCACAATATTGGCTCGTAAATAGTGATGCACGATCCGATTCGATACTTTACAGTATCGACACTTACTTAATACGATACTCCGATATTTTGTATCGACGATACAAGATAATACCTCGTTACTGGATTATCGATACAAAAGTATCGGTATCAAAATAAATAGATGATTATTCCACATAGTCATAATTAGTTGTTTTATTAAACAGTTGTAAATAATTAATTACTTTACTTCATAAAATGTTCGCAAAGGACTTTTGGATTCAATTGTTAGGAAAATCGATACAAAAACATTTAAGATTTTATCGTATCGTTATAATCCGGATCTATCCAAAGTATCGATACAAATACGAGACTTATACTTACTCACAATATTGGCTAGTAAATATTATTACTTTGTAGTTTAGATAAAGTACAGAATCTTCGCAAATAAGATTTACGTTTTTGGGTCACAGATTAGAGTTTGATAATTATCCATTGTAAATCCACTTACAGTAAACGTATTAACCTATTTCTTTGCTTTCTTAAAAAAAAAACTACAAAACTTGTTTTATTCTAAAAGCTCAACCCTGAAAGTCTAGTATTTAAACATAATTGAAGATAATTATGTGATAGGGTAATCTAAGTTAGTAGGTACATATTATAAATGCGAAAGTTTGTGGCGATGGATGTATGGATTTATGAGAGTAACGAATTACTCTTTCACATAAAAACTCAACATAACGGATTTCGACATAGGCACACAGACAGGTTATAATCTGAAATAACATATAAGATACCTTTCATCCCTGTATTAAATTATTCGGGATAATCCCCGACACAGGCGAAGCCACTGACAACAGCTAGTGCAGATACAAAAAAAAATGTAACAATCATTTCATTTCTTTCATTACATTTAGTTCCTTGATGTATTTTAACGTAACTTCTTAACTAAACAAATGACGGTCAACTTGCCGTCATTTTCCTAAAATAAAATAGCTATCGAAAGTTTCCAAACACTTCAAAAGGGAAAAAGGCCTTTGATGTTTTATAAAAACAAAGTTAATTCCATCTCAGTTACTTACAAATTAAGCATTTGAATTATTTCACCTGCGCAGGCATCGAACCTGGGCCTTCCAATAACAATAAACTGTACGTACGTTAACTATTTGTTTTAGTTATAGGCTGTTTGTTTTCCTGCATCACATAAAAGACGTTTAGATTACATACAGTATGATTTAAAAATACATCAGTTTTTTTTCAAAAAAAAAAAAAAATGTAACCTTGTTTTTCAGAAGAATGGATGAAAGACCTTAATATTGAGAGTCGTATTTTATTGAAATATTGGTAATTTAAAAAAAATGTATTTTTTAAATGATCAAATAAATAATTTTGTAATTTTAATTTCGCTTAATGATTTACGTATGGTCAGTATAAAAATAAAATTCGTTATTATTTCCTAAGAAAGTACGGTTTTCGTGGCGCCTCTAAATATTATAGGAGAATTGAGCTATTTCAAAATCTACATGAACTATGTATTCATGAGGTAGCCAAGCGTTTTTTAACTTTCTCTGTTATATCTTTAGGTAGTTTGAAACTGACAGGGGTTCTGAAAATGCAGGATGAAAACGTCTTGCGTCGATCGCAAGGAAAACGGTATAAGGGCAGGAATATGATGAGGTACTGTAAAATGAATTATGTAAAATATAAATGATAAGTCAATAACTACGTCAGTGTTTTGTTCTCGTATCGTAAATCCACATTTCAACTATGAGTAACTTTTCTTGCAAGCAAACCCCCATGGGGAAGCAAGCTATAATAGCCAATTGTTTTTTATTTGTGGAAGAGAAAATAAACTATTATTATAAATACTGGGATCACAGAACACCCTAAGCATAGTGCAGGCGTGGCACGCATTGATTCCAATATCGATTAGTAGTTATTTGTGTGCACCCGCCCTAACGGTGCCGCGGCTGCCCATAAACAAACTTAAACTGATTTTAATTTTCTACTTGTATCAGCTGGTCGTTGGATTAATAGGGATGCGCTTCTGTGGTCGTAAATTGATTTAAGTATGTGGTGGAAGTACTTTAAAGTCCAAAAGTAATGAATATTTCACATACGTTTTAAATTACGTAGTCTATCGTGTTGTATTTAAATGTGTTTTTTTTTTTTATAAAAGTTTTTAGTTCTTTCTATTGTTATTTTTGTAGCAATACATGAATTTTTATACACAAATAAACATTTCACAAAACTAATGATTTTACTATAAAACTAAAAGTATAGATTGAGAAATATCTATTAAATTGGGACTTCACCTTATTATATTACTTTTGACGATACCAAAACAGCATTAATAAACGATAAGAAAGTCGTTAAAGGTTAAGGTTAAGCAAAAATCATAACCAATAAACAACTGATTTTATGACGCCTATTTTTTAACGACAATTTTTGATAGCATTATAATAAGTTTACATTATTAAAAGAATTGTATAAGAAGCTTTTAAAATGATTATTAATGCTATAAATAAAATGTCCAACCAATTTGGCAAAAAACCTTAATTGGTCGTAATTATAATATTCAATAAAATTAATATATTTGCATAATTTAATATGCATATCGTCATAAAAATATTTTGTGAATTCCGATGTAAAATTAAAAAATATCATCACACAAAAATATTTTGATTTGCAATTAAAAACATTAATTCACCCATAAATTCCAAGTTTTTGTACATTTTTGACGCCTTTCCTTATCGATGCCGATCAAGTAATTTGACCCACTTTTGTTTATTTGCATTAATTTTAATACCCATTATTAAAATTCTGGCATTTTGTATTCGCAAATTATCTAAATTTTATCTGCTATAAACATGACCACACACATATAATTCGAATTAAAGTCACTTATAAAGGACCTTACCAATTTTTGACTCGCGTCATATCCACACTATCCTTACATCAAGAAATCACCCTATTAAATCACATAACAAGAAAATATTTGTATTTATTAGTAGCATCACAATCTGGGGTGAGTTATGGTTCCGTCGTAAACTCGGGTTTATGTCGTATTACTGTGTTTAGCAGAGGCCACCCGGTAGTACCAACACGAATTGTATCCTTTGAACCAAAAGAAGAATGGCAGGTATGTAAAAAGTAAGGAAGATATCCTTAAAGTCGTGGGTGAGAGATGTACTTACCTAAGGATATCTAATAATTGTTTAAAAGTATTCCGTAGATTGTAGGTATGGATTTTGGATACCTTTTGAAGACGTAGGTCTATAGATAATGTACGGAAGGATCCTGTTTGAAACTTCGGATATTATGTGTTAAAAAATGTAGATAATATTTCATCTGAGTATTTAAGTTTTTACAAATAATGTACAAAACAAAAGATATAAAAATTCTGCAGCTGCTCCTAAAATCTGTAGGTTCGTTGGCTTTCAATGTCAAGGTAAAGCCTCGTATCTTAAACAAACTTAAAATAACAAGAGTTATGACAAGTTTTGGGATTTAGAACTAATAATTTAGAGCGGTTCCATTAAATATGAGGTTTAAGTCAAATCCGATAACGGGTCGTTTGTTGCTAAACAAATATGTAATATAAATTACAATATATGGCACACGTAAACATAATACTTTGAGAAAATGTTGTTGTCTTTGTTCTTGTTTTACATATTTTAATTATACATGATAAGAAACTTTTATTCATCTAAACTAATCTAAAGGAAGTTGCAAAAGTACTAATATTTTTACGAGATCGAATTTTAATAAACTTAACTAAAAAAACTTATTTGGTATCTATCAACCTGATATTTTGGATAAAGTGTAGACATTAGATATTTTTCGGTCAAATACTAAAAAAAAAAAAAACAAAAATCTCTTTAACTAAAAATTGTTTTATTTTTCAAAATACCTAATTGAAATCTTCAATTACACATTTTGTCCCGGCAAAAGTCTTAGTATTTTTCGAATGAATCCTGTAGTCGTAAAACCCAGATGTTCTTTTAAAAAATACAGAAAGAAATCCACATAGCAAAAACGTTAACTAACTTCTAAAATTGGAAGATCAAAAAAACAACAAAAGGCGATTGTTATCAATAACAAAGATTTATAATTCAGTGTTTCTACCTGTTACATGTGTACCTAATGAACGCGGTGCGTTTGCGCAGCTTTCTGGAAGAGAGGTGGTGAGGGGGGAAGATAACAGATTTGTTAATGAAGACACCGTAGAAATGTATGGACATACCTTTTCACAAGATATTTTTTTAAATTAAAGTAACCACTATTACTATGTAATTTAATGTGATGAGAAAGGATCACATGTGACTATTTTGTGGCGTTTAGTTTTTAAGTATTTTTCCATTATAATGATAAATATGTATTTAAATAAATCAAAACTAATAAAACAGTGAAAAATATGCTGTTGAATGGGGCTGGTAAGAGACAAAGATATCTTCCAAAGAAGATTGATTTTATTTAAACTTTACTAGGAGTTTGTATTCTTACTTCCCGCCTTCCACATAACACGATGCGCAAGAGTAGCTCCCCCAATCACATCCACAGCATGCCAACACAATATATTATTACGAAATTTGTTTGCCAACTGGAGTGTGAGTGGTTTACAGCCCAAAGTTGTAGCAGGTGATAACAAAGGACCTCCGTCTGCCAACCAACCTTCTTTTATTCATAGGGGTGTCACTTTTGAGAACTTTTTTGGTAGAACGGTAATGAGAACTTTTTGCCAAAGAAAACTTGTTTTAACTGCCTTGTTTGTTCAAATGATGATTTTTTCTTGAACCTTTGATAAATGTTAATGTAGGAGGTAGGAAATGTAGTAGAATAGATATTTTTAACCGACTTAATTCGTTATAATAAAGACTTGACATGAAAAACTCTATTAATTGGAAGTTCTTTGCCTTGTACTGGTCTCAGTAGACTACAGAAAGGTATAAGTTCAATTTAAATTTTGGTGTACTAAAATGTTTCTCATATTTTGATGCTTCAATGATATAAAACTTCAAAAAAATATTAAAATGCCAAAATAAGCGTGATTGAAAAAAAAGGCATTTGTTCTATATCTGACGACCAGAAAATACTTCTACAGCAATAATTTGAAAGTCATCAATAATATGTTAGGCGCCAAATATAATTCCAAGAAAGAATTATGGTAGGTATTTACATTTTGATATTTGAGGTAGGCACGAAATTCACACAAACTCTTATCATAAAATCACGATGACTTGCGGGATTCAATCTTATCAGTCAATAACTATATGAATTCACATTTTATTTAAGTATGTCAATTCAGTTTATACCTACTTTTAACGTTGGACTAAGCGCCAACTTCTAATGGACGAAAAGTTGCAAAAGCTCGATTTTTGAGCATCATTTTTGTTAAACACTGAAAAACATAATTAAAGCTTACGAAAATGTATAGATAAAAGTGAAAATTGCGCCAATAACCTAGTTTTCGGATCGGTGAGTTCTACTTGTTAGCGGTCCACACCACCAACGGCACCACAGAACTGTAAAGAACTGTCAGTGATGGCTGAGCGGTTCTACTGGCGGTGGTAGGCTTCACCGAGTCTGCCTGCGAGCCGTTGGTCTGTCTTGCTTGGCCCTCTTGAAGTCTAATACCAAACAGTTTTTAGCGAGTTCCGTCAGTGCGCAAGAATTTAATTTATTTCTGGGTGTGCTTGCTCCATCTTAGATCTCATATTTGCTTTTCGGTTAGATGATACCAAGGGCAAAACATTTTAAATTTATAAAATTAATATGTTTTGCTACAAAGAACAATGACAAGTGTGACAACCCTAATTAAAAGTGTCACGCGAAACCTAAAGTTTTGTCGCTCCTTTTCCAAAGTCTCGTAAGCCGCCTTGTGTAATTAAATATTTTGGGCCTCACTTTCTTGAGATGGGTCCTTTTATCACAAACGAACTTTGATAAGTGGGAGAACGAGTATAGTATTTTTATAAAAACTTTAATTTAAATTGCTTGTTTAATTCGATTTTTATTGCAGACGATTTTGTCTGGATTAGCCTCGCATTTTTATGATAATTTGCGAAGATATCGACAGTTTTAGGGTTGTACGAGAATGATAAGATTTTACTTATGTGATTTTTCGATTTCTGACAGTGTAATCTGTGTATGTAATGAAGCTCAGCGTGTCTTGATAAACTTAGTTTTACTTCTTAATTCGAAGAAAAAAGTAAGATCATGATAAGTATGGAGTGTCATTTTTGGTCTGCTGCGTTCAATATTGTGACAACAATAAAATGAATGCACAAGAAAGCACCGCAATCCTTTAATTAACATCACAACCTTTGGTTTTCATTTGTTTCATCTCGAATACCACAAGAAAATCTCTTGCCAAAAAGATAATCCAATAAACAAGGTCATAACTAAAAGCCCGTGCATTTTAAGTACCTCTCATCACTAGAAGAAGCACTTTTAATGCACTGATAAACATTTACCTTCAAGCAAATGGAGTAATGTGGTAGCAGATGACCAAGAATCATAAAATACATTGACGATATCAAAATAGACCACAATGACATGTCGTAAAACTTTAACAGCTCTTGTAAACATACCATAATATCTGCATTATCCTTTTAACCATTTCGCACACCCAGAACAACACTGTATTATGTCGAAAAATCTCAAAATCGACTTGTAAATATAATTGAATAGCCGAAAATTTGCCGCGTATACCACGAAGACAGGCGTATTTATATTTACAAAAATGTCCAACAGATGGCGCGCTAACTCTCTATTGGTGAAGACGCGCAGCCAGAGCCTTACCGCGAACACAAAACTATTTCTAGTTGCAACTTGTGCGCCTTAGGGAACAGCACGCAGATCCTTTACGCAACAGTGAATTATTTTGTGATAATGCGGTGTTGTTGAATGTATCTTAAAAAATACTCCGAATCATTTAGTTTTAATTCAGTGTTGGTGACTGTGCTTAAACAACGTGTTTGATTCTATTTCGAAATAGTACTATGTTGTTGACGAAGGTATGTAAGATTTTTTGTATTATTTCAAAATGGTTCTGTATTGTTCGTAAAAGGTGAAAACCAGTTAAATAATGCACTATTGATGGTAGATATAAATTATGCCCTAATTTTGTTAAAAAATCATTATAAATATTTTTTTATACTTATAATTGTTACTTACATTGTAAATGAAAAGAAATATATTTAAAATTTGTGTTGTTCTTTATTTACAAAAAGATTAATAATTTTGTTTGAGATAATGCACTATTGTTGAATTAATTAAATTTGTTATTTAGCAGATGATGAGAGGTCGTGGTCTCCTGTTACTTAAAAGGGCAAAGCAACTACAGAAGAAACCGGACCTGTTCAACAAAGCAGCGTGGAAAAGGATGTCGAAAATACAACCGTTGCCGCATCAACCGATGAGACGTCAGCGAAGGCAGCATCAGCCGATAAAGCATCAGATAGGGAGGTACCCGTTTCTATTTTATCTGATCATAGCGTTGAAGAAGATTTTATAGATGATTCGGACACGGATCCTACTTTTGTAGTACCTGTTAAAGAAATATCTCGGCCTCTTGTAATCCCTAGAAGATTATCCTCTTCTTCTTCCTCGAGCTCCTCGTCAGACTCAAGCTCATCATCGTCAAGCTCCAGCAGTTCAAGTAGTTCATCTGATAATTAATCCAATAGACCGGGTCCATCTACAGCAAATATTCAAGGGAATTCCAATGCTACTCCGACAAACGCACCCTCAACTTTTTCTGCCAGTGACACTGCTCCATCAGTGAGCTACCCCAAGATAAGTAGAAAGAGAATACGAAACCCTGCTGGCTGGAAGTAAAAGATTGCTGAGGCATTGCGAAATCGGGCACGCCGCAATTGCGGCGGTAAGATCCCTCTTTGAGGAGTGGCTGGAGAGAAGTCATGGCGTCCTGACCTACCGCTTGACGCAGGTCCTCACCGGACACGGAAGTTTCGGGAGGTACCTGTGTCTGATGCGAAAGGAGGAAACGCCTGGGTGTCACCACTGCGAAGATCGCCCGGAGGACACGGTGGAGCATACGGTGCAAGACTGCCCCGCTTGGGTAGAGCACCGACGTGTCCTCACGGCTGCGATAGGCGGAGACCTCTCGCGCCCAGCATTGGTCGCGGCCATGGTACGGGGCGAGACGGAGTGGGAAGCGGTCGCCTCCTTCTGCGAAGCAGTAATGCTCGCGGAGGAGGAGGCGGGCCGCGTGCGAGAGAGGACAGTGTCCTCCCTCCGCCCCACCCGCGGTGGTGGACGCCCACGGCGACGAACGTCGCTAGACGATCTCCGGCCACCGTAGGCGCGGGCATGCGGGCAGCGAGTAAAAGGCAACTCGCTGCCCGACCATGGAACATGCCCGGGTCGACGGCGCGTTGTGTCCCACGCGCGCCTCAAAGAGCGTCAGCATAATGACGGGGCCCCCCTCTCAGAGAGCCAAAGCCTGCCGGGGTCGCGGGATTATTTCCTTACCGTGACCCCGGAACAGAAAGGGCTATTGAAGGACACCGTGGATTTTAGTCAGTAGAAGTCTGACAGTCCCTTCCGCCCTGCCCGGGGTGGGAGGACTCATTTGATGATTTTACCACGTTAAAAAAAAAAGGCATTGCGAAATACAGGAAAAGAGTATGTTTCTTTAGCAAATCCTGCAAAACTGATCGCTGGGCGTCAAATCCGTCCACCTTGAGGCGACAAATGCAGGTTGAATTGCAAAACTAAAATATACGAGATGGTAAGACAAGACATTTTCAAACAGTTTTGGCAGCTGGGCGATTTCGAGAGGCAAAGAGAATTCATAGTAAGGCATACACAAGATGTGATGTGATATACACATGTGATTTACATGTTATAAGGGTCCAAAACGAGTACTAGTTTATGTTCAAAATATAAGTACCTACTGATTTTAGTAAAATGTTGTCTTTTATTTAATTATTAATTAGTATATTCCTAAAAACAAAACAAATAGGTCGTTATTGTTGATTGAATTTCAATAAATAAACATAAGAATAATAGTGCATTATTTCAGAATCAATCAGTAAAAAGGACGTAACTCAAAATAATTAGGTTTTATTTCGTTCAGTCATTCCACAACAGTGAATTAAGTCAAAAAATGCATTATTTTGCATTATTAATGCGTTTACAATCAACTGAACTTGGTAATCCTGATACGCATTGGATTCTTTACATGCAATGTGCAGGACATTCGCAATAACTGTCACATAACATGAGATAACGGTTTTTCGTCGATTCTGAAAAATGAGCTATTTAGACTTAGTGCAGTGTTGTTCTGGGTGTGCGATTTTATTGTTAAGAAGATTAAGAAGGTAGATCCTAAATATAGACTGTCTCGTTGTTTTAGATGTCGCAAGCGCCGAATGCTGTGCTTGAGATTCCGTATCCCAGATTGGGCACCAATGTTATTGGGTTTTTGAATAAAGTATTTGTCTGCTGCAGCCACATAGAATTTCTACCCGTATTTTGGTAATAGGTACGCCCTCGAATTGTGGGGGTACCTATTATTATTAGGTACATTTCTGCAGATAGGTAAGGTTTGAAGGGACGAGGCCTTGAGGCAACAAGCTGACGATTCCCTTCATGATATTTGGGGTTAGATGAAGCGATCTGACGATCCCCTTCATGTTAGGTTTCTGTAAAACTCTGGTCACGGATAAAAAAGTCCCGCGTAGAGGGTTTCGGCAGTCTAATATTTTTGAGTTAATTATTTGCATATTCGTGTTGCTTATAAAAGCTGTTATATAATTATGCGTAAACATCAACATCACCATACGACTACAGTAATTATGATTAAGCTGTTATGACTAAAAAATATTACTGTTACAAGCAAAAGTATGCAATGTTGCATCATTACGCATTAAAAATTGTATACAATTGAAAGGAACCCGTCTTTCCTTATCCACTAGTTTGAGGTGTATCTAATGATACATCTCTATTAAACCTTCCGGTAATTATAAGCGTTATAATATGATATCATGAGATAAGTACTTGGTATTACGATTGCTGGTGAATATTAGCGAAAAGGGTAAAAAACAAAAAAAGATCGGTTATTGAAACGGATGCTTGATTTTTAAGATGAATAAAATATTCACCTGAGTGGACTGTATTTTGAGAATTAAACGAGGGGTAGGTATTTTCAATGATTGCCTCAAAAAAAGGGTTGATGGCTAGCTGCCTGGAATTGATAGTGTATTTTAGTCAGTGAACAATAGAAAAGGGGTTTAGGGCGTGTCAGGATTGCAAAACACTTACGATTGTCCAGTTTTCACCTTTCTAAAGTTTCTTGATGACGGAACCGGAACCTTCTTCCGCGTGCACGCGGTAACAAAACACCAAATATTGTTCTTGGGGGTTGTTTGAGCGTCCACCACAGCAATTACACTTCACAAATGTTATAATACTTGCGAAAAACACTAGTTTAGAGTTAGATTTGGCCAATAACTTATTTAAAACGAATTTTCTTCTTTTAAAGCGCGCGCGCCATTTGCAATCGAGCGTTATGCGGCGAAGTGACGTGAGTTGCGGAAGGAAGGCAGGAATTAGGGATGGGACATGTCACCGACTAATGAATACGAAAATAGTGAGGTGTATCAAACAATATCGAACATCCCCCCCGCCTTGAAAGAACCCCTTTCAAAATAAGTAGGAAAAAGAGTATTAAACTACGAAGTAAGGCTAAGGTTAATGAGGCAAATTAATATAAATTATTACTACGAACTAGGTAAACTTTATGTATGCTGGCTGAGCAACTATTGAGTTGGTAATGGACACAACTTTACGATCGGTCCTTTAAGTACACCATTCTTGGTCCTAACTTCAGCGACGCGAGTTACTCCATCCCTTCCAGGGAACAACTTAGTGACAACACCAAGAGGCCACTGAAGAGGAGGTGCATTCTCCATGTTCAGTAGCACTACTGTGCCGACCAAAACTGGATTAGATGAGGTATTCCATTTCTCGCGACACTGGAGATTATGGAGATACTCAGACTTGAAACGAGTCCAGAATGACTGAACAAGAGAATCTAGCAGCGAAAATCGAGTAAGCAAGTTAGCTCGTTCATTGCTGAGGTCAGCAGCCGGTAATAAAGGAAGTGGTGCGAGCGAAAGAAAATGCGCGGGCGTAAGAGCACTAGGTTCAGAAGGGTCTGAACTTAGCTGATAGAGTGGACGACTGTTAAGAATTGCCTCAATTTGGATGAGGATTGTGTTCAACTCCTCATACGTCAGAATTAGAGTCCCGATGACTTTAAATAAATGTGATTTAACGCATTTTATATTAGACTCCCATATGCCCCCGAAGTGAGGCGCACTGGGTGGATTAAGTTTCCAAGCTATACGAGTGTTTGTCAACTCGTGAGTAAAAGTTTTAAAGTATTCCTCAGAATGCAAAAATGTATGTAGCTCGCTAAGATAAGCCTTAGAGGCAACAAAGTTAGTACCGTTGTCGCTGTAAATACATTGACAAGGACCACGACGAGATAAAAACCTTTTGAAAGCATCCAAAAATGATGCCGAACTAAGCGAAGAAGCAAGTTCTAGATGAACTGCCTTGGTTACTAGGCAAATGAAAAGGCACAGGTACGCCTTTTGACTGCGTACACCGCGCTTACGAGAGAAAGTTATGTTGAATGGTCCAGCAAAGTCTACCCCAGTGTGTGAGAAGGCTTTGCTTTGCTCGACGCGACACTCTGGAAGATCAGACATAACAGGAAATGTAGGTTTCGGATTGAGTCGAAAGCAAATATTACAGCGATGAATACGCATACGTACGATGCGACGAGCCGATAAAATCCAAAACCTTTGTCTAAGTATCGATAATAACAAATTGGGACCTGTGTGAAAGTGTTTAACATGGTAAGCATCAATAATAAGTTCAACGATATGTCCATTCCGAGGCAAAAGAATGGGATGTTTTTGCGAGTAATCCAACGACGAATTAGAGAGGCGACCGCCAACACGTAATATCCCTTGATCTAAGAAGGGTGAAAGTTTGCGTAACGCATGTGAACATAGTTTAGAATTTTTAATTTTTTCTATATCTTCGTAAAAATACGTGTGTTGTACAGCCTTTACGATTGTCAATTCTGCGAAATCCAAGTCTGACGCGGTTATGCAATTATTGCGTGGGAGCTTTTTTATGAACCGAAGCATATAAACCACACATCGAAGAAGTTTATCCCAGTTAGAGAACTTTAAACTTAGCGTTGTAAGGATATGTTCAGCTTTATTTTTTGAAGCGAATACGGCTGACTTCTCCTCAGGCATTGGAGTAGAAGTGAGAGAAAATTCCGAAATAGGCCAATCATCGATTGGAAGCGATGCCCACGGTGGACCGGTTAACCAAAGTTCATGTTGAACTAATTGTGAAGGTAATAGTCCACGCGACGGACAATCCGCAGGGTTTTGAGTACCCGGGATGAAACGAAAATATTCCGACGAGAAATAGGATTGGCACTGGGCTATTCTATTAGCGACGAAAGTGTTAAACCGATGAGGAGAAGAATGTACCCAGCACAGAGCGACTTGTGAATCCGAAAAGGCATACACATCTTCGATAGGATGTCGTTTTGAAATAGTGTCATAAGCTACCCTTAGTAATTTAGCCATTAAAAGAATACCACAAAGTTCAAGCCGAGCAAGTGTTACAGTTTTAATAGGAGCGACTTTAGATTTCGAACATAGCAGCCGAACAATGGGCTTTTGATTATTATTCAAAACGTAGGTATAAACAACGCATCCATATGCCTTCTCGGATGCATCGGAAAAAGCCAAGAGATAAAGCCGAGAATGCGAATCAACGCCCAAATGGCGGGAAAACGAAAGATTAGAGATTAATGGTAGTTCCGAAATAAACTGCTTCCACAAACGGAGAACAGCTTCTGGAGGTTGGTCATCCCAGTCGAGTTTGAGAAGCCAAAGCTCCTTGATAAGCAATTTCGAATAGAGAATAACTGGACCAACAAGACCAAGAATGTCATACAAGCGAGCTGTGACGGACAAAATCGCACGCTTGGTACCTTCGGGATTAGGTGGCGCGACAGTGAATTTAAACGAATCAGAAGATGGCAACCACTGAAGGCCGAGAATTTTGAACGATGTGTCTGTGTCGAAGGAGACTGACTCCGATTGGCGGTGAGTATCAGGAATGGTACAGAGCAAGCCAGTAGAATTACTCGTCCATTTCACTAGCTCGAAACCACCACGTTTCAAAAGCTGGATTAGATCAGATGCCATTTCAACCGCTTCCTCAAGGCTAGAAGCGGAGGAAGCTAGATCGTCCATGTACATGTCGCTTTCTAACACGCTGCAAGCGCGAGGAAAACTTTCACGCTCGTCATGAGCGAGTTGTCGCATAGTGCGCAAAGCTAAAAACGGCGAAGAACGAAGACCGAAGGTAACACGATTAAATTGATAAGTCTCCAATGGAGCGTCATCCGAGAAACGATATAAGATTCTTTGATAAGAACGATGCGAAGGATGAACCTCGATGCAGAGGTACATTTGACGAACGTCAGCGAAAAAAGCGAATTCAAATACACGAACCTTTAAAAGTGTATGAAAAATATCATTTTGCAAATTGCAGCCAGTATGCAAAACGTCATTGAGTGACAAACCGGAGTCTGTCTTAGCACTAGCGTCGAGTACGATACGAAGTTTAGTGGTAGATTTATCTTGACGAATAACGGGATGGTGAGGCAAATAAAATCCTGACTCGAGACAATTCTCTGGCGGGACGAGCGACAAATAATTTTTATTAAGATATTCCGTAATAACGGCATTATATTCCTCACGTAATCCAGGAGACCGCGCGAATTTACGTTCAAGAAACAAATATCTACGCTTTGCAGTTATAAAAGAATTGCCAAGCTGATCGACATTCTCCTTAAAAGGCAGATGAACAGTATAACTACCATCGGCACTTCGAGTGGTTGTAGATGTATAAATATCTTCGCAAACCTGTTCGTCGGGGCTTATAAAATTTGTAGAAGGCACTTCTTCTAATTGCCAAAATCTCTGAAGCGAATCATTAATTTGCTCATGTGTAAACGCGCAGAATGAACGAGTAGACTGAGGTGAAAGAAGGGTGGGTGCATTTCCCATTAAAATATATCCTAAACTAGTTTCGATTGCTGTAGGCAAATTGTTACCAGGACTAATTTTATTAAATAACAAAATTTTACAATATGAATTGACACCTAAAAGCATGTCAATTTGTCCGGGTGAATGATATTCATCATCGGCAAGCGGTAAATTATCTAAGTAATGAAGTGCGTTTACATCAATAAAAGCGTCTGGTAGCTGTGACGTAATCTTGTCAACTACAAATGACTGCGAGTTATACTGTGTCCTAGCGTCAAAACGAGATGTAAACAAAACATTGGTCATGCCCAATATACGTTGAGATGCACCACCGATGCCTTGAACTTCAACAAACCTGTTTTTATTCGAGATAAATAACGATAGACGTTTACAACACGAAGCTGTGATATAATCACTCTGCGATCCGGAATCAATCAAACATCGCACGAAATGCACACGATTATTTTTATCTAAAACCTTTATTTTTGCAGTACTCAACAAAGTAGTCAAACACCTGTTATCAAAAAGGTCACGAGCAACACCACAAACCGACGTATTATTGTTACTCGATGGCGAACTAGATTCCACTCCGCTAACGCTTAAGGTGCGGTCATCCTGTTGAGAGGTAGCGGGAGCGGTAGCGACAGCGGACAAACTTGACGCATTATTTTGCGAATCAAAATGCAAGGTTGAATGATGTTTCGACTTACAATGACGACAACAATTTTTTGAAGAACACGATGAGACCTTGTGCCCATGATTTAAACAATTAATGCACAACGCATTAGATTTCGCAAAATCAAATCTTTCGTGAGGGGTCATTTTTGTAAAATCAGAACACAAATATAATTTATTATGTTGGTCTGACTTACACAAAACACAATTATTATCGGCGGTCTGAGCGACAAAAGCCTTTGTGGATTTTGGTTTTGAATTAGACAAAGTTTTAATTTGGCCATCTTGTCGAGGCTTGGAAACTAAAGGACTGGAGCGTACTATTTTATCTTGTTCTTTAACAAATTCAACTAAATCCTCATAAGAAGGTATGACTTTTTTGCGATGACTCATTTCGAATAACTTAACTGTCTCGGAGTCTAACCGTTGCAATGCGAGATGTAACAAAATAAAGTCCGCAAGATCTCCCAAATGCACCTGCTTGAGCGCCCTAACGGCGGTATCAAATGTGTTTACAAATGACTCTAAGCCGGTTGTAGATTTAGCAGGTATAGGTTGAAATTCCAACAGTTGATTTAAATATGACGCGGCGAGAAAACGCGGATCATCATACTTATCTACGAGCGAGTTCCATAAAATTTTATAATTCTCAGGTGTAGGTGGTATCCCTGCACACAAAGAAGCGGCGCTGCCCGTCAGCTTACTAACAAGAAAATGAATGCGCTCCGAGTCAGACAGTTGCGTGTTATCATGAACTACGCGCTTAAACTGATTATAAAACAGCGACCAATTACGAATATCGCCATCAAACGAAACTAAATCGATACGAGGTAATTTTGGGAAATTATTCTTTGGTGTTTCCTTTATTTGAGATTGTTCTATTTTAAGTGAATTTACGACACGTTGAACCCGACAGTACAGCTCCTCAAACGAAATCCAAGATTGGTAACTTATAATAGCAGTAGGATCCACTTTAATAGAACACGTATTAAAGGCGTCTAATACGCTTTGAAATTCATTACGTAAACTTTGAAGATTTGCGACATTGTTTAAAAATGACTCCCTACATTTTTCATCATTCATATCCTGTTTTGATAACTCGAATATATTTTGCATACGTTCGAAATGTGCATTACGTTTAGCCTGTAATAAGGTTAATTTATTTTTATTGTCGTCGCTCGACATGATTAAAACCAATAAGTAAAATGCGAAAGTGTAAACTAAAAAGGTGACGTAGTTAAAGAAATACGTAATTGTGTCTCGCCGTTTAAGTTATTGAAATGAGTAAACAATTTACCTATTTCCAACGCGAGAGTAACGAAAGTAAACTACAACGATAAGTAGGTATGCGACAACAACGAATGGGGCTCCACACTTACCCTTTTTAGGTAGGTATGTGTGCAAAAAAGAGACCAATAAGTAGTTACTAGGCTACTCAATACGAACAACGAGATGCCCCCGAATAGGGCTCCTGAATACACAACCTTAACGACTTACAGGTATGTACTAGGACGAATATTATGTATGAGTAAACCTAATAGTTTTACGAATAAACGAACGAAATAAATAAACGACGTTCAAGACACGAATATAATAACAAGAGAATCAACGAATAAAATAAACGAGTGGCAAGTAGCGGCACAGAAGCCACGGCTTGTAAGTAGGTAGGTACCTACGTGTATATCGGCGCGCGCTTTCGACTACGAACAATGAACGAACTAAGTAGACAACTTTTATTATGAGTGGGTAGGTTGTTAATTGACCAATACTACTTGTACATAAAACACCGACTAGGTATAATTTCCTAGTATTAGTACCTACGATATTGAATACGTAAATTTGCAATTATCAGTTACGATTAATAAGCTCAGCCAGCACAACACTGAATACCTACTGCAGTAATAGAATTCAACAGAGATGTGATCTGATTGAATAGGTATTTGTTCGAAATACGAATTTTAAATAAGTACGAGATTATGTACCTACTAGAATTATGCGGTTCGAAGGACCAGAAATATGCTGGTGAATATTAGCGAAAAGGGTAAAAAACAAAAAAAGATCGGTTATTGAAACGGATGCTTGATTTTTAAGATGAATAAAATATTCACCTGAGTGGACTGTATTTTGAGAATTAAACGAGGGGTAGGTATTTTCAATGATTGCCTCAAAAAAAGGGTTGATGGCTAGCTGCCTGGAATTGATAGTGTATTTTAGTCAGTGAACAATAGAAAAGGGGTTTAGGGCGTGTCAGGATTGCAAAACACTTACGATTGTCCAGTTTTCACCTTTCTAAAGTTTCTTGATGACGGAACCGGAACCTTCTTCCGCGTGCACGCGGTAACAAAACACCAAATATTGTTCTTGGGGGTTGTTTGAGCGTCCACCACAGCAATTACACTTCACAAATGTTATAATACTTGCGAAAAACACTAGTTTAGAGTTAGATTTGGCCAATAACTTATTTAAAACGAATTTTCTTCTTTTAAAGCGCGCGCGCCATTTGCAATCGAGCGTTATGCGGCGAAGTGACGTGAGTTGCGGAAGGAAGGCAGGAATTAGGGATGGGACATGTCACCGACTAATGAATACGAAAATAGTGAGGTGTATCAAACAATATCGAACAACGATCATCAACCGTTTAATGGTTCACGTGTCTGCGTATGGTACCAAAGAAATTAATGCTACTTGGATTGCTGCCTAGTCTTAAAAGTTAAGTAGCCGTGACGACTTTAATGGTAAAATGGTGGAATTAAAAAAATATCATCATCACTGTATGTTTGCTTTTAGTAGATAAATTCTAAATGATGATGATGATTAATAACTAGCTGTTCCGGCTTTCCTGCCGGGGTCGCGGGACTTATTTCCTTACCGTGACCCCGGAACATAAAGGGCTATTGAAGAACACCGTGGATTTTAGTCAGTACAAGTCTGACAGTCCCTCCCTCCCTGCCCGGGGGGTGGGAGGACTCATTTGATGATTTTACCACGCTAAAAAAAAAAAACAAAAAAAAAAGCTGTTCCGGCTTCACCCGCTGCTAAACTGCGGAAACTGGACAATTCAACACAAACATTGTTTCAGCGTAGGACGTCCACCAACAAGATGGACAGACGACCTTATAAAGGTCGCCGGAAGACACTGGATGCAGGTCGCTTCCAACCGGTATATGTGGAGATCTAAAGGGGAGGCCTATGTTCAGCAGTGGACGTCCTATGGCTGAGATGATGATGATGATATTTTTTCAATTCGAACTATGTAGTAAGTTCCTGATCTTAACTCCTTTAACCGAACAAACTCTTCGGCTTTATAATATTAGTATAGATTTAGTTTAGAAAATTAAACTTTTGGAACATCGACGGTTTCGGTCGACGGCATGGTTGTGCAATGGCCGAGCTATCGCTGCAGCGTATCGTGGGTTCGATTCCCGCATGAAACGAATATTTGCATATCTACAAGTAGTTGTTTCAGGTGGGTGTTTGTTTATGTTATTTTAAATGTTTGTAAGCACACCCATGATGCAGGACAGGAGTAACTCCTGTGGTTCCGACGCAATCTTTAAACTTCAAGAAAATTTCTAAAAATAAAGAACATTGGCATTGTCACCTATATACATGACAGAGCCCAACATTCCCTTCTGTTTTCGACACATACCGCAGTAAGTATCTCCCAACATCCTTTTCGCAGACCCATTAAACACTACATTACAGAACATAAAAAACCAATTAATGTACTATTAAAACAATATCAACAAATACCGACAGACGAAAATGATAAGGATTTTACTGCTTTATTTATCTCATCCTCGGGCGGGTTTGGGCAATCAAAAGAAGCTGTAGGCACTTAAAAATTTTTACTACAGTCTAATCTAAATTTTCGCCTGGATTCGCCTTAATTCTTTGATCACGGGGTGGTATAAAGCTGGCTATTCGTGGTGCGATTGAAGATCATCAAGTAGCTGACTAATACACCAACACAATTAAAGAATAACACACGCACTTTTTAAATCTGTTTCTAGAAGTGAAGACTTTTACGATGTTGTTTTTTATTCTTTTTATTTTAGCTGTAACTTTTCCATGGTTAATGAATAATTAAATAAATAATACTGAATAGTTTTAGGAATAAAATTGGTTGTAAGGCGTTCTACGGACGAATCGCGGAATTGTTATTACGACTTCAGCGGTTTTGAAACGCAAAGAGTAAGTGAATAAACAGGTAAGTTTGATAGTCCCCTCAGTTCAATTCAGGGTTGGAGGACTTATTTGATGATATTGTAACCTAAAAAAATGGTGGATGCAAGGTGAGTATTTTTATTGATAGGCGAATCGAATGGTATTTGCAAAGTAAAAGACCAAGAACAAAATATCAACATAAAAGTTAATTTAAAGGTTATTGGAGAGACCTTTGCCAAACCATAGAACAAAACATGTTACTCGTAAAAGACAAAAGCAAAGTAACTATAGAAACATACTCTGTAAATAAACATACTAATATTGTGTCTATTTATAAATCATAATATTTCTTTTAATAAAACCTGGCACGTACTCAGTTACATCGTAAAAAAATCAAACAATATAATGAAGGCTAACAAACCAGTTAGCCTAATCGTAAATAGTATAGATTTTTGCAATAAAAAAAACTTTCGGCAGTTTTAAAATACCTACACAAGACAGGTACCACAAAAAGCTATGATAATACCTAATCAGAGGTTGCCAAAAGTTCGTAATATGTATACAATTATGCTCTTGATCAGCTTATAATACTATAATAATAGTCCGACTATAAAATTTTAAAAACGTCTTTGATTACCGCAAATTAGGAGAAAAAAATTGCAGCATAGTGTTCTCTTTTCTACAAGATTTTGATAGACAGCTGTCTATATTTTTTTATGTGAGTTCTTATCAGTTGTAAGTTGAATAAGTGGTGTCAGGAAAAGGGAAAGTCAATTTTATTTTCATTTTTATTTGCTTTTAATAATTACAAAAAAACAAAAATTGTGTTATAAGCTTTTAACATTTTCAGTAAATATATATCATTAAACCCATGTTTTGTACACCCAATTAAAAGATCACTGAGATACCAAAAACCGAAAGCACCCGATATTTTTTATGATGAACGTAAAAACATTCCAGTCTGAATTTAAACGCGCGTTTTAAAACCGCGTCTTCCACAGGCAGCTTTAGAAGTATTAAAAAATGTTTACGAGGGCCGAAATAAAGGATGTTGGTCGACAAATTTTATGTTGTGTTTATCGAAATGTTCCTCATCTCTATTTTATTGTTATGAGAAAAGCGATAAACGACTATAAACTATTTGATGAGGGGAAAAATTTGATAAAACGCCCCATCAATTGGTCTATTTTTGCGGCTTGACAACGGAATGTTTTTTTAAACTATAATTCTTTTAATGACGCATAAAATAAAACAATAGAAAAACAGGCACTCAAGATTTTACTGCTTGACGTAAACAAATCGAAATTAACCATCGTATAACAGTCCTTTAAAGGCACCGAGAACATTTTCAACAATAAACTTTGATACATCTATAAAACAATTTGAACAATCAAAGATGGAATACAAAAAACTATCGCTCCAATTGAATGAACTAAAACCATACGCAAATCACGTAATTATTACTCAACATCTAAATTGGTTCAACTCAAAATAAAGGGTCGTTGACTTCAATCAATCCTGGTATAGCAAAAATAAACGGAACGCAGTTAGACAAAATATTTACAGCCCGTTGACATACTATAAACACACAATTTCTCTAGGAAAGCAAGTGGTTAATCATCCGGTTAAGCAGGTGGTAGATGATGCACATAAAATAAATAGGTGTCGAGAAATAAAATGCAAATATTGCAGTGCTGACAAGTTTAGTTATAGTGGTGCACGATCCGATCCGATACTTTATGGTAACGGTGCGATACTCCAATATTTTCAAGTGATACAAACGAATTAAAGATCGATACAAAAGTACCATTATCAAAATCGATTGTTTCGTATATTGTATTTAATTTACCCCAGAGGACGGTAAAATACTATTATTAGATTTTTACTAATAGGATCGAAGTCATTTTATAAGATCCTAGAAAAGTATCGTTTAGTTACCGGTCCGAAATATCGATACAAATGCAAATATCGCACATCCCTATTTGCTTACGTTCAAACATTGCGTTTGCGCACGTAATTCCGGAATTATTATTTGTTTTCGTTACGTTTTTGTCTGTAGTTCGGGCTCTAGCAGCTTTGTGTGAATCGATATTGGTTATTGTATTGGCTTCCGTTTACTTTGACATACAAACGTTTTAATTCCTTTTTGGGAACTTGTAATAAGCAATATTGATTTTCAAACATTTATAAATTACGTTTTCAAATGCGAGACCATGATTTTAACACACTGTGACGTTGATGTAAAAAAAAAATCTGTTACCAAACTAAACTCGATTTCCGGGCCTAAAACGGCCACTTTAACAATGTTGCTAACGAAATTGCGATGAAATACATAAAATGGAACATTCTGTTTAATTACTTAAGCAATAGAGTAGATAATGGATAAAGAACAATTTGTAATATTCTAATAAAACAACATTGGTAGAGTGGCGCTTTTAGACCGGTAGTGCTTTCTTCTAAACCTCGTTCAGGATCAAACAAAATGTAAAATTTTTACAGTAAAATAACATTTGATTGGTAAAATTCTCTGAACCACCAAACTAACTTCAGTTAAGTCTAAGGATAAATATAAAAATGAATGAAACTGTGTTCATAAAGCTTTTAAAAGTTTCAAGACGCACTAAGCTACAATGTTTACGATATGCTTGTTTACCATCAAAGTAAAAACACTTTGGCTAAGGACGTGTTTACATTGAATGTGCTTTCAAAAACTTTGAAGTACAAAATATAAGGTAATGTTTAATTTTAAACAGTTACATTTTTTCAAAGTGTTAATTAAGAAAAGGTTATAAAAGAAACTAAGGGTCTAAAACGTTACTTTAAGTTTTGAAAATAGTAATGAGAAGGATTAAAACAGCTGAAAAAAATCTGTAAAACTAAGGTAAAACTGGATCACTACATAATGAAACAGAGGTACCATTCTCTTAGCACGAAACCCGTAATGTCGGCTGAACTTTCGGGTATCTTCTACACCGTATTACTTGCGGATATAAGATTGGTAGGTGACAAGTCCATACTCCCGTCGTCGGACTCGTATCTTCGTTGACGGACCTAACCTCCAGTTGACCCCCAGCTGCGCAGGACACAAACTCTTTAGACTGGTATTTTAATGGAAAAGTCCGAAGAATTATAAAAGAATTGAGATAAAATCCGTAAGATGGAAACCTCTATTTTATTGTTCAAGCAAGCGCGTCCTCTCGACTGTCCAAAATACTTGTCCAAAAAGTATCCAAGTTGTACAAAGATCCTTTCTTTTTTATTTCGGCAATTGAAAAACGGTAACTGGTCTACTTCAAAATTATGCTATAACTTTGACTTTTCTCCATCTAAATAGTCTATGACTAAAAATGCTGTCACTACAGTTAGGAATACAATTTCATCCAGGAAAACGATGACGAGGCGGGTATACACATAAAAGGCGTCGGTTTCGCCTCATGCGCTCATTCATCAATCTTCATGCGCGTGCGCAGAACAAAACGGCATTATTAATATATGAGGACCGCATGCGGAACTGTCGGGAAAGATTTAATATACTGTTTGTCGTCTACTGGTTAAGTTAAAGTGATTGTTATAGTAAAGCATTTCCCTATGACTATGTAGTATCGCTTTTGTTCTGAAAGTTCAAGAATATTTGGTAAAATGTTTTGAGGAAAATTTTGAGTGTTCAATGTCTTTAATGGTAGAGAAAGGCAACAAACGATGATTCGTTTGTTTGATGGACGATACGGAAGTAATTTATAGTATTGAAGAAGATGGAAAAATGCAAACTAGACTTCAAAAAAATTGGTATAAGGGAAATGATGATGACTGTTCGTGAAGTTTGCACCAAAAAACAAATTGAAATGATGAAGACTGTTTGTGAAGTAAAGTGGGATAAGTAAACATTCAATAATTTCTATTGGGAATAAATTAGGTATTTTCTCTTCGTATCTTCATGTTTGTTCTTACTTAGTACCGGATCGTTATTAAAAGTATAATCCTTGTAATCACTCCCTAGCATTTCACTTTTAATAAATTATTATAAACAAAACAGTTTTTTTTTAACTAAGAGGACATTAACCCAGTTCTACGCCAGTTGATTATCCTCATCAAGGCCTTCATTATCATTCATTCACATACTAATATAGAAATCAATTAAAAACATTTCAATAAACACAAAAATATCGACACTTAAAGTCACAACACTCACAACTTCTGTAGTGATGTGCCACGTTTCATCGATAAATCGTCGATCAAATTACAAAAGTCGGCCATTTCTTGTCATCGAGGCCATTTATTGAAACTTTATACGCCATATTTTTATACGTGATCACCATAAAAGTAATAAAGTTTGGAGAAATTGTATCACCCATTCAACGTTAAAGTGAAATACGTGAACGAAATGAACCAATCAGTGTTATTGAATGTTAGGGTCATAAGGAATTGATTTACGAAGTCAGTCGAGTATCTTTCGGGAAGATTTTTACTGGAAGTAATATTTTCTCCTTTGGAGGGGAACTCCTTGCTTTGAGAGCAATCTAGTTGCTTACTTAGCAGTAAAATACTTGTTGATGTGTTTATGTTCGAAAACATGCCTGTCAGTACATTAGTCTATAATTTATGTGATGAAAACGTTAGTAAGTTAAAAAACATAAAAACTATTCTGATGAAAAGCTATAATATTACGGATTACCTTAAAATATGTTTCGTAGAAATACGAAGCCGCGGGCAGAAGCTAGTATCGTAATAAAATGAAGGTAACACAAGTAAAATTAATGATACAAAGAAATAACATGACGAGTGTGTCAGAATTATGAGTGTATGTAATTTGAACAAAAAACATGATACCAGTAGCAAAAAAAGTTTATGAAAAGTTTTTGTAAAGTAATATCAGAAAGTGTTAATTTTGCACATTTGAGAATAGACATTGATGAGTGCTATTCAGTTTTTTTATCGTAGCTAATGTGTTTAAAATATGATGATTGCCATTTTAACACCTCTTTTTAAATTAATTGTAACTTGGTACCTACCTATACTTTTTTGTTTGTCACGATCGCCTTAATGCGTTTGATCTCTTCAAAAATATCATATGAGACTTTTTTTATCGAAAATATTTTATTAACACAGGTTCACCATATTTTTGTCCTAAATTAAGACATGCAGATATTTGTAACATGATAATACCAAAGCACTAACTTAATTTTTATACACCCCATGGCGTTAGCAGGGACAGCATAAATTACAAAATTAAAACGTCATAAGACTTTATTAAAAACACAAAACGGAACAGAAGGCTCAAAAAATTAATAAAAAACCTTAAAAAGAATAACAAAAGCTACCAATTTATCGAAATTCATTCAGTATTGTTCACCCCATCGCGTGATAAAAGGTTATTAAACGGAAAACCGATAAATCAATATGAATTTTGATTAATATGTAGGTACCTTCGTTCCGATGCATTAGGGTAATATATTTGTTTAATCCCTTAGAAAAGGGGCGATGTTCCATTTTTTACGGTTTTTAGATATCTAATGAGCGGAACCGTAGAGGTATTACGATAATTTGAATTTTTTTTTGTTATCTTTTAAGTATGTAAAAAATTAATTTTGAGTTATGCCAGTTTAGTTTACGTATGTGGGGCACGCGATCGGTCCGTTCATTCAGTTTTAAAATAAATTTAAAATTATTATGATTTTTTAATACTTATCAAACACATTATAGGCAATTATAATCAGCTAAATTAAAAGTATTTTACGACCGTAAAATACTTATACTGTATTACGTAACATTTACATTAAAGAGTAAGTCAAGGGCTGACTGTAAAAGTAATATTCATATTGATGTTTAAGTGCACCGCTTTACACATAATTACTGTGTAATAAACCGAACGCATTTAATCTATTAAACGTTTGTTACTGCTGTTAAGTGTTGTTGTAAAAATTTTAGAGCCATGCTTGTTTATCAAATACTTTTCTAACAAGTTAACTTTGCTAAGACGTGTGAAATCCAAGGTCTATGAAAATCGAGTTTTTTTCGTATTTCGTATACAAATTATTCGTACACAAATTACTCTTCATAATTATTTTAAGAAATTATTCCCACGATGAACTGAAGTAAGTTATTATGAATCTTATATCTCTTTTCTAGTCGAAATTTTAGGAGCCAATTCTGCTAACAAAACTGAACGTAATCTAAACTGCATTTAAGATCTCTCAGCAGTGTCCAAAGGCCAACTGAATACAGGTCAGTTGAGCTGAAAGTGTTCACTTTCATTGATGGAATTGGTCCTTTACAACACTTAAATCCAAAACATCTGATGCATATGGCACCGGCATGACGTATCACCTTGATCGACTTTTGACGCACATTGCTTATGCAACGGGTACATTGACCCCGACGTTTGTTAGTATGTGGAACGTCGCTAATTCTCAAATATTTGCTTTTCGTACTTGCCTGCAGTTTGCTTTGCGGCCGTTAAGTATTTTTAGTCAGTTTTATCGATCGTTTCATCGCTGGGTACTGAATTTCAATGAGTTATTTTTGTGGTATTGTTTTTTTTCTCCAGTTTAAGGTAAGTTGCTTTCTGCCTTTCTTATTTTTCTTAGTAGTAAATAAGATTATAACAAATATAATTATTGTCTCTAAAATTTCGATATTGGCATTTATGTCACCTTACTTAAAATTTTATACATTTATATACCTGTAATTTTTATCGTGTACGTGAACTATTCTATCGTTTTATATAACTGAGTTTGAATAATTAATAGTTGCAAAAAAAACATCATTTAGCTCTCAAGTTATCATTATTTATTTAAATAAGGATCCAGTACCAGAAACAACACCTAAAAATTACTAACAAAAAAGAACAACTCCACATCCTTATTCAACATCCTTAAAAATATTAAATCGACCTTTTAAAATGGACGAGATAATCGAATAATATTTGTCTGCTAATAACATACGATTAACGATAGCATCGGAGTCTGTCTTGTAATCTTAATAAAATATATCCTTTTGTTCCTCCCGCTTCCCATGTGTGTAGCCGCAATCTCGGCGCGAAAGAGGTATGTTCCCAGTTGGTGCAATTTGTGCTGTCCTACTCTAAATATTATTATTTACAGGACGGCCTCATAATTACTGATTTGAGAGTAAAAATTGTGAAATAAAACTGTGTAGTTACGACATTAAAAGTCACACGTTATAAAAGAAATTGATTCTAGTTGGATCACTCGAAAAGGTAGTTTGATAAAGAAAATAATGGACAAAAACTTGAAGAATTGTTTAAAAAAAAATTACGTGCCTAGTTGAAAGTGTTGCTCTTATTTTTTACAGAATTGTGATGTAATAAGTATGTGGAGGGTAGGCGTAAATGCTTAAAGTAATGATTATAATTATAATATATTGAATATTACTACTACGTATTACAAGCTAAAAAAGTATCATAACTGATTTGATGTTTAAAGTATGTTTAGAGCTATACAAGTCGTCTAGCTCCATCTCTTTCCCACGGCCTAAACTGAATCGCGTTAAGAGTACATGGTAGGCCACTTGATTATTAGAGAGAAAAAAATACCAACAGATACCTCCTAAACCTTGTCTCTAAAGCTCAGTTTCATATTATCAATATCACCCGATCTATCAAAACACTTGTTCAATTTTTTTTGGAGTTAACAAATTCTCTCCGAACAAGGAACATACGAGATGAGTTCAGTAGATATCTGAAGATCGCGTCTGCGATAACACCTGACATCTTATTTATACCATTTATCATCATTCATTAGTCTGAGAGCCCCGCCCCGGCTGCGTTTTTTCAACTAATAATGGGGGGATATCGTTAGGGAGTGAACTTATTCACTGGCTCTTAAACTCTTTAATCTTTTATATTGACTCTTGATTTAGGTTGAAAAGATGCTTCTTCCGCGCTTTGCTTGGATTAAAAATTATTTATGGCAGCCATTTTGTTTTCATAAATCAAAATGGCTGACGTTCTGTTGCCAACAATTTGATTTGTTTTACAAAAATTTATATTATGTGACTGATATTTTTTTAGAACGATGTTATCCTTTTAAGCATCTTATCACGCATGTATTTTATAGTAGAGGGGGTAGGCAAAGGTAAACGTTACCTACCTGTAGAACACCCACGCTTCACTAATTATTTTGTATTTTAGCAAAAATATACGTAATGTTAAAACTGGCTTATCCCTTTATCAAAACAGCAGTATTATTTGAGCACGAATTTACAGCTCAATCCGCCTCCTCAGACAATCGTGCGCAGATAAATATAAATAGCTAACACTATTAAAGACAATTATAATATCTTCCTGTCTCATAGCTATCCATTTCGCTCTAACAATATACAATTTACCATCTAATAACCATAATTAACATGCGTTTACACCATATAATCATCTTGAACTTTGACAACAAAAAATGCTCTTGCGCAGATCAAAATATTGCTACGATTATAATTAAACATAATTTGTATCACCGTTAGGTACGATAAATTACAATAGTAATTAGTGAATTTTAATTGGTTAGGGTTACTTGTAATTATTCTTGTGTGTTCAATTTAATTGTAATTTTAATTGTTGTGTTGCGTAACTTGCTTAAGAGGTAAACGGTATTTTAATTGATGAGTTTTGTTATTAGTACTACTACTTAATGGAAGATCGGTTTTACGGCTTCGTCTTTTATAGCTTTTGAGATTGACAGCTAATAGGTTTATGACAGTGAAGAGTTAGTTAATAATTATATAACATGCCTTTAATCTGAAGGAACTCGATGCAGAATAGAAGAAGGCAGAACTGTCAATGCAGGATGCACCCTGATAAACAAAGGGAACCAGACGAAGGCTTGGCCATTAATCGGTAAGAGTCTGACAGTCCCGCTTTTCATACCGTGGGAGGACTCATTTGAATATTTCGCAATTTAAAAAAAATCGATAATGGTGATTATCAAATCCATCGCAGTGCGCGATGTGATAGAGATGTGAACTAATTGGGGACACCCGCAAAGGTACGTGTCAAGTTTGATATGCACCTTTTAAGTGTTTTTTATTTAATATTTGATGAAAAACAAGCCGGAAATCTAAAAATAACCAGTTGGCAAGTGGCAGATGGTGTCCCCAAATAATATGGTCACTACGAGGCGTTGTAACTGCGGACACAGCATATTGGTAATGATAATATTGCTGATGGTAATTAAATGGATATAAATAATCATTACGACTATACAGTGGTTAATAAAGATGAGCATAAAGCAAGGTTTTACGAAACCCTGACGCAAGTCTCCATTGACTATTGGACAATACATTCAAAATAGACGACTTTATGTACGGTGCAAGTGAAGGGCGACAATAGAATCTAGTTTACATGTTGCCAACTACAAATTTTTGTTATTGTATAGGCTGGTAAGATTATACACTTCCAACCTTATGCTGTTTGAAATAAAGATTGTATTCTTAATTTTATTTAAAGTCAGAAGGTCGGATGTGTATAAAAAATTACGGGAGGTCAAACTTAGTACTAGAGAAAGACACGGCAATGCTGATGATCTTAAATCGCAAAAGGTTTTAGCATAATCATACACAGACACATTCCGTAGAGGAGCTTGTGGCTAAATAATTACAGCTGCACAGGCCGATCTTCCAGGTTAAGCCGCGCTTGCCGAAGTTGGTCTATGGATCTATCATAATGAGTTTTCCACAAGCCTCTGAAAGTTCGGAAAGCCGTTTGCCTCGACTGTCATTTGTAGATCTTTGATATGCGTTACTGTTAATCATAAGCTTGAAAGTCTGACAACCAGTCTTACCAAGGGGTATAGTAAAACCCAGTAACTGGGTTGTAGAGGACAGATAGGCAGTGGTTCAATGTAAACTACTGAAAGTCAGCTGAAACCAGTTCGACTGGAAGCCGACGCCAATATAGTTGGGAAAAGCATAGGCAGATAATATACAGATACTTTCCATCAAGTATTTAAATTCCCGCTCAGCTTCCACTCCTTGCACAGATCTCACAAGTAACACAAACAGTACATTAAATAGAGGACTTACTTAAGACAGCAGGGAACTGACAACCTCCGCCATTACAAACTTTGCGAAATATTTCATTTCCATTGTTTTAAGTGATCGACTGTCATTACCGAAATGAAGGAAAGTTTTATGGAACATATTTATGATACTGAGTGTGTTGATAATTGACATTGTGGCTACATCTCAAAAACGAAAGAGAGAAGTCTATAACCCTGCAATAATGATGTCGAATGGAGATGATATGTTAACTGATTAGTGATTACCATCCAACGCCAACGTTAACGGGTTCTATAGGTGGTTTATGGGTTACATGGTTGAAATTTATTGTAGCATAGATTTGGAAGTGAGTAACATTTTTGCTTAATTCTTCTTTCGTATACCGCTGGCAGTGATTGATAGAGGTAGCAAATAGGAAAAACATGCAAATTGCAAACACATTTTGCCCTAATGATAGGCAATTCTAGGAAGCAGTATCAAATTCCAATAATAAAGTCATTGCACGACTACATACTCGTATTTACAAATTCCAAAAAAGCTGACCTCATAACCCCTTTATTCATCTCAGAATCTTAAATGGTTTCGCGATGACTCACAAGAATGTCATTCACGGCTTCACGACTACTATTTGCTCGGCAAAGCCGTGACGTATAAGACAATGTAAACAGTCGCATACAAATATTTGTTACTGGACATAAAACTCCCTTCATTAAGACCTGACAATGCAGACAAGTAAAAAAGCAAATAAAATAAGCAAATACAGAAGACGTGTCTTTTTAAATCTGGGTTATTGTTAATGTAAAAGGAATACATGAAACATTATAAGAGAATGAGAGAAGATTAACATTACAGAAGGTGAAAATTAAATAAGAAGCTAAAATATTCGTATTAACTGGTTCTCTATAAAATGTCAGCAGATCGACATCCTCATCAGTAATTACCTATGTATATTAGAACATCGTGTTCTACATTTACCGAGTCAAAAAAATGCTCGATAAAATCCTTCTCCCAAATTCGGATCTCTTACCATGCTCCAAAAGGACAATAATTTACTTCACTTCATCCAACTCGAAATATGTATAGACACCCAATCCCATTCGTAGTAACCCCCAATCTTACGGTAACGTTATTAAACCATAAAGAGATCAAGTTACCAATTCCAGCACTGCCACCAACATAATCATCAACGGTACCAACATTACCATATCAAAGTCACCGGGTACCATAGATAATTAAATACATGTCACATTTGTTCGTAGACATAACGTTTGTCAGTGAAGGTTTCAAGGAATCTTAAGTTATATGACTCTTTATTACTTTGTTAACTTGTGCGGCTTTGAAGGAAGCGATTTTGGTAACTATTTTTTAATCTCATCTCTTTCTCTTATTGGTTCGTTCTTATTGTTGTTATATATTTAATACTCTCAATCTTAATTAAGTCAGCCAATCTTACTGTTATAAAAGAATCGTAAAAATTATTGGAAATAAATCTTTATTCAAATCTTGATACAGACTCTTTTTTCTCAAAACTCTTCAATACCACTGTCCTAACTTAGATGGTTACTTAGATGGTTTCTTATTTGTCTTAGACAAATTGTAGCCGATTAGTATCATCATCAATTAATCGTCCATTAATTACAAACATTTTTCCATCAACATCATTATCGACATCTTCAGCTGCCACATAATATTTCTCTGGTCTGTTTCATTACGTTTTTTCCACAGATATCCTTATCAGAATCTTTAAAAACTACTCAAATGCGTTCAAATAATTTACTCGCGTATTTCAAAGCCTCATTTTATCGGCATCATACGCAGCCTCTGCGTCAACATTTTCTCCCTTCTCGGTCTGTATGTCAAGGCTATAACTGTGGCCTTGGACACCGTTATAAACATCATACATGAGATAACTGATGCTGTCAAACATTTGTATGGGCTGTTCCTGGTTCTGATTGGCAGCCTGAATCTAGATTTACAAAGATTACGTCTGCTGGAACTTAGAATTTTAGATCAGTATCTATTTCTATAATATTTCAACTTTATCTTGGAATATCTTCTTGATTTTTTCAGCGCACAATGAACATTCCATTGTTGATATTTTCAAATTCAAATTCTTTCCAAACTGCAGGTGAAATCTGGTTTTGAAATATTTGTTCATCTACCCAATGTTTTTTTTAAGAGAGTAATATCATCAAAGCCCTCCAGCCCTGAGTGGAGTGAGTGTCAGACTAGTACTGACTAGAATTCACCGTCTTCTTTCAACTGCCCCTTACGTTCCTGGGTCTCAGTTACCTGTTAAGACAGTTCGTCACCCATTTACCCAATGCTGCGTTACTTTATCAAACATCAAGTGCTGAACGTGCTCTACCTAATCTTAGTTCGGGTTCAAAATGGTGAAATAAAATTAAACTACCTAAATTACAAGCTGTCTTTTCTTTATCTTTAAAATATGCTATCTTTATCTACGGAATGCCGCAAAGAAAACCGGTTAAAACGAATATCTAATAGCAAAATATTACTAAACCCACATCTGTGAACAGGAAACGTGTGGACAAACAGCCGTGGTCGTGCGTACGCGCATCACAATACTGTGTTCTGTGTACACGCACACAGTTGTACACACAATACACAAAAGTGTGTTTGGTAATGCCACCAAGGCGAACAGGTTAAGTGCAAAACTGATGAAACCGTTTGAATAATTTTCTTAAATGATTTCTTTTACTTTCGATGTTATCATAAAAAATCTTCAGGAGTTTGATAGTAATAGGATTTTAACCGTGACTGGCGATAAGAAAAATGTGCTCCAAATATCCCACAACGACATACAAAACGTACATTTTCTCATACTTCTGATTTTCTCTAAATGACATTAACAAAAAAGTTCAAACTACTTAACTCTTTAGTTTTTCACCAAAAATTAGTGGTTTCATAAAACCACAATGACTTTGTGGCAACAATAAAGTTACAAATAACGTATAATAACAATACAGATACTCTGTGGTTTCTGAGCAAATATTGCAAAATATGTGGGTCGACTGAAACTAGTGTATAGTTGTAAATCATTGGAAACTGACGGTAAACTGTGATTTGGTTGCCTCTTGAGTATTTGTGTTATCTTCAGTGGCACGCGATCTTAAATAGACAGTAGATAATGTAATGAAAAGACAGGATGATAAAACCTCCGTCAAAGTTGAGTAAAGGAGTCAAGTTATAGGAGTACAATCTGAAATGAAAATATTTAGATATGCTTTGGTAATAATAGACAAGGTTGGGACTTGTCTTGTGACCTTTACTGTACTGACAACAAACCAGCTTTTGTATGATGCTTTGGCACAAAGACTGCATGTTTCTTTTAATTTCAGTAGAAACACTTCAGTACTTATTTTAAAATGAGACAACCTACGTACAAGACTTGAATATCCAGGTAAGTAGAAAAGAAAACACTAATACCGGAAATGATTAATATAACAGAAACTCCATTATCCAATATGAAACCTATTGCGTTATTATTGCCCATTTGAACCATACCGTTCATAGACCCGTTACAAATTTAGCAAGATTTCACCAAACACTAACAAACAATATTAATCATTGTCTTGTTACAATTACAATCAAGTATCAAATGGAACAGGTATTTAAACGTGGGCAGCCCTTACCGTTCCATAATATCTTCATAACAAGACTGGAACAATTAAGTGCAGGATAGACTGGACCTGGTGCAAAAATCGCCCACACAAAGAGTCTGTTATCTATGTCTCAATCAGACGTGTCTGGGGGCTGTTTTGAGATAGTAGGCTCTTAAACTGATATAAATGGTGGCTGATAGATGGTCATTGATTTGATAAATGAAGATAGTAGACTTGGTGTAAGCTTTGAGTGTTGTGATAAACACGATGATCGAATGTTTATGAGAGAGGTCACGCAAGACTTAATAGATCTAGGTTCGTAGGTTCAATCCCAGGCAGCACTGTATGAGTAAATTAGTTAATAACGAATGCTCTCAAAATGGTAAAGAAAACATCGTGAGGAAGATAAAAATCGAAGAGAACCTATATAAAAAGCTGATTACGTAGATTTGCTAGTTAACTCACTTGCAGTATATGTTAATCTCTAATCTTACGTGTTACAGTAATTATCAATAACATTTCCAGCAAAACTACAGATCATGTTATACACCATCTTCACCCAAATGCAGATGAAAACAGAGAAAGTCCGTAAGGTGTCAAGTCTTAGACAGAGTAATCTGTAAGTTGATGAGCCTATGTCTTAAACGGATGTTACCAACGATGAGGTCGAAGGCGTGTCTGTCACGACTAAACAATATAACAGATTAGCTACATAGACATACAAACATATCTAAACAGCCTATCTACCCACCCTAAAAAGGCGATTAGCAACAGCCTAGACTCATAAAAATATGTAAAACTGAGATAACAAAACCGCCTACAGAATTCCTAGTGCCCAAATATGACGAAGCCATTGATTTTCATATCTTTAGCAAATTGCTTTTTTCCTTATTCTTAGTTAAATATTTAAAGTAGATCGTAAAAGTCGGTTACTGTCTGTCTTTATTTTTAAGATATCCTTTTTTCGTTTTGGAAGCGATAGGCTTATTTCTTTGCCTTTCTTTATTAGGCGTACATTTGCTTTGTTTAAATACACATTTCTATTCAATTATATTAACTTTTATTACTTCTTATGAAATCATCCATCTATTCAAGCCTCCATAGTATACAAATAGTATCACAGTAAGACTCTTCTAAACATCTACCTCTTCTGTGTCTATATTTAGTTTTCAAATTACTACATCTTCATTTGTATATCTATCACCATCTGCAATATCACTTTTACTATCAATTCCTTCTTCCGTGTCAATCCATTATTGTCGATTTATATCATACGCAAAATAACTCTAGTTCGTCATGTTCAAATATCACTATTACAACAGGAGGAATAGGGTTCCCAACTTTGGTTTGTCCAGATTTTTCAACATATGAGGACTTTAAAAAAATGTCAAAAAGTAAGTGGTTAGTATTAGTAATTGACTACCGAAAAAGAATGAAATATAAAGGCGGAGGATATGTTGGAGTGGAGACCAGAAAGTGGCGAAACAGAATATGGGAAGACAATTGACTAGGTGAACAGAATAAACGGTTTTATTAAAGTGGCTGGAAGAAACTGGATAATCATGACACAAAACCACCAGAAGTGAAGATTTGGAAGAGACCTAGCACTGAGTAGCTAAAGAAGATAAGAAAAAGAAAGAAAAACAGAGGCGGACTTTTTTTAAAGCTTTCAGTCGAGGTTCGAGATTTTCTTAGTTTTGTAGTGGTAACCCTAAGTAGGGACCACTGTATTAGCAGCGGCTGCACCGGTGGCGGGTGCCTCAGTGCGCTGTCAACTGTCAGTGCGCAGGAAGCTGCGCCCACGCATGATAGAAAGAAAGGCGCTATGTTGAAAGCGAAGGGCAGAAATGTGAACTACAGACAAAATTTGGACTGGCAGAATGTGATCTTAATTTATTAATTTGCAAGTAATTTATGTATTTTCGTTTTCAGAAGCGTGTGAAGAAGTTTTGCAGATATTAGATTTCAAACTTAATTATGTAATTGATATTTATTCTGTAATATTCTTAATTCGGACTATCATTGTAAAGCCACTAAAACTCTTAAAATAAAGAGAATCTTATTATTATTATACTTTCATTGCCTTTTTTTTATTTTTTTTTTCGAATATTTAAAGTCCGCTATCCTCTTACTTTCAGCACAGCATCTCTATAATTGAATCAACGTCCGCGAACATTGATATATGTAAGGGAGATACGTGAACAGATTACTAAATTAGCTTCCAAGATTTATCTGCAGTTCACTTCCCATTCAGGGTAACACGCATCCTATCGTCGGCATAGATGAGTATCGGTGAATTTTGCGGCGGAAATAGGTTTGTCGACAGCGTATTACATGGTAGAAGTTGAACAAACTCTTGGTGGTGGCTACGCTTCCTTTTGCAGATTCACGATTGATTTAATGGTTTATTAGAAGAGTTATTAGAAGTGGATTAACTAGATTTATGGCTATAATGCCGCTTTTGCTTTTGCGTACGGTTTCGACTGGATCCATGTCGGAAATTACTACCTAGGAATGTACAGAAGCTTGCTCATCAATCTACCTCAATCGTCTGCACTTGTTACAGTTTTTTTTTTGCCAGATTGTGGTATCTTGATGTGCTAGAGTCTGTACTACTTTTTTGTCTAAACTCAAATCCTGATCTTACTATGAAAACATATGAAAATTGTTGTTAAAAAAAAGTTACAGAAATAAATAAAAGAGAGTTAATTTTCAGTTCTGCTTCTTGTAGTCGTCACCAATACTAATAAACTAAGATCATTTTAAGGCCGGGTAGTATTTTTTAAGGTTTTCTTGGGGTCTGAATTTTTTTTCCCTATATTATATCAATAGTCACGTACGTTATTTCATGTGTCAAAATGTGGGTGTTATCTGCCTTATCCTTCTTCATTGCAAGCGTTTTGTCTTGATAAGTGCCACTGCAACGCGGAACCGACAAACTTACACATAAAGGCAACAATTCCATAAAATCAGCAACGTCTCAACTTTCAATCAGAGGTATCATGGCGATATAACGGTGTGCCGGTAATGTCACATTGTTGGCTCGTCTGTCTGTGTGTAGACAGACGGCAGACTTGCCGTGTCGGGTTGCGACATCCGATATTATTGCCGTTTGACGTCTTCACGATTTGAGTGTGCGTGTCAATGTTTGGCGACGAATGTGCCGATGTTATTTGGCAGAAATGATGCAATAAATTCGCAAGTGTTTTGTCATTGATATTTTTGTAACTGGTATTTTCAATATGATAGGTAGAAGATCAAGATGATACGTAAGAGTTCAGCTCTTAAAAGAAAAAAAAAATGCTTGATCGGTATCAGTGTGCTTAGTGCGAGTTTTTTTACGTTGACGCGATAGTAACGTTTAACCGCGTTTGGCGCTCTCATTGGTTGAAAGTTCTCACGACCTTGGAGCGGGCCACTAGGAGCGCCAAACGCGGTTAAACGTTACTATCGCGTCAACGTAAAAAAAACTCGCACTGAGCACACTGTTTTCATAAACGAAACGTAAACTGGCTCGCTGTTTCGATAAAAAAATGTGAACGAGCAAAAATACCTCTTTTATATTCTACTTACAAATCACCAAAACACCTTAAATTCCGTACTTACCTGCAACAAAAAAAGAGCAAAACATCAGTACAAGTTAATTTAATTAAAGTTAATTACAAACACATCACTGCAATTAATGAAATCTCAAATTCACACTTAATCTAAAAAGAAGCTAATCGTGTCATTTATTTGAACTACCTTACGATTTATCAAGACGTGCAATCCTAATTTAAGGACACCTCTTTTCGCGATACATTGTCAGATCAAAAATAAAATTGAGATGGATTTTAGTCCTTGGTATTTTTGGATCAATTCAGTGTTTAGCACAATTAAACTAAGCATTAGTCTACTTTTAATTATAATTCTTATCTTTTATGAACACTTGATTTCCCTAATAAAGTTAGTTCACACTGATAGATTGACAAAAAATGCCTTTGAAATCAACTGAACCCATGATTTTGGTCCCTTGGGGAAAATTGTTCAGATCTATCCGTAGGTACAAACGTACAGACGCGACGACGCTAGCACATGGACCTACCCCGATCTGTAAAATGTTCCCAATTAATATGAAGTTTTTGCTTTTGTAAAACTATTTTAAAAGAATTTGTCAGATCTTTGTTTTAAAACATGTGATAGGAATTGATTAACTATGCACATAGAAATAAAAAAAAACAACATATTTCCACAGAGCTTCCATAAACTAAACAAGAAACCCATCAAACTCACTTCAGTTCTATCATCGTGGGTGTTAATCACTACCTCTGTGGAAACAGTTCGCATATCTCACAGCAACAGTAAAACAGGTGTATTTTATGAGAATAGCCATTAACATGATCTTTGTATGTGGTCCGAATTTGTCTAAAGTGACAATGATGGGACGGGTTTATTTAGCCCACCTTAAAGAATACAGTGAAATATTACGTTAAGAAAAATGTCACAGTAATAATGGCCCCCCGTTAAAGGTTGTCACTCACTTAAGTGTCGACGAATTTTCGTCGAACGAGTTTTCGTCGAATCACAGTCAATTACTTAACTGTTGTGTTTTCACGGTCTATACGGGGTAGGTTCTAATTAAACCACTCTTTTTTACTTCATTGATTTATGAATGAACAGATAATTTTGCTATATTTTCTTGTAGGTAGAACTTTTCTTATATTAAGAAAATCCTTGTCTCACAACAATCAAATAAAGGTGCTTAACATTATGTAAATTTTCCGTATCGATGATAAATCTTTCTTAAAACACTCAATGATCAGTGACACATGTTAAACACACCTTTCAGTTTATCTAATTCCATTGAAGAAAAAAACAACAAGATTAATTTTTGAAACACATAAATTTGCGAACGACGACCATAGGCCAACATAGAAGAATGTTTCCACATAAATTACAATCTATGCGTAGGACTCAAACGGCTGTCACTATCAAAAGTATTCAATAAAAGATAGAAGACTCATAGTGAATTAATACCTTTTATTTTATTTGATATATTTTTTTTCATTTTAAATTCCGTAATTCTTATTTTAGAAATTAAAATTAAAAAAAAATACAATAAAAAACTCAAATATCTATGATAAAAGGAATTCGGACAATGGTTAAAATCAATAATTTTGATATTAAGATCAGGTATAATTTTTAATCGTATTATAAAAATACAATATATAAATTGTTTATTAAAGAAAATTTTGCCGCAGTAATAAGCAAGTGCTGACAAAATTCTTAAAATAGAATAGTCTACTCTATTGCTTGAGCAATATTATTATGTATTGATTATGAACAATGAATAAGTAACGTTTGTAGACCCGCAGGCGTTTTTTCGATTTGAAGTTAATTTATTGTCTTTTTACAAAATTATCTTCTTAATTGTAAAACTTTTTAGCTTTATCATATTATGTCATACATTATGTATAAGATGATTTCGATACAAACTAATCAATTTGTTCAAAAGCCATAAACTTTCATTGGTATAAATTAACGAAATTTGTAAGCGATTTATCTAGCAATAAAATTAAGAAAACTAAGTAGATGATTCGAAAATAACATTTAGATAAGAGAAATGCGATAAAAAATCTTGTAAATAAATGTTAATTTAAGGCAAGCTATAGTGGGGCATAACCTTTATTTTATAATTAAAAAACACACGCCATTCTGTTAAAGAAAAAACAATTTGAATAATATCAGTATTGTTTATAAAACCTTCACACTAAAATTAGACCACATCAAATTCCCTTCAAATCTAAATAACAATTCTAAAAATATCTTCGAACCAACACTTCCTATGTTCTAAAACCCTCGATGTCTATACCTTACTCGGCCTACAATGTAACTCATCCATCACCTTATCTTCTGTTTGGCGAAAGATAATCCGTCGACGGTCGCGATTTACAACTCTAGGGTTGTCACCTGCGACTTTCACCATCGTCAAAACTGTCTCGATAAACGCAACTCGTAAATATATTTTGTTACACGTTCCACGATTATATTTAGAGCCAGGGAAGTACAAGACAAATTCCGGTGTAAATTCAAAACGACCTGTTTCCGAAATCATATTTGTTGTAGAAAGTTCTCGACTATGTTTAAGTTGGGACATAAATTGGTCTGGGACACTTGTGGCACGATTTGTCTCGCTGTCTGTCTGTGTAATTGAAAGCCTTGCTTATGTGGTGACAAGAAATGAAAGGTGCAAAGATAGTTGTGACAAATGTGGGACGGGTTTCACGCTGCTTAAAAGATTGAATGTCTCCGGGATTAATATGGTCATTATTTTTGCGTTTTCAGTCACTTTCACAAGCGTCACCTCTACTTTCTGTGTGAAATTCCTGTTAATCATTTTCTAGTGGTCCTCGTTTGTCTATAAATTATATTTTATCATTTTGTCAATACAAACATCTGTGACGAAAAGAACCTGCTTCACTTTTTTAATTTTTCATTACAATCAGTTCAGTGGTTTACAAGTAAAATTGTTACAGACCACCTTCACAGGTTTACCTTCGTGACAACCCTAATAAGATCTCACATTGTGACTTGAAAACTCCACGGTATTTTGCGTCTGCAGCAGCATTACATCTGCTTACCTCTTAAAGTCATAGCGAGATGATGGAGCGCTTTGAGAGAACGTTAACCTATTTTGAAGAACCAGCCATCAATTCATCATGAATTTATGAAAATAAGAAGAATATGTAGTGGCCAGCGTTATGCTGCTGAACTTAACCTTATACTAATGCAGTCTTCAATGTTCCCAATTCTGGAACAGGAATTTCTAGTGTAAGGAGAAATGGGCCATGATCCACCACGCGGATCAAGTGCGGGTCGATAGGCTTAGTTATTTCTTCTATTATAGTCGATTATTCTAATTCCATTTAATTTTTATACTTATAGAAACAGGGCAATACTTTGAATAATAGGCTAACCCACTTGGAAATGTCATAAATTATTTGTTCAATTAAATGGAAAGCATTTTACCAGTATTTTTATTTTCGTAAGTATGAAACAAAATGGGTCAGAGCCCATTCGTCTCCTAAAATTCGTACCCCAGCATAAAAGTTGTGGATTCGGCCCCTATATAGGTGCCCATTGGTCTCCTGGTAGGGTACCAATTAATATTTTAATAAAAAATAATATTTCTAAGGTACCCATTCGTCCCCTCTAATAAAATACAATATAAGTTAAAGATTCGGCACCTATTCAGGTGCCTATTGGTCCCCTGAGATAAAATTAGCTATATTTTACATAAGAAACGGTTAACAGGGTACACTTGTGAACAGTTTATTAACGGAATTAATTTAATAAATCATAACAGCTCATTGAAAAAGAGCTATGATGAATGATATCCGTCATGATAATAATATATGGCTTGTTAAAAAAAACGGGTTACAAAATTAGATAAGGTGTTTTGTTTGTATGTTTCCGACTTTCGAAAGAAAAGTTTTTTTGTAGGTTATTTTGAACTTTTTTTGTGGTTGTTTTGAAGTCGGTTACTTACATTTTTTTTTGTAAAAGTTTTTTATTTTATCCTTTTAGTTTCACTATTCAACCCAAATTTTATGGGGCCAAATGGCAGATATACTAAGTATATCGAACAAAAAAAGAATCATCGAAATCGGACCAGAAACCTCGGAATAATCGGTGTAGACAAAGTTGAAAACTATTTAGGTTTTTGTTGATTTTTCAAAATGTGCTAGTCCGATTTCGATAAAATTTTAATGGGACCATTCCGGAAGTATACCCTATCCAACAAAAATAGAATTTTTCAAATCGGTTGTTAAACGACGGAGTTATGCCCGAACCAACATAAAAAAAACGCAAACATCCGAATTGAGAACCTCCTCCTTTTGGAAGTCGGTTAAAAATAATCAACGTTCTAACATTAATTCTGTTTTGCTCCAAAAATTGCGTTAAAATTGGTAAGTACTCTCCAGATGTGCGCGGGGTGTGGAATGCCAAAGCGGGAGGGGTAATCTTAGTCAGAGTAATATACAAAAAAATAAGAAGTGATTATTTACTGTTGATAATTATGTGTTCTATTTTTTTTTTCGTATTTTATATTTAATGTTGATTTATATGATGGTTAATCAAGGCTAAAAATGTTGGTTTTACATAGTTGATAAAGACTGATTTTACTTTTTATATTCTTTGACTGTTATGTACAAAGTACTAACAATTAATTGTTACAAATGTACAAGAAACCAAAAGTTGATTAATTATTTTGAAGACTGACTTAATGCCTAGAGCCTAGAGGCATTTATTAAACTTAATCTTATTTGAAATAAACATGATATCTACCGAATTACTTTATTTTTTATTTTACCCTTTTCTGCGCAACTGTACCAGGACTACCAAGCTGCAGTATACACATGTACATGTACTTATAGTAGAAGAATGAATAAAAATAAATATTCTTCAGGGGACGAGTGGGCCCCTCAAAACTTCCAGGGTACGAGTGGGCACAGGGTGCGAATCTTAGGGTACGAATGGGCTCTGACCCAACAAAATTGACGAATATTCGTCAACTTTTTTTTTTCAATTCTTAAATATATATATTATAGCCCATTTTAATTGTTTTTTCAAGCTGCCTAGACTATCCTTACAAAATCCAATTAAACTTTTATTAAATCAATCCATCTCTTCAAACAAATATACATAGATTTCTGTAGTCGCAGGCGCAGCCCTAACAGATGTTCTCAGGATAATGTTATCAGTGTACAAGGAAGTTCAGGTTTACAGGTGTTTTGGGTTCCAAGATCATTGTTCAAGGAGAAGAGAAGAGATAGCCCGATATTCTAGTCTTTGTAGCTTTTTTCAATAGTAAAACATGTCCGAATTGCCTAATTAACTTTATGTTCTGGAGCATAAAGTTGAAAGTGTATTCAATCGTTGACGAGGTCGACGTAGTACCTTATTAGAGGATAGCATAACAGAACGTCTCGTTATCGCTTTCTACGCCGACTGCAAACAAAAATTATAGTTTTCTGCTTACGCTACTTTTTAGAACTTATTTTTCAGATTTTTATATCACTTTTTGACAAGGCAGGCGTGTTTTTTTTTCAATCATGCATATATTTGTTTGATTTTTACACGGTACAATCACGAGCAATAGTATGTATACACTAAGCAGTATTCAAAAGCGATGTTCTGTTACCATATTGATTAAACTATTGTCTTTTCATTACACTTCTATTTTGGAGGCCATACTATTACGAAATAGGTCTTATTTCAAAGTGGAAACCAGTATTTTACGAGTAAATTGCGTTTGAATTTTGTTAAGCGTGTATATGTAATTGCTCGTGACTGTACATAAATATCATTTTTAAATGACAACAAAAAAACAATAATGGATTCATTGATCCCGTTTTATCTGCAAATTCAATTGACACTATACCACGTGGTCTATGCAAAATCAGACCGAAATTGTGTTACCAAGATACTAGTTATCAGTAAGTCGACAATGTTATCAATTAGGTACTTCGCGACAGCCTGAGAATCGCCTGGGTGGTCAGAATTTACAATCAAATGAAGACTTTATTACTAAGATAGAAAATTCAATTTGTATTGCAGCTTTCCGTATCGAAATCGCTATATTAGCGTGTATTTCGCACGGTAATTATTCTTTTTATTGTAACAACACTCAAAATAAACACGTATAATGATTTTTTAACCATTTGCATTAATTTCGATGTAGGTATCTGTTACAAAATACAGTCCGCAAAACATTATTTTTCTGCACATTATAAGTAATGAACTAAGTATTTCTACCAATTCTAACTAATATTGATCATACTCAGGCCTTTTTTTGTTTTGCCTATACGCGATAAACAACTCAATCTTCGGCTTATAATAATGAACAATCAATTTATTAGGCACAATATTGATAGTACTAAAAAATAATTAAGATATTAAAACGATTTATTAGGCTATCGCAACGTTTTAAATATTTTAATGACACTTGCGGCTTCAAAAGTCCATGATTTTATTGCTTAGATAGATACCTTTAAACTAAACAAGACTTATGTTTTTTTTTTATAACCTCTAACAATCACGGAATGTAGATTAAAAAATGTTTTAAAATAAACTTGTTCCAGAGAACTAATATTTGAATAATAATATAGTTTTTAGCAGCCGTTAATCTGGCTAAATTTGAACGCACCATAAATAGGTAGCTTTACTATGAACGCAACCAAATATAGCGGTGTCAAATGGCGGGAATTTTTTGACGTTTGTTGCGTAATATTTGATTAATGTTGACATGACAAATAGTCATGATTTTGTGCTCTAAACATCAATAAAAGAATCTAGTCTATGCTTTCAAATATCCTTGACTTAAAAGTACATTAAGCAGCTTTAAAAGATCCTGTCATAAATCTATTAGTCTATGGTTTTCTATAAAGGTCGTTCCCCTCTATAATCTCCTCCATTAAAACCTCCTCACGTATTGATTCTAGAGTTTTTATAAAATTATATGTTGCAAAAGCGATTAGGTAAAATCAAAAGAATATTAATCAGCCTACCACTCGGATTTGTATCAATTAATTTATCTTGCCGTTTACGGGAAGGTCATCAAGTGATTATGAAGGTGTTATGTTTATCATAGACATACATGATTTAAGAGTAGAAGGGTATAGACAATTTGTCTACCATTTCGTTGTCGACTCTACTAATTGGTTTAAGGATATTTATGTAAATTAATTGCAACACGTTTTTGATGCTTTTTGTTTTATACTTCCCCTTTATGTTAGATTTTTGTGATTTTGATGTCTTATTTTTAATTGATCTGAAATATTTTTGGCACTTTTACCGTTAACTGTACCAATAAAATAAAAAAATGGGACTGCTTTAAAACTTAATATATTAATAAATAAATTCAAGTAAAAACAACTGTTTCCCATTAAGCTCGTGCTTTCATTTTTCATAGAAAAAAAAAACAGCCAATTTAGCTAGTATTTATTTACTTGGTAAATAGCATCCAATGAGTCCTCCCACCTAGGGCAGGACGGGAGGGATTGACAGACTTGTACTGATTAAAATCCACGGTGTCCTTCAATAGTCCTTTATGTATTTAGCTTAAGGCATGTATTTAAAAATTAAATAGCAATGCTTGGTGGTCTGAAGTATCCATTTAATTATAATGTCATCATCATCAAGGGTTACCGTCTAAGGGGTGAGCAGAACTAGATTGATAAGGCAGTTAAGTACTGTGTTATTAAACTATCAGTTTGTATGAGCTAGTTATTTCTCTATAGATGACGTTTACTTTTTTTATTTTTTTACTTGAGTACTGGTAAGCTCTCAGTCTTTTAAATTCTACTTGTCTTAGAAATAATGTCGTCATTTCGAATTTACACAAGATTTATTTTCTAAAAATTATTAACAACTAGCTGTTGCCAGCGATTTCACTTCACTTCAAAACTATTATATGTGTTAATCCAGGTTATAAATTATCTGTGTTCCGAATTTCAACGAAATCCGTTCAGTGGTTTTTGCGTGAAAGAGGAACAAACATCCATTCAAACAAACTTTTACGTTTATTTTAGTAGGAAGTAAGATAGTAGGATAAAGGATATGTTTTTTTTATAAATAGCTGGATCGATTCCTGATTCCTGGCCACGATATTCCAGATAGTACAGAGTACAGAGAGAGAGAGAGAAAATTCAATGATGCAGTTTTTGTTTTCGTCAAAATATAATAAATATATAACATAACACCTAGGGTTGGTATAAAACCTTATTCCGAGTGTGGAACGGAACGCAGACGAATGAGTGAAAGGGAAAAATGAGATGAAGAAAAGAGAAGGACGACGGAAGGATAGGGATAATCTAAAAGAAGTTTGTCTGAAGAAAACCCACCGCCCACAATATCCCACATTCTACGTACACAATATACATAGTAATATAATATTCCTCATAGTTTGGGAAATACCCACGCCCAGTTGAAAAATTCAACCATAAATAAATACTAAACCAACATTTTCAACGTTTTAGTGCATATTTAATCTCTGAAGGTTAAAAGCTTAAAACATTGTCCACTAACGTATTTATAACCGTTCATAATACTCGTGTTAAGTTTATGCAAATAACTCGCATAAGATAATGTAGCCAGCAGGTGTCAAGGAGACAATGTTAAACACATTACCTTCTTATTTAAAGTTGGTTATTAGGTCACATGTCTGTTGGTTATGATTAATTGATCTTATTAATTACGTATACCACATCATATTTTCAAATATGGACGGGTAGGGGTCGCGGGACAGTTACAGGTAACCGTGATCCTGGAATTTAAAGGTCTATTGAGCAGTGGTGGCTCAGTGGTATCGGTCCCAAATACGAGTTGTAGGTCGTGGGTTCGAACCTCGCCAGGCGCATTACTTTGTGTAATTTATTTCATCACCACTGCTCTCAAAACGGTGAAGGAAAACATCGTGAGGAAACCGGCATGTCCTCCATGTGACATCTACCAACCCGCACTGGGTCCGCGTGGTGGATTATGGCTCACTCCCTCTCACAGAGAGGAGGCCTGTGTCCCAGCAGTGGGAACATCGGTATTAAGTACAGTATTTACAGCGTTTCTTGTATGGAAAAATGGAACAGCGCCTCTGGTGTGCGAAGAAGGAACTAATTTTTTCCTTTTTGTCAATTTGAAAATGTCAAAGTTCCAGTTTACTTTACGTCAGAACAACTGAAAACTCATGATAAGGCCTCTGACTATAACATATCACCGAACCAAATTGATCCAAAATCCGTTTAGCCGTTCTGACGTACCTACCTGATCCATCGTCGTGTTGCCAGCGGCTTCACCCGCTACAACTCGAAAATTATCCCACGGGAACATCAAATCGGGATAAAAACTATCCTATGTGTTAATCCAGGTTATAAACTGTATGTGTACCAAATTTTATCCAAATCCGTTCAGAGGTTTTTGCGTGAAAGAATAACAAACATCCATGCATCCATACTTACAAACTTTCGCCTTTATAATAGTAGTAGGATAGTCGCTTTATGCGACGAGCCTATGGCTATCATCTGGACAAATCCAGAATCAAATCAGGTATTCCTGATGGAAAATCTCAATACATTTTACTCATCGTGGGGATCGTACCCAATAACTACTTCATGCATGAGGTAGGAAAATAAAAAATATTTATCGCCTAACATTATAAATAATCATCTAAAAAAACCATCAATCATGCCAGTCTTAGACAAACAATATTTAAATATTATTACATTATATAACATAAAACATTCTAACTACATATTTAAATGCATGTTAACAAGGAAAATCCATGTTAGTAAAATACCATTCATTCCTGTAAAATCGGTTTTTATCAAAGAAATCTTACTAATTAGTAGTCACATGTCACACTTCTATTGATGTATTTATCGACGAAAATAGTCGAATACAGCGTGTTTTAGAAATATGAGGTCATTATACTGTGCGTAGCACGGATTTTCAAACTGAAAAGCTCTCTAGCGGGTCTTTTCCAAAACGTAAGGCACTTTAAGGTCGTGTAGTAAGTACTCGTGAAAATAAACAAATTTTTCCAAGAGACAAACCATGAAATGAAAATAAAAGCTCACTCCATACGTTTTATGTAGTATGAAAACTTGGAGATGTATGTTTTATACGGTCATTCATAACTAGATAACATCGATTGTTGTTTTTTTGAACATCCATTTTATTTGTTTCATGCAGTCGTAGAACTTGAAAAAAAAACAAAGATATTACCTCTCTTCTATTATTTAGTATATTAGGGTCAATCAGGGTAATTGTAAACTGGGGTGATTGGAAACAACTCCCATTAAACTTTTAATAATGTATTTAGGTTGACGGTCATGAAACAGAACGTTATTTTAATCTGTTGTCCATCACTACAAATAGCAATTTATCAATTTTTCAGAAAAGTTATCTCAATATCAGTGTTACGAAAAGTTGTCTGCAGAAAAATTGTTTTCAAGTTTTTGCACGAAGTTGATATTTTTCAAAAACGTTTACAATTACCCTGATTGACCCTATATTTATATATTAGGTTTATTTTAAAATATATACATACAGATTATATATTTATTTTAATAGTATGTATGTTTATATTTTATTTATTATTTGTACACTGTGTCTACGTTTTCATGTCTAACTCTCTTCTGTCGCTGGTCTGCTGGAAGAAATGTCTTGTTGAAATAAGCAGTGCCTTTCTGCTCTTTTTTTCTGAATGTTATTTCTTGTATCTATGTGTTTTTGTGTGCATAAATAAATAAATAATAAACAAACTTGCTCATATTCGGCTTAATTAACTTATATCGTTATTGATTAACATTTAAATCTCACTTATGATAGGTTGAGTGGGTATCGAAACCTGTTTAGTTTGATTGACTGCAACACACGCAATAATAAAATGACCACACATTTCTTAAACACGCTGTATATCGATTCATAGTCAAAATTATTCGATTCTGTTCCAGAAACAAAATTCTTTTGCAGTTAAAGTCTCATTTAGTATCTTCCCGGAGCTTATTAAAAAGATTAATCGAATAGAAACAGCATTTTATCGCCATCATAATCGAATAGTAATTTATTTAGATAGCAAACGCCAATTAGTACGATTTCAGTTATAACTCACGGTTAATGTTGCGTTTTATGGTGTTTTCGGCGTTGTGGAAGTACTTAATTAAAATAAGATGTAAAGTCATATAAAATTGTGATTGAAAACTATGTATTTGAAGTGTGAATTTACTTCATCTTTAAATCTCTAAGTCTAGGTTCGATTGCATACGGATGACTGTTAGCAATTTATTTATTGCCTGATTTATTTGATTGTGGGTCAATTGAATAGGACATTCAAATAAAAAAAATAGTTGGCTACCCAATTTACTGTGTATTTTGGTGTTTTGTTTTTAATATAACGAATTGACTTAAATAAGTGAAAATACCAAACGCTACTCTTTTTTATCCGGATAACTATAACGCAAAAACTATTCGTTACGAACCGAATAGTTTCTGTAAAGTATTCGATTCTTTATCAAACAATACTATTAATATATTTTATAGCTTCGTTCCCTAAGATCTCAGTTACACAATGTAATCATGTAAACTCGTTTGACTGAACCTTATTGATTTTAAAACCTGATCACCTACAGGTACTATTAATATTAATAAATAATTTAAATCCGGTTTTCATTTCCTATGTGACATTGAACTTAGCCAGTAGACGAATATTGAATTTGTTGCAGTCATTAACACTTAAGGTGCCGGCCGGTTCGCGCCGGAGACCGCGTCAGGAGACAGCGACAGGAGACCGCGACGGTATTTAACATTAGGCAATGTATGAGCGCCAGTTCGCGAGCGAGACAGCGACAGGAGACAGCGACAGCTTAGGAGACTGCGACAGTACTTAACATTAGGCAATGTATGAGCGGCAGTTCGCGAACGAGACACAGACAAGAGACAGATACGGTAGCAATCTCCGGTCGCGGTCTCCTGTCGCGGTCTCCTATCTCGATCTCCTGTTTCGGTCTCCTGCCTCGGTCTCCTGTCGCGGTCTCCTGTCGCGGTCTCCGGCGCGAACCGCCACCTTTACAGAGAGTAGTGGTGGCCCAAAATGGTAAGATCATCCACGAGTCCTCCCGCCCTGAGTGAACAACTGGTAAAATCCACCGTGTTCCTTCAACAATCTTTACGTATGGACCCCGGCAGGCTATGGCCCTCTATGGAGGCCACGTCAGATCGCCATGACCGAGCCGGGTATGGTCCATGATCGGACGACGAAGCACCTATTACTCGCCGCCCGAGTGTCTGCGTGGCCCAGGAATTTTAGATCGTGGGTTTGAACTTACATAAGCTTTTTTTTTGTTTAATTCACGTTAATCGCTCATGAAGAAAACTAAACAACCAAAACGAGGTTTTGCGTGTAAAACAATAAAACCTGCTATCGTAAAACATAATAAAAATGTAAACATATTTTGTTCCCTACACACAATTCGTTTCTCAAGATAACAATACAATACGAACCAAACAATTCCCCAAATAAATAATATCGTATAATATCAATAAAAAATAATTATGTTACATATTGTATTCCAATAACGAGTACAATAAAAATGAAGTCTTATTATATAATTTTATTGGATACATAAACTGGACTATAAATTGGGCTAAAATTGGACTACTATTTTTATTAGACTATCGCCATTAAAGATGGAATGATAAAAGATAAAAAAAGATAACGTTTTGTAGGTTAATTTATTATTTTGTGTTCCAATTAATGTGAGAATACTGAATGTCTTAATTAAATTATAAAAGGCGCTGTGGCTGAGTGATTGACTTCTGCGCGGCAAGTCGGGGGTTCGATTCCTGTACGAAACAAACACATATTATAACAGGCGCAGTGGCTACGCTTCTTGCCCCAGGTTCGATTCTCGCCGAGTACAACAAACATTTTTATGATCTACAAGTAGTTGTTCCAAGTCTGAGTTTCAGCGGTAAGACCCTTCTTTGAGGAGTGGCTGGAGAGACGTCACGGCGTCCTGACCTATCGAATGACGCAGGTCCTCACCGGACACGGAAGTTTCGGGAGGTACCTGTGGCGGATAGGGAGGGAAGAGACGCCCGGGTGTCACCACTGCGAAGATCGCCCGGAGGACACGGTGGAGCATACGGTGCAGGATTGCCCCGCTTGGGCAGAGCACCGCCGTGTCCTCACGGAGGCGATAGGCAAGACCTCTCGCGCCCGGCATTGGTCGAGGCCATGCAGCGGGGCGAGATGGAGTGGGAAGCGGTCGCCTCCTTCTGCGAAGCAGTAATGTTCGCGAAGGAGGAGGCGGGCCGCGAGAGGGAGAGGACAGCGTCCTCCCTCCTCCACAACCGCAGTGGTAGACGCCCACGGCGTCGGACGTCGGCAGACGATCTCCGGTCACCGTAGGCGCGGGCATGCGGACAGCAAGTAAAGGGCAACTCGCTGTCCGACCATGGACCATGCTCGGGTCGACGGCGCGTCGTATTCCACGTGCGCCTCAAAGAGCGTCAGCAAAATGACGGGGCTCCCTCTCAGAGGGCCAAAGCCTGCCGGGGTCGTGGGACTATCGGGTAACCGTGACCCCGGAACGTAGCGGGCTATTGAAGGACACCATGGATTATAGTCAGAAAGAGTCGGAGTCCCTCACTTGGAGGACTCCTTTGATGATATTACGAAGTAAAGACTAGGCCATTATTCTTTTGTTCATAAAAGTATCAAGTAACATTGTATGTTAGGTACATAAGAAAAAATCTCAGAACAGAGGCTATTTGAATTAATTTTAGAGGTATCATCGAAACTAACACGGGGAGCCGATACCGAACATGGCATTGTTTCATCTCGAAACAAATGATTGTTTTTCACTTCCCGCCATTTACATAAATTAAGACGTTACTATGTAGATTTTAAATAATGTCCCATTTCTATAAGGAAATGAATTATTTTGTAGGGTTGTCGCAAATCTTCATTGATTTTTTTAAGCTAATGCATAGCTTTTATCGCGGGCGCGACCGAATCAAAAAATTCCGTAACGAAAATAAACCTAACACCCCGCATCGTCTAACGTCGTTGCAGTTCGGCAGATTTCGGCACGGTGTTTGTTTTTCTTGACGTTTCAGTTGACTGACGTGGCTGACAAAAAAAAATGCATAAGTTGAAAAAAAATACTATGCAATAGCTTTACCGCGGCAATCCGAGTGCCCCGAGTGCCACACCTGTTTTTATTTTTCGCGTAATTACTATTTTGGTGGTTTTATTCAATTTGATGCATACGTACTTATTAGTTCTTTATAGCGGCAAAGATTTGTTTTCATTTAGTTCCCATTCCTTAGAGAAAACTTTCCACAAAGTTAAGTGTTTTTATGAATTTGCTTTTGGCTTTATCTACCCCAGAAGCACAACTGAAATCTAAGGCAAAAAACGGTACCTAAACGAACCCAGCAAAAAACCGTCAATCAAGTTTTTTGTACTTACATGAAACTGTATAAGGACTGCGCTAAGTGTTTTTGTAAAGGGGTATTTAATTAACCTTTTTTATCACTGTATATCCTTAACCATAAAATTAATTTAATGTTAAACGCACAACCCTAAAATTAAGCCTACAAGAGCAACTTCGACACGTGTAAGTGTAATGCATGCATGCATCTGTAATGCAGTGCATTGCATTACATTACATTGTACCTGCCGCACCATTGTTCGGGAGAAAGTGCCTCATTGCCTTCGATTTGAGCAGTGGCACACTGCACTTGAATAATTCATTAATATGATAACAGAAAACGATATAGATTCGAATCAATGAGCATTGTCTAATTTTTTGGGGTACCGTATGCATGGTGTGGCAGTGCTTTCAAAATCATTGGCAAAATGACAGGTAAAGGTGACAGCTTAAACTATGCGACCATGATAAGAACGAAAACGTCAACGACCTCCAACTGTCAACTGTCATTTGAAAATTACAGTGAAATGTACAATCTCAAAACTAAAAGATTCGGCTTTACTCCGTTACTAATATTGAAATTGGGCCGCAGCGTGGGTGTGCGGACCCCTTCAAAATGTGATCTGGCCAAGTGATCCCACAGGTACACTTTAAGTCGTTCCAGGTAACCATAGATTTCAGCTATATATCCGGTTATACTGGAAGCCGCAGATGATAATAATAAACAAGTGTCCCAACATTTTGGGGAGTCAATATTATTAAGCTTTTCATATTCATCATCATCTTTATCTACCTGACCTTATTCCATTGCACTTGGGTCAGTGCTACACATTTTCTTCTTCCATTTTCCCCTGTCAGACGTCAAAGCATCATTTACTCCTTTTACTAGCATACCATAAAAAAAAAAATTACAAGTCTTCGAAGTTAAAACTTATTGGATATTTAACTTTTAAGACGCAAAACAAAATAACTGCAGTAAAGGTGAATGCATACAGTATATTCGAGTAATTTGATCACTCCAAGACCATCATTTCTATGCATTATGCATTTGACGAGATGCCGCTTGCAGATTTTCTGTCCTTTAAAGGCAAATGTGCTTGACGATGGGTTATAAAAATGATAACATCATTACACGGCCCGTATTTATTGCTGAATAAATGTATAGTACATAATCACCAATATGTATTTTGAATTTACTCAGTAAATTTTATTAAAAAGGGTTTGTTTCTTGAAATAAAGCCTCATTTTGGCGAATAATTGCATGAAATTTCTCGCAGTGTGTAAATGGACCTTTACGATTATAATTTTGCAGTGAGACCTATTTCATAATAAAAAGGGTTGAAAATTGACATATGTTAGTAGGTAAGAGCTCAACAAAATTGTTTAATGACATTTCACCCTTAAAAAAGGAGAAAATTACATCGAGAGATTGTTTTAAGAGATTACCGCAGTCATAAAACGCAAAAATTAATTGAAGGAGAGGCCCAAAGGCGAATTATTCTAACCCAAAAAATTACAAAATTACGTAACTTTTTTCATAAGTTTAAAAATATTGCAGTTTATGACTATACGGAACTCATATTCATAATCAAGTTTAAGATTATACAAATTTTCATTTATCTAATGATGCAAGACATTCTTTGAATATTTTTGTTCTCATCGATATGCCGCCATTGAATAGATAGTTCATTTGTTAAATGACAATAGACTTTGGTAAGTGCATCGATGTGTTACCAATAGCATGATTTATGCGTATTTTGAGTGTCTATACAGCCCACGAAGTTATGGTAATCTTGTATCGAAAAGCTCTGTGGTGCGATGTTGTGATTGAAACTGCGGTTTTATATCTAATTTCTATATTAAAAAGAACAGCTAAAGTAGCTACTCGTATATGCGAAGAAAGGGCTTTTGCTTTAACGGCCCGTTCACGACTTATTACTTTACTTATTTTTTTATTTTATGTTTTAAATCAAAACGTTGCCACGCTCTACGAATTTCTCCTGTGTCGTTAGTGCGGTTACAAACATATAAACTCACATACACAAACGCTCAGACACGGAACAACTACTTGTCGATCATACTTTATGCTCCGTGCAGGAATCGAACCCTCAACACGCGCCGGAGCAGTCCAATCGCTCAGCCACTGGACCAGTCGTGCCGAATTAAAAATTTAAAGGGCAATTGAAAGAGCTCGGTGGATCTCAACCTGGATTGGGAGGACTTATTTGATAACTGTAGTACTAAAACAAAACTTTACTCTGTTAATGGAGAATCTGACTGTTATTCTACAGTACTCCCGTATTCTAATAAGATACGACACGAAACATGCTTTACATCTACACTCAAGATAAATCAATAAAATCAAAACCTAATTAAATAATCAAGAAAATGTCGTCCGTTTTAATTATCCCGTAGATAAGTCATAACATAATTATCTTCCAACTAGTTATCCTGTCAGTAGCGTAATTATGCGTCTTATCTTTGAACTTCTACCAAGTTATGTGTTGCAGGCGGGAAAACAGAGAACTAAAATAAAATGTTCCAAGTTTGACATATCGAGGTATTTTTTCTTGACGAGCAGCGCCACCTTCAACTGCAAAGTCTAAGTGGTTCAGTAATATGTTGTTGATTAGAATGACAAGTCTTGACAGTGAGTGGCATGTGTTGCCACTGTAAAAAATAACGGATTTATTTGAGTAGGTATTTTTTTAATTGATGGAAATTGTTTCTGATCGTTTGGTTATTTATTACCTTTTTGTAGGCACCTTTTTGCAGTGATATTTATTAATATTAAAAATATCTTTAAAATTAAATGTCAACTTACCTTCTAGTTTGATGTTCTCATTCAAAGATCTCTTTAGAACAGATATTCTTTAAACACAGTAAATGTTGTTATGTTTATTATACATAAATGTTATGCCATAATGTTTATTGCCATAAATAGTGATGGCAGGTTTCAAATTTATTTTTTATTTTTCAATTAAAAATAATACAAAGAAACTTGAATCTGACTTTTGTAGTTTTTTTTTTTTGTGTGTCAGTAAGACTCTTAAGCATCAAATAACTTCTATGTTTTATACATAGCTTAGATCCGTTTGCACCATATCTGATCATTTTGGTAAAAACTCATTTTTGGCAAAATCGGACTTGTACCCCTTTTCACTAGATATGAGCGCCGATGGCCAATTCCACGGCGGCGGCGTGGCCTGTATATTTTCACGGCGGCGGCGGCGTCGCGGCGGCGCGTCGCGTCCGGCCGTGCGCCTTAGTTTTTTTTTATTAGGGAGAGATTTCTTAAGTAGAAAAATGAAGAAAATCATGTTGTTGTTAGGTACAAAAAAAGTTTTATAAAGAAACGTATTTGTTAATTACAATTTTAGTCTTCTATAATTAGAGATTACGTTTACTAAAAACAATAATTGTTTCAGTATTTTAAGATGCGAGACAGAGTTTTTAATCAAAGCACTATCAATTTTTTTATGTGAAATGGGTTTGCTCTTGACCCTAGTTTTTTTTTTATTGTGGTAAAATCATCAAATGAGTCCTCCTACCCAGGGCAGGACAGGAGATAATGTCAGCCTTGTACTGACTAAAATCCACGGTGTCCTTCAGTAGCCCTTTGTGTACCGGAGTCGCGGTATAAGTGTGTCCCACGACCCCGGCAGGCTTTGGCCCTCTAAATGGGAGGCCCCGTCATTGTGCTGACGCTCTTTGAGGCGCGCGTGGAACACAACACGCCATCGACCCGGGCATGGTCCATGGTCGGACAGCGAGTCTCCCATTACTCGCCACCCGCATGCCCGCGTCTACGGTGGCCGGAGATCGTCCCGCGACGTCCGACACCGTGGACGTCTACCACTGCACCGTGGGCGAGGGTTCTCCCTCGCGCGTCCCGCCTCGTCCTTCGCGAGCATGACTGCTTCGCAGAACGAGGCGACTGCTTCCCACTCCGTCTCGCCCCGCAGCATGGCGGCTACCAATGTCGAGGTCGTCGCCTATCGCCTGCGTCAGGACACGGTGGTGCTCTGCCCAAGCGGGGCAATCCTGAATCATATGCTCCACCGTGTCCTCCGGGCTGTCCTCATAGTGTTGACACCCAGACGTTTCCTACCTCCTTATTCGACACAGGTACCTCCCGAAGCATCCGTGTCCACTGTCCGGTGAAGACCTGCGTCAAGCGATAGGTGAGGACGCCGTGGGACCTATCCAGCCACCCTCAAAGAGGGATCTTACCGCCGCGATTGCGGCGAGCCCGTTGTCCCTAGTCTAGGTCACGAATGACTAAGACAAGGTTGACGATACCCAGAAGTAGGAGCCCCGCTAAGCGGGGCTCCGTCGATTTCTCTTGTGAAGGAAGAACTAGTTTTGCCTAGGCCAGACTAGTGTATCCTGAAATCGGGTTTGGCCGGTAATTTATACACTTGACAATGCATCGACGGAGCCCCGCTATGCGGGGCTCCGTCGATTTCTCTTGTGAAGGAAGAACTAGTTTTGCCTAGGCCAGACTAGTGTATCCTGAAATCGGGTTTGGCCGGTAATTTATACACTTGACTGTGTAGAGCCGACTATACACGTACCAGTTTACTTGTACAAATCGAGACTTGCACGAACATAAGACAGTGACCATGTTAGGGACTTTAACCATGGCGTGATGTGACGCGATTTGATCGATTCCAACCACAAGTGAAAATGAACCTTGCTACTAAGAAATAATGATGCAATTCGATTGATTTGACGTCGTTGTGTCGTCCCTTAGAAATTTGTGCAAGTATCTTCCCACACACGTTTCAGTATACTTGCGCAAGTCTGGATTACCGCAAGTATACTGTAAGTGCCTTTTCACACGTTCCGGTTGCCGGGTAGCCGGTGCCGGTATGGCAAATTACGCCGGTTTGTATGAAAGCTATAGTACATGCCATACACTGCGCCGCCGGCCACCCGGCAACGGGAACGTGTGAAAAGGCAGTAAAGTGTGTGGCATAAGCTACGTAGTCAGTGTAGCAAAGAGGCTAGAGCGAACAAACGCCGAATGCCATCAGGACGCGCGTGCGAGCGAGAAAGCAAGTTGCGACTCGTCGTGGCGGCGCGCCGCGCGTTTCTTTCGGCGGCGGCGCGCCGACCGAATTCACGGCGACGGCGGCGCGCCGGCGCGGCGCTCATATCTACTTTTCACTAGGGCCGCAGATGTAACATGCTTTTGACTAAGTTCTCACATATTTCTTATAGAACTTAGACAGGCTAATTAGCATCAATATCATCTGACAAATTAAGGACAACGCTATGAAGATTGATTAAAAAGATGTAATCTGTAATGAGTTATTTTATTAAATTATTCTTATAACGATCACTATAAATTAGTTTTACATTAAGGTTATTACGTCTTATATTTATCATGTAACATGTGTTTTTCTTGTTAGTTTTATTTATGAGTTTGTAGAATTTAACTTAGAACGGATTAAGACGTGACAGTTTTTTTTTGTTTTGAAATTTGCGGACTTCGTTAAATTAGGCAATTAGGTTGTTCCTTGCCATATCAAATACTACATTTATATTATAACTATAAATACTATTCGTGTCATGAAGTAAATACTTTCCAAATATTTTTGCTTTTCTACAATATATTTTTTTAAATAACTTCATCTCAATTCATTGGTTCTCTGCTGTTACTTAAAACTTGTTTTTTTTTTTATCATGAAATGACTCAAACTTACAAAAAAATGCACCCTGTTTAGTTACCCTTTACGTTTCAGGGTTACGGTTTTCTTTACAGACGGTCCCGCGACTGTTGCTTACCGCTAAAATGTACTTTTGTAACTTTTCGCATCAGTGAGCAATTAGCTTAAAAAGTCACCCACAATTCACCCAAGAAATAAATCCGAACCAATACTACACTTCACCACAGAAAACAAGACCACAATTGGATTCAAAACATAAATCATCATTGTACGTCCAACTCGTTACGTCAAACACATTATACCCCGGAGCGTGCAAATCGGCTAAATATATTCCTAATACACTTAAACTATACTTTATGGACGTACTGACAGACCGACAAAGAGATGTAGCTAGATAGACTGGTTTAACTTCTAAGGCTAGATAAGGCTGGGTGCTGAATACCGGGGTATCGCTGATTGTCGCTAGATCTGATTTACGGCTCAGTTTTGCGATTGTATCCAATTTTGTTCTGTCTTGGATGTTTAGATAGTGGATTTAAAAATGGAACTGGTTATCTAGCTGGATGTATTCGAAGTAAGAAGGGAAATCAAGTAAGATAGCGCTTCTGTTTGTTTTCTTTTGAACAAGTACAGTGAGGTATGAGGAGTTCTTTTTTTAGCGTGGTAAAGTCATCAAATGCGTCGGGCACCAGTTGTCCGACATTATGCTGAAATGGGCCGGCCTATTTGGCGTAGCCGTGAGTCACACAGAATTTATCTAAATGTTTTTTTTTTGGCTTTGAAATAATTTCTGGATACCTACTGTGTGCACTTGTGGCGTGTGCCAATAAACCTTTTTTTCTTTCTTCTTTCAAATAAGTTGTCCCACCCAGGGCAGGGCAGGAGGGACTGTTAGACTTGTACTGACTAAAATGCACAGTGTCCTTCAACAGCCCTTTACGTTCCTGGGTCACGGTAATTCGTTAGTCCCGCGACCCCGACAGGCTTTGGCCCTCCAAGGGTGCGTCAAGGTATGAGGAGTTTAAAGTTTTTTTATTAATTCAGCATTGTAGCTACAGTACACTACTAGTACTCTACTTGCCATATTTATACGAGTATAAAATGCCTAATAAAAATGGGGTAATTGAACTTATTTAATGTTTACTATCTGACTAACGATAATGATAATTTTGTTTTTCGGTAGCATTCAGTATCAATCTATCGATTGATCTACATTTAACTATACGAACAAGTTTATTCTATTAAAATTCGATAAAAAGCTAAATCATGATTTCAAAAAGTTATTATTTTTAATGTCTATTTAGAATAGCTTTTCACCATGATTTCTCTCCCACTACTCTACTCGGTTTCTATAATTCGTAGCGTGATGTTATATAACCTAGCCATATAGCCTTCCTCGATAAATAGAATATTCAACATTTTTTAGGGTTCCGTAGTCAACAAGGAACCCTTATAGTTTCGCCATGTCCGTCCGTCCGTCCGTCCGTCCGTCCGTCCGTCCGTCCGTCCGTCTGTCCGCAGTTTAGCTCAGAGACGCCCAGTACTAGAAAGCTGTAATTTGGTGTAAATATACGGATTTGTTGTGCCGAAAAAGTGGTAAAATAAAATCTCGTAAAATATTTTTTTTTAGGGTACCTCCTGTACACGTAAAGTGGGGATGTTTTTTTTATTTCTCGCGTACCCCTTAGTGTGGGCTATCATTAAATAGGTCTTTAAAAAATATTGACAGTTTCCATTAACAATTTTTTGATAAAAAGATTCGTTTGTGAAATATTAAGCTTTAAAGTGCTAATTTTTGCTCGACTCGAGTGTCTCTCCTCTACCAGCTAAACGGTTATGTTTGGGGGTGTGAAAAAATTCACAATAGTAGTATATATAACGAAGTTTGAAGGAAAATTATCATGACTAAGTAGGCTTTACAAGTTTACGAGTAATAGTCGACCAACTTATAAAACGTACTTGGATAGCATATTTTCCTAAACAAAATGTATCGCAGAACATGTTCTTCAACTGCAAATGTAAGTTTGTAAATTTTATTTTTACAGCTATAATAGGTGGGTATGTTTTGGGGATAGGTAGGTTTTTATTGTCAACTATTTTTAACTAACTTCAAAAAAAGGAGGAGGTTCTCAATTCGTCGTAATCTTTTTTTTTATGTATTTTCCCCGATTTCTCAAAGACGCCTGGACCGATTTTGAAAATACTTCTTTTTAAAGTTTAATTAGTTCGCATAAGTATTTTGATGGGCAACTACGGAACCCTACACTGTGCGTGGCCCGACACGCACTTGGCCGGTTTTTTTTTCAATTCGAAACCATGGTTCTTGAGATTAGCGCGTTCCACCAAACAAACAAACTCTTCAACTTGGTAATATTAATATTAGTATAGATACAAATATTAAGTTTCCGCAATTCACTATATTGGTACTGGTGTAAATTAATTATTTATTGAACATTGTATTCAAATAATGACACAGATAAGGGTCATATTGTACAAGAATTACACAATGAAACTAAGGTTTTATGGTGAAAGGGTATATGTAAATATTTAAATGAAGTATTTTTTATTCTTTACAAAATTTCTGAAAATAAAGAAAAAATAATGAAAATAATTTAAAAAAAAGAGTAGCTGCTAGCCTTTCAAACAGCTGACTGCTGGTAAATGAACACAGTGAAATTTGTAAAACTGTTTCACTTCAGACGAATTCGACCAAGCCGCTTCAAATCAGCCCTTGTGGTCTATGGTAAAACGTCCACAAATAATAGCTACTACAACAAACACTTTCCCGTCTAAAACACTACAACACATAATAGCGTGACGACAACGATAAGACGACAACAATCACAGCGATCTAATCGCTAGTCTATCCCTAGCCTAACACCACCCACAGTGGCACCACACCCGAGTATTTCCGAGTGTCTCCGAGTCGTCCCGATCCCTGTCGTTCGTTAGCTCGCTACCGGGTACTTTATGTACTTTACATAACTGTCATAATGTAGCAAGTTGTTAGTGCAAATGTTCTGGTAACCAAGGCAGAGGTAGCGGTATGGCTTGTAAATAACAATTGGTTTGAAGAACTTGGTTGATGGTATCGATGAAGGGAAACGGAGGCATTTAGGTGCGTGCACGCTGAAACATAATAAACCGTCATACTACAAAAAGTTAAACATCTGTTGAACACTTGTCTAAAACAAGTGTAACTGCAAAACGGCCTTATGTCAACGTCAAAAGCCGTTTTGCAGTTGACAGTTTTTTTAAGACAAGTGTTCAACCGATGTTTAACTTCTTTGTTAGCAAGTCTTTATTTTTCAAAATGACTGAACCGATTTGAATGAAACATTAGGAGCGTGCACGCCGAAACATAAACCGTCTTACTACGAAAAGCGTTAAACATCTGTTGAACACTTGACTTAAGAGTGTAACTGCAAAATTACCCTTGTATCAACGTCAAATGCCGTTTTGCAGTTGACAGTTTTATTTGACAAGTGTTCAACCGATGTTTAACTATTTTTTGTAGTAAGACGGATAGTGTTAAGTTCTAGTCCTTATTTTTCAAAACTACTCAATCGATTTGAATAAAACTTCTTACGCATAAGCAAGATAAACATAGGTGTCTCAAAAAAAATTGGAGAATATTTACGAAATATCTCTCACACACTGTTAAGGGCTATTTGTTTTCGGGTCGCGTAACTGTCTCATCAGGTAACCCTGGAACTTAAAGGGCTATTGAAGGACACGGCCGATTTAAGTCAGTAGAAGTTTGACAAGCCCGTCCTACCATAGGAGGACTCATTTGATGATTTACTACGTTAAAAAAGGGCGGGAAGACGCATTTGATAATTTACCACCACAACAAAAAAGGAGTAGGTATGTACCTATCACAAAGTATCTAATTTGATTTGGCATGGATTTAGCATTACAATTCTCAGACCGATACCTCTCATTAAAAACACTAATTATGCACATACAACATTGTAATGCGATACTTTGATCTCATGAATTATTTATCGATCTGTACAGAGATCAGAGAGTTTCGAACTTCAAATTCTCAAGGTCAATGTTGAATAAAGAGAAAAAAGTATTTAATGAGGTTCTAGAAATTAGTTTTGCTCAGCAGTGATTTTTGGTGATAAAGATCTAAATTGAAACAGAAATTATAAAATAAGACAAATACGATATTTTAACTTGACTGTTACGATATTTAATGTCGTAAGAGCCTTAGGGTGAATTTTACCAAATTTTATTTAAAACAAACCGTGCCTAACCCTAGAAATGAGTTTCAGTACTGTTGATGCCACTACTTGTAGATCATACAAATATTTACTTTATTTCGCGCGGAAATCGAACCCAAAATATAAAGCGAGTAACCGATCCTTCAGTCAGTGCGCCAACGGGCCTCTAAAAATCCTTGGTTACTTACCAACGATACCTATTTTAAATTTGTTTTGCCAACACTCGCAAAACATTCTTTAGGTATTAAATAATAAATAATAAAATTTGCCATAAAACAAAAATACAGATGGAAGCTTAGATTCCTTATGATATAGATATAGGTATAGGTACTGTGAGGTACAAACATTTTAAATTCACATACACAAATCCAGATCGAGAATAACGGGAATGGAACTCGCGACACTTGGCGCATCAGTCGACTGCTCGGCTACTTTAGTTGACTATGTAGTACTAAAAGGGATGGACAACAACATTCAGGGATTTTTCAATGGGCAGGATTTGAACCAACGACCCCAGGATTCAGAACACCCGTCGCTCTTTCCAACCGAGCCATCGAGGTACCTACAGAGACGCCTACATTGTCGAATTCTTCAATTCCCGATCTCCGGATTCCGGAAATTCTAAATCCGGAGTTTTTCTTTTGTTCCGGAATTTTCTTTCAATTGAAAATCTTTCGCGATTTATTGCGCGATTATGCGTATAATATTTATAAAATAACTACATTCAAGTTACCAGAACTTAAGTATCCGTTACTGCATCCAAGGTCAAACCATCAGCTTCACATAAACCCATAAATTCGCCATAACGTGGATAAGGAAGTCATTATAGCAACGCAAGTAATAATATATCTTCCTAATAGATCCATGTTTTACAAGTTAATTTCTGTTGTAGCTTATAATTTTTCAACTAAGATAAGTATCGCGAATCGTCCTTGTAATCAGTAGGAGAATGATAGCCATCTTTTTTTAATTGATGTTCTTTGATGGCTAGTTACGTAACATAATTTATTTTATTAGGGTTGCTATGCGGACCGGCCACCTGAAACCTTACCACGAGCTCTTAACGCGATCTAGTTTAGGCTGTGGGAAAGAGACAGAGCTATACAAGTCGTCTAGCGTCATCTCTTTCCCACAGCCTAAAGACTCACGCTTTAAGAATTCATGGTAGGCCACCTGGACTGATATCTGGAGAGTGACCCAGTAGTAGTAGCGGCGACTAACGACTACCAAGACGTCTTAAAGCCCGAGTAGTTCCAGTGAGTGAACGAGGTGGCGCTAGATGACTTATACAGCTCTGTCTCTTTCCCACTCTTTCCTAATCTGACTTTAAGACGTCATGGTCACCGCCCGGAATAGGTAGATTGATTTTATGTACTTGTATCACGAACTTTTATATAAACCATGTTATGGATAAGCCTTTTTCCCGGGATTTCATTTCAATATTGACGGGATTAAATAATAATAATAATAATATTCCAAAACTATCACACAACGCCATCTAGTCCCAAGCTAAGCAGAGCTTGTGTTATGGGTACTAGACAACTGATAAACATACTTATATATTTCTAAATACATACTATTATAGATAAATTACACCCAGACACAGAACAAATGATCGTGCTAATCACACAAACATTTGTCCTGGGTGGGAATCGAACCCACGACCTCCGGCATAGCAGTCAGGGTCACTAACCACTAGACCAACAGGCCTGTCAAATTGAAATACATGCGAACGAAATCGCGGTCAACAACGAGTGCTTAGGGCGAAGCCACAACACTGCGATGCGGCATCGTATCGCAAAAACGTCGACGTATGGCGATACAATTTCGTTACGTGGCTTCAGAGATTTTTACGATGCGACGCGACGTCGCAACGCTTTGTTGTGGCCTCGCCCTTATGTTGTGTTCATCCTACATGTTCCTAACTATTTTAAAATTCCGGAAAAACCTCTTTAAATTCCCGGAATCCCGGAGGCATGTCCATATAAATATATACGTTTCAGGTTATTGACCCCAAATCAATCTACCTACTCCAGGCTTTGGTCATGGTAGACAACCTGATCCAAACAACCCAATTACTAAATAACACTGGTAACTTTCGGGCTTCTGACGTTCTGTCAAAACTGCCATGGATCTGCTGGATGAACGATGTTCTGACGCTGACGATTCAAGGTTTTTAACGAAAGGAAAATCCTGAATCGTCAGCCCTAGAACTATTTATTTGTAACGACATAATTTGTTTGAGCATCCATTTTAATTTGTTAAGAAATCTTCTCTGACTTTTACAGATGATGTAGTAATAACCTGGCAATGTTTGTAATTGGTCTGTTAGTTAGATAATTTGTTATATTAACTAGAACTCATTTGTCCATTTAAACGGATCTTCTTCTATATCCGCGACAGGCATTCCAAGCCCAAAGGGCTTTAGTTAAGTCTCTGTGCTCCCGCAACGTAATTCGCGAAACTAAGTAAAAAGTCGCGATTCGAATTAAAAATTATAATTACACATTAAAACTAAATAAGTACCTATTATTTAACAAATCAAACTTAAAAAGTGCGCACATTATGCGACCATCAGCATTTAGCATCAGTGGCCACGATTTGGACGCGCGACCCACACACCTACTTGGCTGCCGCGATCGCAGCGATGCTTCATTTTCGGAAAACAAGTGAAAAAAGTTTATGCCACCTACTAGCAAACCCGGCGAACTCCGTTTCGCCAAATTTTTCCTGAATTTTCTTTGCTATAAACCTCACGAAGCCCGAGACCTTTCCAACGAATGCAAAACCGTGGAAATCGGTTCGTGTGTTCTGGAGTTATACCGTCAGGAAGGCAAACCCGACTTATTTTTATATAGTAGATTTCAGAAATGCATGAATCCTATATTTAATGCAATTTTAGGACCTCATGTTTTTATCATAGAAAAACCCACATTCCTACTTATCCCTTATCAAAGCACATAACGTGATGACACTTAACATGATTTTGATAAAATATTGTACACAAGCTACGCAAAACCAGTTTATGGTAACCGATAAATGTGCGGAAAGATCAAACAATGCGAGATCACGATAAACTGGTTTCGGATAGCTTGCTGTGAAGCCGTGTGTACTAATATCGAGACCATGCACCTATGCTAATAAGTTTCATAGATTATTATGCCTAGACGCGACATATGACAAAGCTTTCACTTTCTGCCTAACTATTATTTATGGGTGAGATCATGCGACTTCCCTATAATATAATTATATTATACTCGTGTAGGTAATAAACTAAAATGTCACAAACAATGTAACTTTATGAACATTGTTTTATAACATGAAAGTTTAATTTTATGTAACGATTTCATTGTTTTTGAAATTTTAACTCCTTCCTTTTCGTTTTACAGAACACGTGTACGTCGCGCGGAATAGGTTTGAGCTGACATTATTGACCAGGGGCGGATCTATGTAAAAGCTTTTTCGGCTGCAGTCTAGAGCCCCTTGGACATAACATAACTTTTCTAATTTTCCATTTTTTTTTAGATAAGTATCGTAGTATTTAAGTCCCTTTCTACCTACGAACAAATAAATCAACAGCTTGATACTATGAAAATTTTACCTAACTGTTGAAATATAGAACAAGATTGGCCGCAGTGCACCTGTGTTAATATGTAAGAGATTGTACTTAGGTACTTGGTAACGTTTGGTATTTCAAGTCTAACGTATGTTGTATTGAGACCACAGTAATTGTTGATTGTGTAGTTGATAACTATTCTAAAATATAAATCATTGGTCATTTTAAGGATAAATAAATACTGCTAATTGGCTATTAATATTATGGTGTTTGACATAAAAATCTAAATAGTAAGTTAGATTGTCAAAAAATAATTTACACGTAATTTTTTATTTTTCTTTAGGCGAGGGCCACATAGAAAAGACCTAAGACGCAGACGTGGCGGAGACATATGTCTCTTCGGTGTCTCTTTCATACAAAATGTATAGAAGCGTTGCAACGTAAAACACACAAAGAGACGGGGCGCGGACGCGACTCTCATACATTTTCGCACGTCTGCGACGCGTCCTCGTCTTACGTCTTTTCTATGTGGCCCGCGCCTTAGGATAGTGCCTGTAAATATGCCACACTCGTGGCAATATGCACGCACCTTATTACATGGATCTCAAACATGAACTTGGATCACCTATTGTGTAGACTTCTGGCTACTGCTTCGAAGTATACAGCATACAGCTGCATGGTATCGTGCTTAAAACATTGTAAGGAAACGCTAAGAATATAATACATCTCAATGATAAATATAAATCTAAAATAAATTATCACAACGCGTGCACTCGTTAGCAACAAAATATTACAGAGATGTCATTTAAACAGATTCATTCAACTCGCATGTACAATGTATTACATATTATAAGATAATAATGATAACCTACCGCAAAAATATACGTAATATTCAATTACAAGCAAATCATATCAATTGTGACACTAATTTATTTGTGTATCTGGACAATTCACGATATTATTAGAATACTCTCACTTTCGAAAGACACACAGACATGTTTAGTGAATCTAACTAATATTATAAATGCGAAATTTTGTGAGAATGTATGGATGTTTGTGAGTCTTTGACAAAGAAACTGCTTAACAGATTTAAATAAAATTTGGTACAAAGATAGGGAGATAGTGTGGACTAACACATAGGATACTTTTTATCCCAGTATTACGTTTCGTTATGAACGCGGGCGAAGCCGATAGTTAAAGCTAGCATATCATACTACTCGTATGTATAAATGTTGTCAAATCTTAGAGGAAAGACGTAGCAACGATTTTTTGTAATTTAAATCTTATGGTTATTGGGCTTAAATATAGATTCCTATTCATAGATAGCTGATCAATATTTTTGCCATTGTGTCCTAGTAAATTCCCATGTCTCAAATCTATGACACGATCAATCGATCAGTTATTACCTACTCCTCCATTTTTCTCGCGACAGTCTTATTATCTGGTTTGATCTAGAAATAAAAAGTGGAAAAAAAAACCTGATTAAACCAAATTCGTTAATCTATAGTAGATTCATCCAAATTTGAAGGAGGTATACGATTCAGCCATATGAAATCACAAATCTGAAACAGCAAACCGTAGTGAAGATCAAGCCGATTCTTCGATAGATCAAAAGAAATATATTCAAGAAGGCATGCCAAATAAATCATCATATAACAATTAAGAAACAAACCCGTTCCCTTATCATACTAGTAAAAGCAATTCCGCGAGAGGCGTTTGGAAAAAAATCGACTTACGACATTTCATAATCTAAATGTGTGTACGGAATTCGATACGTAATCTAAATTATGACTGACAGTGACTACACTGTAGGCAGTAATGTTACGCATTTAGACATGCATTTAAAACCGTGTGTCGACTTCTGTGAAAATCATTTGGAAATGGGCTAGCAAAATATCAATAATGTAGTTTGTGTCGAGAAACTGCCAGCTGCGTCCACGAAGCGTATCGCAAGTGTTACTGACAAACATTAAGAATCGCGAGCGTGGAATTTGCAAATAAATCCCTCCGGAACGTACGCACTACCGGGATTAAACATAAGAATCCTAACCCAGGTCTATCTGTGTGTTTTGCTGAATTCTATTGAAACACCTGGATAGTTTTAAGATGTAATAAAAACATTACAATGCATTTACCTGTGTCTGTTTTGTTCATAGTGGCAATATGCTTGGACTACTTACAAAGATGATCCATTAATTGAGTTCTTGGTTTTAACTTTAATTGCTGTTCTTCTTAAATATACATCGATACTATTAACAGAACTAAATAATCACTGTTTACAATGACTTGTATACAACTGTCTTCAGGAGACAAAATTTTGTATCTGCGCAAAATCTATAAAATCCCACACATTTTGTCACAGCCCAGAACTGACTGACACCAATTTTGTGTAAAATTAACGCAGAACACAATTCTAATTCTATTTCTAGTACATTTAGAGGACAAGATAAATACGACAAAGCTATTAAACATTCGATAGTGCACTTAGACAAATAATTACCTCGTGACTAAAATCTGCGGATTGCTGATAAAAACTGTCCCACTTTTATAATTGCACCATTTTATAAATAGGTGAGCTTCCGCTAATGCGAGTATGTAGTCAAACATCCAATAGAAGGAAGATAGTATGAAGGAAGATATAGCTAAATGGCTACAAATATATAATAACTGCTGAGTAGAAGAAGAATCGAGTATGGAATCTTAGACATGCTGCATTTACCCAAAATAAGTTGGATTATAGGCAGGACAATGATTGCTGAATACCGACTTTAACTCTATGAGAGTCTATGGTCTATCTTACGTATATGGGCAAAGTACGTCTTGGTAGACATCACAATTATCTTCGATTTTTTAACCGACTTCAAAAAAAGGAGGAGGTTCTCAATTCGTCGGAATCTTTTTCTCGAAGACGCCTGGACCGATTTTTTGTTCTCGCATGTGCCTGTTTCCTTACGTTTTTATCGAAAACACTGAAACAAAATCGAAGGTCATTCTCAGTTTCGTCTTTTTTTCCAAACCTAGCTAATAATAACATGCTGACGTAACTTAAAAAAAAACACAAGTTGGTCTCGTCCATTCATCTGGCTTATTACCTAACGCACCTGATACAACTGGAACAAGTGTGGTCCACAATTAGCCGTAGACCACACAGCACCAATTACTCATACCTGTAGACACAATATGGTTCAAAATTTGTTCAAGTTGACACCATCTATTATACGAGTTCAAATCGTGTTTGCTTTAGAAAGTCTTTGTATGTATCTCAAGCGGGGTATATTGTAGGCCTTTTCAGTACAATACTAGCCCAGCCTAGTAATCTGGTCTCCCTATTCATTTCCTCCACTTTAATATGTCTTAAGTTGGGGCTACAATGGTGCATATTAATATTTGCCGTCTCCAGAAGCGTGGCTGTTGTGAAATTCTGTGTGGCGCCAAGTTTACTGAACTTTCTTATCTCACTTTCATGTTTCCTTGTTGTTTCAACATGTGAGGCATCGGTAGCATGTATTAGTTTAAAGATTTAAGGATGAAATGGCTTTGCTTTTTTACCACTTAATTAAGTTGTTCGTTAGTTTAAACACTGCTTCTTCTCACTACGTCGTGTCTTTTTGATGGGATATAACTCATCAACCGACAAAATTGAGTGCTCAATATTGTTATAAGACTTTTTAACTGTGGCTTGTGTCTTTTAGTTGATAAACTATTAAAACTATACTTTACGTTATAACTTCAATCTGTTGAATTTCTGCATCACCAACTTTATTTGACCCTGAACCATCTGTCGTACCTACTCTATGACATAAATTCATAGCAATTCGATACATTGACATTATCAATGTCATGGCAACTAATAACTAATTAAAATAAATACTTACATGGCCTTCATAAGCACCTAATGAGATAGAAAACGATTGCGCTTTCGTGAAACGTGATATCAGTGTAAAAAATAACGGTGTCTTGATGGGTCTTACCAATGATATTATACCAATTGATTTTGTAGGAAGCACGCGCCGTTTAACTATTTAGGTTATGGCTTTAGTTTTACATAATTATGAGGCTATTAGATTGACGAAACATGTTACTTGAACAAGTTGTTGCAGTCGCCTAATCACGGTGATGGGTATTCATTCCGGCTTTGCAAGTGAAATCAGCATCTTTTCTTGTAATATTTCTTTCATTTTACAATCTGCAGGTGAAGTTTAAAGATTGTTGAACGTGATTTAGTAGACAGTAAATTTGAGAGTTCCATTAGAGGAGTAATTGTTAGTGACACAGCTTTGATTATCATCCGTGTATTTCCTCACTGCACCACGCCACCTAATTTCTTTATCAGATCTCATAAACAAGCAATTCCAATCTCCGTCATCTGTTCACTTTCTACAAAATCTTCTGTACCGATCAGCTCATTACTTTTAAACTCAATTTCGTCACTGAAAGTAATGCCAACCATTTAAACGTCAGAATCGATTACTGTGTCGATTGAACTCGGTACTGAATCGAAATAAAGATGTCCGATGTTCGGAGGCTGCTGACTATTAACCAATCCAATTGAAATACAACGATTATTCGATTAAATTTCGATTTTGAGTAAAAATTTGTGGAATGCGGTTAGGTAGTTCGATTTGTTCGTTACTTGACTTTTTAGATCGATGCTTGTTGCTCTTGTTTACGAAGATTGAAAACTCAGTTGAGTAATAAGGTACTTCTAGACCCAGGTGTTATTCAGCCTGACCCGCTGGGTAGGGAAGCGATTCTTATATATTATTTTTATAAACAAAGAATTTGAGAGTGACATTAAGCACTTAAGCTACAACGTCCTTTTAATTGATTTGACTTTCCGAAAAAAAAAAGTAACTATGGTGAACCAATTCACCTAAGTTTAAGTTGGAAGAAAGCACACTCATACAATTATAAAGACAGACACTGAATAATTGCTCGCCATTATCACCTTTAACGTATCTTCATTTAAAATCAACAAGCAATTTTGAAATAAATTAGAATATGAACGGTTTGAACCAAAGATAAATCAAACAACATCAAAGGGTTGTTAGTATTCAAGCAAATATGCTTATCGGAAAGATTTACAACAGTCTTGTACATACATGGAAGAATAATGTAACAAGCAAATAATTTACTGAAATTTAAAATTCAAATCACAAATTGGATTTTTTCTCACACCTGAGATAATCGTTCGTATGATGAAGATGTTGTATAAGGAAGCTGTGGGAGCATAACAGGTGTAAATTGCTATATTAAAAGTGCGCGATCAATCTTTCTGTCTTCACTGGCGGCGCAGGCGCACGTCGCATGCATATGGATGCGTCGTTTAGCCGCGCGAAAAGTTTTGCTGATTTTGTCCTGAGAATGTTACTTTGACTTTTTTTTCTTTTCTGAATTAATTTCAATTATGTGTGAATTTGTTTTTTTTTTAGCTCCTACCTACAATGGAAGTCATCATCAGCCTATAAAGTTCCCACTACTGGGACACAGGCCTCCTCTCTGTGAGAGGGAGTGGGCCATAATCCACCACGCGGGCCCAGTGCGGATTGGTGGATGTCACATGTCTTCAAATTTTTCGTTCTAGGATATATGCCGGTTTCCTCACGATGTTTTACTTCACCGTTTTGAGAGCAGTGGTGATGAAATAAATTACACGAAGTAATGCGCATGGCGGGGTTCGAATCCACGACCTACAACTCGTAAGTCGGGACCGATACCACTGGGCCACCACTGCTCCACAATAGAAGTAACATTTAAAAAAATAATATCAAAGTTACTAAAAAATTACAAAAAAAATGCCATTTAAAGCTATTATACGAGTACCTAACCTATTTAACCTTTAACAAAAAGCTGTTTAAAAGTATAATAGCCAGAAGTAGGCTTTAGCAACACATTAGATTTTTTACCTCCAAACATTTTTAAATAGATATGACTCATTGGTCAAAGAGTAGTGGCCAATATTTCACTGTCGTCTTTCTTATTATATTTTTTTATTAATTGTATTGTTGCTTTAATGGCGTCCAGTCATATATTGATTATGCCGGCTGTTGATATAATAATAAATAGTCTCATTTATTACTTCGATTCGTACGCGGGTGTCATAAAAATGCAAATAGCTTTTGTTTAATTTTAGAGCAAGGCGATTAGAGGCCCGACTCTTTGGCTCTTTGTATATTTTTCCCTTTAACTTGAGGGGCATCCATGGGTCGCAAGTTGTTCCGGTAACCTGTCGCCACTTCATCCATCCCTAGTTGATCCGGTGTGTTATGTCCCGGTCTACATGACCATCTCCTTGGACAAGCGACATACCGAAAGTCGGAACAGACTGGTAGGGGTAGGAAACTTTTCTATTTGCTAGTACCTACAATTCTCAAATTTTGAAAGCGGGTCCAAACGACCAATGCAAAAACGCATTTGGTCGTTTGGACCCGCGGGCCCCGCCAGAGCGGGGTCAAACGACCAAAGAGCCAGAAACCCATACTGTACTGACGTGGTGGATTAATTTATAGCCCATTCTCTCTCTCACTGAGACGAGGTTCATATGCTTAGGTGTTTTTTTTTTCCTTCTCTTACTCCAAGATAAAGTACTCTATCTCTCAGACGTTCAAATATTCGTTTTGTTTTTGTTTTTATCAAAAGTCGCAAGTGGAACGGACCTCCGTACAAAAAGCGGTCAGTTTGTAACTTTGTACCTTCTGTCAACGACGCGACAAGTTTCAACATTTATAACGAGAATCGCGTTTTCGGACAACCCCTGTTTGTTAGTAGCGTAATGGTACCGCTGTCAGGACTTGTATGGAAATTTTGAGACCTTTTTCGAGCGGAACTCTTTGGTGCAAAAGGGATTATAGAATAAAGATGATAAAATGTAGTTTGGTTTAAATTGGGGATTATAATATCGGGCTAAGCTGTGGAATAATAAATTCAGATAAAGAAATTTGAAAAAGATAATTATGTGTGAAGAATTATGATAGTCAATAGTCTACTGTTTCTGACTGTCTACTGTATAATTTCTTCTCTCTATTACAGTATTGGCAGTATTATTGCTATTATTGTTCTTAGGACACCAGAACGGGTCTTAAAAGTAAAGTGAGAACATTCTAAATAAAATTCAAATAAATACATTATTAATTTAACTGTAATGAAATCCGAGAAGTGCTGAGACGCTAATGTTGTACGAGTGTGTCTATATAATTTTCCAACGGTGAAGAAAATTTATGCATAATAATTTTCTAACAGTTGACAAAAATGCATGCATAATACATTTCCAACGATGAGGAAAATGCGTGCATAATAAAATTTTCTACGCTTACTACAAGTGAAATTACCACATTCAAATCACACTAATTAACTGAATCACCGCTCTTAATCACCACTTACTCTGCTAATCGCCAACTATCACCAAAACATAAGACTATTAATAGATTTTTCTTGTTGACCACATTATTAACTTTTCTCGACCCGTGTGGGAACCAAAACGGGTTTAAATTAACGGTTTAGTTAATCTAACATGACGTAACTCGTTAATTAATAACAATATTAACATGTATTACGGTTCGCTTGTCTGAACTTGTGTAAGAGATGTAAGTGGAATCTCTGGGCGCTGATATCGGAGGAAGAGCCTAGCTAGCCCACTTAGAGCAAAGGCGAGAAAAGTGTATATTCAAGAATCTCTGCTAGTTATACCTACTACCTATGTATTTTCTTACCCCTTCGTACACAAAGCGACCAAAGTCTCCAATAGTTTACGACTTTGGCACCCATTGACGCGTGCCTGTATATGAACCTGAATGGATTTGTATTACGAAAATTGCTTGGATACCGAACTAGTAAGGTATTGGAGATTTGCGTCACCTATAGTGTACGAAGAGGTCTTATCTCACTGCCTACTATTTTAAATGCAAAAGTTTGTAAAGATGGATGTTTTGGACATATTAAGTTTGTATCCTACTAATATTATAAAACCGTTTTCAAATAAAAACGACTGTTCCAACTTTGATGTATTTTGGTACAGAAATAAAAGCCGCGGACCTATTCCCCAACAATAAACCATTCTAATAATAATTTTAAACCTTAATCCAATCAAGACTAAGCATAATACAACGAAGCTGTGACAATACTTCAACAAGCCTTGATTGACTAAGTGATGGAGAACACTCAACCAGTTAAGATGCTCTGTTCGAGAGTTGAACTTGAATAGAGCCACTTATGCGCTCTTTAGTATGAACTACTGAACTCAATGTGTAAACAGGTTCAAGTCGGTCAAGGTCGCGGAAGTCCTAGTGAAGATTTTGCTATACTGGACCTAAAAATAATGCATTTTATTGACAACTGTTCTCCGCGGTTTGAACCCCGCTGCTCGACTCCTATTGATTGCAGCGTGATGTTATATAACCTAAATCAATCCTCGATAAATGGACAAATAAACACAACCTATTTGAACCAGTCGATCCTGAGATTAGAGTGGAAAGAAACTAACAAACTGTTTAGCTTTGTTAAAATTACTATAGATTGATTTTCCCATAGTATTTCTTGCTATAGCGTAATTTTTTACATGACAGTTGACGGATTATGGATTTTGACATGTTCTCCTGTAAAGTGGGACTTAGGCCTCTTCTCTATGAGATCCTTTGTCCACTAGGCGACCGATATCTTACGACTGGTATCCATCGATGCGTGCCTGTGTACGAACCTCTATGAATTCGTATTGCGATAGTCACCTAGAGATACCAAAGTCGTAAGGTATCGGAGACTTGCGTCGCCTTGTATACGAAGGGGCTAATTCACCACGCGGGCTCAGTATGACGTTTTCTAATTTTTGGTTCTAGAAAAAGTCGGTTTCCTGACGATGTTTTCCTTCACCATTTTGAGAGCATTCGTGATGAAATATATTACACAAAGTAATGCGATTGGCTGTTCGAATACAACCATTATAGCCTACAACTCGTAAGTCGGGTCCGGTACCACTGGGCCACCTCTGTTCTCTGCTATCTTGACTGCATAGTAAGATACCTATCGCACAATATATAAAATATTGGTGTTCTAAAATGTCACCACTTCAGGATATTTCAACAATTCATGGTAGAGAATTAGCAATAAAATTCACAATTGCTTATACGGCCAAATTGCTGTACCTACCTTTTTTCCTAAAACTTTAGAAAGATAAATAAGCAATATCCAAGATCGCCAACAGATTCTATTTAAGTATTTCTTACGCAAACCATTTCAAAATCACACATGACATCAAAAATTCTTGCATACACCTCATAAAACATCCTTAGCTCCCCAAAACAAAAGGAAATAAGCTAAGCAGCAAAACGGAGAAACTGACACCATGTATTGTTCTGCCCACACCAAGATGGTGGATTATACTCATATACCAATCGCATGCGCATCTGATGACTGATTTATACGTTATAGATGGCGCCGGGTGATTCGAATTTTGAGATAGAACTTGCTTCTGTCAGATAGCCCAGTTTAGCTTTGTATTATTTAGTTTTATTTAAATTTTTAAGAAAAATGTTGAGTCTTTGTGACTAAATGTTTTGGAGAGAATGAAGGAGACTACGTTAGGGATCACTAAACTATTTTTTATTCAATTTATTGTTCTCCAAAACAGGGTGTCTGCTTTCTAAGTCCGTCAATGAAAACTCGGGTACGGATACAGATGAACGGAATTTTAATCTTACCCCGCTTAATGAATGACTAAAATCGTTTTTATGGTCATTAACATAAAGACGATTTTAGTCACTATTTCAATCTTACCCCTTGGGCATTTCGTCTTACCTCTACATGTTTTTTTTTTGTTAAGACCAATTTTATTAATAGATTTTTCATAAAATATTGTTTCAAAAAGATTTCTTTTAGCGATATAACTTGACCATACTTTTTTACTCAAAACATCTTCCATACTTTTTTACACAATCTTTAACAACAGTTTCAAATCAACACTGTTCATCTAATCAAATTTTCATTCCGACTTACCCCCACTCACCCTACCACAAATTTTCGCAGGCTTAGAGATTAGACAAGTTCAAAATAATTTAAAATGAGAAGAGAATATAGAATACTCATTTTTACAACAAAGCTAAATGAAGGAGCGGCGGCGTTTTGTATCTGTACAAAAAAAATGTTACGATGGTTTTCCTACAAGTGACTGCAACATTATGGTCTTGCCGCTTGCGCAACGTTCAAAAAAATTGACCACGTAACAAATCATAATTGACAAACAAAATTATGATAAATAGTGACCAGTTTATGTGATTTTGTATGTAAACAGTTATTCTTACGAGTAGATCAAGTTCTTAACGAACTATTCAGAGATGGACCCACATTTTTCTCATAACTTTAAAAAAAAAAGCTTTGTTATTGATTTTGAATTATTACCGATTCAGCTGGATCTGGATATATTGGAAGGCAGTTCCAATATACTCGTATTACTAATTAGGCAGAAAATGATTAAAATTCAAATTATATTTGCTCGAAACATTCCAGCAGGGCCGTAGCTAGGTGGCATCGTAACGCAACGCCCTACCCACATAACCCATAAAAAAACAATTATTATGCTAAAGTTTGTAATACAAAATAACACAAAAAATACACCTAGAGTACCGGCTACATCTGAATGAAGCATTTGTCACAATCGTTCACAACCGGTCTCTCACCCTGCCCTGCCCTTGACGAGATCTTAAATAGGAACAGCCCTAGTACGGCACTGCTTGCAGATGGGACCTGCATGACATTTTGGCTGTCACAACAAAAATATTTTTTGTCTCATAAAATTAATCTACTGACGGTTTTTTTTTAATTACTAATGCGTATCTACCATGAGTCTGAAACCTTGAACTCCTTTGTAAACTTAATAATAAAACTGTCATCACCTAGCTAGACAAGACATACTACAAAAACAATTGAAAACACATGGAAGCCATTTATTTATTACAATGTTTGAAATATTAATAGTTAATCTATTACATAATTATTGTTTTTAAAAATGTGTGTTTTATGCTTCCCGTATTGAAATGCACATGTTTTAATATTGTCTTCATTAATTAATAGTTTACTCTTAAATAACGTCTGTTATTTTTTTTGTATTACTATGTACGAGTACTAGTAAAGGCATCGTTACTGATACCGAAGGAAAAAATACTTGCATGGCTTTGGCTTGCAAATAGTTGTTCCGAGTCTGATTTTTTTGCGTGTGTGCGTTGAAATGATTGTTAACACACAAAATTAACTAAAGAAAATATGTCGACTATACCTATTTGAATTTCCATCTCGAATTTTTTTTGCATGAAGTCAAGATGTATTAATAATGCGCTTGAAACTATTGATTTTATTTATAGAAAATTCACATTAACATTTCATAGACATAAAAATATGTACTTAAGTAGTTTGACAAAAATTGTGAGAAGTGATTCTTAAACTAGATTCTTTGCTCTATGACTATATTCTTTGTACGCACAATAGAAAAACTTAGAATACAGTTACAATGAAAAGTCTAAAAACGTAAAATTACTCAATTAGTAAGCCACAAAAAAGATTAATCATCAATTATTACAAAACCCGGAAACTTAAGCAAGACGTAAAACATAATTAAAAAAAAAGAAGAATAATCTTCTTGTATTTATTACAATCTGTTCGAGAACAAAATCCCATTTTAGGATGTCGCAACCTTGTGCCGGTGCTTTAGAAGATCAAGAAATCTTTCTATTTGCTCTCTACAAAATAATAGAATTGAGATCTCAGATACAATACAATCGCATTCTTCGCTACGATCGCTGCCAAATCACCACCAATAATGCAGTAATTGATATAATCAGAACAGTAGATTACAAGACAAGACCTAACCACCACAACTTTACAACTTCTCATAATTTTTCACAAATTCCGTTCATCACCTACTTTTGTCGAAGCAATAGAGTCCATTTTACATTGATTGGAAGTTTGGTAGCGGTAAATGTAAATTGGTTTTGAGGCCATGTATAGCGAGTGTGGACTTAAATGTTGCAATCTGGGGAAATTGCTACCGGGAAGTTGAGAAAGGTAGGGTACATTTTTTGTGGTAATAAAAATATTTTTATTGCTGTTTTGATCTGTATTTTTATTAAACCTTCTCTTTTAAGTTTATTTTTGCAATTATTATATTTTGTGAGGCAGTTATTAGAACTCATTGGATGATTTTAGCACTCAATAAAAAAGTGTCGTCCTATAGCATTTTATACGAAAAAAACTTACACAAGTTTCAATAATAAACTACTGGAAACACTTCCAAGTCCATAAATGGTACATATAATTCTTTCTCACACGATATAAAGCGAGGCACACATCATTTCCATAAAGCGAATATAAGGCATTCATCAAACACGCGCCGGATGAACGGAACGGAAGACGCTATTCATAAAGTAATTATAATTATAAAAAAAAAACTTGAGCTTGACTAAGTCGAGTGCTACGGTGAATTATATTTAGTAGAAATTTCCGAAATTTGAACAGAGCTTGGGGGAAAAAGCTAGGCAGATGGCCTATTGTGCTTCTTACTAATATTTCGAATGCGAGAGTTTTTGAGGACGCATGGATATTTGTTACTCTTTAGGCGCGTTTCTATGCAAGTGCTTGCATGCATGTATGACGTCAGACATGTGTGCAAGTGACTTGAATTGGAAACACGATTTTGTTCAACTTGCAGCTTGCATACAAGATTTTAGTGGTATACAAGTTAGTTCTAGTTGAGAAAGATTGTTTTTTGGTTCCCAAAGACAAGCATGTCTATGATATTCCTCAATAAACATTATTGTTTTCTCCGTATCCCATTTAGCAGTCATTTTTACAAAGTAATAAAGTCATAAACAAAGTAATCCTCTATGCACGACCGCATGCGCTTGCAACTTGCGTGCAAATGATCCGACTTGATTATTGTGCGTACAAGTTTAAACCTAATTGCATACAAGTTGCAACTTGTTTGCAAGTTGTTGTTTCCACTATACAATTTGCATGCAACTTGTATGCAAATCACTTGCATAATGGAAACACGCCTTTTTCCACAAAAGCTACTGAACAGATTTGGAAGAAATATAGTTCAAAGATAGTTTATAACCTGGACTAATACATAGGATAGTGTTTATTTCGATTTTATGTGTTCCCGTGGTTAATTTCAGAGTTGTAACGGGTGAAACTGCTGAAAATTATAAATGTGAAAGTTTCTGAGGAGGTGTGTATGGATCTTTGTTACTCATTCTCACAAAAACTACTGAACAAATCGGGATCAAATTTGGTGCAAAGGTGCATCAGCTGGATTAACACAAAGGATACTTTTTATCCTAGGTAATATGACAGGCCTGTTGGTCTAGTGGTTAGTGACCCTAACTGCTATGCCGAAGGTCGTGGGTTCGATGTTTCTGGGTTAATTTATCTAAAATATTTATGTATTTAAAAGTATATAAGTATGTTTATCAGTTATCTAGTACACATAACACAAGCTCTGCTTAGCTCGGGACTAGATGGCGTTGTGTGATATTATTATTATTCCCGTGAGATAATTTTCGAGATACACACGGGCGAAGACGCTTGCAACAGCTATAAGTGTTTCTATACAACGTGTAACGAAACCTCTCATGGGGTAACTCAGCCCATGTTAATGAACAATGACTGTTCTAAAACTTTAAAAAAAAAAATGATTTTTTATACAAAATGCTAAATTGTTCGAGCCCATCAGTATGAAAAATCTTTTTTTTTTTTTGAAAGTTTTAGAACAAACATTGTTCAGTAACATGGGCTGAGTTACCCCACGAGAGGTTTTGCGCTATTAACGTTACACTATTATACACGTTGTATAATCAGTTTTCTATAACAATCATCAAGTTTATTGGCCTTTGAACAATTAAGCTATTGAATAATAACTAACCATTTGCTACGGTTTCGAATTTATAGCAGAACGTCGAGTTTTTATTATTTTTAATGAGTCGGCGTGAAATATCGTGTTTTAATTAGTGGGATAACGGTAGTTAAGGTTTATTTGGGTTGTAGGGAAAGGTTGATTAGCTACTTTAAAATGACTAGTTTATTTTAAAGTAGCTAATCAAGTATGTATGTGGTATGTGGGGCCCTGACACAACCAGAAGGCGTCGCGGCAGACCTCGTAGAAGATGGCGGGATGAGATGGATAAGACTAACGACCAGTGGTCCACTTTGGCCCTGATCCCGAAAACTAAAGGTCATTTTTTTTTACGTGGCAAAATCATCAAATGAGTCCTCCCACCCCGGGCAGGGCGGGAGGGACTGTCAGACTTGTACTGACTAAAATCCACGGTGTCCTTCGGTAGCCCTTTGTGTGCTGGAGTCGCGGTATACGTATGTCCCGCAACTCCGGCAGGACTGTGGCCCTCTATAGGGGGGCCCCGTCATTATGCTGACGCTCCTTGAGGCGCGCGTGGAACACAACGCGCCGTCGACCCGGGCATGGTCCATGATCGATGATCGATGGTCCAGCGAGTTGCCCTTTACTCGCCGCCCGCATGCCCGCGCCTACGGTGGCCGGAGATCGTCCCGCGACATCCGTCGCCGTGGGTGTCTACCACTGCGTCTGGGGCGGAGGGAGGACGGTATCCTTTCTCTCAAGCGGCCCGCCTCCTCCTTCGCGAGCATGACTGCTTCACAGAAGGAGGCGACCGCCTTCCACTCCGTCTCGCCCCGCAGCATGACCGCGACCAATGCCGGGCGCGAGAGGTCTCCGCCTATCGCCGCCGTGAGGACACGGCGGTGCTCCGCCCAAGCAGGGCAGTCCTGCACCGTATGCTCCACCGTGTCCTCCGGGCGATCCTTGCAGTGGTGACACCCGGGCGTTTCCTCAAAAAACTAAAGGTCATAGAGGCCTTTGTGGGTTGTAGTCGGCTAGCAGTATCAGTATAAAAATTGTTTTTGCCAGTTTCATATTAAAGCCCCATTTACACGCTGCAAGAACTTGCAAGAAGAACTTGAACTACAATGTCAGACTTGCAAGTTTGACTCCATTGCAGTATATGTTTGATCAACTGAATTCATTTTACATTAATAGTCCGCAATGTAGCCTTTACATACAATGTCTTGAATTGTATGAATGGGGCTTTAAAAGCAATTTTCTATTGGGTAACTATTGTATTTTTGAGACTTATATCGTAAATTCGTAATTGTATAGGTTTTGAAAACACTGTTTTGTATAATCAAAGTAAAATAACAATCATACTTTAGAGATATTTCTTGTTATCAGTTATATTAGTACTCGTGATTATGTAGTAGGTATTCTACTGAACACTTTCAATTCCCTTTAACTAACTCACATTCCCTTTAACTAAATTCAATATTTTTCATACTTAATGATCACATAATAATTAATGATCACATATTAACATGTGGAACATAAAGACATTCGAGAAAAGCAATTTAATATTAATTAAATATTTCTTTTTTTTTTTACTTAATTCGTATGCATCTTAAGACATTTTTATTATAGTATTTCATGGAGATCCGTTTTTGCAATAAAAAAAACTTGATTGCGTCCGCGCATGGTCGGTATTACGTGTTGAAATGGAGATAATGTGATGGCCGAAATTCCTTTGATGTTTCTTGCTTGACAGGATCTTTATTTGGTTTCGATTTTGGATCAAAGCTAAATAATTGTGTTTTTGTCTTTTTGCGTGAAATATTTTAGTTTCTCAGATTATAATTATATTCAAAGAATTTGGAGTTGATCTTGCCGCCTCCGTAATCTCCGTTAGATTACCATAAAAGCAATGATTTTTTGTTAATCAAACGTATTCATGTAATAAACAGATTGAAAGGCGTGTAATATTTTACAATCAGCCGTCTCAGAGTGGTCTTAATCTCAGAACCTGGCGAACACGTCAACATTCAATCTGTACATTAATTTCACACGTCATTAATTTCGGCCACGCATTATATTACGAAATCGACACACTTATCGACAAAAACAAACTAAAAACACAATCAGACCACTCGATAGAAACTGTCCGCTATCGAAGTACGAAATCTCCATTTAGAGTCTATAAAGTTGTTATTAGACTTTTATGATCTCAATCTTAGAGACCACCATAGCTAACGCTTCGGGCATTCCATGTCTTTCTATTGAGTCATTATCACAATTCCGTGTAACTGATTGTGAATACCAAACATGTAATTATGAACTAGATAAAGAGTGATATTAACATCTATGGAACTGTTTGAGTCTCTTTGAGGACATGTAATTAAACTGTCTCTATTATTTCCCATTGTAAAAAATAGGGCACGCTCTGATTTATGTCGCTGGACCAAAACTGGTTCTTGTTATATAACTCGCGTCTAGGAGTCGTCTGGTTTGCATAGGTAAATATAGTGAGTAACGAGTGAGCAAAAACTTTGGGAAAAAACTTCCATAGATACTCCGTAAAAAACGTACCTCATTTTCTTGCTTGAGCAAATTGAGCCTATATTGACTACCAACTGAAAGCAATACGTTTAAGGCAAAGTCACATCAGTCGAGTAAAAGTAACAAGTAGGACATAACTTTGTATACGCAGTATTTGCATTACGGCTACTGTCACAAGTCGAAAGTGTACTTCGTTGCTATGCCAGTGTGCCCGGGGCCTTAGAAATTGTACTGGAATAAAATAAGCTAGTTGCCTGTTAAAACATTTGTAATGTTGCTATTGAATTTCAATTATTCATTGTTTTAAAGAAGTTTGTTTTCGTAATTCTTAGGACCATATAGAAAAAGTCATAGGTGAAGATGATAGCATAAATATTGGTTGCGTGAATTGCTTAGTGATTTATTTCTAGTTAATTACGCAAGGTAAACAAATCCTACACTGAGTTTTGAGTTAACTGAAAGAATGACCCAAAATGGCGGTTTCAAAAGATTAACGGACTAAAAATACATTAATATAACAAATACTTAAAAAATATGTACACTACATAACTTTAACTGAATCACTGCACACTTTAAAAGTTAAACTAACAATTAAAATCAAGTGATTGATTAGATATTTATAACACATTTGCTCGTAAAAGGTCTCTTACTGCACCTATTTCAGTATCGTAATGTATCTTATTAAGTACGCACTAGTGCGTAATGGTAAAGTAAAACGCACTAGTGCGGTAATGGTAAAGTAAAACGCACGGTTTATCAAGATCAACGACGATATAATACTAGACTCCTAATAACAGGCGACCGATGTCTGCCAACACATTAGGCAAAAAAGTCTTATATCCGTCTCATTTCGACCAATCCTGTGAGCCGTAAACATACGTTGAGACAGAACAGACCTTGAGTTAGCCAATCACAACGCAGTACCCCGTCCCCCTCGCTTACGTAGTACCTCAGCGAGTTGGCAGAATAGTTTTGTTCGTTAGATCGTGCAATGCGTAGTCTAGTAATTTAGAGTCGTTGATCAAGATGCTCCGTCTAAAACGAACGGTACTTTTTAAATCTTAGCAAAGAGTTTTTATGTCAGAAAAGCGGTCAACATTTTATTATTAAAATTAAATTTGGGAGATGAAATATAATAAATAAACATTTTATTCTTTAATTTAATTAATTTTGACAATTAATTACAACCATTTATCTGTAATAAAACCACAAAAGAATTCATTTACTTTATTAGTAATACTGGCTGTTTTTTGTGCCTTTGCCATAAACAAAAGATGCTGGTGCGCGCGCATCGCTAATTTGTGAAAAAGTAAAAATTATTTCGCTTGCTTTTCCTTTTCGATGTAATGATTTTATTTATTTACTCACAAATGTGTTATAAAACGTCGTATGACATACGTGCGGTTTGATAATTACAGCCTCTGCTTTCTTATAGCACTCGCCTTACGGCTCGTGCGACCAATATCGCCTCAGCTGTAGTGATCAACTTACCGCACTTATATCATAATGTACTATTACGGATTACAAAGCCTAACTCCTTCAGGTAAAATCAGAAAATATCGACTTCACGATTTACTTCTCGTTTACTTTAACGACATATTGTTATATCTACGTTACGCTGTTACAAGTCTTACAACATAATTAAAACACGTCACGTGTCTTCGGTATTTATTTTCATGTTTTTTTGACTTATACGTTTGTAAGAGTAATCGTAGAAAGGATTCACATTACAAAACAAGAAATATGATCGAAACTTTTCATGATTTCTAACATATTTTGGAACTCGTTTAACATTTTAGGAAAGTAGAACTTTAGACTGACTTAATAATTAAATAAAAGTGTGACAATACTTGTATAGCACCTAGCCATATATGCCGTAGACTGAATGGAAGATGGGGCAGGTTAGTGTTGGACTGGAAACCACGGATAAGAAAGAGGAATGTAGGGACTTAGGGAGGCAACAGACTAGATGGACAGACGATCTCCTTAACACTAGAAAGACCGAAATTTTTAACTACCTATAAAGACCAAGTGGGGTCAAATGACTCATTCATGGGTTGTAATGTTTTATTCGTGTGTTATAGTTTTAAGTTTTAATGATTTACATTCAATAGTAAATAAAAGAACTTAATAGTAATTAAACATCTATTAGGTGATAAAAAATGAAAATATTAGGCACATTTTTGACATTTTAGCTCCTTGTTTACATTACAAGAGCCACAAAAAGGCTTTTTACAAATAATACAAGATTTATTGGTTTTGTTCCTGCATTTTTGCACGTAACACCGTGTTCTCTTTCCACCACGTTGTTCTTCAGGCTCTGGGGGTATGCTATTATCGAGCTGTGAAGTAGATGGTGTCATCAGGGAGTGGGTATTTTGGCCGACTAACTCCCTTGCCAAGTCAAGAATGAACTTTTTTCTACTGATTTTTTTCTCGGATAGTTTTTTGTACAAAATCCAAGAATGCTGCCCAATCCAAAATATTATAAAACACTTGCACGGGCCAACGACGAGAAGGTGCTTTGACGCTATATTTCTTGGCCATTTGATCTATCACGTCTACTCCAAATTTCGTAGCATGTAAAACTGCACCGTGTTCGCCTTCTTTTTTGCTTCTTCTGGATCAACAAATACATTAGAGTGAAGTGAACTTAGAATCATAACTCATTTTGAAGGTTTTCCTTGATAAAATGTAAGTGTGCAAGTTTCAGAGTTGTGAATATGTGTTTCATGTAAACTGCAGGGATGCATTTTTTATAGTAGCTGGAATATCTCTTCGTATTTTGTTTATCGTACCAACTATTGATGTACGTTTTTCAATTAGCTTTTTAGCTAAATTTACACTGGTAAAAAAATTATCAGTTGTTATATTTCGACCAGTATTCAAGTATGTGTCCATTAGTCGCAATACAACGCACTCGCCTAAACTTTGATTTTGTGGACGGCTTTCATCTCTTCCTAAATATGGGAAACCATTACAAAAGTACTTTGAATCAACATCAACGCAAAGCCAAAACTTGATCCATACTTCCGAATTATTGTCATTGCTTCCGAACAATCATTTAAATATTTACTAAGCATGCACGCAGTGGTGGTCAAATGACCACTGCGGTCTTTCTAGGTAGGTGCTAATTTTTAATTAGTATTTATCTTGCTATCGGTATACACATATCAGAATAATGTAAACAATGACCAAATATTAAAAGTCATAAAACGACAATGACTTCAATGCTATGGTTTTGATAATATGATTGATCAAAAACTTCATTGGGGTCATTTGACCACTCTGGTCTTTCTAGTGTTAAAGTGAACGGAATAAATACAAAACCGCCAGAAGTGTGAAGATTTGGAAGAAACCTACACTCAACATTGGGTGACTGTAGGTTGAAGAAGAAATGACAAAAAAACAGCCACATTTCGCCGGTAATGATCAAGTATCGTTGTAAGGCGTGGTTATTGTCATCTACTATGTGTAAATCCAGAATCCCGGCTGTTACTAAAACATCTTAATGCTAAAACTCAAAGACTTGGCGCGAAAAATATTTATTTGGTTGTCCCATTTTAGTCCAGCCAAAAATTATGACAAAATGGCTGACTAGTCCCGAATTTCAACTCTATTAGTTCGCATAGCTGAGTTTTGGGCCAAACATAATATGACATGACACAAACACACGCTAAGAAGAGATTTTATTACCAGACCAGCTATTTCAACTTTTTAGAAATAATTCTTATCAGAACTAGGATTGGTTATTGTAAATAAAAATTCAAAGACTTGGTGTCAAGGCTGTGATTACGTAACAACGAGTGGTACAGTGCCTCTCGCAATTTTATCATCAGTATTCTAATATTTACTAGGCGCAGAACAAAACCTTTTTTGTTTGGCGTAAAGCTAAAGATATGCTAAATATTTTTGAATACAAGGCGTGGCTGTTACACAAAAGAATTTATAAATAAGAATCTATTATCATTTTCATAGTTATTTTTAGGATCTTGCGGTTGTAGAGAATTTGCGCTAAATAAAGAATATTTAAAAGTATGAAAACGCACATTTCCTTGCGACGTAGCATGAAAGTACAATTTGTATACAGTATGGGAAAGTGTTTGTTACTCAACAACTTAGCAACTACAAACAGATAAGTGGTACTCATCTTTGACCATAACCATAGAACGGTAAGTAAATACAGTAATGACACGCAAAATGAGAACATCGAAAATTGAAACAGTTAATACCGCTCGATTCGTCTAATAGCACATGATTCAAATACCTACCAACGTAATTACTCGTCTATACGTACAAATAGAGAATATTTCTAATTACGAAGCAACAATTGATTTCTTTGCGGAAACACCACTTGGCAATAAACTTGTACGCACGTGCAAACTCTTAAAGCAAATAGAAATAAAAGTGTTCAGTGAAGAAGGAATAAAAAATTCAATTGATATAATTTGGAGCACTGTCAATGTACCGCTGTGATCTCGATAGTACGTGCCGATTAGTTGTGGAATAAAAAACCTTGAAGTACAAGCAGCAAGCTTTTAGGTGTTGTGAAATAGCCTATAATGTAACTGTAGCAAGCCAAATCAAAGAGACGAAAAAACATCTCTGTAAGGAAACTTAGGTCATGAGCTACAGATTGTGTAGATTTTATTCTAATGTTCAGATTGTTATAGATGTCAAAATGATGTGAGATGTGTCAACATTATTGTTCGATGTTTCTGCTTAAAGCAAAAGTAACTGTAAAAATAACAAAAAAGAAAAATATTCAACAGGTTTAGTACTAGTAACTGATAAAGCTACTCCCTAAAACGCTAATATAGTACGAGCTGATCAAATAGAAAGTTAAGAAAGAGTACTCACTGTAAACGCTGTTGTAATCTGTGGTGCCGTTGACTGTGCCATCCGGCAGCAGCTGCAGATAGCGATTCTTGAGGAACATCTGTATGGTGCGGGAGGTGCCAGTTATGTGGCTCAGGTTGGCGGAGCGCTGCGCGCGCGGCTCGGGCGCGGGGGCCGCGGCGCAGGACGCCAGTGCGAGCGCCGCCAGGAGCAGCCGCAGCGGGCGCGTGCGCGAGCGCATGGCGCGCCGCGCCCATGGCAGCCGCCCGGACGCCGTCACTGCACAACACCGCTTCTCATACCTCGCTCAACCCTCCACTACTTCCACCACCCAGTTTGAATGATTTTTCCTTCTTTATTTATAACTGAGTTCGGTTGACTCTCACACGCATCATACCCAACACCCTCATATTACTTTTATTGCACCATATTATCTGCAGCTTCTCGGTTTACAAGTGCCGCAAGCCGGGTTGTTCACACGATCTGAAACAAAATAATTTTGTGTTTAATAATAGAGTGTGGTGGACAAATTGGTAACTGATACACCGCATCGTCACGTGAACAATTGTTTTATACAGACAAAGCAAATAGACATGAACTAACATAGTCTAGACGTTTCGTGGTAAGAAATGTCACAAATATGTAATTTGGTGTCAGTTTAACTTTACCACGAGATTTTCATTAGTCTTCACCTGGTTCATATATTTTTGGAATAAAAGCAAGCGCACGCATTGCTGAAAGATCTTGAACGATAAATGACGCCTGTCATTATGTCTGTTGGCGGTATTGAGGACGATGTATCTTGCACCGACGACGCGACGCCGACGTGCAAAATTCAACCAACTATTGTATAAATACAATGTCTTCATAAAAGGGACTACGAACGTTTGATAAGAACAACAATTAATTTATTGTAAGTAGTAATAGGTCCCAGTTAATGACAAATCACCATGATAATCATGGTGATGATGATAAAATCAATCATTTTAAAAGCTAGAACTTCCAATACCGCAAAAAAAAATCTTGAACTGATAGGCAGAATATCCTCTACCGTACATCAGAATACTAGGTTGTCTTTTGTTAGAAATTGGCAGTCAGCGTACAAGTTTAATAATAAGAATATACTCCGTATAATAAAATGTGACATTACAAATTTTGATCCCAAAGATTGCAAAAAACAACGTAGATGATTAGATATTTACAACAGGCCGGTGTCAGCATTTAAAAACAAACACTCCGGGGTTGGACAAAAATAAAAAATCTACTTTTAAATGCAATTTATTCGGTGATGATTGCCAAGGAAAGTCGATAATTCATATAACTACCAATCGGTAAAATTGTAGGTCGACAATCTGTCTGACTTTCAACATTTACATGCGATCGCATCGCCGGTGAAGCAGTCGACGGTCGACCACTCAAAGATAAGAAGCCAGTAACTGTCTTTATTTGTAGACCAACTCTGGTTCTAACTCCTAACTAAGCTATCTTAGTTTCAGTCTGGACTCAGTCTTGTTCACTTTCGAACTTACTACTTTGAAAGAAAACGTCGGCAACGGTACGGTCGGCAATTTCTTTTATTACCATTTTACTTTCAAGATGCAATCATGCTGAATTAATCACATCTGTTACCTACTTTAAAGGTCTCCAAATTTTCCACCATTTCAAATTCGTCGGTTTATTTCAAAGAAAGCGACAAATCAGAACTCTCGCTGGCTGATAACCTTTGCTGATTGGCTATAACTGTCATTCCGTCGACTTTTACGTAAATTAACGGGTTTTATTTGGACAGGTGTTAAAGTAACCTAATTTGTATCAATCTCTACACTGGTCGTTTAAAATCAGTTATCGTTTTGAGTCTTACCCTTAAGTGTATTCATAAAAGTTTACTCTGAAACAATATTGTCAGTCTAAACTGCATGATATTTCTGTTCCACATCCTCAATTATTTGATGATTTTATTGATTCATACCACTTGAGTTTTTGACGTGATCGAATCGTGTAGAGTAATGATTGAATCTGATTGTTAATGTCCATGATTCCAATGTCTCTAAGTAGGCCGGGTCATCAAAACATTATTTGCAAATGCAAAAGCAATTGATTCTGAATTATTATCATTTTTAGAAGTCTTATCTACTTAATGTAATGTAAAAATCAGGATCAGAACTGTATTATCTTTGTTCGACTTTGAAATTTATTCCGAAATGTAGCCCGTATTCAAAATCGTTGTCTTTTTGAGATTTCTGATACTACTATCCTGTTATCTACATAGACTTAAATAAAGTCTTCTTAACTTTAATAGCTTTCTCCTCTTGTAATAGTATCAGCCAATCCGGTAACACAATCTGTTCTCAATTTGTCAACCTGTACCATGTAATTGAATGGAGCGAGAAACTCGCCGACAATGGATTGAGATTGCAAATGGTGTAAATTCTATTCCTTATTTTATCAACTTACTCTAATTGGTTGCATAGAACTCTTGGCTAAACAATTTTAGATTATTTTCTGATAACTAAAATGTATTAAATGTTGTTCTAGATTCGTGTACTTTACAACAATCTTTTTAGTAAAATGGTTGAGTTTCAAACTAAGCGTAACTTACTTTACAAGGTTATTAAATAATGACCTGTATTTGTTAAAAGATAAATTAGAAGAGTCTATAAAGATGATTGAATTTACAATACTCCTCACTTGACTGGTTACTACCGAAACATCTTTCAAAGCGAATCCCATAAAAAGATTTACGACCGCTTCTTCTAAGTACCATTGCAATGACTCTAATATCTTCTCATACGCATTTCCATCTTATGTATATAAGATCAGTTGGTTTAAGTAGTTAATCTTCATAGTTTTTGTCATATATTACTGTATTAGCTATGAATATCAGATAATGATCATCATTTTCTACTTCTGTTGCTGTCAATCATGTTTTATCATCGTGTCATGCTTCAGTTTTGATGACGGTAATACGAATATGTGAACAATGTAGATTGATATTGTTTGAAGCCTTTTCATTGTCTTCACCACTAACACTGTTTAAACATTGCAAGAGGTACGTAAGTTTTTTTTTGTACACACGATCGGCCTCTCTGATATTTTTTATATATTTATTTTGACCTATTCATTTTTCAGCACTTTCGAGATCGCTAATATTTCGGAGATTTTCCTTATCTTTAAGTTTCAACTATGAAACCTAGATTATCTTTACAGTTATATATCGAATGACAATGCATTTTTTCTGCATAACGGCTTTCTAATAGCTGAATTTTCTAAATTTTTAATGAAACTGTGAAAAAATCGTGACCGTTCGTTCATTCATCAGTTTTTAACTTTTATGTTGCGCTCTTTCTTGAGTATGATTGAAAAATACCGGTAACATTTCAGAACTAACTTAGAATTAATAACCCTGAACTAATTATGTATTTTTGGCAACATTTGTTCTACGACTTCTTTTTCATTCTCTTTATTCTGAATCTCTTTGTATGCTGAACTAAGCAAATCTATTATAATTGTAACTACAAATACCCTCTCAACTTCATTGACAAATTCATCCGCGTCTAAAAGGCACTCGTTTCAAAGAATAAATTTCCTGTTATCTCAACATATTCAAGACATTACTGCGTCAACAACTGCGTTAAGATAGGTAAAGATTCATGCGATATATTTGATTACAATAAGCTTTCTATGCATCTGAATTGTAGATTTTTAGAGGTCCTTAGATTTGGTTCAAGAAAACGTTGAAATGGCAAAAAGACTTAAGCGTGTAGGGATTGCACTTACGTATAAATCGTAGATATTTTTATTCATGATAACACTACTTTCTGAATTCATAGAAACGGTTTTTATGCTAATGTCCCTAACAAGCTGCACTGATTGTAACATGTTGCTTTAAAAAAAAGTTGTGATTGCTAATGTCGATAATATCTCATAGAAGCTGTAGCCAATCTATCTGACAGCATTTCAGTAACCCATTACACACCAAGGTCAAAGCGCAGTAGCAAGCTTTTCCAAATTATGTCGGGGCGGAGTTTCAATCTCACAAGATGTAGCAGAATACCAGTATTTTACACGTATCGACTCCCGTCTGACCCCCACGACCTAACTACTTGCACCGGTAAATTCCATCGGCATAAATCGATGTACGGAACCATTAAAGCTTTTCACCACACCTTCACCCGTATTCCCGTTCTTATCTTGAGATAGAGTGCGGTCCAGCTGAGCAATCTATCTTTATTGCTGTGTAATCTATTGATCGGCATTATAATTGTTTGATTTTAACTTTGGAGTCAATGTTACAACACATTTCTTTTGGATTTCCGCTGCAGGCATTTGCTAATTGTTAATCGATTTGAGAAGTCGATTGTGTTTTGTTTTTTCGATAGTTCCATGTCTATTGAAATCTTAATTTCATTTTATGTTTTGTTGGATTAAATTCTTAATGTATGTTTTGTGACTGTCCTGGCTCAATGCCCAAGTCTGCGCGGCTTGGACATATCGGTCGGTTAGTAAGAGATGATGAGATGATTGTTTCATTTATGAGGTCGGTGATGACTTGGCTTGGTACGTCATCAGGCAAAAATCTACTTGCTTTAAAAAAATCAATCGGCAGATCAATTAGTTTTGAAAGTGGTTATTTGTAAAATGTTATGGTCTGTTTCTAATTTAAAGAGATGTATATGTCAGAATTTAATATGAAGCAACTGACTTCTGATCTCCGTAATTCCATTTAAATAGGAAAGTTGTAGGTAAACAATTGATTTTCATTATAATATTTTTAGCAGACTAATATTGGTTCAGTGTTGGCACTATAAGAATCGGTGTAATCACAAGAAAAGAAATAAAAAGTTTTAAATCATACACTATGTATATTTTTTTCACAAGCCAAAGTTCAATGAACTCGCAACATAATTTCCTCTTCGATGTATTAATCTCACATTTCAATCGAATACACATTCGTATAATCTTAGAAAGAGCATTAGCATACGATTAATAATGTCAAAAGCCCCGACTGGTTCCATATGTCTGATTTAATATTATTTGAATGACCTTGACATGCATACAAATGAAATATTTAAGGTCGTAACGATTTATAATCGAGAATTAAATCAATACAATGCTGAATTATTCGATGTCTTCTTATCGATAAGAATTAGGGAAGTGTTGAAATCAATTTGCTGTTAAATATGGGTGGTCGCAGTTTGGTGCGAATGCATCTTGGAACATGTTACTTAATCGTGATGATTTGATGGGCATGCATGAATGATGAAATATGTACGTGAACGATTATCTTATTCCTGTTAGAAAATATAGTTAACAATATCAATATTAACAGCGAATTTTTTAGTATTCTTATTAATTATTGATTTAATCTAAAAAGCATCAAGGATAATAGAAAAGAAAGAAAAAGGCGCTCCGTTAACAGATGTTATTCATAAAAGCGAACTAATAAGATGTTAATAACACACTACGTTAAAATTGATAAAAGGGGGAATGTTATATTATATATACAGCGAAGACTTAAACGATAAACAAATAAGAATGAATTTAATAAGTTGGATGTTATCTGCGAAGAGGTGTCAGTTGACAATGACAGGCAACAGATAAACTATGACTTTATTGAATAATTGCCACGCGCCCTTATTGGATGCGAACATAGGGAGATATTGAAATATCTGTCACTTGATGTAACTGCTGTTGTGATGAAGATATTGAAAGTGAACTTAGAAATGATCTAAATAATAGAGTTTTTTTTTTAGAATAAATAGATTTGCAAATAGGGTTTAAAAAAATGATAATGATATTATTAGATATTTTTTTTATATGAAAAGGATTCTTATAAAAGATGATGCGGTGACGAAGATAAGCAAAAAGTTGAACTTATTAAGTTCAACTTTTTGCTTATCTTCTTATCTGCGTAGTTAAAAGTATTGAGTTTAAAGTAGTTTTGCGAATGATAACAAAAGTATTAAGATTGATTTTGGATGATCTTTGTTTGGAGCATTTTCAAAACGTAGCGAGAAAGGTAAATTAAAAATCATTTCAGCCAATGCGAATGACACCCTAAAAAATAAATAAACATTTAAAATGGCGCGAATAATTTGGTATACCAGGAAAGAAACATTAAAGTATATCAAAAATCTCAGACATGCAGGAAAAAGAGGTGTTATAGCCAGCGTAAACATATTCGTTTAATGTTATTAATATTTTACAGAGGATTATTACTCCAATATATTGTTATTGGCTTTTAGGGCCTTTCATGATAAGGGTTTATTTTTTTAATAATGTGTTAGAAATATAATTTGTATGCGAATTGTTACCAATAAGCATTAATTTGGAAGTGTTTTAAAAAGCAGTTGACCATACTCATGTTCACGTTCACCGACCGATTCATCATTGGACTGTTCGGCGACAGGACGATTCATTTAGATCCGTTTCAATAACAGACTCTTTCACCGAAAGACTTTTCATCGACAGACACTTTTACATTCATCAGTTTCGACCTTTAATGTTTCACCGACACGACGGTTCACTTATGACTCTTTTAACTACAGCTACCTTACCATCTACGGAGAATTCATTGATAATCTTAAGACAGGCGATATTTGAAACATTATGGAGAGGGCTGTCGTCAAAACTGACTAATAATGAAAGTGTCTGTGGACGAAAAGGCCTTCTGTGAAAAAGTTTGTTGATGAAACGGAAAATCGTATTTTCGACGAAAAGTCCAATTATGAGAACCCAAAAACACTCCAAATACCACCCACAATTCTTTGAAAATACCGTAAACCTGCTACCTGTATCAAAGATGCAGATCATCACACATACATAAATGTTATTTGTTGAAATGTCAACAATGAGTTGAGCCAGTATTACTTTCTTGTTAACATGTGTTACTGTAGTGCTCACGAGCCGGTTAAACTGGGTCATTGGAGTTTCACGGCACAAAAGGTGCATAATAGAGCCTATTAGAATATTTTATACTGTCAAATGTTAATGCTTCTAGAATTTATTCTTGTCTATTGGTTACCCTTATTTTGTTAATTTAGCTCAAAAGATAATGCCCCCGATAAATCTGTTGCTTCTTTTTACTTCTGCCGCGAAATCTTTTACTTCTAACATCTGTTGTACTATTTTTGTATATTCATTCATCAATCGAAAATATATTTTTATCATGCGTTCTTTCAAAGAAATTTTGCACCGCACTATCATAATCGTCCCAATGATCTTAAACTCAAAAAGTTTTTCTGCATGAGCCAGTTGGACCCTGAAATACCAGAAAATGAGACAGAATTCATAAAATTATAAGATTAAAAGTAAACAAGCGCTGCAATGAAAAGCCTTAAAAATTTGTACCTGTATTCATAATTTCAGTCCACAATCCCTTAAGAGTCTCTTTAATGTGAGTGGACAAGATATTAATAAACTAATTTGCCTCCCTTGAGTCATGCGTCTCGCTCGGTATGATTGGCAGGTAGCCCTAATGTCTTCTACGGTTGGTCTATTTGCTATTAGCCCATTAAATTGACAGACCAGTATTGGCTGAAGAGTTACGGTTGAATGGAGATCGTCATACGTCTCAACTATTTATGGGCTAAGAAAACGAAAGCCTGCTAAAGAAAAGCAACTTCTGGGAAGTATTTATTTTAAAAAGATGGAAAATTAGCAATTTTCCTTTCATCAAAATCAAAGCATTTATCTCGATTAGTTCAGTTACTGGCACTTTTCAATCATCAGAAGGTGAAAACAATAGTATGCTGTAGTCCCAGTTACAAGACATAATAACTGTGATAATACTGCAGTTGCCCATTTCAAAGCGTATCTCTATGGAAAGGAACGGACAAGAAACTCCGTGGATGCTTTTTAAAATGTAGTAGAAAAAACGTGATGTCGACATCATGTGTTGGATAAAGGCAAGAACATGATGATAAAATTTAAAATCTCCAGGGACCATAATCAAATTGAAAAATGAGATGACAAGGAAGTGTTGACCAAAGCCAAGATGAAGATGAAGAAAAAAATCGACAAACAAAAGACTGAATCAAACTAACTAAAAATGGCAACACAAACTATTTCTAGTAACACAAGTAGCTATGTAAGTGACAAAATAAAATAATTCAACCAAAACGCGAAGGCAGCTCGTAAAGTTTATCGCGAATGCAGAATTCTGACCATTTGTGAGCTGGCGACGTTTAAGAGGCACGCGTATGGTTTTACTGCCATACGCTTCAACGACGACGGTGTAAACGTACTTGTTAGTTACGACAAACAAATAGTTATTGTAACTTGAATTTGGTGCAATTGTGAAAGATGTTGTATTTTGGTCTTATGTGAACTGGTAAACTGACACTGTTGATGATGGTACTGGAATTTGTTTTTGAACAGCACCTAAAATTAAACATGATTTCCTTGATAGTTTTAGATAATGCTAAAAAGACTTAAAATGTTCTGGCAATAGAATACAGAAGTAATAATATCTAAACAAACAAAACACCACTGCAAGTTGAATTCCCTAAAATCGCAAGAATGAGTATCACGGAACACCAGAAATGTCGGGCCATGTCAATAGATCAAAGCTACTCGACCATCTATAACGGGCACTGCGCAGCTGCCAAAACTGTTGCTAAAAAATGGGAGACGCAAATAGTACACACTTCTAATTACCGAAGTTTAGTTTCCCTTCGCTTATTTCTGGCTAAGACGTAACGGGGTCAATGAACTCGCGTTATCTTAAGTATTTGTAGTTTCTTATGTTTCTTAGAAAATGAATAAATGTGGTTTCCGATAGCTAAAACTGAGGCCTAAAACTTGTAACTCTGAGTGAAATCTTGAGTATCGAGTATTTCATCTCAACCTGGCCAATGAAAGAAGAACGCATCGTTAATTAGACAGTAGTCGAAAGCAACAAATACATAGAATTATAGGAGCAAGCATGGAATAAAAACGAAACAGATAAAGAGGATGTCAAGGTAAAAGAAGAAGGGGTGCTAAGACAGGAAACCTCCACGTGCGCCCGTGGACTGGAGTTCCCTCTCGGATACGTCCGGGGGGAAGACCAGTTTTTCGGGCCGGTGCACCCTGGGATGCGGGCAAAAACTCTTTCTTAGGCACTGTGTGCCTAAGGGGTCTCTTTGCCCGTATGCGAATAGCCTGTCAGGTGGACGCTCCAACGCGTGTCCCTCTGAATAGCAGAGGGCACAGCGGCGGAGCGGGCTTGCGGACGGTGAGTAATGGGTAGCTCGCCGTCCAAGAACCAACGACCAAGGACCAAGCCCGGGTCGGTGGCGCGTCGTGTTTCGCGCCAAATGCCTGCTGGGGTCGCGGGTTTTTTCCGAAGGAACACGGGTGGATTTTAGTCAGTAAGAGTCTGACAGTCCCTTCCGCCCCACCCAGGGCGGGAGGACTCATTTGATGATTTTACCACCTAAAAAAAAAAAAAAAAAAAAAAAATGTAAAAGAAGAAAAATAAAATAAAGTACATAACCTATGAAATTTGTAAATTGTGACCTATAAGGAAGAAGGAAGGGTTTGAAATAAAACTCACAGCATGACTGACCATGGCATTGACATGACCTAGTCTAGTTATTGGTACGAGTTCTCATAGTATACATATGGCATCAGTGTTACATTTAATAACTGTGCGTAATAAGGGGTACATATTTGAATATCGAAGATTAAAATATCTACGCTTAAAATATCGATGTTCAAAATATCGAAAATGAAAATATCGAATGACCATAAAATCGAAAATTAAAATATCGAAAGTTTGAAATATCGAATGATTAAATGATCTACGTCCAATATATCTAAAATCTAAATATCTACAAAAGTTACATCGAAAGATCTAAATATCGAAATACAGATTATCTAATGTCCTAAATATCGAAGTACAGATTATCGAATGTCCGAAATATAGAACCTAACAAGGTAAGTCGACGAAGCCCCGCTTCGCGGGGCTCCTTTTTCTGTTTGCAAGGTTTAAAGTAACCTAACACGAAGAGGATGGCGGGGTCTTTCAGACCCCGCCATCCTCTTCGAACCTAACCTGTCCGAGTCGGGGTGCCCCAAGTTCCGAGCTCGCTTCGCTCGCTCTTGCATCCGAAGTCCGTCCAGCTACCTTGTTGGGTAGTAATCAGTAATTTGACTAAGGATGCAAGAGCGAGCGAAGCGAGCTCGGGACTTGGGGCACCCCGACTCGGACAGGTTAGGTTCGAAGAGGGTGGCGGGGTCTGAAAGACCCCGCCATCCTCTTCGTGTTAGGTTACTTTAAACCTTGCAAACAGAAACAGGAACCCCGCGTAGCGGGGCTCCGTCGACTTACCTTGGTAGGTGGTTATCAGCAATTTGACTAAGGACGATAATATTATACGTTTTTCAATATTTCAACTAGTAGGTATTTTTAACGTAGATATTATGAAATTAGATATTATGAACTGCGATGTATTAAACGTTGATATTTTGAATTTCGACATAACGTCTTTCGATATTTTGAATCATTCGACATTTAAATCAGTCGACATTTTAATCTTCGACGTTTTAAGCGTAGATGTAACATTTTTCGATATTTTGTTACAATCGATATTTAAATTTTCGATATTCTGAACATCGATATTTTAAGCGTAGATATTTTAATCTTCGATATTCAAATATGTACCCGTAATAAGATGTACGCATAAGATGTGACCGTACAATTAAGATAGAATATGTTCTGTTGTAGGTAAACCAGTGTTGTACCAAAATGGCATAGACGAATTCCAGAAGAATCAAGGCTATCAATAAGTACACCAGGACTTCATTGATCTAAAAGAGAAGAGAGATAGTATGGAGCTGCATGTATCATGATAAATTAAAAACAAAAGTACAATACGAACATCTGAATATCTTGACAGTATTCAAGTTAGAAGACCTACTTCTAAATCACACCAATAAAAAAACGAAAACACTCAAAGATGCTCAAAAACAGGTTACGAATCAAAATAGCCAGCGAACGTTAGACCGAAAACCAGAAGTGGTAGCGACAACGGACAATGCATAACTTCGGTCTGTGTACAGAATTAGCAGCGATATTTTGCGAGCGTGCAGCATCGGAACCACAAACGTGAGAAGAACAGAATACCAACTCTTCACAATGCCAACTAATAAACACAGAAACACACAGATGGCATTGTATAGATAAATCAGAGTACTCAACAATCACAGCAAATCTCACGATCTTACACGACATTCGCTGGTCTTTCTTTCTTGACGATGGTTATACCCTCCACGCCAGTAAGCCTTGGAGTGGCATGCTAAATTAACTTTTTCAAAACCTTGTTCCGAGACGCTTAAAAACAGCATTTTATAATATTATAAGTTACTATTATTTCATTCATGGGCAGATTTTGAAATGTGGAACTGCGTACTCGCGGCCACATCATTTAGACTGTTGCAAGGCTTATTGTTAGCCACTTTTAATTGGTCTACTGTTGTTTCTTTTATTGTGATCGGAACTATTCTAGAGTAGATCATGAGTTCACCCTCTCCCGGTACGGTTCATTGAGTAAAACATTTTGTTACGTAACTTATAGCGCCTGTGTAGTACTGATCAACACTTGTTAAGTTTTTAGTATCCATCAGATTTTTTTTATAAGCTTTTAATTTTTTGAGGTTGATTTCAACTTTTTTTACTCGTTTTTTCTTTCGTGTTTGCTAGTTGTTTGTACGTTGGCTGCTATTAAGTTTTTTCTATCTTATGCATCTGTTCTGATATTCTCTAAATTCATGTTCTTAGAGTTGTTTTACTGCATTTGTTCCACTTTTTCGATTAGTTGGTTCGAATAGGTTTTGCTTCTAAGCATTTTTCTTTATAGCTATATCTACAGTGAAAGCAGTTATTATTTTTATTTCTGACACATATTGCCATTCCTCACAAATCCTAGATTTTATCACGTCTTGGGTGGTATTGTGTGTGTAATGATCTTTTTTGCTCTCGTAATAATCTACAGGAGTTGACAGCTCATAGTGCTAGTAACAAAAATAATGCTGTTTACGTCGTGGGCGGTGATCTAGTCTTTACACGTGTTTTAGATACATAGATAAAATATGCTGAAAATATAAACATATCTTTAACCATAACTGGGAGGAATGCTAAATCGACTGGGCTTAAAATAATTGGCAACTAGATTTCTGGTGGAACAACGAAATATCGTTGATTGACTTTTAGTCGCAGTGATTTTTAAATCCGGAGGTTGATGACCTTTCTCAAATTGTTCCATAGAGTAGACACTAATCCAAAATGGCTGATGTTCATAGAGCTTAAATTTACTGCTACAAACTGAATTGGCTACAGTAAACTATGGCATGACTTTTTCATTATTCTAATTGTGTTATAGATGTTCTTCTATATTTTCTAAGTCTGTTAATAGCATCTCTCCCGTTATAGAAAACACATTTTGATAAACAAAAATTGTACTCTTAACAACAGTGTTAAGGTTTTTTATCAAACTTCATATAAGTGTTACACATTTGATACAGATTGCAACTGCAAACAGCCCCGACAGGTGCATCTATCATCTACATCAGATAACCCGTTTCCCACACTCTATGAGATAACGAAATAATTTATACATGCAATCAAAATGTTTACACCTACATTTTCATTAAATTTTTACACCTATAGATTGGAAAGATAATTCAAGATAAAATCATAATGAATTTGGTTTATTTGAAATGTCATTTAATCTCCCTTAGCAATCAGTGAATACAACATTATCTCGGTACCTACTGTTTCTTAGAAAGCAAAGTTTATTGCACTTATTAGTATTTTATATGTACATGTTTATACTTGTGCAAAAGTGCGGAAACGGCTTCTGATGCAGTCTCTAATGGATTTCTCTAAGTATTAGTATAGAAGTGCCCCTTTCCAGTACCATTATGACAAATTTCATAGGGTTTTAAGCCATTATTATGCCATGTTTTGGGCAAAAGCCTCCTCCATATCCTTCCAAGTATTCTTTTCGAGCGTCACTTCGAATCAGTCATCGCAGTGGGTAGTAAAAAAGGTGTCTTAATAAAAGAAAGCATTAAATGTAACCTTGAAAGATATTACATACACATCTAGAATGCTTAACAATGCACTCAGGCAAGCCAGTTAGAACGGACCTAGATTTTTTGTCTAGATTTTTACGAGGTTATAGACCCTGTTGACTTACCTACTCGGTTTATTTTGCTTTATCATTGAAGAAATAGTAGTAAATACTACTAGATAAATTACTGTTGGAATAGATGAGTAATGTAGTTGTGGATTTTGAATAAAAGATCTGGTTTTAACGTTGTTATGGGGAAAAACGTGCTTTGCGTCAAGTATGTATTAAATTTAATTGAAATTCATAAACAAATCCGTATGGGACGATTTCGTTTTACTACTCACTTAAAGACTGCAGTGTGGCCAAAGAAAAGATGGATGGAATGAAAATGAGGAATGACATGAAAGAAAAAGGAGTAAGTGAGGAGAAAACAGAAGACGAAAATGTGTTGAGCCGACCGAAAGCAAAGTAGAACAAGGACAGGTAGATGATGATGATTAAAATACTGCAGTATACAGACAGTATGTAGCAAATCTGAAAATGTACACTTTTCAGATTTGCTTTATTTAAACGATCGTGTTTAAATTATAACAATTACATATTTGTTTACAACTCCCATTAAAAGTGTAATCGACACGCAAAGAAGAAGTAGAAATTACTCTGGCAAATGACAATATCACGTAATTAATAGAATGATCAAATATGGCAGCTCAGCTTAAAAGTAAGTATACAAAGGCGAACTAAAGTAGAAGAAACATAAATGTATGATATTTGGGATTCAAACTTTCTTGCTCACAATCATTTTCTAAACATGTCGATAGTATTTGATTTAGCTCAGAATTTCTCAGAATTTAGCTACAATTTTGGTGCTATCTATTTATAGTAAGACAAAAACCTAACCGTTGAAGAATTTCGTACTTGAACGGCCATGATCCAAGCAGGTGTAAACCTAAACAAACCGCACAGAAACGTCAAACAAACACTATCGGTAGTAAAAATAAACTTTAAACTAAAAACAATGTGTTACCATACGGTTCCCTACGCAATCCTCTTTAAATAATAAGATTTAGAACAGAGTTGTTTCATACTGAAAGCATAAGTTCAATAGACGGACGTTACATAGACAAAGTTATAGAATGTAATGATGAGGATAAAAGACTTACATAAGCTTCCTAAAACTTGTTTCAATATCAATAAAACTGTTTTTTTTTCAATTGGTTTGCTCTTGACTCTTGGCCGTAATTCGCTGCGGATCCACCATACTACTGGCCATACCACAAAAAAACCCCTGGTGATAAGGTGGGTCTAGAACTATACTATACTACCACTAAGAAAATAGGGTTGTAGACTACGAGAGCATAAAATTAGACCCACCATACCACCAGGGGTATAGTGGGTCCGCAGTGCCCTTAATCTATCCCAGAGGCAAAGATGATGCCTAAGATAGAGCGGGCTCACTCGGAAGCAACTAAAACTTCTGCTCATCGACAGACCAAAGTAAAAACTGGTGCCGATTATGTTCTCGTATCAGATAAACTAGGCCTATGTTCAGAAGTGAAAGTCTTCCGGCTGATGATGAAGATTAGATAAACTAAATAAACATTATTATTCTGAATACTGTCATGGCGGTGATCAGAATTATTTACTAAATCACTGAATAAAGAATTTAGAATAATAATGTAAATGCTCAAAAATAGCTGTGTTAGAAATTCTAATGCCATATACAATATTATAATACACGTCTGCTTACTGTCTATCAATGTTAGCCAGAATATGGTATGTTTTGAAACACTTGCGCTACGAAAAACGCTCTTACTGCTTAAGTATAAAAGCCATGTTAAAGATAAACTGTAACAGCTGCTATTGTCTGTAACAGTAAATTGGAGATACGTGGTCAAGTGTCTCGAATGCCTTACTGAAAACTTTTTACGATCGCCATCGCCACTTAATTTTAGTGTCGCTATAATGTCCTACATGGTCTACAGATGTTACTAGTTTTAAAATAGTATCACTAGTTGCTCCGATGAAACTAGAACCTTATGAATCCCACGGGAATTAGCCTATTCTTGATACATTGGTGTCACCTTTCAGTCTTTGTTAAGTCTTCTTCAAATGTAGTTCATTATCAAGTGTATTTGAGGTTGTCACATTCTATTCGAATTGTGTTGCACGGATGTTAATTTCATTTTATTTGTTTTTTTTTTCTGCCATCCCTTTTAATTTAGAGAAGTTTTGTCCTCCGCCTTCTCCTCCAAAATTATAGTTGTCTTTTAAAATAGTGTTATCGTGTTCATCTTAACGGATTTAGAAAGATTTAAAGTTTGTTAGTCTTCCGGATTCCACATTCTCCAAAAAATAATTGCTTACCGTAGATTTATATTTGTACTTTCTTACCAATCACAATATGTGATAGAATTACAGCCAAACTGAAGTTAAAAAGAATTGTCAGTTGTAAGGTCAATGGAGTCACACATTCGAGGTTCATTCTAATGACTGAAATACGAGTCATGAATATTAAGCAGTTGTATTTAATTTACCTTTTACTTCAAAGAAAATTATTTCTACCGTCTCAGGACCTTTTCCGAAATTTGCTTGTTTAAAAGACTGGTAGTTATTTAATAAAACATTAATATATAAGTCGGTCTTGCAGACTCTCGATATTATCCTTTCAATCATTATAACTACAGATAAGGATTGCAATACGTCATTAATAGTAAAAGTATCATCAATGATACTACGACATACAAATAATCTATTCTAATTTTCATCATGAACTTTCCCGTCTTCTAATTCTGTCTTAATCACAGCTCTTAAATTAAAATTATTATTAACTACACTTGAAATGTCACTACCAGAAACTGTCGTCCGCAAGCAGTTTATAGCATTCTTTATTTAGTCACCTGGGACAAGATAAATTGGATTGTAAATGTCTTTAGAAAACCTTGCATTATGTAGATATCATAATAAATCTTCCGGAAGAAAACTAACGATGTCGAACTTCGCTATGCACTCAAAAGTCTCATGAAATACGTTCGTCTATAAATTGAAATTCATCTTTGTTAAAGAAAATCTGACGATTTTAGTGTTATTCAAATAGACTGATAAACAACGTGTTTTTTATTGAAATGCTTTCAGTGTCTTTATTTATTTAGTGCGTTTGAGTTGTTTACACTCATAATTGGATAGTTAGTGCCGAAAAAGTCACTTTGATGAACCGCTTTAGAAATGGCGTCTTTCTTCGCACGAAAGTCATCGTTTTCCATTGTCTATGTTAATAATGTAAGTATCGGCAGTTGCAGTTATTTCAAAACATACCTTGTAAACTTATTTAAAAATACGATTGGGGTTTTCTATAACTCGGTTGAGTTTCAAAACATCGAAATGTCTACAGTCTTCAAATCAAAATTCGAAGTATTTCATACAAAATCTTTTAGATCTGTGAGCAGAATAGCAGTGAATTTCTTCGTTTAGATCTGTGAGCAGTATCATAAAACTATACAAATAAAGTCGTCTCATGTTTACAAGCTTGTATTTCTGTTTATCCAGCCATCCCTAATGCAAGTTATACAATACGCGAGCCGTTTATTCTGCTAATAGATGATTGGGAGTTTTCAGATGCCGGTCGATTAGGGCTGTCAACTGTATAAATAAGCTAAGTTTTTTGTCTTATATTAAACAGAGGCACTTATAGATTAGTTCTAGGCAAGAGTTCTTCACCGTCGACCACGTCTTCGCTTACCATCAGGCGAGGTAGTCGTCAAACGCGAGCCTACCCTTAAGCCGGGTCCAGACTAGTGTAATGTAACGCGAATCCAACGTGTAATGTAACGCGAATTCTAGGAGTGGACGGCTCCACGAGCATTACATGTAACGCTCGCGGCTGATCCATCGGCTGTCGGTTTTTGAGCGAACACAATGGCGCACGTAGTATTTGCGTTCTCATTCCGCTTTGAGTTCGTGTGCCATCCACACTGTTGACGCATATTACACGTAATCGTAAGATTCGCGTTACACCAGTCCGGACCTGGCTTTAAATACCTAATACTCATAACATAATCATCATTGACATTATCATTGACTTGCTTCCTATTTATATGATTAAGACTCCTTTTATGGTATGCTTGCCTGGTGTGAACTAGACTCATCTAGGCCCAGTCATCTACTAACATCTACTATTTGTGCATATTGTCTTTAGTCAGCGGAACGTACAGGGATATTTAAGGATCACCGTGGCTTTAGTCAGTACGAGTCTGACAGTCCCTCCCATCTCCTAGCGGAGTCATTTAATGATATAACCACGATAAAACAAAATAAACACTATTGTCATCGCCAGCGCAATGGCGCTGGCGATGTCCAATGGGACGTGGTCTATTAGTATTTCTTTTGCATACTTTTAGAATAGGAGGTTTTCTGTATGAAAAAAGTTACTATACTCTGAAATGATTGTAAAATATGCACGATACGAAGATATAGTTATCTTTTGACGCATTGTTGGTTAACATTAGATCATGCGTACGCGTCGCCGATTTGGGAACAGACAATCAACCTTAATAAAATATAGATTAAATACAGACTGATATGAGCGATTTGTATCATTGTTGTTCGATGAAATTATCTTTCTTTACCCTAGGAATCAGTTTACGTATGTTTAAGTATTACTTATGACTAATGCTTTTGCATGAATATTTTTTTTGTTATTTTACTTGTACTTGTACATACAGTCATGGAAAATAATATGTTTATATTATATTATTTTTTTTTGAGATAGTGTTATTCTTAACTCTAGCTTCGTTCAAAGGTGATACAGACAAAGTCGACGATGTAGTGCGTTTACCCAGAAGAAGCTTCTTCTGTTGAACAGACTTATTTTCTTTAGGTACTTTTCAATAATCAGCACAGCATAATCAGCCCATCTGACAGTCCCTTCCACTCTAGTCAGAGCTAGGAGGATTCATTTGATGATTTTCAACCCAAGAAATGCTTTAAACCAGCTTATAATGTTCCTACAATGACAAAGATCTTAATGCTACGATCTCTCATTAAGTTTCATCGAAATCCCTTTTTATTTTCTTCATCAATATTGTTTCACAAAATAAATCAAATCCCGTTACTTTTCACGGCTTCCTACATTAAAGTCCTAATAAAATGCTTGATTTTTATTGCTGTAGCAGCCCTAGTCAAGCGATGAAACGCATCTTCACTTAGCTAAGCGCAACCATTAACATCAGATTCAGTTTTACGAGTAACGAGTGACATCGTAACTATAAACGAATAGTTTACTGTGTGAGACACTGAAAACAATAAAAATGGTGACAAACGCCTTTTGAATTAATTCTCTGACAATTACTAGGCTAAGTAGGGTTTAATGCAGTTTAAAAAAGTTATGGGATATTTAGGGTGAGGTTACATTAGGTAGCGATTTGCGATGCGACTGGAAGAGCGAAATGACACATGGTATCGCTAATGTACGGCGTAGCCATATACGTGAGCATTTATTTTATTGTTTTGATCGCTCATGTTTTGCAGATCGCATCCCGGCGTGTAGCCTCAGTCTTAGTGTTGTGCTCTTCACGTCGGCACTGGAGGGCCTCACGTCTAAACAGCTGTGCAGTTTAAGTGTAGGTCATAAAATACATTTGCTAAAGTCGGTCTGTAGATGGGTAACCATCATTTATAAGAGAAACCTAGTCAGAAAACAGTAAAATGTTCAATAGTGAAACATTCTTATATTAAATCTAAAATAAAGAGAGCTTAGAACCTAACATCAAAAAAGCTTAGGACCTAACATCAAAATAACTTAGAACCTATCATCAAAAAAGTTTAGAACCCAATTTCAAAGAGCTTAGAACCCAACATCAAAAAAACTTAGAACTTATCATCAAAAGGCTTAGAACCAATCATCAAACAAACCTAGAACTAACATCAAAAGAACTTAGAACTAAAGACAAGACACTCATGGTAGACCAAAACTGAATCTTGGTGAACTAATAAAATAAGGTAGGTAGGTTTAATTTCTGCGGTTCTCACAGTGATTATTAAAGTGATAGTATTATAGATGAATCTTTTTTTATGTACGTTTCATTTCTTAATAAAGACACATTACAGCAGATAGGTAAGAGATTCCGTTTTATTGCAGTACAGTTAGAAATGTCATAATATTAAGTAATTGAGCGTAATAAAACAAGTTCTCTGGATGTTGTAAAACAAAATTCCGACACGTTTAAAGTACGTGAAGGTTCATATTTTATTTATAATTGGTTGTGAACTAGTTGCAAAGACTTTTTTTATTTTTTATTTTTTTTAGCGTGGTAAAATCATCAAATGAGTCCTCTAACCCCTGGCAGGGCGGGAGGGACTGTCAGACTTCTACTGACTAAAATCCACGGTGTCCTTCATAGCCTGTTATGTTCCGGGGTCACGGTAAGGGAATAATCCCGCGACCCCGGCAGGCTTTGGCCCTCTGAGAGGGGGGCCCCGTCATTATGCTGACGCTCTTTGAGGCGCGCGTGGGACACAACGCGCCGTCGACCCGGGCATGGTCCTTGGTCGGGCAGCGAGTTGCCCTTTACTCGCTGCCCGCATGCCCGCGCCTACGGTGGCCGGAGATCATCAAGCGACGTCCGTCGCCGTGGGCGTCTACCACCGCGGCTGGGGCGGAGGGAGGACGCTGTCCTCTCTCGCTCGCGGCCCGCCTCCTCCTTCACGAGCATTACTGCCTCGTAGAAGGAGCAGACCGCTTCCCACTCCGTCTCGCCCCGCAGCATGGCCGCGACCAATGCTGGGCGCGAGAGGTCTCCGCCTATCGCAGCCGTGAGGACACGTCGGTGCTCCGCCCAAGCTGGGCAGTCTTGCACCGTATGCTCCACCGTGTCCTCCGGGCGATCTTCGCAGTGGTGACACCCAGGCGTCTCCTCCTTTCGCATCAGACACAGGTACCTCCCGAAACTTCCGTGTCCGGTGAGGACCTGCGTCAAGCGGTAGGTCAGGACGCCATGACTTCTCTCCAGCCACTCCTCAAAGAGGGGTCTTACCGCCGCAATTGCGGCGTGCCCGAGTTGCAAAGACTTGGGATTGAAAAATAGTAGAGTAAGGCCCGGTATCCACCAAAGTGGAGAGGAGAGGAGATGTGTTTGAATAACCAATCAGATGTCAACTGAAGCTAAGCGGAGAGGAGATGTGGACATCTGATTGGTTATTCAAACACATCTCTCCTCTTCGCTTTGGTGGATACCGGGCCTAAAGGTGGAGTTACAAGAGAACAATTTACTTGCGTGTGGCGAATCCGATTTCCGCACGGAAAAATATTTGTATGATCCTCAAGTGGTCGTTCTGGGGTTGGGATTTGTGTACGGGATTGTGGATTTGTGTTTGTAATACGGTAAATGCTATTAAACGCATCTAATACGCAAGAGAAATTCTTAGTACGGAGCAACTTTTTTTTTCAAATATGTTTAGTCAATTACATAATTTATTAAAAACAAACAATTATCAATACCTATTACAGAAATAAATGATCTAATTTAAAGATATCGAAAAAAAAAACGAAAAAATATCGCTCTAAGCACATCCTTGAACAAAACAAAATGAAATGCTATAAATACACATTAAACTACAAATGTTTCATATGCACAAGCACACCACACGAAGTGTCAAGAACATCAATCAATAACAAAATTAACTGATAGTAGCACGCAGTAATAAAACAATTACTATAAAGGTCTAAGACACGTCGGGCATACCAATTAGGGAGCTGTCGACACGTTGTACGGATGATAACGCAACTTGACATGCGAAAGGGCTACTATTGTCCCTTTGAATTATTTACATTACATACATATTAATTAATACATCTTGGCAGTTAACACCGAACCTAGTCCTTGTTTGTTTGTCGTTTGTGGATATGTCACAAAATTTAATGTATTTTTTAAATAATTTAGACTGGCTGTGACGAATTTTCACATTATGTTTAATACATGTAACGAATTAAATTTCTATGTATGGTACTTAGTAATTTAATTCGTCACATTTTAAAAATATGATGTGTGAATTCGTCACAAGTAGGTAAGGGTTGTTGAAATAAATAAAGCTGTTAAAAATAGAGACTTTATTATCATCTACCTAGCCTTTTTCAAATTCCCAACATAAGTTGGGAATCGCTTCCGCTCTCACCGGATTGAACAATAAAAGAAAATGATTTATTTATTTTGTTGGGGTGACAAAAATTAAATAAAACTTTTCTATTATTAAAACATTAAGTGATGAACAGGTCCTTCAGATTAAGATGACTCTAAAAGTTGAGGAAAGACAATAAGATGGAGGCAAACGTAGTGTATAATGCTTTCCGGGCAGGTGCGTAAGAGACTGGATGAGGAAAGCTCAGGACAGGGCTCAGTGGCGTAAATTGGGAGAGGCTTATGTCCAGCAGTGGACGAATACCTACAAGCTAAAATGATGATGATAGTATTCTACTATTCGCTAAAATGAATACACTAAATCATATTACTAGTTCACATACAATTGCAAACAAATAAAGTTGCAATTCTGATATTGTGTTTAAATAAAATAACGATTTTGCATTTGTACTTAATTGACATCAAGTAGATTTATTGTCCAAAGATTTTATCGATTTAAAAGCAAGGTGTATAGAAACGAGTTTTAGAACAAAATGTTTAACAACAGAGATTTGGTTTCATAACGATATTAATTTAAAAGCTCAATTAGTGTAACGGTGCCAATAAAATTATGTATAGAGCATTTTGCTAATTATTTTCTATATCTCTATATAAAATAATCAATTAATAAGTAATTAAAAAGATAGACATGTCAATTAGCGACAGGGGGCCTCTAGCAATTTTAAAATACCGAACATGCCTATCTAAGAAATGTTAGAAACACACACAGATTATAATCAGTAGCTGCAGACAAGTCTTAAAGTTATAGTCGATTAAACTGAAATTATGAACCTGTCTGTTGTTCTAACTGATGAAATAGGAAGGGTTTTAAATGGGCATACATACAGATACAACTATTATGTTGCTGCGATAAAGTAACTTGCTAAATAATCAACTAACAGAGGCGCTAGCACGAGTAGACGTGAACGTAAAAGTAAATACGCCGAAAGAAATATGATGATTTCTTTTTCCACCTCCAAGTATTGAGATGTAATGGAAAACGAAAAAACGCCTATAGTGTACGAAAAAGGAACTAATTTTAACCACCAAATTAAGGTCAAAGTCCCCGTTCACTTCACAAAAACGTAAAAACTCGCGAAAAGATCTCTAAACTCTGCCACATATGGCATGTTCACGGCTAACGTCGCCATCGTAGAGGACTGTCCACACATACAATAGTGTGATATTTAGCCTAATTTGCTCATAAAACTTCAGAACAATAAGAAAAATCTCTCTTTTATAAGTAAAGTAGGTATGTTATTGTATTTATATATAGAACAAACAAAACGAAAAGTTGATGCAAATGATGAATATGATGATGACATACAAATAAGTATACCACTGACCACTTATGGCATTGATGTAAGGAAAAGATATTTAAAAGTTAAGACAAGAAAAAACATACCAGGGTGTCGAGTCTGCTAATTATTAGTCAGAATGGCGCCACAATGGCGTTTCAATTTTCGAACCATTTTATACTCAGCAGTAAAAAACGGTTCGAATAAGCACTACAATTGAAACGCCATTCTGACTAATAATTAGCAGACTCGACACCCAGCACCATTTAACATTAGCAAAGAATGATTTCCGGTTCAAATATTGATAATTACAGTAACAGCATTTGTAATTGGTATCCGAACGCTTTCTAATAAATTAGTTTGAAATGGAGAAATGTAACCAGGCAAAAAGAGCAAAAGAGATTTTTTTTATTTTTTTTATTTATAGGTTTTGTTTAACTAAGTTTAGTTTTGAACAACTGATTCTATGCTGAACTGATAACAAACTGAAAACACCTTGAAATTGCTGTTATAATTGCGCTCTTCAACATTCTAGACATTCCTTGGAATATTGATTTGGAATTGTATACTCAGACTAGTATTTGCGCGTTGCGCGAGCTGCAAGCAGCTCGCGGGGTCGTGTTTTGGAGAAGTATTCCTAACCTTAATAAAATTTTGAGAATCCATAATATGAATCTTTAAATGAATTGGAAAATCCAAAGTCCTTAAAAGATTTTGTAAATTATATAAAATATTTTTAATATTCTGAAAACCCTTGTAACTAATTCAATAAAAAAAAGAAACAAAATAAATTAAGAATTCCTTAGGATAGATAAAAGGATTTTAAAATCCGTTATACCACTTAAAAGACTTTGAAACCCCTTAAGAACCACCTAATCCAATCTAAAACCTTATTAAAAACTCAGAAGGGAGGCATAAGGGGCAATTTTGAAAAATGGTTTTTACTTTTCCGAGCCTCCTCTATACGAATCCGTAAAAAAAAAGAACACGGGTCTCTTAGTGTCTCAGATACGATTGGAAGGGGGGGGGGAGCCAAAAAGGAGAGGCTTAGTACTTTTGCCCTACTCATGAGAGTTACTTGTAAGTTTGCTTGTCGTCACCCCTGAGTTACGCTTCATCCACTCAACCTTCGTTACGTCCCATGATGAAATTGATGAACATTTCGAAAACTATCGCAGCTGCCATCTTGGATTTTAATTTTGACCTCACTATCGGCTTTAAAATCCTCGAAAACCCTGAAAACGACTCCCATGATGAACATTTCGAAAATTATCGAAGCCGCCATCTTGGATTTTGATGTTGACCTCACTATCGGCTTTAGCATCCTCGGAAACCATGAAAACGACACCCATGATGAAAACACAAAAACTACCCATCACATAATGATTTTTTCAATTCCAAACCAAACAAAACAATCTTTTCAGTTCAGATAAAATATGATATTTAAAAATATTATTGTGTTAGGTACGCGCTTACTGCCCCTCGAACACTCTATGCGATCATAGATGTGTGTGTGAGTGGGCCGACCGCGTCTGTTGCTGTGTGAGTAGCGCTTCAATACCTAATTTTCTCTCGCGTCGGTCGCGTGAAGGGCCTTAAAAGATTTTGAGACCCCTTAAGAAGCCCCTAATCCAATCTAAAACCTTATTAAAAACTCAGAAAAAAAACGGTTTTTTTCTTTTCCGAGCCTCCTCTATACCGGGCACGCCGCAATTGCGGCGGTAAGACCCCTCTTTGAGGAGTGGCTGGAGAGAAGTCATGGCGTCCTGACCTACCGCTTGACGCAGGTCCTCACCGGACACGGAAGTTTCGGGAGGTACCTGTGCCTGATGCGAAAGGAGGAAACGCCTGGGTGTCACCACTGCCAAGATCGCCCGGAGGACACGGTGGAGCATACGGTGCAAGACTGCCCAGCTTGGGCAGGGCACCGACGTGTCCTCACGGCTGCGATAGGCGGAGACCTCTCGCGCCCAGGATTGGTCGCGGCCATGCTGCGGGGCGAGACGGAGTGGGAAGCGGTCGCCTCCTTCTGCGAAGCAGTAATGCTCGCTAAGGAGGAGGCGGGCCGCGAGCGAGAGAGGACAGTGTCCTCCCTCCGCCCCACCCGCAGTGGGGCACGCCCACGGCGACGGACGTCGCGAGACGATCTCCGGCCACCGTAGGCGCGGGCATGCGGGCAGCGAGTAAAGGGCAACTCGCTGCCCGACCAAGGACCATGCCCGGGTCGACGGCGCGTTGTGTCCCACGCGCGCCTCAAAGAGCGTCAGCATAATGACGGGGCCCCCCTCTCAGAGGGCCAAAGCCTGCCGGGGTCGCGGGATTATTCCCTTACCGTGACCCTGGAACAGAAAGGGCTATTGAAGGACACCGTGGATTTTAGTCAGTAGAAGTCTGACAGTCCCTCCCGCCCTGCCCGGGGTTGGAGGACTCATTTGATGATTTTACCACGCTAAAAAAAAAAAAAAAAAAAGCCTCCTCTATACGAATCCGTAAAAAACTGAACAGGGGTCTCTTAAATTTCTGAGATACGATTGGGAGGGGGGGGGGGAGGCCTAGTACTTTTGCCCTACTCATGAGAGTTACTTGTAAGTTTGCTTGTCGTCACGCCTGAGTTACGCTTCATCCACTCAACCTTCGTTACGTCTCATGATGAAATTGATGAACAATCCGAAAATTATAGCAGCCGCCATCTTGGATTCTCATTTTGACCTCGCTATCGGTTTTAGAACCTTCGAAAACCATGAAAACGACTCCCATGATGAACAATTCGAAAATCATCGCAGCCGCCATCTTGGATTTTGATTTTGACCTCACTATCGGCTTCAGCATCCTCGAAAATCATGAAAACGACTCCCACGATGAAATTGATGAACAATTCTAAAATTATAGCAGCCGCCATCTTGGACTCTCATTTTGACCTCGCCATCGGGTTTAGCACCCTCGAATTCCATGTAAACGACTCCCATGATGAACAATTCGAAATTCGAAAATTATCGCAGCCGCCATCTTGGATTCTCATTTTGCCCTTGCCATCGGTTTTAGCAACCTCGAAAACCATGGAAACGACATCCATGATTAAAACTTTGAAATTTTTTGCAGTCGCCATCTTGGATTTTGATTTTGACCTCCCTATCGGCTTTAGCATCCTCGAAAACCATGAGAACGACTCCCATGATGAACAATTCGAAAATTATCGCAGCCGCCATCTTGGATTTGGATATAAACCTCGCTATCGGCTTTAGCACCCTCGAAAACCATGAAAACGACATCCTTAATGAAAACTTTGAATTTTTTGCAGTCTGCATCTTGGATTTTTATTTTGACCTCACTGTCGGCTTTAGCATCCTCAAAAACCATGAAAACGACTCCCATGATGAAATTGATGAACAATTCGAAAATTATAACAGCCGCCACCTTGGATTCTCATTTTGACCTCGCCTTCGATTTTAGCTTCCTCGAATACCATGAAAACGACTCCCATGATGAACAATTCGAAAATTATCGCAGCCGCCATCTTGGATTTTGAGTTTAACCTCACTATCGGCTTTAGCATCCTCGAAAACCATGAAAACGACTCCCATGATGAACAATTCGAAAATTATCGCAGCCGCCATCTTGGATTTGGATTTTAACCTTACTATCGGCTTTATCATCCTCGAAAACCATGGAAACGACACCCATGATGATCATTTCGAAAATTAACGCTGTCGCCATCTTGGATTTTAATTTTGACCTCACTGTCGGCTTTAGCATCCTCGAAAACCATGAAAACGACTCCCATGATGAAATTGATGAACAATTCTAAAATTATAGCAGCCGCCATCTTGGATTCTCATTTAATAGATGCAAATACAAAAAAGTTATGTTAAGTAAGTAATTACGAAGAATTATTTTTGAAATGTAAAATGCTGCCAGTCCATGACAAAGTAACATTGTTAATAGCATTAGAAGAATATTGTAGTGATCAATTTAAAGTCAAACAAGTGTCCAATAGTAATAGGTCTCGTAGGAGAGGTATTGTAGAATTTAAAGTAACCACTTATAATAATTATTTTGGGCAAAGACGTAAAAAATATTTAGTTCCACGTATTTTCAATAGCTTAACTTTTGAAACTGATGTAACAAAAAGAACATTTAAAAACAAAGTTGAATCATATCTTTTGTCTAACTTTAGTGAAAATTTGAGCAACTTTTTTTTGTAATTTAATTGACAGTTGAACACGGTTGTTTTGTAAAAATATTTGTTCCGTAATTTTGGTTGCCAGTTGCGGTCATATTCTTTTCGTAAGTTTATTATGTTAAGGGAAAAGTGAACGTACATACGTTACTATTGAGTGTATCGTGGGAGCTGCGTCTGCCAACAAACTACTCTGTAGTTTGGCAGAAGTAAAATGTACTGAATTTGTCTATGTTCCAAATAAAGACTTTTTCCATTTTTTTTTTTTCATTTTGACCTCGCCATCGGTTTTAGCACCCTCGAATTCCATGAAAACGACTCCCATGATGAACAATTCGAAATTCGAAAATTATCGCAGCCGCCATCTTGGATTCTTATTTTGCCCTTGCCATCGGTTTGAGCAACCTCGAAAACCATGGAAACGACATCCATGATTAAAACTTTGAAATTTTTTGCAGTCACCATCTTGGATTTTGATTTTGACCTCCCTATCGGCTTTAGCATCCTCGAAAACCATGAAAACGACTCCCATGATGAAAAATTCGAAAATTATCGCAGCCGCCATCTTGGATTTGGATTTAAACCTCGCTATTGGCTTTAGCACCCTCGAAAACCATGAAATCGACATCCATAATGAAAACTTTGAATTTTTTGTAGTCTGCATCTTGGATTTTTATTTTGCCCTCACTGTCGGCTTTAGCATCCTCGAAAACCATGAAAACGACTCATTGATGAACAATTCGAAAATTATAACAGCCGCCACCTTGGATTCTCATTTTGACCTCGCCATCGATTTTATTACCCTCGAATACCATGAAAACGACTCCCATGATGAACAATTCGAAAATTATCGCAGCCGCCATCTTGGATTTTGATTTTAACCTCACTATCGGCTTTAGCATCCTCGAAAACCATGAAAACGACTCCAATGATGAACAATTCGAAAATTATCGCAGCCGCCATCTTGGATTTGGATTTTAACCTCACTATCGGCTTTAGCATCCTCGAAAACCATGAAAACGACTCCCATGATGAACAATTCGAAAATTATCGCAGCCGCCATCTTGGATTTGGATTTTAACCTCACTATCGGCTTTATCATCCTCGAAAACTATGGAAACGACTCCCATGATGATCATTTCGAAAATTATCGCTGCCGCCATCTTGGATTTTAATTTTGAACTCACTGTCGGCTTTAGCATCCTCGAAAACCATGAAAACGACTCCAATGATGAAATTGATGAACAATTCTAAAATTATAGCAGCCGCCATCTTGGATTCTCATTTAGTAGATGCAAATACAAAAAAGTTATGTTAAGTAAGTAATTAGGTACGAAGAATTATTTTTGAAATGTAAAATGCTGCCAGTCCATGACAAAGTAACATTGTTAATAGCATTAGAAGAATATCGTAGTGATCAATTTAAAGTCAAACAAGTGTCCAATAGTAATAGGTCTCGTAGGAGAGGTATTGTAGAATTTAAAGTAACCACTTATAATAATTATTTTGGGCAAAGATGTAAAAAATATTTAGTTCCACGTATTTTCAATAGCTTAACTTTTGAAACTGATGTAACAAAAAGAACATTTAAAAACAAAGTTGAATCGTATCTTTTGTCTAACTTTAGTGAAAATTTGAGTAATTTTTTTTTGTAATTTAATTGACAGTTGAACACGGTTGTTTTGTAAAAATATTTGTTCCGTAATTTTGGTTGCCAGTTGCGGTCATATTCTTTTCGTAAGTTTATTATGTTATTTTTTTTTTTTTTTTAAGGTGGTAAAATCATCAAATGAGTCCTCCCGCCCTGGGTGGGGCGGAAGGGACTGTCAGACTCTTACTGACTAAAATCCACCCGTGTTCCTTCGGATGCCCTTTACGTTCCAGGGCCACGGTATCCTGGGTTAAGAAAAAACCCGCGACCCCAGCAGGCATTTGGCGCGAAACACGACGCGCCACCGACCCGGGCTTGGTCCCTGGTCGGACGGCGAGCTACCCATCACTCACCGTCCGCAAGCCCGCTCCGCCGCTGTGCCCTCTGCTGATCAGAGGGACACGCGTTGGAGCGTCCACACGACAGGCTATTCGCATACGGGCAAAGAGACCCCTTAGACACACAGTGCCTAAGGAAGAGTTTTTGCCCGCATCCCAGGGTGCACCGGCCCGAAAAACTGGTCTTCCCCCCGGACGTATCCGAGAGGGAACTCCAGTCCACGGGCGCACGTGGAGGTTTCCTGTCTTAGCACCCCGAGTTTATTATGTTAAGGGAAAAGTGAACGTACATACGTTAATATTGAGTGTATCGTGGGATCTGCGTCTGCCAACAAACTACTCTGTAGTTTGGCAGAAGTAAAATGTACTGAATTTGTCTATGTTCCAAATAAACACTTTTTTCATTTTTTTTTTTTTCATTTTGACCTCGCCATCGGTTTTAGCACCCTCGAATTCCATGAAAACGACTCCCATGATGAATAATTCGAAATTCGAAAATTATCGCAGCCGCCATCTTGGATTCTCATTTTGCCCTTGCCATCGGTTTTAGCAACCTCGAAAACCATGGAAACGACATCCATGATTAAAACTTTGAAATTTTTTGCAGTCACTATCGGCTTTAGCATCCTCGAAAACCATGGAAACGACTCCCATGATGATCATTTCGAAAATTATCGCTGCCGCCATCTTGGATTTTAATTTTGACCTCACTTTCGGCTTTAGCATCCTCGAAAACCACGAAAATGACTCCCATGATGAAATTGATGAACAATTCTAAAATTATAGCAGCCGCCATCTTGGATTCTCATTTTGACCTCGCCATCAGTTTTAGCACCCTCGAATTCCATGAAAACGACTCCCATGCTGAACATTTCGAAAATTAACGAAGCCGCCATCTTGGATTTTGATTTTGACCACGCTATCGGTTTTAGCACCCTCGAAAACCATGAAAACGACACCCATGATGAACATTTCGAAAATTAACGAAGCCGCCATCTTGGATTTTGATTTTGACCACGCTATCGGTTTTAGCACCCTCGAAAACCATGAAAACGACTCCCATGATGAAATTCATGAACAATTCGAAAATTATAGCAGCCGCCATCTTGGATTCTCATTTTGACCTCGCCATCGGTTTTAGCACCCTCGAAAACCAAGAAAACGACACCCATGATGAACAATTCGAAAATTATCGCGGCCGCCATCTTAGATTTTGATTTTGACCTCGCCATCGGTTTTAGCACCCTCGAATACCATGAAAACGACTCCCATGATAATCGCAGAGGCCATCTTGGATTCCGAGATACGATGGGGGGAGGGGTGAAGGTGGGGGAGTGGGGTGAGTTTTGAAAAATGATTTTGACATACTCTGGGCCCCTTAATACGAATCTGAAAAAAAAAATGTTCCATGTCCTTTCTGAGATCCGCCTAAAAGGGGGAAAAGGGGGTCAAGAGGGGGAACTTTAAAAAAATGTTTTTTTCTTTTCCGAGCCTCCTCTATACGAATTCGAAAAAACCGGACACGGGTCTCTTAGTTTTTGAGATACTATTGGGAGGGGGGGTTAGGCCAAAAAGGGGAGGCTTGGTACTTTTGCCCTACTCATGAGAGTTATTTGTAAGTTTGCTTGTCGTCACCCCCGAGTTACGCTTCACCCACTCAACCTTCGTTACGCTACGGGGGTCGCCGGCTCGCTTCGCTCGCCACCTCCCCCCCTTCGCTCCACTCGGTCTCGCAGGTTCGCTCCACTCAGGACCTACTTACCAACGGAAAGCTATCGTGACCTTATCCCTACGCTACGCTTCGCTTTACCGCTACCTAGTTTTTCCGAGATACGATGGGGGGAGGGGTAAAGGGGGGGAGAGGGGGGAGTTTTGAAAAATGATTTTGACTTACTCTGGGCACCTTGATATGAATCTGAAAAAAAAAATGTTGCAAGTCTGTTAACTTCCGAGATCCGCCTAAAAGGGGAGAAACGGGGCAAGGGGGGGGGGGGGAACTGTGCAAAATGGTTTTTACTTTTCCGAGCCTCCTCTATTATACAAATCCGTAAAAAAACAGAACACGGGTCTCTTAGTTTCTGAGATACGATTGCGGGGGGGGGTGGGAGAGGCCAAAAAGGGGAGGCTTGGTACTTTTGCCCTACTCATGAGAGTTACTTGTAAGTTTGCTTGTCGTCACCCCCGAGTTACGCTTCACCCACTCAACCTTCGTTACGCTACGGGGGTCGCCGGCTCGCTTCGCTCGCCACCTCCCCCCTTCGCTCCACTCGGTCTCGCAGGTTCGCTCCACTCAGGACCTGCCTACCACCGGAAAGCTATCGTGACCTTATCCCTACGCTTCGCTTTACCGCTACCTAGTTTTTCCGAGATACGATGGGGGGAGGGGTGAAGAGGGGGAGAGGGGGGAGTTTTGAAAAATGATTTGGACCAACTCTTGGCCCCTTGATATGAATCTGAAAAAAAAAAAAAATGCAAGTCTGTTAACTTCCGAGATCCGCCTGAAGGGGGGAGAAGGGAGCCAAGGGGGGGGGGGACTTTGAAAAACGGCTTTTACTTTTCCGGACCTCCTCTATACGAATCCGTAAAATAACAAAACACGGGTCTCTTAGTTTCCGAGATACGATGGGGGGAGGGGTGAAGAGGGGGAGAGGGGGGAGTTTTGAAAAACGTTTTGGACCAACTCTTGGCCCCTTGATATGAATCTGAAAAAAAAATTTTGCAAGTCTGTCAACTTCCGAGATCCACCTAAAGGGGGGAGAAGGGGCAAGGGGGGGGGGGACTTTGAAAAATGGTTTTTACTTTTCCAAGCCTCCACTATACGAATCCGTAAAAAAACAAAACACAGGTCTCTTATTTTCCGAGATACGATGGGGAGGGGGGGAGGGGGGGCGAAAAGGGGAGGTTTGGGATTTTTCCCATACTCACGAGAGTCACTTGTTTACGAATCTGTCAAAATATACCCACCTCCCCCTTCACCATCTGGGAGATCAATTCTGTCAGTGAGTGGTAATCGAGCTTTATATAATATAAATAAATAAATAATTTATGATCAAGAAACAGTGCAACAACAGAAAACTTAGATAGATGGAGGTATTCTTAAAAGAAAAACCCAACTATCTTGAGGTCGGCTTCCAGTCGAACCGGATGCAGCTGAAGATCAGTATTTTACATGGAGCGAATGTCTGTCTGACCTCCACAACCTGGTACAATAACGATACCCCTTGACAAGGATTGGTTTTCAGTCTTTCCAGCTTCTGAATTCCAATGATGACAGCCGGGATCAAAGGCTTTACGTTCTTTTCAAGGTACGTAGGACACTGACTATGGTAGATGGTCATCATAAACCAACCTTGGCGAGCGCAGCTTAACCTTAAGACTCAAGTTTTTGGTGAATGTTCTATTCATTAATTATTATGTGGCATGGATAAAGTTTAATATCCCAAATAACATAGTCACTAAGAAATACTATTTATTGATGTGATAATATGAAAATCAAACAACACCTTGCGAAGCTCTAAAATAACTACGTATTAAATTTGACTTAGAATCCGTCAAATCGTAAACCTGTTCTTACTTAGGCTTTCGATAATCTTGGCTATTTGGATTTTTTCTAGGCTAAGGCTTTGTCGAATAAACACATTTTTTTAAATCGTCAAAACGATACTGCTTTTTTTGGATGGTCTAATCTTCAAATGAGTCCTGTCTGGAGATGAAGGGACTTTTAATGACTGATAATCCATAGGTTGCAGGCGTTTGGGCCTATGGTAGCCCCGTCAGTTTGCTGACCTTGGTCCTTGATCGGACAGCGAGCTACCCATTACTATGCGATGCCATTGGCGTCTCCCTCGGCGGTAAGGTCGTGAGATGGAGGATATCCTTTCCCTCACGTAAAAAAAGAATGGCTCTTTGAAGCATAAAGAAGCATAAACAATTAAATAATGTTGATCAAGATTTTTTACTTTGTCCTAAATCCAAGTTATAATCATTTGACACAATCCTATCCGTAGCAACAGATTTCTCTGATACGACCTCGCTAAACCGAAAACGAGGAACCGGTTCTACCAATAATTCATAATCTACGCCCGTTACTCGCACCTCGTCTACCGTATGTCTACTCAATCCACTAATGAACGTCAAAATTTACATATGTTACATACATTGCTGTTTTGATTCGGTATGAGGTTAGTGTGCTGCAAAAAAGCCGTGACGTGTATTGAAAACTAGTTTGTAAAATCAACAGTAATAATCATTTGTTGGCTTCCTTAGCCCTGTCGTTGTGATTTTCGAGCATTGCCTACTTCGAAATTTGCTTTATTGACTAAGTCAATTTGCGCCTTCCATTAAACTTGATTCTTCACTTATTGTTGTCCTTGAATTAACAGTTTGTTAGCCATAAACGTCTTGAATAGTAACGAAAGCATTTGGTAATATTAATTCTTTATTTAGTCTGTTTTGACTACTATCAAAGTCAGCTCCGTTAGCAAACGTGTTTCATCATGTTTTCATTTACCTATGCTTCTACTTTTTGCATTATGTATCTATTGGTATAGAAAATACTAATATTTTATTAATTTGGTAGTAGTGTAGTCTTCCGAACTACTGATTTGCTTCAAAAACTTGCGCTATTGAGTAGCTACACATTTACAGAGTGTCATAAACTCTATAATTATTAACGTTCCCACAAAATAATTTGGGACCGTAATGGAAAACGCTTAGCACGTATTGGACATATTGGACCGTACTTTGTACTTGAAGTATGTCCGATGTAAATAAAATACCTCTAGAGTCGATTTTATTCGTCAAAATTCACGTTTACCCTCTTTACGTCACAAAAACGTAAAAATGTGTGCTAGTGTTTCTAGTATCGTTCAGCATTGTCTATAGAAAGTGACATTGTGTTTGTTAGAACATTCACACTTGGTTTGTCGGCTGTCCACTCGGTTACGTCAGGTTCGTTACTCAGCCGTTGGCAATTAGCCGTGGCACTAACGTCTGATTACTATTTTTGTTTGCTGTAAACACACATAGGCGCATACGCATAGACAGCTTATAGCCGAGTCTGGGAGAGACGGGGAAGAAATGGCGTGGGAAAATATCGATTTTGGATTTAATCTTGTCTTGGTATTTGTAGTTTGAGTCTACTGTTCATAATCATCATCAGCCTATAATGTTTCCACTGCTGGGACACAGGCCTCCTCTCTGTGAGAGGGAGTGGGCCACAATCCACCACGCGGGCCCAGTGCGGTTTGGTAGATGTCACATGTCTTCGAATTTTTGGTTCTAGGACATGCCGGTTTCCCCACGATGTTTTCCTTTACCGTTATGAGAGCAGTGGTGATGAAATAAATTACACAAAGTAATGTGCCTCGCTTAACAAACCTGGCTTACAACTCGTAAGTCGGGACCGATACCACCGGGTCACCACTACTACACTGCTGAGTCTACTATACTTTAATTAAATTGTAGAGCAGTGGTGGCCCAATGGTATCGACCCTGACTTAAGAGTTGTAGGTCGTAGTTGAAGGAAAACATCGTGACGAAACCGGTATGTCCTATAGAACCAAAAATTCGACATGAACAGATTCGACACAAAAATAGAACCAGAAATAAGACATGTGTAATCTACCAACCCGCACTGGGCCCGCGTGGTGAATAATGTCTCACTCCTTCTCACAGAGAGGAGGCCTGTGTCCCAGCAGTGGACACATTTATAGACGATACTGTAATTGTGCCCACGTATATAAGGAGTGGAATTCCCCGCAGGGGTCATTGTTTTCTGGTAGTTACGACCATGGGTCTTGAAGTCAAGAGTGAATGGGTTATTTCTTGGCAAGAGTGCTGTAACATTTGTTATTGTTGTGTAAAATACCTGGAATATTGTGTACCCTGATAAAGGTTCGTAATAAACTGTATTGGACTGGAATAAACTGTATAACAGATCTTGTAGTGGCTACTTTTATTATTTGTCCCATACCTCTTCCCTCCATATTCATTGCGGCAGCGTCCTTTGGGACGGACGTACTGCCAGAGTGCTTCATTGTCGACCAGATCATTACTTACCAATATTCAATACTCAAATCTTTAATGCCAAACGCGAGAGTCTATCGCTAAATTACAAAAAGTGTCTAAAACAAATCATCATCATCATCAGCCGGAAGACGTCCACTGCTGAACATAGGCCTCCCCCTTAGACCGCCACGCCGAACGACAATTCGCCACTTGCATCCATCCGTTGCCCGCGACCCTCACGATGTCGTCGGTCCACCTAGTGGGAGGCCTGCCTACGCTGCGCCTTCCGGTCCGTGGTCGCTAAAACAAATGCTGTGGTTTTAAATTCAATTCATAAGTTTTTTATTTATCTATGTCAGCCAACGACGATATATTACTAGACATCTAATAGAGCGGGAGCCCGTAACAGATGTCCGTGACCAATTTCCTCTCAAGCGATAATTAGCAGACTACATGAGGGAGTCGTATCATGAACATTCGTGGAAGTCAGCTGCGATTCCGTTGGTGGGATAAGCAGCGATCGCCGTTCAAACACGTAGAAAAAAAATTTTTTTTTAGTCATTTCCTCTCAATTGAAACCTGGTTTATATTGAAGATTACCTTGTATCACGAATAATAAAACCAATCAGCCGACGGTACCATGGTGGAATACACGTCTGCTGGTCACTTGAACATGTAATTTTTTATTTTATTTTCAGTGATTTCCTCTCAACCCAAATTTTGCCTGATGAAAGTTTACATGAAGATATGGCTAAAAACAGACGTCAGCTGGCATCATCTCGGTGGAAAGGTCGTCAACTGATACTTTGAAAATTATTGTACAAGCAGGACTAAGGGCTAGTACAGACTTGCGGAAACCGCGCGTTCATGAATCGCGCGGTTCGAAACCGCAAAATTGTGATGCAATCAGACTCCGGCGGTTATATGTGATTATCGTACAGGGATAACGTCCGTTTGAAAAAGGAGGTCAGCGAAAAATCGATTTACTGTGGTTGTTGCTCCTTAAAAAAACGATAAGAAAAATGCGGTATGCAATGCAAATGGGTGCATCCAATATTAAGTAACCAACCAAGTTTCCAACGTATTTTCACAATTTCCAAATATCTCCACTAACTCTTGCCAAGCTTGGTTATGATAGTTTTATTTGAGTAATCCTCACACTGAATTTCCCATATTGCATTTCTCTTCTCCACTTCATCAATAAACAGTTCAGTGTCAAAACGAACCGTGCCAAACTCACGAGCTGTGATGTGCTAACCGCGCGGTATCCGCCACGCAACTGAACGCAAAGTAAAGACTCCATAGTAGTAGAAACGCGCGGGAGCAGCGCGATTCTATTTTCTGGCGGTTGACTAACCGCGCGGTTATGTCTGAACGATTACTTAATAACTCATACATATAAGACTCGCGCGATTTCCAGGCGATTCTGAAATAGCGCGGTTCCGCCGTGTATGGACTAGCCCAAATAGCCTATGTACATCACGTTTATTAAACGCGCCGTTGACGCGCGTTTGTAGTGATACAGATGCAATGCAAACGCGCGTTTGACGCTTTGTGTCGCGACAACAAACTGCTCTTTTACAAAAAGCGCATCGACGGCGCGTTTAAAAAACGTGGTATACATAGGCCCTACGCCACACGGCGTTCTTTAACCGCGCAGATTACGCGCGTATACGAGATTCAATCACAACCTTGTAACATAAGCACTCAGGGCGTGAATCGCGCCTCTACTGCACGTATACGCGCAGATACAGCGAAACAGACGCACTGTAGTCGCTCGTAGATTCTGCGTTTTTTAGATCAGAGACTCCTCTTCTTCAGTTGTTTAGGCACGGGCGGTGCAGTAGTGGCGTGAGGGCCCCGCCCCTGCCTCTACTCCGCTTCTTTATACGCGCGCTTGTATCATCAATCCAAACACAATAACAAATCAGCGTCTACGGCGCCGAAGAGGCGCGTTCCTGAAACGCGCGTCTTCTGCGCGTTTAGAATACGCCGTATGCGATGGGCCTAAGGTTCTCTGCCCATTCTTTGCACGAATATACAAAACGATCATAATGAACTCTTGAAAAAACGTATAAATGGGTTTATTGATTTATTTTCTCAATTAGTGAAAAGTATAAGAAATAAAAAGCTTTTCTATAAAGAAAACCCCCAATCATTGCTTGATTCATTGTTTGATGTTATTGTCATTTACATTACATATAAAACAATTAAAAATACAAAATAAACATGTTGTTATGAAACAGATATCAATGGATATCTAGTTCGGACCTCAAAGATAGGAATTTCTTCAGAATGCAAGCCGGATCGAGAAGCTCTTCACGTAATCTCCAAGCGAGAGCCTTGTCTCATCATTGAAGATCGTGCGGGAATCCTTCTGATTCTGTTGAACCGGTTAACGGACCTTCTTGATCAGGGTGTCAATTACTTATTCACTCCAGTAAGAACAGTTCCATAACTTGAACAAAATAACGAAATACAACAACAAAATCATTTAATATTGATTTGAAACCCTATGACAGCAGAATGATTTGACAATAATAATAATAATAATAATAATAATTAAACTGGCAACACTGTTCGTCAAACATATGCTTGAAAATTTTACCATTAGTTTTTTATTAAATTTTCATGTTTTAACCATAAATAAATAGTGCTAATCAAGTTACAATAGTAATAACAACAAAATATCATAAAACCAATAAAAAAACAAGCTAAAACATGAGTTTCAAAGAAAATAACTATTTGTGACAACGACTGACACAAATGTCATGTCAAAATTTTTCAAAAATAAGGATGAAAAATGTGAAATTTAAGTTAATATGTTGACAAGAGCCAGAGCAGCACGCGCACGCCCACCATCCCCGGAGTCGCCGCTGAGCTCCGCCTCGCCGCCACCGGACATCGGATCTCCCACGTCACCGGCAGCGGCAGAACTTGCGTCGAGCTCGAGCAGCGAATATTTCTCCCCGCCGACGTCGCCAACACCTGTACGTCGGCAGGGGAGACGCCGGCCACCGAAGAGCTTGGGATCTAGGGGCCAACCGGCCCCGAGCCGGGTCCCCGCTACCGGTGGTTGTGTGCAGCGCATGAGGTGGACTCAGTCCATAAATGAGAATGTCATGCGCGCATACTACGGGTCTACAGAGGGGGGAACTAACCTCACTGCGTACCGTGTTAGAATGCTGTCTCTGTTCCAGGTACTTGAACCAGCCCTAAATGTCTCGGCCCAACGACTTTCGGATCAGGGGCGGGTCATCCAACGTAATCACATGCTGGACGACACCGCGCTTGATAGGCTGCGCTCAGAGGTACTAAGCAACCGTACCATCTTATCTCCACCACCAGCAACGACGTCCGCATTTATTAATAGGGTTCCGTCGCAGTCAAATATTGCTCCTGTTGTGGAGGAGGATGATACGGTTGCCACGGTAAGTAGCCAGTGCAACGAACGATTGAGGAGCGCACTGGAGGATGCGCTTCGCGAGTACCGCTCAACTCCCATGACGCTTAGACCCCGATTGCCGCGGTTGCCCATGCACAAAAAAAAATAGGGCGTTGGTGAGTGCCTTGAACTCGCTGCTTAAGAATCTTTTCGAGAGCAGCGAGGATCTTGTCGATACACATTCGGTCCTGTTTTGCGGGGCTGTTGCGGCATGTCGATTAGCCAATGTCAAGTTTCCGGACAGTGACGGAACTAATCGACCAAAACCAGCTGTACCAGCCTGGCAACGCAGGATTGAGCGTCGTATCGGCGGGGCCAGGGTACTCATCGGCAAACTATATTGCTTCAGGGAGGGAAATACACGACCACGTGTGATGCGCTTTGTGAGGCGGGCGTTCTCGGGGACTGACATCGGCCCTCAAGAATACATGTCCCGTGTCACAGAGCGCATCGACTTCCTGAAGCAAAAAGTTTGTGCATGGGCGAGCCGTATTCGGCGGTATAAGCGACGAGTTGATCGGTACTTGCAGAATCGCATGTTCCGGAGCGATGAGAGGTGGGTATATAGAGCTTGGGAGCGACCTGAACCAGGCGTGGCTGATGCGGGCCGCCCGGATGATAGCGCCACAACTTCATTCTGGCGCAGCATCTGGTCGGTGCCCGTCAGTCATGCTGAGGCCGGCTGGATGCGTGATGTCGAGCGAGTGTGTGAAACTATTCCTGAAATGGAACCAATTTCCATAACGCCATCAGATGTGGCAAGAGCAGTCCGTCCGTTACCGAACTGGAAATCCCCGGGACCGGACGGACTGCACAACTTTTGGCTCAAATGGTTGAGTAGTTCACACACTTGCCTGGCATCTCAATTCCAGTCAGCCTTAGAGTCTGGGTCGCTACCACAGTTTCTAACAACTGGTGTTACCCACCTGCTCCATAAATCAGGTAGTACCACGGAACCCAAGAACTATAGACCGATCACTTGTTTGTCGACGGTCTATAAACTTTTTACATCCATTTTGAGAGCGAAAATTAACACACATATTGAAAATCACTCCATCATGTCTGCGTCCCGTGGTACTAAGGAGCTGCTCCTCATTGACATGGTCATTAGCCAACAGGTCCGTCGATCTCGCAGGGATCTGTCCACATGCTGGATAGATTATAAGAAGGCCTACGACTCGGTGCCACATACATGGCTCATGAGGGTGCTGGAGTTGTACAAGATAGATGCAACTCTACGTGCCTTCCTTGAGTCGTGTATGAGGCAATGGAGAACGGTCCTTCGCTATCCGGGATGTCGACAGATCCAGGCGAGCGACGAACCTGTATGGATCAAGCGGGGAATATTCCAGGGTGACAGTTTGAGTCCGCTTTGGTTCTGCTTAGCCCTGAATCCTCTAAGCACATTGCTGGAGGACTCAGGTCTGGGCTATCGGCTGAGGAGAGGTGGTCAGGTCATATCTCACCTTCTATACATGGATGATCTGAAACTCTTTGCCCCCAACAAATTGCAACTGATGGAGCTACTAAAGGTAACTGAAACTTTTAGTAGTGCCATCAGGATGGAATTTGGTGTGGACAAATGTGCAGTCATGCATGTAAAGCGAGGGGAGATTATGGAATCTGAAGGGATTCAGCTTTCAGATTCCATACACCTTAGATCACTCTCCTCATCCGAAACCTACAAGTATTTGGGTATGTCGGAAGCGTTAGGCATTGATGTACCGGACGTGAAACAATCGTTGAGGGAGCGCTTCGTTGGACGCCTGAATAAGGTTTTAAATAGCCTTCTTTCAGGCGGAAATAAGGTGCGCGCCTTCAACGGTTGGGTCATGCCGGTTTTAATGTACTCTTTCGGCATACTCAAATGGACTCAAACTGAACTCGACGCCTTGGATAGACGAGTCCGTACGCTGTTGACCGCAAACCGGATGCATCACCCACGATCATCAGTGATGAGGCTGTACATCCCGCGGAAGTGCGGGGGTCGTGGCTTTTTAAATGCTAAGACCCTCCACAACCGCGAGGTGTGCAGTCTCAGAGAATATTTTCTGAAAATGGAAGAGGGTATGCACCGAGATGTGGTCACGGTGGACAAGGGACTCACCCCGCTGTCCATGGCTAAAGAGAACTGGCACAAACCTGTGGTACTCAGTACTGAAGACCGCAGGGAAGTATGGCAAAGCAAGGAGCTACACGGACGCTTCTACCGGGCTCTTCATGGGCCCGATGTAGATTTTCTAGCGTCCGTGTCCTGGCTACGATTCGGTGACCTCTTCGGGGAAACTGAAGGTTTTGTCTGTGCGATTATGGACGAAGTTATCTTGACGAACAACTACCGGAGACATATTATAAAGGATGGGACGATTGACGTGTGTCGGGCATGCCATCGTCCAGGTGAATCCATCCGACATATTATCTCTGGTTGTTCTCGTCTTGCTAACGGCGAGTACTTGCACAGGCACAACCTAGTAGCCAGAATCATCCACCAGCAACTTGCGTTGAAATACAAACTTGTGGAATCTGAAGTACCGTATTACAGGTATGTGCCCGACCCAGTTCTCGAGAAAGACCATGTCACGTTGTACTGGGATCTGCCTATCATTACTGACAGGACTATTGTCGCCAATAAGCCTGACATAGTAGTGATAGACAGATCAGCGCGCCGCGCAATGATAATCGATGTTACCATCCCGCATGACGAGAACCTCGTGAAGGCAGAGAAAGATAAACAAATCAAATATCTCGATCTGGCACGCGAGGTTGTCGACATGTGGAATGTGAGCTCGGCTATCATTGTGCCGATCGTCGTGACTGCCAATGGCCTGATGGCAAAGAGCCTCGACGAACACCTTTCGAGGCTCTCCTTAGGGGGTTGGATCAAGGGCCAGATTCAGAAGGCAGTACTTCTTGATACGGCTCGTATTGTGAGGAGGTTCCTGTCTCTGGAACCCTAACCGCCGGTAGCTTGGACCCTGCTCCCACACCGGCGGACTACTATTTTTATATTTTTAAATGTTTTTTTATGCGTTTGTTTTTTAAAATATTTAAAAATGTATAAATATGTATAGTAAATAAATAAACGTCATAATAATAATATTCCACAACTATCACACAACGCCATCTAGTCCCAAGCTAAGCAGAGCTTGTGTTATGGGTACTAGACAACTGATAAACATACTTATATATTTCTAAATACATACATATTATAGATAAATTACACCCAGACACAGAACAAATGATCGTGCTCATCACACAAACATTTGTCCTGGGTGGGAATCGAACCCACGACCTCCGGCATAGCAGTCAGGGTCACTAACCACTAGACCAACAGGCCAGTCAAAAAGATTAGACATTAAGGATGACACAAGTTTTTTTTCCAAATAATATTTTTTTATGGCTTCTTCTATGTGTCATTATGACAGACACTCGTTTCCCTTATGTCCGTTTTGATATTGCAAATAAATTACGTTTAGTTATTCAGATTTAATAAAATATTTGTTTCTTCATATTTTATTTTACGATCTTTCCACCGAGATACAGCCAGCTGACGTTTGCTTTTATCCATATCTTCATGTAAACTTTCATCAGGTAAAATTTGAGTCGAGAGGAAATCACTGAAAATAATATAAAAAATTACATGTTCGAGTGACCAGCAGCCGTGTATTCCACCATGTTACAGACAGCTGATTGGTTTTATTCTTCGTGATATAAGGTAATCTTCAATATAAACCAGGTTTCAGTTGGGAGGAAATGACAAAAAGATATTATTTTTTCTACGTGTTTGAACGGCTATTGCTGCTTATCCCACCAACGGAACAGCAGCTGACTTCCACAAATCTTTATGATCCGACTCCCTTATGTAGTCTACTAATTATGGCTTGAGAAGAAATCACTAACGATATTTTGGTCTGGCTTCCGGTCTATAATAACAGGCGACCGATGTCTGTCAACACATTAGGCAAAAAAGTCTTATATCCGTCTCATTTCGACCACTCCTGTGAGCCGTAAACATACGTTGAGACAGAACAGACCTTGAGTTAGCCAATCACAACGCAGTACCCCGTCCCCCTCGCTTACGTAGTACCTCAGCGAGTTGACAGAATAGTTTTTGTTCCTTAGATCGTGCATGCGGAGTCTATTATTATATCGTCGTTGATGTCAGCCCATATTATTCCACTGCTGGAGACAAGACCTTGCTCCGCTCCTTCCACTTCAACCCGCGAAATTAAATCAATTAAAAATAAAGAAAACTAGTTACCTCAGTATTTCTTATATTGTTTTGGTTCAAATATACGAGTATTTCTTTCACTATGATTGCTGTAAAACCATGTGTTGTTGGCTAACGTTTTTATGGTTTAGTAATTTTTTACCTCTAGTAAAGTATCTTTTTTTTTAAGCTCTCTTATTAAAGTAATTCCAATTAAAACAATGTAATAACGCAACAGCAAATGTAGGCAGTTTTTATGGCAACATTTATTGTACAAAGATAATTTAAGGGCCTTCGCGCCTTTTAAGCCGTAAAAACGTTACATTCTAAAGCATCGTCCTCATTAACGGCTGGGTGTAAAGATTGAAAAAAAAAATATGTTTACTGTAGATTCATGTACAACAATGTGAGTAAATTTTATTTTCTTAAGACAAATAGTTGAGCTGTAAAAAAATATTTAACAACACGCTATTTTTTTTCAAATAAATGCTCAGAACTTCTAAACGGTTTCGTTTATTTAAAATATTTTTGAATAGATCAATCGGTGTTAAAATTTACTACAAAGTGAGCAACGCTCATGTAAATCAGTCAATATTTTTAACCGACTTCATACAAGGAACATTCAATTATTAAGATTTCCATATATAAAACCGGGCGAGGGCGGCCCGCGGCAGTCGCGCGTTAGCATTCAGACGGGGAGGCTGTGTCGCTCGCTGCTCCGCTCGCGCTATCGTTCGACTATGCGTACACGTTTGTGTTTGTGCAAGTATTTACGTGGTTTTTGCGTTAGTGTGCATTATAGAGTAACGCGCTTCAGGTAATCCAAATTGATCCCGCCCGCGCATGGACGCTTTATTGATACTTTGACTGGTGTTTATGTGAATGTAAATACTTTTTTTGTGTAATACTGTTTATATTGTACATTTTGTTAATTTTAAAATATTGTGTAAATAAATAAATATCTATATTAACGGTGCAGTTTATGATGGATGAAACTTATCCACCTAATTAGAAATGTAAAATTATAAAATACTTACATCTATTGCAGGACAACAAACATTATATCAAGCAAAGTAAGATTCCGATATTATTATTATAGCGTAAACAAACATTTAAATAATCATAAAATTAATAGATAGTTGGTTTGTTTTAGGAGTGACGTTATCAAGCTATGCAAGTTGGTAACAAATGCCTTTGCTAGATAATTAGTGGTCAGTTGATCTGAGGGTCAGCCGTAGATGTTCGCGAGAGTACATTCTCAACTCGTAGAGCAATACTAGGTACTAATTTATGTTACTTTATACATATTATACTTATTGGACAAAGTCTCACGCTATGAGTCCCTAGCACATTTTTTTTTATAAAAGTAATTTTGTGTATGCCTATGCGCTAAATAAATTTTATTATTTATTGGAACGAAGTTCCTTATCGCGCGTTGTGAAAGGGGGCTGGACGGAAAAAAATCTTACGAAAAGTTGGCACGACACTTTTATCCGACTGCGCGACGCAAAGGAGGGTAATGTGTTTATTGGAACGAAGTTCCTTATCGCGCGTTGCGAAAGAGTGCTAGAGCTCAAAGAGTGGAGTGGAGTGGAGCGGAGTGGAGTGGAGTGGGGTGGAGTCGCGAAGATTATTCATGGTTTTCGAGGGTGTTGAAACCGATGTTGCAGTCAAAATGTAAATCCAAGATGGCGGCTGCAAAAAATATCGAGGTTTTCGTCATGGGTGTCGTTTTCATGGTTTTCGAAGGTATTGAAACCGATGGTGCAGTCAAAATGTAAATCCAAGATGGCGGCTGCAAAAAATATCGAGGTTTTCGTCATGGGTGTCGTTTTCACGGTTTTCGAGGGTGTTGGAACCGATGGTGCAGTCAAAATGTAAATCCAAGATGGCGGCTGCAAAAAATATCGAGGTTGTCGTCATGGGTGTCGTTTTCATGGTTTTCGAGGGTGTTGAAACCGATGGTGCAGTCAAAATGTAAATCCAAGATGGCCGCTGCATAAATTATCGAAGTTTTCATCATGGGTGTCGTTTTCATGGTTTTCGAGGGTGTTGAAACCGATGTTGCAGTCAAAATGTAAATCCAAGATGGCGGCTACAAAAAATATCGAGGTTTTCGTCATGGGTGTCGTTTTCATGGTTTTCGAGGGTGTTAAAACCGATGGTGCAGTCAAAATGTAAATCCAAGATGGCGGCTACAAAAAATATCGAGGTTTTCGTCATGGGTGTCGTTTTCACGGTTTACGAGGGTGTTGAAACCGATGGTGCAGTCAAAATGTAAATCCAAGATGGCAGCTGCATAAATTTATCGAGGTTTTCGTCATGGTTGTCGTTTTCATGGTTTTCGAGGGTGTTGAAACCGATGGTGCAGTTTAAATGTAAATCCAAGATGGCGGCTGAAAAAATTATCGAGGTTTTCGTCATGGGTGTCGTTTTCATGGTTTTTGAGGGTGTTGAATCCAATATTGCAGTCAAAATGTAAATCCAAAGTGGCGGCTGCCAAAATTATCGAGGTTTTCATCATGGATGTCGTTTTCGTTGTTTTTGAGGGTGTTGAAACCGATATTATTATCAAAATAGAAATCCCAGATGTCGAATAACAAAAATCAAAAAATATTATTATAACAATAAAAAAATAAAATTTTATTACAATTCCTTCACTAATTAATCGAAAGGAACTTCGTTCCATCCGGGTGTCCCTTGACACCTCTCAAGTTTTTTTTATTTAGTTTCGTACAAAAAATATTATATTATCACGTGTCTTAAATCCAACATGGCGGACATCCAAGATGGCGGATTGGCTATTTGGAATGCACCCCGATGATAAGGGTATTAAATGAAAGGCTTTTCTGTCAGAAATACGAAAAAAATAGTCACGTGTCTTAAATCCAACATGGCGGACATCCAAGATGGCGGATTGGATATTTGGAATGCACCCCGATGATATGGGTATTAAATGAAAGGGTTTTCTGTCAGAAATACGAAAAAAAAATAGTCACGTGACTTATAAATAAATTTAAATAAATCTAATATGGTGGACGTCCAAGATGGCGGACAGGCTATTTGAAATGCACCCCAATGATATGGGTATCAAATGAAAGGTTTTGCTGTTAGGAATATGAAAAAATTTGTTATGTGTCTTAAATCCAACATGGCGGACATCGAAGATGGCGGATTGACTATTTGAAATGCACCCCCATGATATGGGTATTAAACGAAAGGGTTTGCTGATTGGGATACCTACGAAAAAATAATAAAATAATTCATAGATTTAAAAAATTTAAACCCACGTTTTTAAATTTCCTACAAATAAGAAAATAACCCACGGAGCGCGTTCCAACTACTCCCCATTCCCCTCGCCTGCCAGCGAATCCCTGAAGTACCTCCCGCAACAACCGTGCCCGGGAGGACTTGCGTCAGCTTGAAGGTGAGGACGCCGCAGCGCATCTCCAACCACTTCTCAAAGAGGGATCTTACCGCCGCAATTATGACATGACCAGGCAGTCATTATAGCGCGGGAGCCAGAGCAAAGTTTCGTCAGTGATTTCTTCTCAAGTCATAATTAGTAGACTAGTTACATAAGGGAGTCGTATCATAAAGATTCGTGGAAGTCAGCTGCGGTTCCGTTGGTGGGATAAGTAGCAATCGCCGTTCAAACACGTAGAAAAAAAATTTTTTTTTGTCATTTTCTCCCAACTGAAACCTGGTTTATATCGAAGATTACCTTAAACCACGAAGAATAAAACAAATCAGCTGACTGTGCCTTGGTGGAAAACACGTGAGCTGGTCACGCGAACATGTAATTTTTTATTTTATTTTCAGTGATTTCCTCTCGACTCAAATTTTACCTGATGATAGTTTACATTAAATTATGGATAAAAACAAACGTCAGCTGGCTGTACCTCGGTGGAAAGATCGTCAGCTGATGCTTATACATTTACAAGCAGGCCTACCGCTCTCAGCCTAAATGTGCATTCAGTTCAATTCAATTCCTCCCTACAGAAAACTTGTTTATATTGACGCTTACTCAATATCACGAAGAAAAAATACATTCAGCTAATGTTTACAGACAGTTATGGATCAAAATACAGAGTTATTCTTATTAAGGTGGGCATCAGGAACATATGTGATTCCGTATGAGATACGAAAAAACTTAGGAGACTTTAGCTTTTTTTTCAGTATAAGGCATTTTTATTTTATGGTCAAGTGTGAATTGTCCACTAAAATGAATTCGCTAGGAGCAATATTTGGATTGTACAAAATATGCAATAGGTACCTTAAAAACTACTTAACCGATTCTCATGAAAAAAACTGTACAATAGTTTTTAAAACAAGACCAACACATTAAAATTAGTTCCATTTAGAGATGGGTAACTAGCCGGATGCTTTGAGTTATTATCGATTAAAATTCATTAACAGCCATTATTAGCCATCCAATGGCTAATAACCCTGCTATTAATGTATTGTCAAAGAAACTATTTTTTTTTTCTTTTTATTGTAAATCTGTGGGTATGAATATAAATTGGGTGCGTGTACGTAGTGTGATTCAATGTATTGTTATTCTTTTTATTTATTTTCACCTTTTTGTATGTGAAAAAGTGTTAATAATAAAATGAATAAGTACACATTTTTCGGGAAATCTAAGAAAATATAAAGCAATGCAATATATTTATGAACTGGGCCAATATTTAAAAATAAACATCCCATTCTAAAAGTCAGTAAGGACACTCCCTCATCGCGAGCATTCACCTGTAATGTAACGTTACAGATTCGAATATTCGAAGACAATAGAGCATCAAATTGCGCACTTTTATGTTACACTAGCTTTTGCCCGCGACTTCGTACGCGCATAACGTTCTTATCACACCACTTGTTCGTAAATGTCAAATTATATGTCATGCAAACAAGGAATAAAGCAAGGCATTGCTGTCCCCCATTCGAGCCGGGCAATAATATTGTACTGAATTTCATTATGCTAAGTAAAACAGTATGAAAACTTTCACCAAGGAGTTGTAGCAGTAATGGCGGCCGCTGGCTGCAACAGCTGATCGCTTGCTGTGTGCCCACTTCACGTTCGAAAGTTGTCGTACGACGTACCACATCAAATTTCAAAAATCGAATTCATTTCCTCGCAGTAGGTGTGAAAAGCAGAGTACGCTCCTCGGGAGTAAAGCTGCCTTGTCTTGGGCTAACTTGAATCCCTCGCTCACTAAGGATTCTTTATAATATTAAGTAGGGATTACAGGTGAACGCTCGCGGTAAGGGATAGCGCCTTAACAGAAACGAATCGCTGCAAACCAGTCTTGGTAGGTGGTAATCAACAACTTGACTGAGGATGTATTAGCGAGCGAAGTGAGCTCAGGACTTGGGGCACCCGGACTCGGAACCTTGCAGGAGCCACGCGAAGCGGGGCTCCGTCGAGCCATCTTGGTAGGTGGTAATCAGCAACTTGACTAAGGATGCAAGAGCGAGCGAAGTGAGCTCAGGACTTGGGGCACCCGGACTCGGAACCTTGCAAACAGAAATACGAGCCACGCGAAGCAGGCCACCTTGGTAGACGGTAATCAGCAACTTGACTAAGGATGCAAGAGCGAGCGAAGTGAGCTCAGGACTTGGAGCACCTGGACTCGGAACCTTGCAAACAGAAATACGAGCCACGCGAAGCAGGCCACCTTGGTAGGTGGTAATCAGCAACTTGACTAAGGATGAAAGAGCGAGCGAAGTGAGCTCAGGACTTGGAGCACCTGGACTCGGAACCTTGCAAACAGAAATACGAGCCACGCGAAGCGGGGCTCCGTCGAGCCACCTTGGTAGATGGTAATCAGCAACTTGACTAAGAATGCAAGAGCGAGCGAAGTGAGCTCAGGACTTGGAGCACCTGGACTCGGAACCTTGCAAACAGAAATACGAGCCACGCGAAGCGGGGCTCCTTCGAGCCACCTTGGTAGGTGGTAATCAGCAACTTGACTAAGGATGCAAGAGCGAGCGAAGTAAGCTCAGGACTTGGGGCCCCTGGACTCGGAACCTTGCAAACAGAAATACGAGCCATGCGAAGCGGGCCACCTTGGTAGGTGGTAATCAGCAACTTGACTAAGGATGCAAGGAGTTCGGGACTTGGGGCACCCGGACTCGGACAGGTTAGGTTCGAAGTGTTAGGTTACATTAAACTTTGCAAACAGAAATAAGAGCCCCACGAAGCTGGGCTCCGTCGAGATTCCTTGATAGGAGGTAATCAGCAACTATACTAAGGATGCAAGAACGAACGTAATTAAATTTTCGGAATTCTAATTAATCGGTATTTTAATAATCGGTTTTCATGTTTTTTTTAAGTTTTGAAAAATTTAAGTCGGTCTTTTTGTTATTCGATCTATTCAAACATGGTATTTTGAGAAGTTTACGTTAGGAATATTGTTTTTTTTTTATGAAAACACGAATACTGATCATTTAGAGTTGGTATATTAGGATTTTTGAACCATTCGGAATTACGAAAATAAAATCGGTATTTTGAAGTTCATGTTATCGTAGTGTACCCGTATATAGCAGATTATTTTTTTTTTAAAGGGCCCGATTATTTTTAAATTGCACATTTATTTACTACAAAGAAAGATGATGAAAATGAAGTCTAATCTGACAGGCCTAAGCCTGAAAACCATGGGTTCAATCACTAAAAATATTAAATAACATTAACAGCAGGGTTATCATCCATAATGGCTATTAACTGGCTACTAACTGCTATTAATCGATTATTAGCCAAATGATATTAACCGGATTATTATCATTGCCCATCACTAGTTCCATTGCAATAACCCCATAAACAAAAAAATACATTTTCAAGTAACGTAATTATGATTAACCTAATTATCAAACTTTAGTACAATTTTCTAGTTAGTTTCGGTAAGAAATGTATTTTAATTAAGTCTAATTAGAGAAATACAGTATTCTAATAAGAATTTAGCACAAACAAATAACATAATCAAAAATTCTAATTAGAAAAAATATCTTAAGAGAATCTCCTTATAAACAATATTTACATCTTGTCGCACCTCCCACTACGTACACCTCTCGTCATAGCGGTGATCTCATCGCCGACTTTCAATACTTTGGCCGGCACTTTCAGGAAAGCCCAAAAAATGTATGGAGCGTGATGAATGTTAAATGATGTCCTTTGACTAATTTCCGCCGTCCTGATTTTTGTCTTCCGATACAACGAAATGATCTTTACATGAAACAGAGTCGAAAGGCATTAAAAAATAAATCTTATATGAGATAATTATGTTGATCATAAGTACGTAACTTGAAAATGTATTTTTTTTTGTTTTTTGGGGTTATTGCAATGGACTTTATTTTAATGTGTTGGTCTTGTTGTAAAAACAATTGTACAGTTTGTGTCATGAAAATCGGTTAAGTAGTTTTTAAGGTATTGCATATTTTGTATAATCCAAATATTGTTCGTAGAGAATAATCCAAATATTGTTCGTAGAGAATAATCCAAATATTGTTCTCTCTCTACGTGATCGAATCCGAAATGAGGAGATCCGTAGACGAACTAAAGTCACCGATATAGCCAACCGGATTAGCAAGTTGAAGTGGCAATGGGCAGGCCATATTGCTCGCAGAGCAGATGGCCGATGGGGTCGAAAAGTACTAGAGTGGAGACCACGGACTAGCAAGCGCAGCGTAGGACGTCCACCAGCAAGGTGGACAGACGACCTTATAAAGGTCGCCGGAAGACGCTGGATGCAGGTCGCTTCCAACCGGTATAAGTGGAAATCAAAAGGGGAGGCCTATGTTCAGCAGTGGACGTCCTACGGCTGAGATGATGATGATGAAATATTGTTCCTTGTGAATTCATTTTAGTGGACAATTCACACTTGACCAAAAAACTAAAAATGCCAGAATTTTTATTATGAAAAAAGAGCTAAAGTCTCCTAACTAAGTTTTTTCGTATCTCTTACGGAATCACATATGTCCCTGATGCCCAGCTTAATAAGAATAACTCTGTATTTTGATACATAACTGTCTGTCAACATTAGCTGAATGTATTTTTTCTTCGTGATATTGAGTAAGCGTCAATATAAACAAGTTTTCTGTAGGGAGGAATTGAAAACATTGAACTGAATGCACATTTAGGCTGAGAGCGGTAGTCCTGCTTGTAATTTACAAAGCATCAGCTGACGATGTTTCCACCGAGATACAGCCAGGTGACGTTTGTTTTTATCCAAAACTTAATGTTACCTATCATCAGGTCAAAATTTGAGTTGAGAGGAAATCACTGAAAATAAAAATAAAAAATTACATGTTCGCGTGACCAGCTGACGTGTTTTCCACCAAGGTACAGTCAGCTGATTTGTTTTATTCTTCGTGATTTTTTAAGGTAATCTTCGATATAAACCAGGTTTCAGTTGGGAGGAAATGACTAAAAAAATATATTTTTCCTATATGTTTGAACGACGATTGCTGCTTATCCCACTGACGGAACCGCAGCTGACTTCCACGAATCTTTATGATACGACTCCCTTATGTAGTCTGATAATTATCGCTTGAGAGGAAATTGGTCATGGCAATCTGTTGCTGGCTCCCGCTCTATTAGGTATTACTCTTAATTTTGTTGTGGTATTATTTTGAAACTATGATATCTCCTAAGATATTCATTGAAATCAAACGATGTCAAGGGCAATTTTGTTCAAAATTCAATGCTTGTGATGATTAACGTATTTATTTGGATAAGGATTAATATCGTGTTAATGAAAATACCATCGCAAATAATGCATTACTTAAAATCAAATTTGATTTCCATAAAAAAGGTTATAATGACTTAACCTTAAAAGATAAATATATGCTCTCGCGGACTTTATTTTAGAATTTTTTATCAGGAATAATTCCGTAGTACATAATTTTTGCGTATGTTTAACCGTTTACGCATCGCACGCAACGGACGCTCTCGAAATGGAATACATTTTCCCGATATTGAAACATTTCTCTTTACTGCTCCGCTCCTTTTGATGATAGCGTGATGTTATATAGCCTATAGTCTTCCTCAATAAATGGTCTATTCAACACAAAAATAATTTTACAATTTGAACCAGTAGTTCCTGAGATTACCGCGTTCAAACAAACAAACAAACAAACTCTTCAGCTTTATAATATTAGTATAGATTTAGAATATCTTCGAAACTATGCATTTTTGGACCACATAATGCAGAATTTTTTGTATTATTTTTACGTCTAAAATATAACCCTAAAGTTATAGGAAATAAAGAAACACGCTGTATAAGTAGGTACGTATAGTCTTTTAAAAATATCTTGTGTTCATCTAAACAAAAATGTACCGTGCAATTGGCATTCTGTTCTGAAATTTTAGGCAAAAAAGCCCGCGCCCGCCGCGCCGGCTAGCCGCGCACGTCGTTTCTGCCTCGCTGCATAGTCTATGATATCGTTTTGAGGTATCGCGGTACGCTCGGGACATATTAGTGTGTGCGGTGCAGATATGAAAGTGTGCGTTTAGCTCCGCCCGCATGCTCAAGGTTATTGAGGGTACTATGCGCCTTAATGAGATAGCATTCAGTCGCCGACGCAGTGACAGTTAAAATAGAGCAGTATCTTGATTAAAGAAACCTGACGACAGATTTGCAACTCGCCTCTACATTCTCTATTACATCAACAAACATTTTTTTTAATAGCTTCTGTTGACGGAAGTCAAATGAATGCTTTAAAAAAAGAACAATTTAACAGCCATTTTTAATTAGTCAGTTAGAAACGGTATGTTAATTTGCTATAAAAAGCTTTAAAGATAACATTTGCAGAATTGATGATAAAACTTTTTTTCACTTGTCATCTCTAATTAAAATTAACTAACGTTTTCCGTTAGAGTCCAAATGTCGAAGTTATCCAAAGACTTACAAAGATGAACGTTCGCCATTTTGAATTTTTGAATCTTTCTATTCCACCGTTTATTTTATGAGTGCAACGTGCAATGTAGTTCAGCCTAGCCTTCGACTAGCTTGTTCTTTTTTTGAATTTGGCATTAGACGAGTCTTTTCAAGATTTCTATTGGCTATTGTCTAGTCAGGAAATGAGGGTCATCATTTCATGAAGAATGTTTGGCATTGGTTGAAAAATAGTGTTGAAAATTAAGAATTTTCTTATTTTTTTTAAACCACAGACAATTTTATTTTCTTTTAGACTTGCATAAAAACAAGAGGTGAATTTTCCTGCATTCTGTCATTAATCTATGTTCGAATGTTGACAGCCAGACATTTAGTTGAATTGTTAGAATAAATTATGAAATATGTAGGTAATTTAGACTGTGTCTAGTACTTAGTTTTTAAATACATTTAAAAACCAATTAATTGTTTGCAACTTGTGTATTACTCGTATTTAACTGATTAATTCCATGATTCGATGAACAGAATCGAAAAAAAAAACTGTAAATGTCCAGACTGAACACAAGCTTTCTTAAAAAAAAAGCTAAGAAGTATCGAAACTTAATTACTTAAGTCACAGCAATAACTGTTCAGTTTGATACAATTTTTTGTGAAGGTGAAATTGCATACCTACTTCTTATTCTTTACTAGGTATCTAAATAAAGGCGGAATTCCAGTGCTGAGCTATAACTCAAGCTATAGTCTGCTATAGCAATAGTATTGAGCGGATAAGAAAATGTATCACAAAATTGTATCAGATAATGACTAAGTATAGACGGTGGACATCACTAAATTAATAAGAAATTGAAATAAGGGCAAGATACGTTTCCCTATGAATAATTCCTGTATTTTACAAACTTTGCTTAATATTCAAATAGATAACAAGATTCGTAATATTTAAATCTAAATAAGAATAAAATCGTGTGTCTCTTACAGCTTCATCAAAAAGGCCCAGTTCAGCAAATCGCCGGATCTAGTGCCCGACGACTGACAGCTCTTAAATTCAAATAATTCCAGCTATAAAAGTAGCTGCTGAATAACACTGGAAGTATGTCTTTATTTGTAGATCTAGAATCCAGATTATCCGTTAAATTGGTCTAGATTTTGAGACGTTTTTACTGTTACAGTATTGCAGTTAGATCCGTTTAGTTATAGTTTTACTGACCCAAATAATAATAATTATTAATAATGCCCATTCTATTTTATATTATCGTTACAGAGCAATATTTTAAAGATGTTTTTGTTCATTGCACGTTAAATAATTAGCTTGGAAGTAAGCCTTCCCCTGGAATTTTCTATTAATTCTCACTCTTTTTAAATAAATTTTGAAATATTTAAAAAAATAATATACTAATTCTGCCGCCGTGTCTAATTTGAAGACCGCTGCAGCTGTAACCTTGTACTTGTTCCTTCGATAGTACAGCACCTTGTTACACACCAACAGAAGTTGCTTTAACAAACCCTAAGAAAGTAATCTAGCGTATAAATTTCCCACTGTTGGGACACAAGCGATACAGGGAAAAGGCCTCCATCCACCTAGATATGAGCGCCGATGGTCAATTTGTCGGCGGCGGCGCGCCGACTTTTTGAAGTCGGCGGCGGCGGCGTCGGCGGCGCGGTTTGGCCTATTTAACTACTTTAATTTAAGAAAAACAATGTATTACGTATAATTACGATTTATTATAATTTTGACGAGACAAATTTAATTGACAAGGGTTACCTATCATAAGATCGAAAAACGTTTGACCGAATTTCATTTGACCTAAAATTTTCAACTATTATCGTTACGTTTTTTTTTACTTCATCGAAGTCATGTTTCCCACTGTTTCAGTTAACCTATTTTATCTATTCGTTTTTTTTCGTTACTCCAATACTTCCTTTGGTCGAAAAACTTTTTACCGATGTTACACTTACTCGAAACAACGGTTGTTCGAAGTTATCATGTTTCCAAACATTATATCACTGTTTTAATTGCCATATTTTTTTTTCACCAAACGCCTAGAAATTTGTGCACACTAGGTAATTATGGCTGTTACATTTTTGACATGCGCCATTGAAATGTAGTAGACAATACAAAATAGGTAATTGTGCAAATGTCATATTCGATCGGGCACCGGGCCGCAATTGCGGCGGTAAGACCCCTCTTTGATGAGTGGCTGGAGAGAAGTCATGGCGTCCTGACCTACCGCTTGACGTAGGTACTCACCGGACACGGAAGTTTCGGGAGGTACCTGTGTCTGATGCGAAAGGAGGAGACGCCTGGGTGTCACCACTGCGAAGATCGCCCGGAGGACACGGTGGAGCATACGGTGCAAGACTGCCCAGCTTGGGCAGAGCACCGATGTGTCCTCACGGCTGCGATAGGCGGAGACCTCTCGCGCCCAGCATTGGTCGCGGCCATGCTGCGGGGCGAGACGGAGTGGGAAGCGGTCGCCTCCTTCTGCGAGGCAGTAATGCTCGTGAAGGAGGAGGCGGGCCGCGAGCGAGAGAGGACAGAGTCCTCCCTCCGCCCCATCCGCGGTAGTAGACGCCCACGGCGACGGACGTCGCTAGATGATCTCCGGCCACCGTAGGCGCGGGCATGCGGGCAGCGAGTAAAGGGCAACTCGCTGCCCGACCAAGGACCATGCCCGGGTCGACGGCGCGTTGTGTCCCACGCGCGCCTCAAAGAGCGTCAGCATAATGACGGGGCCCCCCTCTCAGAGGGCCAAAGCCTGCCGGGGTCGCGGGATTATTTCCTTACCGTGACCCTGGAACAGAAAGGGCTATTGAAGGACACCGTGGATTTTAGTCAGTAGAAGTCTGACAGTCCCTCCCGCCCTGCCCGGGGTTGGAGGACTCATTTGATGATTTTACCACGCTAAAAAAAAAAAAAAAAAAAAATGTCATATTCGATAAAATAACTCTGACGGGAATTGTATAATGATTAATGACGTTTTGCTGCAGCACGCAAGCAAACATGCAGCATGCAAGTAAACATGCAAGCATGCAACATGCTACAAGCATTGTTTCTGTCATGGCACCGGTGCTACGGGGCTTTGGGTGGCCCCACGCGCCTACGCGATTTTAAAAATAGGTTTTTTTACTAGGTTATTAACCTCGTAAAAAACCTATCAACATAGGTAAGTAGGTACTAATTTAGATGAGTCCTCCAACCCAGGGCAGGGCGGGAGGGACTGTCAGACTTGTACTGACTAAAATCCACGGTGTCCTTCATTAGCCCTTTACGTTCCAGGGTCACGGTAATGGAATAAGTCCTGCGACCCCGACAGGCTTTGGCCCTTTAGAGGGGGGCCCCGTCATCTTGCTGACGCTCTTTGAGGCGCGCGTGGAACACAACGCGCCGTCGACCCGGGCATGGTCCATGGTCTGGCGGCGAGTTGCCCATTACTCGCCGCCCGCATGCCCGCACCTACGGTGGCCGGACATCGTCTTGCGACGTCCGACGCCGTGGGCGTCTCGATCAATGCTGGACGCGAGAGAACTCCGCCTATCGCCGTCGTGAGGACACGGCGGTGCTCTGCCCAAGCGAGGCAGTCCTGCACCGTATGCTCCACCGTGTCCTCCGGGTGATCCTCGCAGTGGTGACACCCAGACGTTTCCTCCTTCCTCATCAGACACAGGTATTCGTACCTCCTGAAACATCCGAGTCCGGTGAGGACCTGCGTCATGCGGTAGGTCAGAACGCCGTGACGCCTATCCAGCCACTCCTTAAAGACGGGTCTTACCGCCGCGATTGCGGCGTGCCCCACATAAACTTACTTGGAAAATTGCATATCGCCATCTTTTTCTTTCGCTTGTTTCAAACAAGCGTCGCAAAACACTTGGTCGCCCAACACTGTTCGTTTTTTTCCCTCAATATTAACAACTAACTGACCAAAATAGGTTCAACAAAAACTGTGTTTGTTTGCTGATAACTTGGACAACACAGAAATTTTTATGTCAAAGAGTTTCGTTTTATAAACGTCTACGTCTAGTTCCGCCATTTTGCCAGCATTTATTATCGTGCGTTCGGTTTGGTCAGCGTGTTAGATTAAACTGAACGCCGCCCGCTCGGGTCCGGCGCGCCGGCGCCTGGGGACGGCGGCGGCGGCGCGGGGGGAATCACGGCGGCGGCGGCGCGCCGGCGCGGCGCTCATATCTACATCCACCACAGTATATTCCAGTTTACGCGCGATGCTTTCCTTCACCGTTTTGAGACATTGCTCTCTGAGCTGAAAAAGTTAAGCAAAGTTGCTCTTGCCAGGTTTCAAACCCACGACCCTAATACTTAGCCAGTCAGTTACCACTGAACCAACTTCTACTCAGAGATAGACACCGTGGTAAAAGTCTTAAGAATTATGCATCTGCTATTAACGAAGAAAAGTCGTCTTACAAAGGCTATAAAGGTCAAAGGTTCTCTAAAACATGTCCGAATCGACCCCTCAGTGCACAAACTATAAAATAGAAATGAAATCCGTGTCAACACGTGTACGTCGGTCTCTTAGACCATTAGATAGTTGTACCGTCTCGGATAAAGTCTGGGTGTGGTCCCCGTCCAATGTACCCGCTGACTTATCGATATGTGATCGAAACTGGTAGCCGTATCCTGCTGTTATAGAAAATATGTAGTGTGTGTTTGTGATACAACCCCAGCTGACGTTGCTTTTGCAGCTTTATTTATACATTTAATGTAAAACTTGCAAATTATTTGCATGAGACGAACTGCGAATGGGACGTAGTGTGAAATGGACCAACTGTAATGTATGGAATTGTTTGATGCCAGTCACATAGATTATCGGATCGCTTTCGCTTTTCTATGTGACTGGATTTAAACAATTCCATACATTACAAATAAAAACGCTTCGGATCGAATTCACTTCGCCTGTCTGTTTGACAATAGCTTAAATAAAATATTATGGGACGAAACCGCGAATGGGACGAAGTGCGAACGTGATATAATTATTACGATCGTGATACGAAGTGCGAATGGGACGAACCGCGAATAGGACCAAGTGCGAATGGGACGAATTGCGAAAGTGATCTATGACGAACGTGTGTCGAATTCCGAATGGGACGAATTCCGTAGAATCCTTCCATCTTATCTGACTGTTAGCTGTATGGATATTATTGTTATCAACGCGATGTTGTAATCTTATTTTTGGCTATGTTTTTTAAGAAGTTTGTCTTCAGTAGATTTTCCAATCCCGATTTATGTTGAAATAAGATAAAATTTGAATTCATGCTGAACTCTGATTGTAATTACAGAATTCTAACAAGATTCAAGTCATTCAGGATTATCGGTTCAGTGGTTTAGGCGTAAAAATGTAACACAAAAACAAGCAAACTTACTTTCGTATTTACAATATTAAAGTTAGGATTAGGAAACAGTGTCATCATATCAATGATCTTTATTTACGCGAATCTCCCATACACTATCTAGCTAGAAATAATATAAAAATGTAGAAAGAAGCAGGTTACAAAAATTGGGCCGGAACCAAATGCAGAGAAAAAGGGGTGTCAAAAATGCAGGACGGCTTAAATTGACACAATTTGCAAATTACAGGGGGGGACTCTCTAAATTGCAATTTAAAAATCAGGTTCATCGTTAGAATCTAACTCCATTTCACTGTCAGTGAACGCGAAAGTAAAAGTAAACCTAATGTCACATGGTGTAAGGTGGAATTTTGAAGGCGGCCGCAAACCACGAGCCGCAGCGGCAGAGGTTTACATCTGCGAAAAATTTTGACAGGAGCCGTATGTACAAGCTCAGGTGCCCAATGTGGACTACCTCAACGTCAAAGCTAACTGTCATAGTAGTGACGTCACGTGAAGAAATTAGCAACGTCGCTGCGATTATTTTCAACCATAATGCCGTTGCGATATTCCCTCGCTTTCGGAATACTAATTCTAGATTCTTCTAATACTTAATTTGTCAGAATCAATTGTGAATCAATTATGTCCTTATAGTTCGTAATTTAGAGTTTTGGACACGTATTTTTTCTTTCGTTAAATTAATTAAGATTTACAAAGATATAACGCATTAAAACTCGAGTCGGCCCGTGACGTCACAACTCATTGAAAATTGTATTAAATTGTGACGTATTGCCAAGTTTAAAAGCTTCGTATCTCCGTTAATGTCGAATTACGTAACAAAAGAAAAATTACGGGTCAAACATTTAATTGATATGAAACTGACTAACTAGAATTTTTCAGCCAAATATCCAATTCAATAGTCACATCTTTTATTATCGTCTCGCACTAAGACCTGTTTGTCTTTACTCCTACTGTCTCAGACTACTCTACTAGCCTTAAAACTGACTAATTGCACTCGCCTGTCAGACTCACTTGTTTCCAACTTACGCTTAACCGATTAAACGTTAATTGATGTAAGATCAAACGGGCGCGGTCCAACGCCTGTCGTGTTACAGACTCTTTGTTAAGACATATCACTAAATAGTTTCCGAGCTAGAATATAAATATGTAGGACAAAAATAAATTGTACAGGCTTGTGAGTTGTGTGGCTGGAATTATATTTGTTCGTAGCTAAATGACGCGGAACCACGTGTTGTTCTCTATATCGGATTAGGCGCACAATGCCACATTCGCAAAATGACATTTCCAAATTTCGCAAAATGCCACATTCTCAAATTGTCATATTCCGAAAACGCCACATCGCAAAACGTCACATTAGCAAAATGCCATTTTCGCAAAATGTCATATTCGCAAAATGCCACGCAAAATATCATTTTCGCACAATGTCATACAATCAAAATATCTAAATGTCACTTGGGTGGGACATAGTAATTTTTTTATATAAACGGTCAGTCCACTCCGAGATTTGTTTGATTTTAGATTTTAGACTTGATAAAGCAAATCCACGTTGCAAATCAATTAACCCTAAAGGTACCATGGCGCATGCGGAAAATTAGGTACTTTGATTGAGTGATAATTCTAATTATTCTTCTGACATAAATTATACAGGCTGATCCAAGCCAGATGGATATAATTTTTTTTTTAGATAGTCCGCCTAGGCCTAGGGACCTATTTGTACCCGCCAGGAAAAAAATCGCTTGTCACCCGCTTACAAGATATGATTTTTTTGTAATATTAGAAATATCACCACTTTTAATGTTTTCATGATTTTTATTTACTTTTTAAATGAAGATTATATTTTTATTTTAGGTGCTTACTTAGACATTGCACTCTCTCAGAAAGAAAAAAATTCAGACTGATCTGCAAATTTGAAGTGCATTTAATTTCATATCAATGCAAGAATAATTACTTTTCTTGAAATCGACAGATTTTTCATAAACTCCAATTAAAATAATAAAAAAGAAAAACGTTAATTTTCCTGGCGGGGTACAAATAGGTCCATAAAGAGACTACCTACAAAAAATTTATATCCATTTGTCCTGGACCACCCCGTATGTATGATATATTATTGTATTACACTTGCATCTAATCAATATTAATTTTTAAATTGATAAAAAAAAATTAAAATGAGTACTTCCAATAAATAAAATATTAATATACTCACAAGGAAAATAAAACTAGTGTAATGACAATTAGACTATGTTATTCTATTATCGACATACCTTATTAGTATTTCAGTTTACATTTTTAATTTATTTTATATTAAAATAAACGAAAATGAATAAATAATGAGATTAAATACGTTATTAAATTAGTTTTTTTTATTCATAAATCATTGGCCTAGAAGTCACTAAGTGGCTTTAACTTTTAAGAATGTGTCATTTTGAGAATGTGTCATTTTGAGAAATGACATTTTGCGAATGTGTCATTTTGCTAATGTGGCATTTTGCTAATGTGGCAAATTGAGAAATGACATTTTGCGAATGTGTCATTTTGCGTCAATATGTCATTTTGCGAATGTGGCATTGTGCGCCTAATCCTCTATATCTAAGGACCGTCGTACACTTGCACTTGCCACTTTCTTTTCAGGCAATAATGTGTAACTTAGACCTCATATGATTTTTTAATCGTTAATAATAATTTTTACTATTAATAAATAGGTGCATTAGAAATCTGAAACACCCTGTTAAAATGTTTACGTATCAAGCTGTAGAGTATACCTACCCAGCGCAATAGTCTGGTTTTCAGTTGGTACCACGCAATGCACATATGCAACGTTTTACTAACGTTTTTTTTTGTTGATAATTTTTACTTTGATAATGTTTTACAAACTATCCTGTATACACCTAATAGGATACCGCCAGTAGAAAAGATACAAGTTATGTCATTCAAATACCGTCTACGGTCCCGTCTGTCTTTTTAAAACAAAAATACAGACGGCATATTTATGATTCGTATTCAAAACTGAAAATTTTCGTTGAATAATTTATGAAACATTTTGTATGTATCTGAATCATGATTTACATTGTATTATTATGGTTCACGCCTGACTTTGACTTGAATTTTCAATGTTCAATTCTTCTAATCTAGACGGTAAAATCTTTGGAAACATACGGTCGTGTATAATGTGTGTGTCTGCCGCGGTTAGGCTATTGTTTTAAGGAAAAAATATTAATTTAAATAAATTATACAAGCTTTCGTAACGGTTCAGAATTGAAAATGGATTTGAATCCAAACGAAATTAAAGTAAAACTTTTTGATACATTTTGGGTTACCCTATTTGGGTAGCCCTTTTTTTTTTTTTTTTTTTTTAGCGTGGTAAAATCATCAAATGAGTCCTCCAACCCCGGGCAGGGCGGGAGGGACTGTCAGACTTCTACTGACTAAAATCCACGGTGTCCTTCAATAGCCCTTTCTGTTCCAGGGTCACGGTAAGGAAATAATCCCGCGACCCCGGCAGGCTTTGGCCCTCTGAGAGGGGGGCCCCGTCATTATGCTGACGCTCTTTGAGGCGCGCGTGGGACACAACGCGCCGTCGACCCGGGCATGGTCCTTGGTCGGGCAGCGAGTTGCCCTTTACTCGCTGCCCGCATGCCCGCGCCTACGGTGGCCGGAGATCATCTAGCGACGTCCGTCGCCGTGGGCGTCTACCACCGCGGATGGGGCGGAGGGAGGACTCTGTCCTCTCTCGCTCGCGGCCCGCCTCCTCCTTCACGAGCATTACTGCCTCGCAGAAGGAGGCGACCGCTTCCCACTCCGTCTCGCCCCGCAGCATGGCCGCGACCAATGCTGGGCGCGAGAGGTGTCCGCCTATCGCAGCCGTGAGGACACGTCGGTGCTCTGCCCAAGCTGGGCAGTCTTGCACCGTATGCTCCACCGTGTCCTCCGGGCGATCTTCGCAGTGGTGACACCCAGGCGTCTCCTCCTTTCGCATCAGACACAGGTACCTCCCGAAACTTCCGTGTCCGGTGAGGACCTGCGTCAAGCGGTAGGTCAGGACGCCATGACTTCTCTCCAGCCACTCCTCAAAGAGGGGTCTTACCGCCGCAATTGCGGCGTGCCCGATTTGGGTAGCCCTAATGGCAAAGGCTCCGATGTCGGTGTGTCCGTCTTACTGTCACAAGGATGTATCCAAGTGGGTCATCAATACAAGAAACATCTTTTTCAGTTAACGAATGTAGTGGCACGTAATTTTTTAAGTCCACGAGCCAAAACCATAATCAGAAAGATACTTTAACTTTATTTTTTTATTAAAGAAAAAAAAAAAGGCGAAACGAAAATCATTTGTCAAATAAAACGTACAGTACATAAAACGTGCACAACAAACAAGCGAAAACAAACAACAAGCTCTTTCATAATCCACTCCCGATTAAAATCTAAAGCGTCCACAAAAACAATCGTAAAACGTGTGGAGAGCACCTCTTCATAATAAATAGTGCATCAAACATCGTCCGTTACTCTATTATCTAAGGTAATGCAGCAAACAGTTATTATGTTATGCGTTTTTTGACTGGGCCGCGCGATGGCGACGGGTGCTCGAGTTTGGCTGCCGTATGCCAAACAGGCCACTGCCCGGCAACGGTAGGGTTGGTATTTGTACCTGTATTTTATTAAGTAATGCGTGACAATAAACTAAAAAATTACTACAAAAATATGACAACTTTTATTTTGACGCTTTTTTGACACACGCACTCCCTAAAATAAAGAATTAACATGTGAAAATAACATTTACAAGATAAAATTTAAGGTAAAGAAAGATTACGCACCAAGAGAATAAAGCATTGCCTTACGTCACGGGCATATTGAAGCCCGAAGCAGCACTAACTAATAAGCCTTTGTCTTACTGTACTATGTGAGGATTGTACACAATCCTCACATAGTACAAAAAAGACTCTTAACTTACTTAACTTCCTAACGACTGCACTTTTTTTTTTATCGTGGCAAAATTATCAAATGAGTCCTCCGGCCCAAGGCGGGACAGGAGGGACTGTCAGACTTGTACTGACTAAAATCCACGGTGTTCCTTCAATAGCCCTTTATGTACCAGGGTCACGGTTACCGAGTGAGACAGTCCCGCGACCCCGGCTGGCTCTGGCCCTCTTAGGGGGCCCCGTCAGATTGCTGACAGCTCTTTGAGGCGCGCGTGGAACACAACGCGCCGTCGACCCAGGCATGGTCCATGATCGGACGGCGAGCCACCCATTACTCGCCCGCATGCCCGCGCCTACGGTGGCCGGAGATCGTCTTGCGACGTCCGTTGCCGTGGGCGTCTCCCGCGGCGGCTGGGTCGTGAGGTGGACGCTATCCTCTCCCTCACGCGTTCCGCCTCCTCCTTTGCTAGCATTACTGCTTCGTAGAAGGAGGCGACCGCTTCCCATTCCGTCTCGCCCCGCAGCATGGCCTCGACCAGTGCCGGGCGCGAGAGGCCGCCTATCGCCGCTGTGAAGACACGGCAGTGCTCTGCCCAAGCGGGGCAGTCCTGCACCGTATGCTCCACCGTGTCCTCTGGGCGATCCTCGCAGTGGTGACACCCAGGCGTTTCTTCCTTCCCCATACGACACAGGAACCTCCCGAAACATCCGTGCCCGGTGAGGACCTGCGTCAGACGGAAGGTGAGGACGCCGTGACGCCTCTCCAGCCACTCCTCAAAGAGGGGTCTTACCGTCGCGATTGCGGCGTGCCCGAACGACTGCACCTAACTTGATAATTTTAAAAGAAAATTTTGAGGAAACTAGCTTAGGTCGCAAAATTTCAACCAATGAAAAGCTTGAGCGAGAAGCTAGTGAAGTAAAATATTTCTATCTATAAAAGCGATCATCATACCTGCCTGAACCAAGCTGTTTTTGTGTTTACTATAACGTTGCTCATTATTCTCGTGGCTTGTTTAAAAAATCACTTAGTGATTAAATATTTAGGTCAATTCTGTTTGATCCACAGCAACCAAAAAACAACTGGTTACGATAAACGGTTATTTGAGAAAAAAACGTTTAATGCCAGAACAATTTGTTGTTACGAAAAAAAACTCTTCGCTCGTTACGGTAGCTCGCTTGAAAAGCTTTTGAAAAATGTTATCTGTTTTTTTTCATTAGGAATTTCTCAGTACCTAACAGCCACGGAGTGTAAATTTTGCCTGGTTGATGGCAAAAGGCTCACCCCGTATTACATGGGACTTAGAACAACTGGCGAAATGTGGGTCTAATCAACTGAACCGATCAACAAGAATATTTGCGAGATTTAAATTAAGATAGAATATTTATTGATATAATGTCCTCACTGCTGGAACACAGACCTCCTCTCTGGGAGAGGGAGAGGGCCATAATCCACCACGCGGGCCCAATGCACATTGGCTCTGAGACTTGCCGGTTTCCTCACGATGTTTTCCTTCACCATTTTAAAAAAAGTAGTAATGAAATATATTACACTGGCTGGCTAGAAATCGTAAGTTGTTGCCTACCAATGGGGGGATTACCAATGGGCTACCATTGTTACAATGTTTATATCGAGCATAAAACTTTAACAGGCAGCCCTACATACTAGTTTAGAATGTCCTACCGTTCTCTGGTCACATGTGAATATGATCTAACAACAAAATATCTAGATAACGTGACGTAAGACACTTTGCAAAGATAAGCGAAAGGTTTTTAGGCCAAACGTTTAGGTTCACTAATGTTCCACGATTTGGTACCGATATACAATATTCTTGTAACATCTGTAATCCTGTTCTATTCCATTGGATAATATGCACAAGGTTGAAGACATAAAAGTGCTTTTCCCATGGAAGGAATTACAGAACTATTTAAGTATTGACATCTGGTCAAATGAGAATACTATGGCCTTGACCTTTAAGAAAACAACAACTTCCAAGGTTTAATGAATATAGTAACCTATAATATTAATAATAGTTCCTCGAAAACTATGTTTTCGAGGAACTATTATTAATCTAAGGTTGTTGAGGTCCGAGTCTTTGACAGAATTGTTGGCGCTTCCCGTGACCCACAGGTTCGCTGTTACCTTGGCCAGAAGATAAGCATTGCCATGCATCGTGGGAACGACGCCAGTCTCTTGGGCACATTACCAGCTGACAGTGTTGAGGAAAGCAATGCAGTTATGTAATAAATTGAGTCGACCTAGAACTGAGCCACAAGTTAGCGCCCTTAAACGCATCCATTATTATCCACCAAATGCTCTAAAAAGTACTGAAAACTAAAGACATGCACACATCAACATAAAAAAATATTACTACTGAAAAAGCTGCTCCTAACAAAATGGTCGCATAATTTAGAAGCTAATTACACGGTTACAAGTGGTTGATATTCTGCACTTTATTTTTTCACGAAGTTCCTTGTTAGTTTAGCACAATCCGAACGAACAACATACGTTTAAATCCGACCGCGATTGCTCCAAGAAAATGAACAGCATCCTCCTGTCTAAAACAACACAAGATCAACAATCCATCATGCGTGCTGATTCAATGATTGCAATATATCCTCTTACAAAGATTTAAATTATTAGATGTACTCGCTACGCTTAGATAGCGCGAAAAAGAGCTCGCTCTGAAAGTACGAGTCCAACCATTTTGCTTTGACCATCATGCCTGTTTCTGAAGGGTTATCTGTAGAATAATACGAGGTATTCCTGTAGTGTTCTACCACAACTCGCTAGTTATGATTTAGTTTCATGCTCATGTAAACTTAAAAAGACAGCTGCTACTGAAAAGTTCTAGTTTGTTCAACCTAGCAGTCATAGAACTTAGGTACATGTTATACCAGGGTCAAGACGAGACTGTCTTCAAAAGATGCAGGCAACCGAAACCAGGGTGTTTGTTTATTCATAAAGTCTGATAGTTCCCTTCTCTCCACTCAGGCGTTTGTGATTTTACCGCCCAGAAAAAGGACATTTTCCCACGTTTTTATAGTAGTTTAAATTATTTGTCTACAATTTTGACCAATAAACATCTCGATAAACAAAACAACACTACCTATTAAAATTTCATTGCCATAAATATTTTTGCCGCGAAAGCGTCACTCTAAGGCTTTAAATCACTATCTTCTGATCTTTTATTGTGAACATCTTGAGGCAACGTGAACTGAGTATATATTTATTTATTTTATGAACGCGCTAATACTTAGTAACAACTAGGCAGTAAATGTTTTACGAAATTCGCCTTCGGTCGGCCAATGCACCTTTTTATCTGAAAACATATGTGTGAGTAAACAATACTAGATAAAGATAATTTAGCACGCGTGGTTGCAGCTAATTTCAGATATATTTTTCCTGTTATTTCTCTGGATTAAATCAATTGCAAGTTTTTTTTTACCCCATAGTAGGAATTTCTCCGGTATCGTGGGTACTTTTACAAAAAAAAAATCACGTCATTTGATTTTTTGATTTTGACATTATAGGCATTCAGACTCGGAACAACTGCTTGTAGATCATAAATTTGTTCCGAGTGGGAGTAGAACCCGCGACATGCAACGAAGCTGACTTTTTGGTCGGTAAAATCATCAAATGAATCCCGCCTTGAGTGAAGAGGAAGGAACTATTAGACTGACTAAAAGTCAACCTTATTTGTTCAGCTACCCTTTGCATTCCAGGGCCACGGTATCATACATAGACAGTTCCGTGAGATGAACCGTCTTACCACAAGAAAGATAAACAATTGTTGAACACTTGTCTAAAAAAACTGTCAACGTCAAAACGACATTTCACGTTGATATAAGATTCGTTTTGCTACACTTTTTTTAGACAAGTGTTCAAGGGATGTTTATCTTTTTGTGGTAAGGCGGGAAGTATTTAGACCTGAAATAACAGCGGTGTATCAGTTGGTATAATAGGTCGTCCTTGAAATGTACGAGTAGAGGTGCAAAAGCAAACTATAAGGATTATCGCTAACTAGTAAACAAGCGACTAGCGATTTTAAAAGGTAAGTTGAGCGAGTAGCGAATTACGTTTTCAAAACGAGAATACAAGTCTAATATAAAAATAACAAGCTCTTGCTTAAGGACATTAATTATCCTACGGGAACGTCATACAGGGATTAAAAATATCTTATGTGTTACTCCAGATTATCAACTATCTATGTATCAGATACCATCCAGATCCGGATTAATCCATTAGTTTTTGTGTGAAAAAGAACCTTAAAAAACAAATAAACATCCATCCATCTCGCATCGCTGTTACCCTGTTCTTGGGTTCGTACGTCAGTCGCGCGTACGTAAATAATTGTGTTCTAAATAGCACCATAACGCAACGCAGACGAATACCGGTGCTGAAATGGGAATATATTCGTTGCTCAAACTATTTCCGTTTGAGCAACGATTTTATACAATCGCTTTTTCTCACTAAAATTCGCGACCCACCGTACACGACTGATATAAACGTAAGGAATTCAAACCTAGAAAACCGCGTCCGCTTGTGGCCACGCTACCCGCTCGCATTGTGCCGCGGCCGGCCCCACGGCACTTGCAGTCCGATTCGATTTTAGGTCGTCGCCTTACATAACAATTGAATAATGGCGCGCACGCATACCGTCCGGCTACTAACACAAACTACACACAATAAAGAGACACAAGTTTATGTATTTACTCATTATCTCTTGTAAACAGAGTAAAACTATTTTGACGTAATGGTTAAGTGATCGAATGCTGAGTGGCGTATCACAGGTTCAATTCCTATACCGATGACCTGCAGTTAAGTTATTCCGGGTCTGGGTGTTTGTGTAAGCGAGTTTCAAGCTATTGTCAAACAGACAGGCGAAGCGAATGCGATCCGAAGCGTTTTTATTTGTAATGTATGGAATTGTTTGAATCCAGTCACATATAAAAGCGAAAGCGATCCGATAGTCTATGTGACTGGCTTCAAACAATTCTATATATTACAAACAAAAGCGCCTCGCTTCGCGATCGCCACGCCTGTCTGTTTGACATTAGCTTACATTTTTGCAAACGCACAAAAAAATAGGGCAGCTCCGTCTCAAAGAGAGGAGACCTGTGTCCCAGCAGTGAGACATTGCAGGCTGATGACGATGAATACCGGTCTAATACTGTCCCACTTATGGACAAAGGAGTAGGCTCCCGTCAAACCGAGTAGGCACAGGCAATATTACCAAACTTGCACAAGACGGGTTGGCGATTCCAGACTTATATTGATATCTAGCCTTTGCACGCGTTTTAGCCCGCTCACTCCCCTCCCCCATAGACTAAGTCGCCCAGGACCAATGCAAATTGTTCCAGCAGATTTTAAATTCACTTACTACAACTTAGAAATAATAAAATATAATATAGAAGTATACATAAGTTTAGGTCCACGTTCCAGGGTTACGGTTACCTTTCAAGACAATCCCGTGACCATGGTCGGTGTTTAGCCGTCTATTGGGGCCCACTTCAGATTGCTGAAAGCTCTTCGAGGCGCGCGTGGTCCATGATTGGACAGCGAGTCACAAGCTAGCATTGCTAGAACATCCCTTCAAGTAAAATTATACAATACTCGGTGAACGGCACCGGAAATTATCAACATCCTAATGTTATCTGATGTCCTTGCCAACTAGGTCTTTTAAAACATTAATCTTTGTGATCAAGAAGATTTAATGCTGCTGTATATGAGACATTGCCAAGCGTGGTGGTTATAACCACACCTTGATGGACCGTTTGATGGAAAATAGGGGTCTTACCCACAGATAACCTCTAAATACCGCATGGAAGCTGAGTCTCAACTGGGCCCACTCATAATGTACTTGTGGGATCACTCGAACCAATCAAATTTTAAATAGGATCTACTTCTACTGCCCAATAAATTTATAAGTACAGTCGTACTTACAAAGTAACTAATGTCTTAATCGCGCCGCTCATCGCTCCGCTAACAGCTTAGAACTGAGTCATGAACGAGCTGTTAAGATCAAACATATACGATTTATATTTCTGATGAGACGGATAAATTAAAATTCCAAGAAAATGATAATAAATACCGAATTCAAACGTGTTTAAACAACACATCAACGCGTGATTAGTGTCAACTGAATCAATTGGGACACAGGTGCTAATACAAGTATTATAAAAAAACTCCGGATTTCCTTTAAAAGAAAGTCAACCGGTGAATTTTCACTACAATTAAATGTGGAATTTAAAATGTCACTTACGGGATATCTTCCGTGATTAAATGTTTGTTTGAGTTCCCGATATTTCGACGCTGTTGCAAGCGCCATGATCGCGGGTTGACTGGATGGACTGGAATTAAATGTGGAGGCTAGCTAAAAAAATACAACGATTGAGGTAAAGCTCTTACATAAATCCAGCTAATTTGGCCAGGAAAAGAGTGCCTAGAAGAACAAGCTCTTGGCCCAGCCGGAAAAACAAGACTGAAAAAAATTAAGTAACAGATTGAAGTGATGCATGAATTGATGAGTATAAAACGCCTGACCTGATATTAACAAATTATGGACCAACTTTCTCGATCACGTCAGATTTCAAATAAAAAACTCCATGAAAATTAGTCCATACGCAGATATAGGTACAGGTATGTCAAACTTATAACACCCTCGTTTTTAAATCGGGGATTATTAAAGTGTCAATAAAGTCCACTTATCACAAAACCCACAAGCATGGCGCTATCCGCAATAGTCTCCTACCGTGAAGGTTCAAAACATGCAAACCCATAAATTTCCCATTCAATACCCATGTCCACAAAGCAGTCCCGCTTGGCTACACTTGTTCCCATAACCTATGGCTTGACCATAGAAAGTCCATTGAATTCAATGTAGCAGTGGACAGATGCATGTGTTTAGTGGTGCCGTTACTTAGATATTGTCGGACAAATCGTGGACTAAAGATCATGGGAAGTCTTGGAGACAACTTCACTTGTCGCGTTTAGTATTGTTGTCTATAAATAATGTTCTAGCTTGTAAGAATAAGGCGTTTGTCGCAGTATTGAGTTAGGAACTTTCGATAACCGTTTGTCTTGTTGCGAATGTTTTAGCTTAGAGAAATCTTGTGGGAGATTTAAATGTGTGTTCCTGTTGATTCGTAATCTATAGGAAGTATTTTTGTTGTTGACGACTACCTTTTTGGTAGTAACTTTGCGAGTATTCGTTAGCCGTAAGTGCATACAAACATCGATGAATAAATGGAATTGTAAAGATTGTAGCAGATTATTTTCTGCAGTTCCAGCAATTATCTACAAGGAAAATGGTCTATGTTTATTAGAGTAAGTACTGCTTGAAGCTGTACACCATGAAAGCATCCTGCTATTCATCACCATTAGCCGGGAGACGTCCACTGCTGATCAAAGGCCTCCCCTTCAGATTACTACACTGAACAATGACCCCTTATGAGCACCACGCCGTACGACAATCCGGCACTTGCAGCCTTCGGTTGCCCGCGACTCTCATGGTGTCATCGGTCTACTTAGTCGGAGGCCTGTTTAACACTTACGCTGCGTGCGTCTTCCGAATCGTGGCCACCACTTGAGATTTTTTCTTGCCCATCGGCATCTAATAGCAATGTGGCCTCCTCATTGCCGCATCAATTTTTAAGAGCTATGTTGGTGACTTTCTTCGGCGAATATCCTCGAACTGGATTTTATCAAGGAAAAAACTCCGAGCATAGTTCTTTTCATTGTCATAGAGTGACTCCTTAGTCTAAAATTCAATTCAATCTGCTTGCAAGTTAATCAGTAGGTAAAATATTTACGAAATCAGATGAAGTTATGTTATCAAGCAAACGTTATTTCATTGAATAATTTTATCACGACAAGATCATTTCGGCGTTTGCACTCTCCAGTTTGCATACCAGTTCTAAGAAAACATATTTGTTTTACGTCACGTCTTATTACGTGGGTTTTAACAGTTCTTATCTTTAAACGATAGTAGTGTGTGTAGCTCAAAAAATATCCCACAGAAACTTCATGTCGGGATAAAAAATATTCTATGTCTTAATTCGGGTTCGGGCACGCCGCAATTGCGGCGGTAAGACCCCTCTTTGAGGAGTGGCTGGAGAGAAGTCATGGCGTCCTGACCTACCGCTTGACGCAGGTCCTCACCGGACACGGAAGTTTCGGGAGGTACCTGTGTCTGATGCGAAAGGAGGAGACGCCTGGGTGTCACCACTGCGAAGATCGCCCGGAGGACACGGTGGAGCATACGGTGCAAGACTGCCCAGCTTGGGCAGAGCACCGACGTGTCCTCACGGCTGCGATAGGCGGAGACCTCTCGCGCCCAGCATTGGTCGCGGCCATGCTGCGGGGCGAGACGGAGTGGGAAGCGGTCGCCTCCTTCTGCGAGGCAGTAATGCTCGTGAAGGAGGAGGCGGGCCGCGAGCGAGAGAGGACAGAGTCCTCCCTCCGCCCCATCCGCGGTAGTAGACGCCCACGGCGACGGACGTCGCTAGATGATCTCCGGCCACCGTAGGCGCGGGCATGCGGGCAGCGAGTAAAGGGCAACTCGCTGCCCGACCAAGGACCATGCCCGGGTCGACGGCGCGTTGTGTCCCACGCGCGCCTCAAAGAGCGTCAGCATAATGACGGGGCCCCCCTCTCAGAGGGCCAAAGCCTGCCGGGGTCGCGGGATTATTTCCTTACCGTGACCCTGGAACAGAAAGGGCTATTGGACACCGTGGATTTTAGTCAGTAGAAGTCTGACAGTCCCTCCCGCCCTGCCCGGGGTTGGAGGACTCATTTGATGATTTTACCACGCTAAAAAAAAAAAAAAAAAAAAAAATGTCTTAATTCGGGTTATAAATTATCCACTATCAAGTACCAAACAAATCCGTTCGGTAATTTTTTGTGTGAAAGAGTCAAGAGTCAGTCAATCATCCATCCATCCTCACAAACTATCACATATAAAATAGTACAGTACTATAGTAAGAAGTAAGATCCAATTGAGTTGCATTCTATTCAATATTATGTCATCTTCCGGTTATTTCGAGATGAAAATATTTTTGTATTCAGAGAAAGCGAGCTTATTGCCAACTCTCTGGACACAAATCCAGAAACCGTGGCTGCAACTCAGAAATTCCTAATTAGAAAAAAAACACTTTCCAAACCAGATTTCTGAACTGCGAATTCATTCCTAGTTCATAAATAACCCAGGACCTTATGATCGCAGTTACACTTGCGACATAAAACACGAGTCTGTTAATTTTAATTAATGAAATATTGTAGGCTTATTTATGACTTCTTATTATAAATTATGACGACAAGAACTTGACGTGGCGTAAGCTACATACAATGCTACACAAGTTGTCATAAAATGCGGTTGCCTAGTTAAAGTTTAATCGTCAAATTAACCTAAGTTTTTGATAATTTGAAGTTGTAAGCTCGTTTGTAAATTAGTAAATTACTATTAATTATGTGTCTTTTAAATAGATTCACTTTGATAGCGGTACGTTTGATATTAAAAGTTTTCCTGTACTTTTGTGAATTTGTTTTTGGTGATATTTATACCCAGAATATTACTTATATTGCACTTATTTATATTAGCTGCAGGTTTAGGTAAAAATCGACAGCGATAGAAAACAGTGGTCACGACTGGCGCAGTGCGTGAACGATTGGCTAAATGGCTACTACGTTGAACGAAAGAAAGAAAGAAAATAAGTTTATTTGGCAAGCCTTATGCACACAATTACAATTAAAAATTACGAGAATACAATGAATGTAGGTACCGTGTGCCTCACGGCTGTGCCAAATAGGCTCAGTTCATAATAAAGCCAGGCCACAGGGAGCCTGACGCTGGTTTTCAACTGCGACGTCGTACGTTACGTGTTGCGAGGTTGATTCCTGCACCTAACAAATATCAGTATGGCCCAGAGGTTCCGGGACTAGCTATTCTTGTATGTGAGTTTAAATTTTTTGAAAGGGACCCACGACACATTAGAAATTCTTAGCGTGGAGCAAGTTGCATATTTTAAAATTAAATAAAACCAACAAGAAAAAAACCTCAAAAACATAACTGAGAAAAGTTACATTCCAGAACATAACTAATCTCTGAGGAAAATGGTCCTTCGAGCCGGATCTGAACCATGTATTCATCTGCACTATGATACATTGAAAGAGATAGTGATTAGTGTTGCAATCAGACGCACTATTTACAGCCAGTTATAAATACCCGCCACTGTGATCTGTTGTCACTAGTTAAACACGATGGTCGATTGAGAACGATGTTGTAAGTAACCTTGTGAACTAAAATGAATTGCTTGCAAAACAAACATCGAAAAAATCACTTATATGATTTTTATGAGGGGTATGATTTCGATTCCCGGGTTAAGGTCATAGCACATTATACCAGCACCGCAACTGCACAGCTGCAGCACGGCGTCACCTTGAATTTAGACAACGGCTAGCCGTTAGCGCGCTAACTGAGCGTTGTCCACGAGGTGTAAGCTCGCAGTTCGCGCGCCGTTTGCGAGGTGCAGCTTGCTGTCACCGTGTGCATAATTGTTATAAGGCATTTGTTTCGCTAGCAACTCGAAGTCGGCCGCTGCGCCGTAAGCACGCCGTCAGCTCGCTTGCAGCGTGTGGGCTGCGAGGCGAGTTGTATGGTAGCGGTAAGCGCGCCGACTTCCCGCCGTTGGCTTTTTCATATTGACATTATGAAATATATTATATGACACATGATTTAAGGCTCTTATTTGAATGACAGGTTAAGAGCTGGGTTGGAGGCGTGCCGTTGCCGCGCCGGTATAGTGTGCCATGACCTTTAGGGTATTTGTTATTGGCTTTTGGTTTTTTTCATTAATTTCTGAACTGTCAATAATTATTATTAAAGAGAGATGGGTATAATATTGTGGCTAAATAATTACAGGCCGATTTTGCGGTTTAAGCCGCGCTTGCCGAGGTTGGTCTGTGGATTGGTGACCATCTGTCATAGCTGGTTTGACAGTCGTTACTGTTAGAAGCTCATGCATAAGTCTGACAACCAGTCTTACCATGGAATATCGTATTGCACAGTTACTGGGTTGTGGAGGACCGGCAGTCGCTTCGTTAAAAAAAAATACTTAAATTTACGCAAAATTGCATCCAGAAACTAAATTAGCCGAAAAACAATTTAAATATCGAATCCAGTTCAAACACTTTACCACAGACAATTTTCCGTGGCAAAATACCGTTTTCGACGACACTTATGCAATATTGAAATCAAAAAATGTCAGCCTTCGGTAACGAGATCTCATTTTAGGGGTCAACTTGTGACGAGAATTACGCGAAATACAAACCGGAACCGGTAGGAGCCGGTCTGGCAGGTTGATGCTCGACTTTTTAAAATTGGAATGATACTTTTTTTTCATTCATTTAATGACTTACGCGTGTATTTAGCGTGCTAAGGAGATTTGTTGCAACGTCTCAATAAAACTCAAAGGTTCTGATTTTGAGCTAATATTATTGCGTGCTTAAATATTTTCAGTACGAAAATAGCAATGAAGGAACGAATTCTAGCCGCTTCTAGATCAATCATCAGGCCTCAGTTGTAAGTATTCTTGTCACTTTGTTTTAAAATCTTTTTCCACAGTGAAATAATATTTAAATTTCCAACAGCGAAAGCTCGGTAGCCTTCCAATACATCGTAAAACAATAAAATTCACAATAATTTATTCGCCTGAAGGCAAAAAACGCGAAAACCGAAGCCGAATTCACAAAACATTTCGGCTTATCGACAAAATGTATCGAAATTCGTGTGCACCGCACTTGATGTTGTAAAACTTTTTAAATTTTGAATGTGTTTTCAATGGACACATTATTTTGTGTTCGATATTTTAGACTGACTTATTTTAATGTTATAAGTTTAATATTTATTATTTTTATTTTACATTTTTACACGTTGAATGATTTATATTTTTTAAGGTTACACTTTTTTTTATTTAACGATTGTTTCGCGTTTGACTGCTATTTCGCTTGATGGTAAGTGAAGATGTGGTCGACGATGAAGCACGCTTGCCTAGAAGTAACCTGTTCACTCTTGACTTGAAGACCACAAGGTTATAGCTGTCGGGAAATACAGATGACAGGGAATTCCACTCCTTAGTTTCTCTTGTCCTTCTCTTCCATTCTTTAGTTTTGATCTAAATTCTCTTGATAAATGTTAAAAAGACGATTTCTGTACTTGTGGTGTTTTGGTGGCGTGTACAAGTTTTAGTATCTGTATGCAAGCATTGTTTTTCTGATTTATGCGTTAGTAAGGTTATTTAGAAATCTACCAAAAAAACAGTTCAAGTACTTATTTTAATTAACATTTAAAATTACTTATATTATTAATTATCATGTATTTAATAAATCCACACAGCTTTTATTAAATTCATTTTTGTTTATCAAAACAGTTACAAGTAATATTAATTGGTATCTTAAATCTTTTACGATAACGGTATTTAATCTCACTACAACATAATTTACAACTGATTAAATAAATTTATTCAAGAATTTATTTGTGAACCACATTTTTACGGGAAAACGGAATGAAAAGTTCTTTCTCTTTTTAAATCGCGACCACGTGTTAAAATGATAAAAAGGTAATAGATGGAATGGGAAAAACGCTAATAGTAATTGGTACCGGAATTACTGTCTAAATAGGCAAGTAACTGTGACCCGGGAACGTAAGGGTCAATTCAAGGAACGCGGTGGATTTTAGTCACTACGATAGTCTGACAGTCCGATCCGCTCTACCCAAGGCGAGAGGACTCATTTGAAGCATTTATCACCTAAAAAAAGACCTGAACTTTTCTATTAAGAATTATTATGAAAAATAGAAAATGAATACGTAGTCTTTTTATACTCGCCAGTCTCTTGGGCACACTACCAAATGACATTTTTGTTAATTTATTTTAGTTATGGATATTTGATAGATCTATCTGGTACATACTCGTAGTATAGAATTGAAGTACCTACTTTTATAAGTTGTCACATTATACAGCGAACAGAAATGTTTTATTTTTTTACCAATTCTTAATGAACGACGTCTCTAAGAATAAATAGGTAGAAACTGAATAGAAATAACACGGCTTATCTTTACTATTGTTATGTACAACAAAGACTGATCTCATGACTAGTTATGTCATAAAACAACAAAGAAATAGACTTATAAATGACATCATAATTTAAAACTATGTAGGTAAACGTAACATTCGATAGCAGAAAAAAAATCAAAAGGAATAAATCTATTTGAATAAAATAAATTGATTTGTTCCGCTTAACACCGTTAAGCACGTGTCATTTAGGAAAATTTCCGAAATATCATTAATTTATATAGTTTATACTGAGCCCTTCATCGGGTCCGGTTATTTTGTTTTATATACGAGTAACAGTCGTCTGTGTAACTTTCCTACGTTTTTATCTTGACTTTCGGATGCGCGAGCGCATTCTTCCGCTTTTTGGCGGCTAAAATGTTGCTGCGCGAAACGAACTTTGAAGAAATAGACGGCAAAAATGTTTTTTTTTCTTGATATTAAAAAAAAACGACCTATTTTCAATTATAGAACTTTAATTTTTTTTATGTTATTGGACAACAATTTAAAAAAATGAGCATTTCTAAAAGGTTAAATTTAACGATTTAAAAAAAAAAACATTTTTAAGTGAAAATATATTTATCATTCGGCCAGACGACCACGATTTTCAAATAACATCCAATTGCGTTGAGAGAATACATTTAAAAGATATTTTAGAAATTATTGCAAAACCTTGAAACATACCAATGTTCGCGCACTGGCGCACTGGCGCACTTTATGTTTATAAATATAGGTAGGTATATACTATTCAAAGTGATCCATTATGACAATAATTAAAAAAAAAACAGATAAAAACAACTTTTAAAAAATAGTTGTCTCTTAACAGTTTCTCGATAATTTAATTATTGTCAATAATTGCTTAACATTACAAAAATGTACAGCATTAACCGATTGACATAAATAACTCAAGTCTCTTTAAAAGGAAATTAAAGTGTGAGAAAACAAACTTAATATAAAATCGACGTCAATAAAAATAAATACTTGTCTATAGGTACTACACCTGAATAAAGCCGTAAACGCTTTTACGATTATCTTGTATTTTTCTTAACACTTTGTGCTAGAAAAACATACAAGGATCAGTTGCTAATCCCACGCAAGTCGTTTTAAACTTAAGAAAATATTTACTGTTGTTGCGAGTATAAAGATTAAGACGAGAACTTTTGATACCTTGTTCAATTTTATCAATTTTAACTGTCGTTGACATTCAAATTACCTTTGAAAACTTTGAATTAATTATCCAAGTGTAAGTCTAGACTTTTTACGTTTCTCATTCAAGGTTTTCTTATAGTTTGACGTAGAGCTACATGTCAGAGTTTAAAGTGCAGACCATCTTGAAAAACCCAACCGAGTCCACTACTAATGTTACTGAGGTTGCATTGACATGGACTAAAAAGTCTGTCAAGATGTTGTCTCTTTTTTAAAAAAACATTGCCCCACACTAGGAATTTCTCCTGTGTCGTGAGGAACGCACATACACAAACACCCAGACCACAACTACTTAAAGCTCTCACAGATATTTGTTCTGTGCGGAGATCGAACCCGCGACACGTTGCTCAGCAGTCGATCGCTCAGCCACGGCCAACCGTGCCGTCAAATCGGCGTCTTTCAGGTGGACGACATTTTGACGGTAGGTCGGCAGGCAGGCAGATCTCTCAGGTAGGCATGTCTTTCTCTAGGTAGTGAGAGACACGCCTACGCTACGTCTTACGTTTCATGTTCTCCATTTGAGAACTTTTCTTCCTCATCGGTTATCAGTTCACAAGCAATGGGGCCTGCCCATTGGCAATTCAGGAATCAGGTAAGATGTTTTAAGTATAATAAAAATATAAAATCGTAGTAAGTAATGCCCTAAAGAGCTTCAAAAACCACGTGTATCTACTAAAAACAACAAATGATTTGACAGACGCAAATGAGAACTTTTAGTGACGTGCAAGTGCTAATGACATCCGTGAACTCGGAAGCCATTTTACTATTTTTAGTGTTGGTTCGAGCCATTTGACACTTTCGCAACATCAACCAGTTATCCCAAGGCACCATAAAATTTTGAATACATACCTACGTTTAATATTTCTTGCTGGATGAATACATACGTTTAATTTTTCGTAGAAAAGACACAATAATTTGTAGATGTTGAAATGATTACGATGATTCTACATCGCTACAAGCGATTCAAAGATTTTTGAAAGAAAACTTGTTAGAATTACACGGCTGAAAATGTATTTCTTCTTTAAAAAAAAAACGTTGCCCCACACTAAAAATTTCTCCTGTATCGTGGGTGCATTTACAAACTTTGTAACTCACATACACAAACACCCAGACCCGGAACATACAAATATTTGTTTCGTGCGGGGATCGTCAACACCAAATAATCTTATTTTAAAACTGCTTTTTCTCAGCCGAACGTCACCAACATTCAGCGCCATTTTAGCTGCCTTCCCAAAATTAAGGTTAATTGACTTTTCGTCTTACGTTATTGATTTTAGAACTGTCTATTTGTTTGTTAAAATAGCTGAATAGCGTATTAATGGCGACTGGGCGATGGTTCTCACACATAAACTATACAACTTTGAGGGTATCGTGTTGTCTGTATCAATCTTTTCTATTACGACTGTATGCATATAATTTTCGGATGCGGTTGTTTGGGCCAATAAAATTCTGCATGTTGATGTTAAGCGTATGCAAACGTATATTTTAGACATGGAAAATAAATTTATTTTATTTGTTTTTGGGAGCTGTTTGTTTTTTATTAAATTTTATATTTGTTTTATTTATGAATTTGGAACTGGTTCCATAGACGCAAGTAGAGTTCTGGTGAAGAAATTGTAATATATTTTTAACTGCTGAGATAATTATCAAGTAATATCTGGTGTGGTTTTACCCGTATCCTTGATGCTATTTGCAGATTTGTTATATGACTTTATCTAGCTTTCACGAAGTAAGTTTTCAATGAAACTGTATTTCCGTTTATTTTTTGGAAAATATTGGTACTTTTTCAAAGCCTGAATTTTTGAAGAAATAATTAACATTGTTTGCAAAAATCAAACTCCATTTAATTGCAGATGATAAGACAACTAGAGAGATCACATACATAGATGTAAAGGCATATTATAATGTCCAAGATAAGTATCCTAGGACAACATGGCTGACCCATATTTGTTGTATTGACTTACTACTGACTGATACGCAGCTGATAGATAGTCCTCCATTCATTATTGAGTATCTGTAGTGTTATCAATTTCAGTCTAGCATTCTTTGGTGGTTAATTGTTAGTGAGGAGCTCATGGCTAAATAGTTACAGCCGCACAGGCCGATCTTCCGGGTTGAGCCGCGCTTGCCGAGGTTGGTCTGTGGATGGGTGACCATCTATCACAGCGAGTTTCCTCCGTGTCTCAGAAAGCACGTAAAGCCGTTGGTCCCGGTTACTCAGAAGCTCATAAGTCTGACAACCAGTCTTACCATGGAGTATCTTATTGCCCAGTTACTGTGTTGTGGAGGTCCGATAGGCAGTCGCTTCATGTAACATACTGATATTCAGCTGCATCTGGTTCGACTGGAAGCCGACCCCAATATAGTTGGGAAAAGGGTAGGCAGATGATGATTCTTTGGTGGTTAGTAAAATAGTAAGTGATTAAGAAAGGGTTTTACATTTTAACAAGGCTAAAATGTGCGCAAAGGACATAATACTGATTTAGAACATCCGACCCATAACAACTCAGTCATCACAATCATACTCATCAAGTCCGAATTTTCAATTTCCGGTTTTAAGAAATGCAGAAAAAGAAAGATTATAACATTTTTCTGATATACTCGTACAAACGCCCAGACCCGGAAGGCCGGAATATCTACAAAGTAGATTACACAAATATTTGAATCTAAGCTTTTACGACTCAAATCAAAACTATAATATCACATTGACAAACTTTACTGAATACTCTCATTCAATACTTTGTGTAATTTATTTCATCACCATCACTGCTCTCAAAGCGGTGAAGGAAAACATCGTGAGAAAACCGGCATGTACTAGAACCAAAAATTCGAAGACAAGTGACATTACCAACCCAAATAGGGCCCGCGTGGTGGATAATGACCCACTCCCTCTCACATAGAGGAGGCCTGTGTCCCAGCAGTCGGAACATTTATTGGCTAATGATGATGACTGAATAATCTGTTTTTTTTTTACGTAATTTCTAGTTTCCAAGACTAATAAATCTGATCTGACGGGTAACCTCAGAGGGCCAAAGCCTGCCGGACCTTATCCGTAACCGTGACCCTGGAACGTAAAGGGCTATTGAAGGAGCGCTGTAGATTTTTATCAGTACGAGTCTGATGATCTCCGCCTCGCCGGGGGCTCGATGTGATGGTTTTAGCATGATATAAAAAAGTCTCGAGACAGAATAATTATGCGAGAGTGTCATTTCGTTGGCTCGATCTTTGCAAATCTTGAACCAAGCTTCTTATTAAAATTAAATTTATACAATTTGTCTTGACATTAAACGAGAAAGTGGTCAAGGGCAAAGCGCGTCACAATAGTTTCTGAGACGCAACAAGTCACCCAGTGTGCACACTATAAAAAGTGTAGAAAAAAAAACTTTTTTTATCCCGGAATTTCGTCGAGCCGTTTTAAAAGTAATCAATCATACTGAACAGCGACTACCGCCACATTTTCGGTACAGATAACACGAAACGGAGCAACAGATAAGTAATTTATATCACAGCCATTATCGTTCATTGTATACTTTCTTCGGTTTATCATCATAATCAAATCAGTGTCAGCAGATACCGGTACGCGTGAATCGAGGCAAAAATTCCGTGCGATTTTAAACTTTGTGACAAAAAATCGTCATGGCCGATTTATTTTTAGTTGGGGATAAAATTTTCATTACGAGGTCATTATTTTACAGGCGAGCACAGACGCTGTTTTGTCTGACAACGATTCATATAATGCATTCGCGTTTACATAATTTGACATTTTTATTGTATAAAGTATAACTGCATGAGTTTCCGGGCCGGGCGAGCTGTTATCGGGTTTTTCATAAGTGATTTCTCAGCAGCAGCTACGGAGCTTGGATTGCCCAACTTATGTGTATGGCGAGCCCCAATTCAAAGGACTTATTTGTCATACAACGTGGCAATGCTGCCAGCGTTCTGGGCACTGTTCCCGTTGACAGCGATGTAGACGTATTGTTTGATGCCCTTTGAATGTTTAATCTTTTTTTTGTACATTTTATATGTATTAGTATTGTTTAATAGATAATCATTATAAAAAGTCAATAGTGAATTGTGCATGCATAGTTATTCTTTTTAGGCAATACAGTGCCTATAGTATTTATATACAATTACTTAATATGGTTGATGAAGGAACTGACTTTATGAAACTGTTTCGTAAAACTTACTTTCATAGAAGCTTATTGAGAAACTATACTTAGTAAATTCCCCGGTGCCGCTCGCCTTAATCACCTTTTTTTTCTCCTTACCCGGAAGGGGCTATAAAAACCCGCATTTCTTCGACATCTTATCAGTAAACCTACACAACGTCAGTTCGCACATCGTTAGCGTTAAATAATCTTGATTTAAAACTATCCTAACTAATAGTATTATAAATGCGAAAGGGAGTTTGTTTGTTAAACTAATTAGGTATGTGGTCTTAAAACCGAATCGCTGGACAGACCAATCAGTTAAGCTGGGCCTCAAGTCTGCTAATTTTATTTAACTCACATGCTATTGATATTCAATTGGTATTCTGCAAAAACTTGTATAAGTTCAATAGAAGTCGTAATGAAATCGTAGTGTAATTGTAATTGACTCTCAGTTGAACAGTTATAAGTATTGCCATTAGAGAGTAGAATACCGATAAAGTCCACAATCGATTTACAATTGTAACACGATTGAAGAGCAGACCAGCAAATATTCTGATAGCAGTTCAATGGAATGTCACTGGAAAACCATTGGTCTTAAATTAGTAGCAGAATACCAAATGTAGTTAAAACTGCTACTGAGATCCAATTGATATTCAATTGAGTCATTACTAAATTAGCAGAATTGGGGCCCTGGACATTTGGGTGAAAAGACCGGACTCCTTTTCATATTTTTGTCCTAATTTATCACCACTGGGCGACTAGCTGCCCGACCATGGACCATGCCCAGGTAGACGGCGCGTTGTCTTCCCCGCCCGCCTCAAAGAGCTTTCAACTGTAATAATGACGGGGCCCCCTTAGAGGGCTCCAAAGCCTGGAACCCCGGAACGTATTAAGGGCTATTGAAAGACACCGTGGATTTTAGTCAGTACAAGTCTGACAGTCCCTCCCACCCTGCCCTGGGTGGGAAGACACATTTGATGATTTAACCACGTAAAAAAATGCAACCTATTTTTAAAATGAAAGTAGGGGTCGGTTCTACTTAAAAGTCTGGCTATGTCCGGCTTTATCTGGACGTCTGAACACGCTATATAGAGGAGACGTGTGTTTAAATCCGTCGAGTCTGACATGCCTCTCCGTCTTCCCCCAAAGGTGGAAGTGTGAGACGAACAAATCCAGGGGAAAAAAAGTTGTATGCAGTTAAAACATAAATAAACAAATACATTTTATCATGCAACCAATCAAATAATGTAATGGCTATTTAGTATAAACCGATATGAATATATGATAAGTGGTTGCAAATAAGCTATCAAAATAAAATTATACCTAATAAGTTTCTTGTTATAAAGAAACCGGAGCCATATTGGCTAGTTTTTACATAAAAAAACTGTCAACAATTTCATATGTAGCCATGCAGTCATAAAGTTTTTTCACTTTTATGGAAGACTTTGCCAGCAGCTTTGCTTGCGTTTATTTAGAATTTGATAAACAATTGGGATTGATGAAAGGTACGTGGTCAAATCATCAAATTAGTCCTCCCGTTCTGGGTGGAGCGGAGAGGACTGTCAGACTCAGCCAGATACGTTCCAGGGTTAACCGTTTAGACAATCCCGTGACCAAATAACCTTTAGGGAGTAAATTTTCGAAAGTCCATTCTTCAAATCAATCAACCAGGAACAAACAAGAAATTCCATATGGAAACATCCAATAACATCGATGTCCGGCCTGGAAATCGAAACCAGAACCTCATGCTCAGCAGTCAAGCTAACGACCACTAGACCAACGACCTATGTAGAGCTCTTTTTTTTGTAAGTACACCTTTAGAGCCCGTGGCACATCTCTGTGCCACCAAACCCTGACCGGTTTTAAGACTTATTTTTCCAAAAATACAGTTTAAAATTGGTCCGGGGTGGTCCTTGGTGGCACAAAATTGTGCCATTGGGGCCCAATAATTTTGACTTTGACTTTTGACTTGACTCTTAAGATCTGAGTTGAGAGTTGAGTCATCGCTTGACTGGGTTATTTTTATGATTTCTGGGCTATTTTTTCCAAAAATGGCTTATTACAGATAGGTTTGGAAGCAATGTAAAAATGAATGAAAAAAGGGTGGAAATGTCTTGTCAAAATTAAATAGCATTTATTTCTGTAAATTAGTCAGCATTTTGATGGCTCAGTGGCTGAGCGAATGCACTGCTGCGCTTCGTGTCGATTCCCGTACGGAGCAAATATTTGTATGACCTACATACATAGTTGCTCCTGGTGTAGGCGCTTGTGTTTGTGAGTTTATATGTTTGTAAACCACTCACCATACAGGAGAAATTCTCAGTAAGGGGCAACGTTTCTTAAAAAAAAAAGTAATTATTTTGTGCTGAGAAAGAGCTATATCTTATATTATAGAAGAGTATTCAATTATTCATCCCATTGCAAGTTAAAAATGAAAGTGAAATTGCTTTTCCGGTAGGTACCAGGAAAGTGTACAACTTAGTTGTATTTGTTCCATGATTAAAAATTAAATAGATTTTTTTCATGACAAAATTACCAGGTTTCATAGCTAAACACTTCATTTTTATGTTTTTGACGGAGAGTATAAAAAATACAAAAAAGTCATATCAGTGTCGATAAAAAAAAACTGTTGTGTGTTACAAGATTAAAATTATAATACTAGAACAATATTTTATGCAATAATTTTATGTTTTACAGGATTTGAACCCACGATCCATAAACCACAAGTCAATGCATAATAATGCCACTGATCTTATCATAGCTTTAAGAGTATAATAAAAAAATCCCATAAGTAAATGATTTTGCAGAATTTTTTTTCCGGTCGCAAACATGATTAGTCCTCTGTGCTCAAAATATTTCATCAATATAATTATTACTCAGTCATAAAATATTTTTTGGAAAACGTTCGTCAAAAATGCAAAGTTTTTATTATTCAACATTAATTCAATCTCTTCTACCTAAACTATATACCTAACCTGTATAGTGCTGTCGTGAAGATACGAACTAGAATGTGTATTCGAATGAACACGTGCCATTAGGTTTGCACTGAAATGCCTGTCTAGTAGTGCCAGTGAACTATTTCTGAAGTACCGCCTACCTTTTACTGCTACTTCATCATATATCTATACATATATCGTTTATGAACTATGCACCGACTATAAATACAAACAGATTAATATTACTAACTGTGACGACTGATGCACTCACTTTCTCTAAAACTTCACTCACTCTTCAGTTTTTTTTTCTCAAAATAACCATTTTACGACTTTCGACAGTTTGTCGGATCATACAACACTTTTAATCGTTTACGAACCGCTAAAAACGTCAATACGAAATTCTTTCAATTTTTAAACTCACTATTCGAGTGCTCTCCCATTTGGAAATCAGTACAAGTCATAAAATTAAAACACTACACACCGAAATTATAAAATTGATAATTAATTAAAACTCACCTGTTCAAATGTCTACACACTGCGGGGGACAGATGTTGCACAATCAATATTTTTAAACCAATAAACTGTTACACTTTTTCTCCTGAAACCGAAGTCACACTTTCGAAATACGTTAGTTCACACAAATGGATGTTTTTCAAAACCGCGTGAGTTTCCCAACGGCGTGTCACTTTCGTACAGTTTCCGAACAGATCGTGTTCACTTGTGGTTATTGTAACTCTAACTCGAATAACTCAACACTCGTATTATTGGTGCAAATAGACATCACACAGGGAAGGTAATTGATACTAGTAATATTTCCCACCGACGTTACTCTGCGAACTGAAAATCACGCACAATATTAGCTAACACATTAACCACTTAAAAATACACTTTTGAAATTTCGGCACTAAAATATCATAGAGTAATAAATAACGCCAGTAGTGTCACGCAAGTGTAAAACAAACAAATTAAAAATAACCCCACACTGTCAATAAGATAATTAAAAGAATCGATATATGACGCGATAAAACGAATAACTCTGCATATTATGTTTACTCAAATAATTGGTGCGCAGCCGCCGCGTACAATGTTGAGGGGCAAACTTACAGTGCGCCTCCGTGCCAAAAGAGATTTTGTCAAGCAATTAGCAGATAACTGTCGTCAGATGAAACGAAAAAAAAGTTTTTTTCGGCAAGAAAGTGTTTGCCCCGAGCGTTTCGTAACAGGCTAAGAGGGGGCACAAGTCGTTACTCTGAAATCGTCCCAAATCGCCGATCACGTACGCACGCCGCGTGGAAACAGACCACCTAGGCACAAAACACTAATTTTCACCTGTGCGAAAAGATAAAATCAACTTTTCCACGCGGACCGGCCTTCGCTGCATTGTTATGCAATTGCAAAACGGACCGGCTGCCAAATCGCGAAGCTAAGGTTTTCGAACGCGCGAAGTTGTTCGGAAAAACGTTAACCGGAAAAATCCTAACCTCAACTAGAGAAAGCCGCGGAAAGTTTTTGGTGATACTTTGAGGTTATTACTCTATGGTATTTTGTGTTTGCCGATCACATGTTGGACAATTACCGGCTGCGAATTTTCGTGAGCGTGTTGCGGAGCGCTCGGCCGGCTTCGTCGAGCGGCATAACGTGACCGGCGCGGACGGTAACTCGCGCGATACTGACGCGCGGCACTCGACTGCTATCTAGACTCCGCAGCCCGATACACTTTACGTCTTCAAAAAAGCTCGAACGTGGTACCGTCAGCCACGAAAACTGGTATAAGAGTGTACGTGATAAAAAAATGTGGATCTCGTGTTTTGGCCATGTAGTATAATGGATCATGACGACACGTATACTTCGGAGAACCGATGCATCATCAATGACAATGTTATGAAGATTTTTTTTCCTGAATTGTACAAAATAATGTACAGATACAAAGCTTAATTAGGTAAACCGGAAATCTATACGCACTTAAGAGCGCATATTCTGTAAGTTGGCAACGTCTCAAATGACTGTCAAATATTTACAATTTTGAATTAATTTTACAAATTTACTGTATGAAAATAAGAAATATGGCTAGTGCTATGGTAGTGTAGTGTGTATAAAATTTATATTTTATGACTTGCGCACTTTTTGTGCAAGTGATATTTTTATATTATTCTTTATCAATTAACTCGTACGTATAGTTTATTGATCACAAGAATAAATGACCATACAATATATTGTGTTAGTGTGAAAAATAGCTGACTTCTGAACTAAGAGATAAAAAATAAATTATGAAGATATTCCTAACAGGATATCCCCTTATATAAAACAAGAATAAAATAACTGTAGAAAGTTAGCTACCTAATGCAAATTTCTAATAGTTTTTTTTGCTGTTTTACATTAAAATCCCAAAAAAAGAATGACTGTTTGAATAATTAAAAATACAAAATACAAGTTAAGTATACAATTTTTAAACCTAAAATGTTCTTTCAGAAATAATGCGGTGGTATATAAAAACTACCGCACCTTTACGTGCGCGGGTTACATGCGCCGTGTAGAAGCACCCTTACCTGAATAGTTTCTCAGCTGGACAGTACGGTCCATGACGTAATTAAAAAGACTTTTCCATTTCGACAGATATGTCATCCACTATTGTCAAACAGACAGGCGAAGCGAATGCGATCCGAAGCGTTTTCATTTGTAATGTATGGAATTGTTTGAATCCAGTCACATAGAAAAGCGAAAGTGATCCGATAGTCTATGCGTGTCTGGCTTCAAACAATTCCATGCGTTACAAACAAAAACGCTTCGCTTCGCGTTCGCCACGCCTGTCTGTTTGACAATAGCTTAATTATATCCAATACCAGTTGAGAATATGGGGACGTTATGAAAAAGTAGGAAAGTCACTTTCCTACTTGACTAGCTCCCATTAATGTAAGGTTTTCATGACATCATGTTGGTTTGTTTTATTGAAGTTGTCGTCATTCCCCTTCATGTTAGGTCCTTTTTTTTATCGTCGTAAAATCATCAAATGAGTCCTCCCACGGGCGGGAGGGACTAGCTGTCAGACTCGTACTGACTAAAATCCACGGTTTCCTTCAATAGCCCTTTACGTTCCAGGGTCACGGTAATTCGGTGAGTCCCGCGACCCTGGCAGGCTTTGGCCCTCTAGAGAGGGGCCTTATGTCATTATGCTGACACTCTTTGAAGCGCGCGTGGAACACAACGCGCCGTCGACCTTCCATGGTCGGACAGCGAGTTGCCCGTTACTCGCCGCCCACATGACCGCGCCTACGGTGGCCGGAGAACGTCCGCCAACGTCCGTCGCCGTGGGCGTCTACCACTGCGGCTGGGGTGGAGGGACGGAGGACGCTGTCCTCTCTCTCACACGGCCCGCCTCCTCCTTCGCCAGCATGACTGCTTCGCAGAATGAGGCGACCGCTTCCCACTCCGTCTCACCCCGCAGCATGGCCGCGACCAATGCCGGGCGTGAGAGGTCTCCGCCTATCGCCGTCGTGAGGACACGGTGGCGCGGCGCTCTGCCCAAGTGGGGCAGTCCTGCACCGTATGCTCCACCATGTCCTCCGGGCGATCCTCGCAGTGGTGAAACCCTGGCGTTTCTTACCTCCTTATCCGACACAGGTACCTACCGAAACTTCCATGTCCAGTAAGGACCTGCGTCATGAGGTAGGTCAGGACGCCGCGACGCCTATCCAGCCACTCCTCAAAGAGAGGTCTTACCGCCGCGATTGCGGCGTGCCTGACACCAAGGACACTTTAAAAAAATATCGAAATCAAGATTGCAACGTTACATGAACGGTGGACACACGATCTGATGAAGATCACAGGATCGCGCTGGATGCAAGCCGCAAGCGATCCTATTGGAAATCTATGGGAGAGGCTTTATATGTTCAGTAGTGGACGTCTTATAGCTGATATGATAATGATGATGCTGTTAAGGTCTTCGCACATTACATCGACTCAACGCCCTACGGCTAATATGCCCGGTAAAGGTCTCACACACATTACACCGACTCAACAGCGACTCCACTCCAACTGCATTGAAATGTAAGCTTTGTGTTGTGTTACTTTTTTTTATCGTGGTAAAATCATGAAATAAAGCCCTCCTGCCCAAGGCGAGACGGGGGAACTGTCAAACACGTAGGGTAAAGGGAGATTATTTGGTGAGACAGGCAACTCAGTGATAGAGTCTTAAAAGTCTCTTAAACCGTTACCTATGCATGCAGTAATGCGAAATGATGCAACTAGCTCACCACTAAAGTGGACAAGATGTAGTGGCTCATCTTCTCCACTTTTCCTTCCTTTCTAATCTTTAGTGGTTACTTTATTTATCTTTTTTAAGCTCACATTTACAGCTTATTACACGCTAACTAACGGCAAAACGCAATTTCTTGTAGAAGATATTTTCTGGTTAGGGTCACGAACACGTCTGACTATCATCAGTCTTATAAGTGGTGTCAATTACCCAGTAACTGGGCTGCGGAACTTAATTGATAGATATTTTTCTCATACAGCAATTTAACTCAGCGTAGAATTCCTTGCCAGGGTCGCGGGACTGTCTTATCAGGTAACCGTGGCCCCGGAACGTAATATGCTATTGAAGGACACCGTGGATTTTAGTCAGTACAAGTCTGACAGTCACTCCCGTCCTGCCCTGTGTGGTAGGTTAGAGGTTCTTCATTCATGGTTATTTTCTCTCAAACTACGTAGCAGTAGGAGCCCCGCCTAGCGGGGCTCCGTCCGTATCGTGGCCCTCTGACGGCATCGCTGGCCAAATCATCAAATGCTAGTAAGATGCATGGCTAGACCATGACGTGCACGAATTTCGCGAAATGTCTTATTCAGTTCAATTCAATCGGCCGACGATGTATAAATTATTCAAAACATAAAAATGTTTTCCAGTTACATTTTTACGATGTTGACTTCCACAAAATTCTGAAATAATAAAATTATTGTACTTTTATCTCTTCATGTTGTTGTTTTTCACACCTTCGCATTGTGCAATCGCGTTTACTACGAAAGTATTTACATTTTATAAACATTTTGTTTATCTGTATTACCTACTACAACATTCTATGTGCCTTACTTTTTGTACTAATGGAAACATTGTGTGATAAAACAAAAGTTACGATAGAGAAAGAATAAAAAAAATCACATGCCACTTGTCCACACAAACAAAAAAAGAAAACAACAGTAAGTTCACTTTGCAGAAATCTATGACAATAAATATTTTGAAAAAAATAATATATTTTTAATTCGAGCACAGAAAAATCAAATCCACTTTGTTTTTACGTGTAAATTCATAAAACGAGCCCTCTCGCCTAGGGCGGGTCGGGAGGAACTCTCAGTCTGTAACAGACTAAAATCCACGGTGTTCCATCAAAGCCCTTTTCGTTCCGGGGTCACGACTTCCTGATAAGACAGTCCCGAGACTCCGGCAGGCTTTGACTCTCTCAGAGGGGCCCCGTCAGACAGCTCGTTGTGGCGCGCGTGGTACACGACGGCGACGTGTTGTCGACCCGGGGATGGTCTAGTTAAGAGGATCGTCTACCGAGCGCTCGTCCATACTAAAAGAGAAAACGTGTTCCTACCCCTAAATGTTATCCTATCTCAATGATTTTTTAGAATGCTTCTGACACAGTAAAAAACTAGGTTTATAGGTTTTCTTTTTTTCAAAAGTAACTCTTAGGCGCCTGTAACTTTCAAACTATTATAAATTTATTAAACGATCCTCCTAGCCATCCACGCCCACTTGAAAAATTCACCCTTTATTTCTTATGTGTTAATAAATGTAAAAAAAAAGAAAATAAATCGAATTTTAAATGTATTAAAAAGTTTCGGTTTCCGTTTCGACCGAAACTGAGAGCAAGGCCGAAAGTTCGGTTTCGGTTTTGGCTGAAAAATCAGTTTTGGTCGGACACTACTGAAAAGTCGCACTAAATGCGAATTACACCTTTGTACTATAACTACGAAGGGGGCAGATGAAACTAAATAGGTTCTATTGACCACCCGGGGTGGTAGACGCAACCAATTAGTGCCAACCACCACCCCGGTGGCATTAAGCTCAAAGGGGGCAGATGGGAATAAAGGGTATGACGTCACGCCGCGTGGCATTTTTTCGCGCGGGGTGACGTCACACGTATTTTTAATGGGCTATATCTTTGTTATTTTTTGTTTAATCGCAAAAAACAAAAAATACGTGTCCAATATTTTTTTATAATCTAAAATACGGACTAAATGAAATGTAGTTATTTTGACCCTGGAAACTACCCTAACCGACGTCGCGTCGTGGCGTTTGCCCGAAAGTTCGTTAACCGTAGTACGAGTATAAGAGCCCTTACTAATTAAGTTACTACTGTTAGAATGTCTTCTTGTAGTGGCTTTTTAACACTAGTTGTGCCTTTTCAACAAAATCAAATATATTTTTTTATATAAATTAAAAAACCTTCGCCCACACTAGGAATTTCTACTGTGACATAACATAGAAATACAAATGCACTAATACCCGGACCCGGAGCAACTACTTGTAGATCATATAAATATTTGTTCCGTGCGGTAATCGAACCGGCAACACGCTGCGCAACAGTCGACCATTCGGCTACTGCGCCAACCGTGCTGTTAATTATTTTATTTATTGTTAATTTCAACTAGGCCAATTACAGGCACTTTTGAATTGTCAAAAGAGAAGATTAAGAGGATCTTCTACCGAGCGCTCGTCCATACTAAAAGAGAAAACGTTTTCCTACCCCTAAATGTTATCCTATCTCAATGATTTTTTAGAATGCTTCTGACACAGTAAAAAACTAGGTTTATAAGTTTTCTTTTTTTCAAAACTAACTCTTAGGCGCCTGTAACTTTCAAACTATTATAAATTTTGAAAAAAAGAAAACCTATAAACCTAGTTTTTTACAGTGTAGGAAGCATTCTAAAAAATCATTGAGATAGGATAACATTTAGGGGTAGGAAAACGTTTTCTCTTTTAGTAAGGACGAGCGCTCGGTAGACGATCCTCTTAAATTAGTGCAAAAATAATTATGGTGCTACTGTCTCAGTCACAAGACAAATAATAACTATGAAAGTACCGTAGGTCATCATCATCAGCCTATAATGTTCCCACTGTTGGGACACAGGCCTCCTCTCTGTGAAAGGGAGTGGGCCGTAATCCACCACGCGGGCCCAGTGCGGATTGTTGGATGTCACATTTCTTCGAATTTTTGGTTCTATGGACATGCCGGTTTCCTCACGATGTTTTACTTCACCGTTTTGAGAGCAGTGGTGATGAAATAAATTACACAAAGTAATGCGCCTGGCGGGGTTCGAACCCACGACCGATACCACTGGACTCGTAAGTCGGGACCGATACCACTGGGCCACCACTGCTCTGCACTGCTGTACCGTAGGTGCCCATTCCTAAATGTAGATCTCTATGGAGAAGAACGGGCAAGAAACTCCATGAGTGTCAAAATTATTACAGAACCGTTTTTATATACAAATACATTAAAAATATACGTATTATCATTGATCTCCAGATGGTACAGACCCCAATTACATCAACCTACCACTATCTGTCAAATTTATTGAATAGATTTTCAACCATATCACAATAGTATAAGGTTTTTCTTCGATTGGAAAAATTTGACAGATTGGGATAGGTTGGCCTGCTGGCGTCTGTACATCAGTACATTATGACATGTGAGAACGATGTAGCAAGTCAAAAGTGTCATAGTGAAAGTTTTTTTTTTTTTGTTAAAAAATACCATTCTTTAATAAAATTTTATTAATAACTAAGTAACCGTCCGATTTATTGCCCGTAGTAGGTACTACCCGTTGTATGTACTATCAAGTGTTATATTAATAAAGTTTTCGCAACTTTTAGATTTTTGAGAGTTGAGTCCACTATAGGTTTCAACGAACGAATAACTACATACTACTAGCGCCATCTTGTGGTTCAAGCACATAATCTTGTCGACAGCGGCTGAGCGATTGCGTCGTGGGTTTGGTTCAGAACAATCTTTTTTGAAAAAAATTAAAACAAAATGGCACCGGTTAAATATTTGTTTGCGGGTGGATAAAAAGAAATTGTTAGGAGCAGACAAATCTATCTTTATACCATTCCCACTTTAAAAAGTTACTTTTTCTCACTGAAAACAGTGAGTAAAAAGCTCTTTTACTCACTGTTTTGGTGTTTGAATTTAGAACACATTGCTGCGGTCCACCCCCATCAGCCCTCGTGTTGTTAGGATAATGTTACTCTTAATTTAAATCATTGTTCCGAGTTTAATGTCAATTTGTTGGCGCAGTGACCGAGCGATTGGACTACTTCGTCGCGTGCAGTGGGTTCGATTCCCGCACGGAGCAAATTTTCGTATGATCTACAGTTATTTGTTTCGGATCTGGGTGTTTGTGTATGTGAATTTAGATGTTTGTAAACGCACCTTTGTCTTTTTTTTCTTCGTTAAATACCTATCTATTATCGCTTAATTATTATTTTTCTTGTGGTCATGGTATAAAGTATCGTATGTAACTCGTGAATAAAACGGATTTAAATCGAGGGCCTGAATCACTCGCGTCGCTCAGGGTTTAAATACTTGAATCACTCGCTTCGCTCGTGATTCAATAATCATGAATCACTCCCTGCGGTCGTGATTCAGTCATTAAAATCCTTCGCTTGCTCTTGATTCATATATAAGGCCCTCACTTTAAATCCGCTCTTTATTCACTCGTTGCATACAGTGCCGTATTATCCATAAGGCACTTTAGGCCAGTGCCTAGGGGCCCACTATGACCAGGGGCCCAGCGGGCCCAACACTCCCAATAAAAAAAATAAAAAAGGGGATTGTGTGGTTTTGTGAAACCACGGTAAAAGTGAAACTTTTTTTCACATTACGAGTATGAGGTAAAAGCCCCCATTATTGACACTTAAGAGTGACGGTGAATGTCTGAATTTTTTAATTGTATTGAAATTAATCCTTTTATTGATTTATTGATCTGAACAATTTATTTTTTATTTTTTAATGTTGTTAGTTTTATAAAAATATGCAAGATTCTACTTTAATTTTTAAATGACTGATATTTCGTCCTGTAGATTGTGGCGAAAGTCTTCTCACTTGAAGGAAAGCGTCGTATACCTATGCAATGTGATGACTGAAATCTGTTGTTGATGATGATGGTAACTTCATTCTAAATAGAATGAAGTTAAGTTGTCTACATCACGAAATCGTGATGTAGACAGTAAAAATTTCCAAATTGCGTTGTTGTCGGGCACGCCGCAATCGCGGCTGTACGACCCCTCTTTGAGGAGAGGCTGGAAAGGCGTCATGGCGTCCTGATCTACCGCATGACGCAGGTCACCGGACACGGAAGTTTCGGGAGGTACCTGTGTCGGATAGGGAGGGAAGAAACGCCTGGGTGTCACCACTGCGAAGATCGCCCGGAGGACACATTAGAGCATACGGTGCAGGACTGCCCCGCTTGGGCAGAGCACCGCCGTTTCCTCACGACGGCGATAAGCGGAGACCTCTCGCGCCCGGCATTAGTCGAGGCCATGATGCGGGGCGAGACGGAGTGGGAAGCGGTCGCCTCCTTCTGCGAAGCAGTTATGCTCGCGAAGGAGGCGGGCCGTAAGAGAGAGAGGACAGCGTCCTCCCTCCGCCCCAGCCGCAGTGGTAGACGCCCACGGCGTCTACCGTCGCAAGACGATCTCCGGCCACCGTAGGCGCGGGCATGCGGGCAGCGAGTAAAGGGCAACTCGCTGCCCGACCATGGACCATGCCCGGGTCGACGCGACGGCGCGTTGTGTTCCACGCGCGCCTCTAAGAGCGTCAGCAAGATGACGGGGGCCCCCCTCTAGAGGACCAAAGCCTGCCGGGGTCGCGGGACTTATTCCATTACCGTGACCCTGGAACGTAAAGGGCTAATGAAGGACACCGTGAATTTTAGTCAGTACAAGTCTGACAGTCCCTCCCGCCTTGCCCTAGATGGGAGGACTCATTTGATGATTTCACCACGTAAAAAAAAAATTGCGTTGTTGTGGTATGAAAAAGGGAGGGCCCGAAACGAGCTGTGCCTAGGGGCCCCGAGATGGTTAATCCGGCCCTGGTTGCATAATGTACTATTCCTCTTTTTTTGTCTCTTGCTACGCGTACTACAGTAACTTGACACAAGTCATGGCAAAACAATAAAAATAGTTTAAAATTTTGCACGCCTAGATTTTTTTTTCGGGTCTGAAATTCTATATATTTGTGTTTGTAAGTTTAAATGTTTGTTAACATACCCAAAAAAAAAACTTTTTTCAAAAAAAAAATTAACCGCCTTCAAAAACAACCACAAAAAAGTGTAAAATAACCTACAAAAAAACTTTTCTTTCGGAAGTCGGTGGCTTTGTTTTTTTATTTCGTTGTCTTTGCCACCGACTTCCGAAAGAAAAGTTTTTTTGTAGGTTATTTTACCCTTTTTTTGTAGTTGATTTTGAAGGCGGTTAAATTTTTTTTGAAAAAAGTTTTTATTTTACCATTTTTAGTTTAAATATTCAACCCAAATTCTTGTCAAATACAATCATTTTCTTACATGTGCACTAGAATTTTGTAATCCGTGGCACCGGTATTAACATCGCTCATGTACACATGCTAATAAAATTCCCTATCTCTAAAACTACTGAACAGATTTTGATGAAACTTGCAGTATTCCCTAAGGTGAACGTTCCCTAGTACAACTAAAAAAGAATTTTGAAAATCGGTCCACAATTGGCGGAGTAATCGCGTAACAAACATGCAAAAAGTAATGTCATCCAAGTAGCCGAAATCAATAAAAATGCTCACAAAATAAAAAGTACTGAACCAAATTGGATGAAATTTTTATGGGACCACACTGCAAGTATACTGCATCGAACGAAAAAAGAATCACACTAATCGAACTAGAAACCTCGGAGGAATTGAGATCCGCCTCCTTTTTTTGAAGTCGGTTAAAAACCAATGATATTTTAAGTATAACACCGGCTCCACACGTTGGCCCCAACGCTCGTACCAACGGAGACGGCGCTATACCAGAAAGCAAGACGCAAATAATTCTATCTCGTTTCTTAGTATAGCGCCGTCTCCTTCTATTCGGCCAACAGGGCCAATGTGTGGATCCGGCCTAAAAGGTGTGGATACGTTGGCTCAGGTGCAAAAAGTCGCTTTCGCAAAATGTCTCGTGGTAGTAAAATATCTCTTTTGCAAAATGTCGCATTAATAACTAAGAAAAAAATTTACCCGGTTTAAAAGAAAGGTTGTTTTTTTTTTCAAGTTTTTATTCTTGTTTGATTTTGTTCAAGTATTTAGCAATATATTTTTTTTTTGAATTCGTTCTCCATTATAATAGAAAATAGAATAGAACAGAAAAACATTTATCCAATAGGTACTGGACATACACAGAAATAATATAATATACAATTAAAAATACAATAAGAATTTTTTTAATTGAATTTTCCGCAGTCGGAGTGGCGATGAAGACTCTATTCGGACGCTGATTGTGACTTTTTGTTACGTAGTCGAGAGCAATGAACAATTACCGGCCGGTAGGAAATATTTGTCACCATTATCATTGCACTCCCTTTATTATAATTATGATTATCTTCCTATTACTAGACGTTCTAGACAGAGCTACAAAAAAACTCACCTCTCGCAAGTGTGCCGCAGCTGGTACCCTTCAAGAAAATAAATCATTGCGAAAAAAAATCATCAATCTGTGAGCATTAAAAATGTACTACAATCCGCGCACTGCGAAAATAAATTATTTGTAATTTCACGAACTAAATAGTTTGAGATTTCATTTTGGAAACTCGCAACGATTAAAATTTCGTAGTGCGTACATAGCCTAACAATCTTGCTTGAATGGGGAAGGCAAGTGTCAAAGTGAAAATGACAGTTTGGTCCCCAAAGAACTGTAAAATCAAAGGAATTTTCAGAAAAAAAAAACATTTATTGATGTAAAATGACTAGATGTTGTGTAATAAGCTGTAAAAATGATGGAATACACTTTTCAAAATAATATCTACTTTTCTTTTGGAGGTTATGTACCAGTATTGCATCGCTCGAAAATCGAAGAATTATCACCTGGAACGAGTTTTGTAATAGTTGTGGTGTTAAGAAATTAAATATATTGTGATATTTCTCGAATCTAAATAGAAAAAAAGGTTAAAATTACTGACTTAAAACATTATGATATTTTATCAAAATAGAAAGTCAAAAGCAGCATTATATTCTTGATAAAGGAGAGGACAGGTAAAACATACCTAAACTCAAAAATTGAAACCTCAACTACAAGTAATTGTGGATTTATTACGGTAAAATCAAATGTATAACCACTCAATTAAATCACTTTTTTTCTCTTGTAGATGCGCCGCGGCGTCTTAATTCTTCTTTTAGTATATAGTACTTGCATGGACGAATAATTTTCCATATTTGTTTTGTATTTATACTCAATTTTTATAACAAATAATCTTGTTTGTTTTTTTGTACAAGGTAGACGTGGGGACCAACTATCGCAGCGCCATCTACGATTAGCTTTGAGTTGCCATCCCCATTCACCAACAATTACCGCCATCTATTAGTCATTACCGCGAACTGTTGTTTTGGAATAGGCTGATTTTTGTAGCACCATCTATGTTTTAAAATATGAAACTGAAAACCGTAACTTAGAGATGTCCCTTTTAGTTGTAAAACATTCAACTAAGAATTCCATAGACTATTAGTTCTATTGATAGATCTATAGAATGGACTGAGCATTATCTCTACATTTGAACGAGCGCTTTATTAACGTGCGTTAAATAAGCGACGAAATAAATCAAATGAATTTCCATTTAAGTTTATACGACCTGTTACCATGACCCTCGAACGTAGAGGACTATTGAACTCATACATCGTATCGTATGGGGTACATAAATTATTGAAACGCGTATTTTTATTTTATAAGATTACCTAAAAATGTCCATGATGTGACTCCACCCTTGAATTTTAGGTCTTTATCCCAGCAGATGGATGCTAAAAGGTTGAAGAAAAAACAAAGTTGTTTTTAACCGGCTCTTAAAAAAGGAGGTTACTCAATTCGGCTGAATACTTTTTATTACGTTTGTTCGCAGATAACTTCAGCGTTTATGAACCGTCAACGTCGTACACCTACGTTTTGTCAATTTGTTTTCTGCCTTGAGGGAAAGAGAGAAAGTTATCAAGCCATCTCGTAGATAAAGAGAACACTAGATTCTCTTATGGGGGATGCTCCAACCAGCCCGCGAAATTCAAATTTTTTTACGTTTTTTGCAATTTGCAGGCCAGTGACATGTTGTAGCTTTATAAATATATGAGTTGCGGTAATAACAAGTATAATTTTAAATATAAAAATTATCAAAAAACTCGCTCCATCAGCTCTCACATAGAAAAGGTGCATCATGTTAAAATCTCCGAAATCTAACTACGATGCACCTTTTCTATGTGAGAGCTGATGGAGCGAATTTTTTGATAATTTTTATATTTAAAATTATACTTGTTATTACCGCAACTCATATATTTATAAAGCTACAACATGTCACTGGCCTGCAAATTGCAAAAAACGTAAAAAAAATTGAATTTCGCGGGCTACATCGAAGCAATCACCTTAATGTTATTTATTATAACCCTATGGTTAGGTTAGGTGGGGTGCTATGACAGGAAACCTCCACGTGCGCCTGGGGGAAGACCAGTTTATCGGGCCGGTGCACCCTGGGATGCGGGCAAAAACTCTTCCTTAGGCACTGTTGCCTAAGGGGTCTCTTTGCCCGTATGCGAATAGCCTGTCGTGTGGACGCTCCAACGCGTGTCCCTCTGATCAGCAGAGGGCACAGCGGTGGAGCGGGCTTGTGGACGGTGAGTAATGGGTAGCTCGCCGTCCGACCAAGGAACAAGCCCGGGTCGGTGGCGCGTCGTGTTTCGCGTCAAATGCCTGCTGGGGTCGCGGGTTTTTTTTTTAACCCAGGATACCGTGGCCCCGGAACGTAAAGGGCATCCGAAGGAACACGGGTGGATTTTAGTCAGTAAGAGTCTGACAGTCCCTTATGCCCCACCTAGGGCGGGAGGACTCATTTGATGATTTTACCACCTAAAAAAAAAAAAAAAAATGGTTAGGTTAGGTAGTATATTAAATAAAATTAAGGAATTAGGTAGAATTATTCGATACGTGCATCGAAATGTTGATGTTAATATGGATTTTCCCAGGATTCCTAACAGACAATGTCGTGTGGTAAACAGTATTACCAAGAAATAATAATAATAAAAACATCAGAGATAGATTAGACAAATAAATTGTTTGAAAGTAAATAATTTTTAAAGAAATAAATTACGGGATTTTTGTGCTCTGTAAAAGTAATTCCGGGATTTCGGGCATATCCACTTTATTCTTACGTAGCGTACGTATGTACATGAATAACTCTACCTTATTCCGACCTATGATTATAACACAAACTTCTATCATAATTATAATTATTATGCATATAAATATTTGTGTCAGTTTCCGTAACACTAAAATAATACATTTTCTAAGCTTAGCTATCAATAACAAAAAGTTTCAGGATTATTATTTCATTATTGAATATCTACTCATTAATGATATTATAATCCTGGAGCTTTAAACATTTTTGCAGACTTCTCACACTTGACAAAAAAATAAATACACAAAATAATTATCAAGAAAGAGCTAAAGTCTGCTACAAAGTTATTTTTATATTTTTTATGTATTCAAATTTAACATGTAGAGTGTTTGCTAAAAAAATATTATAAATTTTCCTACATTATCGTACAGACCGAATTGAACCAGTGACGACGCTTGGAACTAGCTATACTAGCGCCATTCGTTTCACAGCTGCCATCCCCATTTAAGAAATTTACATAGATATAAAGCATGAACCGAGTAGTATCTGCTTAAAATTTATTTTAGTCGATTAATAAAACCGTAACTAGAAAAATGTCTGTTTGTCTATGGTTACTTTATTGGCCTTGGTTGGTTGTGTTTCGTTTTTGGTCAATTTGTGCGTCATCGTCATTCGTTGTGCGTGTGCGAATAGAAGTTCAGAAAAAAATCTCCATTGCAGTGTGAAGAACAAACTTGCAAAAATTCAAGGCAAGTAAGTACATAGGTACCACGCTCACACGCTGCTCTCGGCTTACGTTAATAGTAAATGTTTAGAAAAGTTGTGTGTAGCATTAGTGTTAGAGTATTTAATAATTCATCTGACAGTAACGTAATTCGGCGTTTTTTCTCTCAATCAAGAAATATGAAGGTGGGCTTTCATTTTTATTGGAAGTTGTGTTGGCTAGAACCCATTTTACACTTTCATTGTAGCAGTTTTACGTACATGGTGTTTTTTGTAATAATGACTTTTCTGCTTGTATAGATAGGTACCTACTTTATTACGAGATGAAAAATCGGAAAATATGAACTAGGTACTGTGTCGTAAAAAGAGCATTAGGACTAATGTGTCACATATGTTCACTTAATTTTTTGTTAGTGAAAATCAACGGGAAATGCCGTTAGCGTGGACCATTATGGCGGCTACATGCATTAGTTTTCCTGATCAGGATTCCTGTTCAGTTTTCCATCCGAACGCAGTGAATTCATACAAATTAATGTGTGTCTATGTGTATGTTTTGTTTGTGTTGCTCACATTCTATAACTTCCCGTACAGATTTCGTAGAATGGATCAGGATTCCTGATCATGAAAAACTGATGTATGTGGCCGGCCTTTGGTACATAGCAAGCGAAATATTCTAGAAATTGCTACTTGTATCCACCACCCGTATCCAGTAAAGTTTACTGGATACAATACATGAACACATAAAACAGTGTTTACTGAGTTATCACTGTTTCAAGCGCTGCATCAAGGGGCTCGTTCATTTCCTGCGCGCGCGATGACGTCATGGCGGGCACATAAATAACTATCTTGAATCTTGTTACTTTTTCTCTGAGGGCTAGGGCATCCACCATTTTGGACTGAGAAGTGAAGATAATCACTGTTGCCATTTCTCTGACTGATAAAGTACTCTTTGGGTTATACTCAAAGATTTTTGTGCAGTACATTTACTATGCACTATTTTACACCATTCAAAGTTGTCAATTTTTATTTGTTTGTCATTACCTATCTACTATCAGTCAGGCCAGACAATATTCAGATGAGCGGAGAGATGCATTACATTCCAAAAGAATAAAGACCAATGTCCAAAATCCGTTTTAATCAGGCAGAGCTCCACTTCTTAGAATGTGGAGATTTCCAGGTGATCATGGGTTTCTGTGTTGCGGGCATATCAGGGCACCGCTGACCTCTATGGATGCTTAAGATGTTCAATTTGCTTACAGAAGACCACAACTAGATCCATACATCCATATTGTCCAAATAAGTCTATCTTATACATTTTATTTAGATCACAATACAATGATACATTATTATCTTACAATAAATCCCCATGCCTGTTCCTTGTACGGCCCCAAAGGGTAACACATACCGTGTGACTCGCAAATCATAATTTTTATGACAATGACCTTTACATTTAGATTGGAACTCATGATGGCGTCTTCCACTGTGACGAAGTTCTTGCGTGCTACATGCTCAAACTTCTACCCAAATACGAAGATGCTGTCATTGTCCGAACCAGGGATGTGGCCAAACTCAACAATTGTGATATCGTAGTTGATGTTGGAGCTATCTTTGACCATGAGAAGAAGAGATACGATCATCATCAAAGAGAGTTCAATGAAACCCTTAGCTCGTTGAGGCCAGAGCTTGGTGACAAATTTAAAATCAAGTGAGTTACGATTTCATCATTTTTTGCACTCTTTTGTCACAAATCAAATATGTAAACGTCATTATGTTTTAAAAGCAATGTCATTAAGTTTTATATCTTCGTTCCTCAGATTAAGTTCTGCGGGATTAATCTACACATATTATGGTGAAGATGTCATACAACAACTCGTCCCTAAAAATGTTGCTCTTAACTCAACAGATCTGTCTGTAATTTACAAGAAGGTCTACGAAAACTTTATTGAAGAAATTGATGCAATAGATAATGGAGTTCCAATAGCTTCAGAGGAACCAAGATACAAAATCCGAACTAACCTTAGTCATAGAGTTGGACGCTTAAATCCAGAATGGAACTCGAAGCAAAATATTGACATAGATGAAGTGTTTGAGAAAGCAATGAAACTTGTGAGCGAAGAGTTTTTGTATACAGTCAACTATTTTATATCTGTATGGCTTCCTGCAAGGGATTATGTCAGGTATGCGTTGGACAACAGATTCGAAATCCACAAGTCAGGACAGATTGTTGAGTTTACGGAAAGGTTTCCATGGAAAGAACACTTATTTGATTTAGAAGAAGAAATGAACATTGGTCATGAAATTAAATTTGTTATTTTTAATGACAAACCAAACTCCTGGAGAGTACAAGCAGTTCCACTTAATCCTACCAGCTTTGTAACTAGGTGAGACACTTTTTATTATGTACTTAAACTGGTACATTAGAGAAGACGAAATTTGCAAGTGCTGCCACATGTTCTTGTTTCCTATAACACTGTTACATTCTTCAATGTTTTAAAATTAATTGTGAGTTGACTTGCAATGCCAATAATGGCATTTCAGACATCATTTTAAACAATTACAAGTTTTCATAGTTTAATTAAATTGAATGTGCCCTACAGCCAAGGATTCGAAGACATGTGATATCTATTAACCCCAGTAGGTTGGTAGATATCACATATCCTTCATGCTGAATCACAGTCCACTTCTTACAGAGGTCTGCCTCCCAGCAGTGGGAACATTATAATGTGGCCAATTATGCTTTTCATTAATGAGTTGATTCTTGTTGAACGGAGTTGAAAAGGACACCTGAACAACTTTACGAGATATTATTTAACTGTAAAACACTTGAAAAGACTTCAATAAATTGTATAATTAACTGTATCATAATTTTCAGGAAACCATTACATAAAAATTGGTGGGGAGTAAGAGATGATGTCCTAAGTGAAGTCACAAAAATAGAAGGCTGTGTATTCTGCCACAGTACTGGTTTTATTGGTGGCAATACTACAAGAGAAGGTGCTCTTAAAATGGCTGTAGCTAGTTTAGAAGCTGAGGTATAGTTTTGTAACTTAATACAATAAAAGTTTCAGAATCAAGAGCTGTTTCCTTAATTTTCAATATCTGGCCCTTTGGTAAGTGGTTCATCCCTCCACTCTCGCACATCCATAAGATTGATTTTGAATATAAATTTATTATATACTTTAGACTTAGAGCTTATACACATTTGAAACTCTGTGCTGAGGTAAGCGCACATTTCCAGTGTTTGTAAAGCACCCAATGTGTATCTTCCATTATTAATTTATTCCTGTCACTGTCCCACAACCTATTAAAATCTAAGGTGCTCTGATAATTTATATTTACAGTTTTAAAATAGTCCAGTACCTAGAACTGTATTGACTGTGTTCCTTCAGTGTGTAGGAGTTTTAATTCCTCATCGGTATGCTTGCTCTTAGGTCATATTTGCTTCCGGGTTACATTGAAGCTGAGATAACACTTGAAAATAAAAATACTTCAATCCAATAGTGTAACTTATTCACAACATCTAAAATATTCTGGTTGTCTCTTGGTTGTCTGTGGTTTTTATAAAAGAGTCTTGATTGTTTTTAGTTGTGTGTCTATAATGTGATTGGTTATTTCTGTTGTATTTTGAAAGATCTTGGAAAAATTTGGATGTAAATAACACCTTTGTTTATCATTTGTTAGCAGGCGTTTCATTGTTTGTATTGTTACAAATATGGTCTACAAAAAATGTTTTAATTTTGGTGTTGCAAATATTCCAGCAAGTGATTTGTCTGTTGTTGTGTCTGGAAGTCTCATTCTTTTTTTTGAACTCAATGCTTTTGGTTATCAGCTCAAAAAGGTAGAAGATATTCACAGATTTTGAAATGTGTGTGGTTTTATAGGTGATGTCAAATACAAATTTATGCATATAAAAATGTAGTAATTTGCATTTTGAAAAAGTTTCTATTTTATAATGAGTGATTAGTCTGTATTATCAAGTAAATATTTATTTATTTATATTTTTTTATTAATTAATATTTAAAAAAAAAAAAAAACGTTGCCACACTAGGAATTTCTCCTGCATCGTGGGTTCGTTAACAACTACTTGCAGATCATAAAAATATTTGTTCCGTGCGGGGATCGAACCCGCCACTGCGCCAAATGTGCCGTCAAGGTGTTGTAGATGTCATAAAGGCAGTCTGTTTAAATATTTTTTTTTCTATCTATTTTTCTAGATAACCCAAAAGAGTTACGAAATGCTAAGCAGAAGTCGATTAAGTTATTTGGTTGTCTTCGTTTCATCGTTGCAATTAGCAGATGTGGTCATAAAAATGTGAACAAAAAAAAATTTGTATAACACAGGGTTCATGGAGAAAGTCAAGTTAAATCTTTGTCTCAAGAAGTAACGGTTTTCTCCATGAACATGAACTTTCTTCAGATGAACTTTCTTCAGAACGAACAAAAAATATGTTATAGCAGTTTATGTTAGGGTATCGCCGTTATTCATAAAAAAAATGTTTAGCTGTAGAAAAAAATAAACAGTCATCACAAAGTATTCCTAGAATGTATTTTAGTGTCGTTTTGTAGAAAAGGAAAAAAAAAACATTGTTTTTGAAGATCCCGCCTGTATTTTGAAATATTGCAAAACAATGCCATATTACGGGAAAATCGGCAACAACTTTGTTGATGCTGCTGGGGCAGTTGTTGTTCATCAAATAAGATGTGTTGTGTAGCTGTAGAATTCGATAGTCATAAAAAAGTATTCTTAAAATGTTATTTATTGTCGTTTTGTCGAAAAGGAAATATAATACCTATAATTGTTTTCAAAGAAAGTATACTAAAAATTAAATAAAGTCGAATTTCTAACTTGCACATTTTGCTTCCACGTCTTGGTTAATTCATGTGTTGTTTGGTGGTCTGTTGAACAACATACAGAGATGGTTAAGGAGTGTCATGGTGATCCATTTTTCTTTAAGTACCTACATATTTACTAAACGATATTCTTTTCATGTTTACAATATAGCATTAAAATTAATTACGCTCTTCGGTTTTGGTTGAGAAACAGCAATTGTTGAACTTTGCGACTCGGGAGTCGGTGTCTTCTTTCTGCCAAGATATTCCTAGCAGCAGAAAATAATCGCTCGCAGGGTAAAGTACGCGACACGTAAAAAGAACGCTGGAAGAAAGTGGTGAGGGCATGGGCGTAGCCAGGTTTTAATTTCGGGCAGGAGACGGGGGTTTAAAAAAGTAAAACGACTAAAAGTATAGCAAATATAAAAAAAAACTAATAATTAAAGGAAAATGTAAGATACAAAAAGGCAGAAGTTTCACTTGCAAGTTCTGCTTTGACGACAAATATATTTCTTTCGAGCAGCACTGCCGAATACATACGAAATGCCTCTTCAATTTCAGAACAAGCATCAAAATTTGACGGTAACACACCAGATAGGGCCGATACTAATTTACGGTGTTTAGGTGTACGAGGGCGCCGGGGTGCATAAAAATGGCAGCGCGTAACATTCACACCTTTTTATTTTATAGTACTCTGTGCTTTCACACAACTTTTCTCTTCTGAGAAACCCGTAGTCGGGAAATGGAAGTGGCGTGGCAGTGTTGCCAATGTAAAGAAATTGAATTGAGGCATAGTGCATTCCACAGACGCCACACCACCCCCCAACAGACAGACAGACAGTTAAGGCGGGCTTACAGTAATTTTTAAGATTTTCAAACGTCTGAAAGTCTCATTAACAATGATATTTTTAATAAAAAAAAATCATAATATTAAAGTTGAACATATCCTCGAGTGAATGGTAAAGATAGAAACACGAATTGGAATAATTGGCTCGATAGAAAAAAATCTCAAACATGACACTAAATCACAATTTTCAAACATCCACTGCTTAGAGATTTCACAATGAATTTATATGAAACTTATAAAAATAAAAACAGCTCATTATTTAGAAGTGCATGGTAAAAACAAATTTTAAAATTTCGTTATAATTTTTCTCCAAGAAATAAAATACCCAAAATATTGGCATTATTTCGCTCACCGGGCGCTCGCCAGTACCCGCCGAGGCGTGATAGAGGATGGACGTACGTCGTTGCTGCGCAAAAATTCCCCCCGCGCGGTTACGTAAGCAGGCATAAAACTGAACTACTACATGGAAACAAAGTCACACACACAAGCGATTACGTGTTAGTTGCGGGAATAGAATAAAATAGTCAAGTGATCTAATTTTGAAACGATGTAATTTTTTTTTATGGACCACTTATTTTTTAGCTAGGATGCGAACTTGATGGAGTGACCTGAAGGTCTACATCGGTCACTGCCCCTAGAACTCGGCGACGGATCGAACTAGATGTGCCGAGTTTGGGCTCGTTTTGTTAGTAATGATGAGATCTTACCACCGGACTTGATGGAGTGACCTGAAGGTCTACATCGGTGACTGCCACTGGAACTCGGCGACGGATCGAACTAGATGTGCCGAGTTTGGGCTCGTTTTGTAAGTTATGATGAGATCTTACCACCGGACTTGATGGAGTGACCTGAAGGTCTACATCGGTGACTGCCACTGGAACTCGGCGACGGATCGAACTAGATGTGCCGAGCTTGGGCTCGTTCTGTTAGTTATGATGAGATCTTGCCTCCGGTCTTGACGGAGTGACCTGAAGGTCTACATCGGTGACTGCCACTGGAACTCGGCGACGGATCGAACTAGATGTGCCGAGTTTGGGCTCGTTTTGTTAGTTATGATGAGATCTTACCTCCGGACTTGATGGAGTGACCTGAAGGTCTACATCGGTGACTGTCACTGGAACTCGGCGACTGATCGAACTAGATGTGCCGAGTTTGGGCTCGTTTTGTAAGTTATGATGAGATCTTACCACCGGACTTGATGGAGTGACCTGAAGGTCTACATCGGTGACTGCCACTGGAACTCGGCGTCGGATCGAACTAGATGTGCCGAGTTTGGGCTCATTTTGTTAGTTATGATGAGATCTTACCTCCGGACTTGATGGAGTGACCTGAAGGTCTACATCGGTGACTGTCACTGGAACTCGGCGACTGATCGAACTAGATGTGCCGAGTTTGGGCTCGTTTTGTAAGTTATGATGAGATCTTACCACCGGACTTGATGGAGTGACCTGAAGGTCTACATCGGTGACTGCCACTGGAACTCGGCGTCGGATCGAACTAGATGTGCCGAGTTTGGGCTCATTTTGTTAGTTATGATGAGATCTTATGTCCGGACTTGATGGAGTGACCTGAAGGTCTACATCGGTGACTGTCACTGGAACTCGGCGACTGATCGAACTAGATGTGCCGAGTTTGGGCTCGTTTTGTAAGTTATGATGAGATCTTACCACCGGACTTGATGGAGTGACCTGAAGGTCTACATCGGTGACTGCCACTGGAACTCGGCGACGGATCGAACTAGATGTGCCGAGCTTGGGCTCGTTCTGTTAGTTATGATGAGATCTTGCCTCCGGTCTTGACGGAGTGACCTGAAGGTCTACATCGGTGACTGCCACTGGAACTCGGCGACGGATCGAACTAGATGTGCCGAGTTTGGGCTCGTTTTGTTAGTTATGATGAGATCTTGCCTCCGGTCTTGACGGAGTGACCTGAAGGTCTACATCGGTGACTGCCACTGGAACTCGGCGACGGATCGAACTAGATGTGCCGAGTTTGGGCTCGTTTTGTAAGTTATGATGAGATCTTACCACCGGACTTGATGGAGTGACCTGAAGGTCTACATCGGTGACTGCCACTGGAACTCGGCGACGGATCGAACTAGATGTGCCGAGCTTGGGCTCGTTCTGTTAGTTATGATGAGATCTTGCCTCCGGTCTTGACGGAGTGACCTGAAGGTCTACATCGGTGACTGCCACTGGAACTCGGCGACGGATCGAACTAGATGTGCCGAGTTTGGGCTCGTTTTGTTAGTTATGATGAGATCTTACCTCCGGACTTGATGGAGTGACCTGAAGGTCTACATCGGTGACTGTCACTGGAACTCGGCGACTGATCGAACTAGATGTGCCGAGTTTGGGCTCGTTTTGTAAGTTATGATGAGATCTTACCACCAGACTTGATGGAGTGACCTGAAGGTCTACATCGGTGACTGCCACTGGCACTCGGCAACGGATCGAACTAGATGTGCCGAGTTTCCGACTCCCCGATGTAAACCTTCAGGTCACTCCATCAAGTCCGGAGGTAAGATATCATCATAAACAATAAAACGAGCCCAAACCCGGCCGGCACATCTAGTTCGATCCGTCGCCGAGTTCCAGTGGCAGTCACCGATGTAGACCTTCAGGTCACTCCATCAAGACCGGAGGTAAGATCTCATCATAACTAATAGAACGAGCCCAAGCTCGGCACATCTAGTTCGATCCGTCGCCGAGTTCCAGTGGCAGTCACCGATGTAGACCTTCAGGTCACTCCATCAAGTCCGGTGGTAAGATCTCATCATAACTTACAAAACGAGCCCAAACTCGGCACATCTAGTTCGATCCGTCGCCGAGTTCCAGTGGCAGTCACCGATGTAGACCTTCAGGTCACTCCATCAAGTCCGGTGGTAAGATCTCATCATAACTTACAAAACAAGCCCAAACTCGGCACATCTAGTTCGATCCGTCGCCGAGTTCCAGTGACAGTCACCGATGTAGACCTTCAGGTCACTCCGTCAAGTCCGGAGGTAAGATCTCATCATAACTAACAAAACGAGCCCAAACTCGGCACATCTAGTTCGATCCGTCGCCGAGTTCCAGTGGCAGTCACCGATGTAGACCTTCAGGTCACTCCGTCAAGACCGGAGGCAAGATCTCATCATAACTAACAGAACGAGCCCAAGCTCGGCACATCTAGTTCGATCCGTCGCCGAGTTCCAGTGGCAGTCACCGATGTAGACCTTCAGGTCACTCCATCAAGTCCGGTGGTAAGATCTCATCATAACTTACAAAACGAGCCCAAACTCGGCACATCTAGTTCGATCCGTCGCCGAGTTCCAGTGGCAGTCACCGATGTAGACCTTCAGGTCACTCCATCAAGTCCGGACATAAGATCTCATCATAACTAACAAAATGAGCCCAAACTCGGCACATCTAGTTCGATCCGACGCCGAGTTCCAGTGGCAGTCACCGATGTAGACCTTCAGGTCACTCCATCAAGTCCGGTGGTAAGATCTCATCATAACTTACAAAACGAGCCCAAACTCGGCACATCTAGTTCGATCAGTCGCCGAGTTCCAGTGACAGTCACCGATGTAGACCTGCAGGTCACTCCATCAAGTCCGGTGGTAAGATCTCATCATAACTTACAAAACGAGCCCAAACTCGGCACATCTAGTTCGATCCGTCGTCGAGTTCCAGTGGCAGTCACCGATGTAGACCTTCAGGTCACTCCATCAAGTCCGGAGGTAAGATCTCATCATAACTAACAAAACGAGCCCAAACTCGGCACATCTAGTTCGATCCGTCGCCGAGTTCCAGTGGCAGTCACCGATGTAGACCTTCAGGTCACTCCATCAAGTCCGGTGGTAAGATCTCATCATAACTTACAAAACGAGCCCAAACTCGGCACATCTAGTTCGATCAGTCGCCGAGTTCCAGTGACAGTCACCGATGTAGACCTTCAGGTCACTCCATCAAGTCCGGAGGTAAGATCTCATCATAACTAACAAAACGAGCCCAAACTCGGCACATCTAGTTCGATCCGTCGCCGAGTTCCAGTGGCAGTCACCGGTGTAGACCTTCAGGTCACTCCATCAAGTCCGGTGGTAAGATCTCATCATAACTTACAAAACGAGCCCAAACTCGGCACATCTAGTTCGATCCGTCGCCGAGTTCCAGTGACAGCCACCGATGTAGACCTTCAGGTCACTCCATCAAGTCCGGAGGTAAGATCTCATCATAACTAACAAAACAAGCCCAAACTCGGCACATCTAGTTCGATCCGTCGCCGAGTTCCAGTGGCAGTCACCGATGTAGACCTTCAGGTCACTCCATCAAGTCCGGTGGTAAGATCTCATCATAACTTACAAAACAAGCCCAAACTCGGCACATCTAGTTCGATCCGTCGCCGAGTTCCAGTGGCAGTCACCGATGTAGACCTTCAGGTCACTCCATCAAGTCCGGAGGTAAGATGTCATCATAACAAAACGAGCCCAAACTCGGCACATATTAAATATACTGCTGCCTAATAAAGTACTCCTGTATGCACTTTGTAAAATCAAAACTATCTCGACTATCATTTTACGAAAATCTAATCCAGACACACTCGTACGTAATTGACTTACTGCATTACGCTACGCTGTGGCATATACACACACGGTCCCTCCCGCCCGCACCGCTGTCGACTTGCCCCGCCCCTTTGCGGGGGCTGAGGTAGTGCGCTCATAGCTGCGGACTGTACTGGAACCTGGCCTTAACAGAAATTACAATATGTGTCAGACAAATTGAAGGTATAAAACATTTAAGATATACAACGGAATTACTGAAACTAGATTATTTGAAAATAGACTATAACAAAATAAACAACATTCTTAGTTACATTGATACATTTTTTTTAAATCTTACACATCTGCCTGACCGTGTAGTACATGGTTTTTCAGTTGGAACTGAAATAGTAGGTAGAGGTTCCTGAGGCTGTGAAACAACTTGGGCAGGCACCTGTTGCAGAGAAGGCCGCTCGACATAAGCAGGCTTAAGTCTGTCGACGCTCACTGCAACCCTTTGATGTTCAAAGTGAAGGTTTTTCCATCCTCGGCCCTATCTTATATTTCAAAGGGACCTGTGTAAGGAGGCTGCAATGAGCGCCGAACAGCGTCCTCACGTACAAATGCATGAGATGACGACGAAAGGTCCTTAAACATGAATACAGCTTGTCCAGAATGCCGCGACGCAGGCACAGGCCAAATCTCCGACATTTTCTTTTTGAGCTGGACTACGAAATCGTTTGGGTCTTCGATTTTTTTATTCGTTGTCCATTCGGAGTTATAAGCCGCTTTGTCCATCGATTTTGCTTGTTATATTATACACTTCTCATCAAAAAAATCGAAACACCTCGCAGTTTATGATTTGATAAGGATTATCAGAAAAATGTGTATATTTAGGAATAAATGTAAAATGTCATTTAATAGTGAGTAGTATGAGGTTTTTAAATCCTAATGTTAATGTTCTAAATTCAAATTAAGTCTTCATAGGTTTCGTATTTTGTATAATGAGTAATTTTTACCCTGTATGGAATATGAAGGAAATTGGTAAAACAACACGCGTAAATGAAAAAAAAATGTAAGAAACGTTTATTTAATAACTTGTATTCCCTCCGCGAGCTCTTATTACTGCTTCCATACGGTTCTTCATCGATCGGATGAGAGTCACGATCACATGTTGTGGTATATTATCCCATTCCTCTTGGATTGCATTTTGCAGCTGGCTAAGTGTTTCTGGGGCTGGATCTCTTGCTCGAATTCGTCTCTTTAATTCATCCCATAGATGTTCAATGGGATTCATGTCCGGGCTTCTTGCTGGCCATACCATAATGGAGATACCGACTTCGGTAAGATAATCTCGTACGACGCCCGCGGTGTGAGCTCTAGCATTGTCGTGCATGAATATGAAGTCGTTGCCAATAAAATGTGCATAGGGCATCACATGAGGTTCAAGACACTGTTCGATGTACCGATGAGAGTTTAGTGCAGGCAGCCGTGGCCCAGACACAAAGGCAAGTTCTGTCTTACCGTCGGCGCTGATTCCTCCCCAAACCGTCCACGAACCGCCACCATAGCTGACCTTTTCTTCAATGCAGCATTGTGCAAAGCGTTCTCCATCTCTTCTGTAGACCTTGTTCCTTCCGTCGTTACCATACAGCATAATTTTACACTCATCAGAAAACAGTACTTTGCTCCACTGAAGGTATGACCAAGTTAGGTGCTCGCGTGCAAAGTTAAGGCGCGCTCTTCGATGGTCTGCAGTTAATTTCGGCCCATTCGCTGGCTTATGCGGTGCCAATCCGCGTTCCTTCAACCTTCTTCTTATTGTAGAGTCACTTACAGCTACTCTTCGTACAACGCGAAGCTGCTGCTGCAGTTGAAAAGCGTTAAGGCGTCGATTTCGTAAAGAAGTTGTTACAATAAATCGATCATCTCGCTCAGAAGTGACCCGATTCCTGCCAGATCCTGAACGGCGCGTGAACGAACCAGTCTCCCGATAGCGTTTGTAGACTCTATGAACAGATGATAAGCTTAGATGCAATCTTGCAGCCACAACACGCTGACTAAGTCCAGAATCCAGCAATGCCACCACTTGGGCGGCTTCTGCGGGCGAAGTAACCATATGTTTTAGAAAAAAAAGTTTTTTCAGACGTCCCAAAGTCACAGTAAATGAAATAAGAAACAGAAAGTTTAAAGACAAGCGCTAATTTTTAGTTTTTAAACGAGAAACGTACTCCAACCCTAAATACACATTTGTCTCAAAACAGTGATTAATTTCATTTATAGGATAAACAAATGAAATTATTTCGAATTTTGATTTTTTTCTTCTTACTGTAATGACCAAACTGCCAGCTACACAGTAATGTTTTTTTTTTCATGGAATTAATTCTCTTTTGTAAAAAATTAGGACAAAAACAATAAAAACGAAAGTGTTTCGATTTTTTTGATGAGAAGTGTATTTCTTATTTTCAAAAAAATATTGTTATTAGAATAATCGTGCCACGTCATATATTGTCAACAAAATCTACAATGCTTATTATTACTAGGTACATACATATATATCTATAACATTCACTACGTACGGTTTATTTCTCCGTGCCAGTCTAAAAATTGGAGGCAATTGGCTCGGTACAAAATTATCCCCACATGTTTTCAAAGCATGGCCGATGTTGCTGTGCACGGAGTCTCCTTCGCTTTGTCCATGACATGGCACGGAGAACCGTAAAGTGATTTCCTGGATATTTGTGGTATTGTTAATGACATACAGTAAGGTCGATGCTACAATGGAATTTTTGTTCTGTCCACTGCATCCATCAGCAAACAGATAAACAATCTTAACGTCTCTTGCTTCACTGTTCTTGAGAAAGTCAAACAGTGAAGTCAAAATTTCTGATGACCCTCTTTTGCTTGCTCCTTCATACCATGTATAACACGAACAGGCTCCAGAACTCATATCTTAAATTGTGAAATTGTACGCTGAAAGACGAAGTTTATAAAAAACAGCATTTTCATTGCTCAAAATTCCTGCCTCTGACCATAATACATAATCTGCACCGTCTAATAAAATTCCTACGTAACCTACAAAGTGCACCTCTGTTGTTAGTAACTTGTACCTAGCAAATTCGAGCTTTTGTCGTAGTTCTTGTTAGCTATTGTTCTCTCCTTGGTAAACTATTTCTTTAAAATAGCCTCAAAGAAAAAAATCTAATGGATTTAAGTCGGGCGACCGGGGTGGCCACTCAATATGTCCGCCTCGACCAATCCACCGGTTGGGGAAGCGCTCGTTCAAATGATCTCTAACTGCTCGAGTGTAGTGAGCCGGGCGGGCGCCATCATGTTGCAGCCACATTTCTGCTATTATTTCTTCTGGAACTTCAGCTTCGTTAAGAATAAGGTTTAAATTATTTTGCAAAAAAATTAAATACCGAGCACCATTCAGCCTTGCTGGCATTTCATGCAGCACCAACTGCTGGTCAATTATACCAGCCCACATGTTAATACCAAACAGATGCTGGAATCGATCATTTCTTATGATATGGGGGTTCACTCTGGAGTAAAAATGTAGATTGTGGATATTGACTACTCCCATTCTTCTAAAAGTTGACTCATCCGTCCATAAAACCTTGTTGAAGAACTGCGGATCCTCTCTGTGGTATCTTAGCATCTCCCTGCAAAACCGCACTCTAGGTTCATAGTCACCGGTCAGCAAAGCTTGCACCCTTTGCACGTGGTAGGCGTGATATCTGTGTCTGTTAATGATACGTTGCACCGTCGATCTTGGAATCCCGAGATTACGGGATATTTGCCAGTTCACAATGCAGTTTACAATAACAATTCGCTGTACAATAAAACAACCTTGCAATTGCAAGGCGGCGGAAAGGCCTGGGTCCGAAGAATAGTTTATTGTACGAGTATCTATTACTCCAAAGCGTGAGAAATTTACTGGCTACGTGAATCTTAAAACTGAACAATTAAATAAATCTACATACAAAAACTACTTACGATCTAAATATCAATATCATTATAAAATCTACATTACGGAACTAAGGGAGGGGTAAATAATACTCAGCTAACTAAAAGGTTTTATCAAACGTATGTCTTTATTTACTATGTACAGGTGTTTCTCAGGTTGCTGTGCTCCTCAACAGGCAAGTTAGCGGTGTTCCCGCTAACTTGCCGCGGTTTGTCGACGATTAATCCCAACAACTCCCTGAAACGTTTTTGAACAAGTTCTTTCTTTTCTTTTTTTAATCTCGTACTTTCCTCAGTTGAAGCAGACCAAGTCTTAAACGAAAGATTGTAGGAAATATGCAATATAATTTCCATGCAGCGAATCCAGGCGTGTAAGGTGGACAATCGTATTGGTAAGCGTTTTCGTTTTCAGGTCTGGCAGTTACTTTCGATAGGTCATTCATTAGCCGTGGTCCTGTTCCCTACAAGCCAATTACAGTAGTACCCTAAAATAGCATCCAAGACACAATCATCATCATATTCTGTGTCAAATAAAACATAAGAGAAGTAAACTCTCTGGGAAAAATGATGAGATTTCATACGTCCTCTTAACAAACTCTTCTGGACACACTTCATCAATATACATACCATTCTCCCTAACGTGTTCACCGAAGTACGAACGCGCTTTTTTCACTTGATATGGGCCAAGTGTAAACAATATTAAATCATTGTGTGTAAAAACCGGGAAATTATTAAGTTGAGGCAAGTTACCATCAATATGTGTAAACACAACTCGTCTTCTGTTTAAACTATATTCATTAATAAATTGTCCAAGATGATTAGGCTCATCCATATATCGGAATGCTCTTTGGATTATATTTTCAGCATTGGGACTATCCCTTATAACAGGATGGAATTTATTGAATAGAGCCCCAGCAATTCTAAAATCGACTATTAAATGTGTTGAGGCATTATTAAAATACCTTTGCCTGAACAGTTTAAAATCCCTCTTAAACCTCCCGTTCACGACTTCAACAACCCATCTACATAGTGTCGCTTTACGGCTTTTGTTAGCTTGTGAATATGTAAGTTGACATTCTCCTTCCTCTAATGATTCAGGTTAAAATACTCGATACTTACAATTTTCCAGCAAAGGGATGGCATGGCATCCCAAAAGCCCCTATCTAAAACAAAAATGGCATAACGGTCCATTTTCATTTTCAAATAAGTGAGTCATAATTTTAGCATCGGTTTGGGTGGCAGCATATGGCCCTACAGCATCTATGATGTGACATCCCAAGATACAATCATAAATGGTTTAATCAAATTATCACATTTGTGCAAACTATAATATATGTTTTCTTTTTAAACATATACACTCGGCGTCACAAAAATCGCACCACTTTAAGAATTCCCTTCAAAGTCATTTTAAACCTATTAATCAATGGTAGACATATGACTATAAGGTATCATTGGAATTGCAATTTATTTAAATTTCAGTATAAATCAATGGATTTGGTTTTTTGTTTACCAGGGAATAAAAAAAAGCAAGCTAATGCAAATGATTTAAAAGTTAAATTTTATTTTATCAGCAAAAATTACAACAAAGTCCTTAAAAACAACTTAAAACCTAGTGTTACCCCCCCTAGCCCTGATGACTGCTTCCATGCGTTCTCTCATGGACCTAATTAATGTGACAACAGTCTCTTGAGGAATGTTGTCCCATTCTGCAACGACGGCATCTTGGAGGTCTTGGAGAGTGGTAGGGGCAGGATCACGTGCCCGTACTCGCCGTTTCAGTTCATCCCAAAGGTGCTCAATAGGGTTTAGGTCTGGACTTCGCGCCGGCCAGCGCATAACAGGGATTCCAACTTCTTGCAGGTAGTCTCTTACAATTAAAGCGGTGTGACAGCGGGCGTTATCGTGCATTAACGTGAACCCACTGCCAACAAAACCCGCATAAGGGACAACCTGCTCCTCTAAGATCTCTGTTATGTACCGAGCAGCAGTCAGCGACCCTTGCCCGCGAGCACTTCCAGTCCGAGAAACACACACAAGGTTCGTTTTACCGTCGATTGACATGCCGCCCCAGAACATGCACGAGCCACCCCCGTATTCCACTGTCTCTTGAATACAGGCTTGTGCGAATCGTTCACCTTGCCTCCTATACACTCTTCGACGCCTGTCGTTGCAGAAAAGACACACCCTCGTCTCATCCGAGAAGAGCACAGCCCTCCATTGGTCTATTGTCCAATCCACATGGTCACGGGCAAATTGCAACCGGTCTCTCCTATGCTGTGCAGTCAATTTTGGCCCTGTAGCAGCCCTATGAGCTGCAATTTTCTTCTCCCGCATTCTTCTTCTAATCGTGGAGACGCTTACAGAAGTTCTGCGAGCTGATAGCAGTTGTTGTTGCAGCTCAACAGCATTGGAGAACCGATTACGTAAAGACGTCGAAACAATGAAGCGATCGTCTCTTTCCGATGTGCACCGTTGTCTTCCAGATCCACGTCTTCGGATATAGCCACCAGTCTCTTGGAAGCGTTGGAACACTCGTCGAACGGCAAAACGACTCAAGTTCAGTTGCCGAGCAACATCACATTGCCGCATCCCTGATTGCAGTAGTGCAATGACTTGAGCGGCTTCATCTGCAGTGGTATCCATCTTCTGGGGTATTTTTCTTGCTGTAGCTGTTCACGTGTGTTCACTTCAAAGGTTGAATAGCGAATGACCCACATTTAACCCGGGTCGCCCGTTTTATACCCTTGTAGGGAGGTGCAATTAGTGGCCCTTGCAATGCGTATTTTGACAACATTTTTTTTAACGTTACGTGCTAATGAAACCTGTTGTGTTTAGGGATTCTAACTGTTGTTAATTTAAAGGTCGTTAAGCATACTTTCAATTGATACCAATATTAATTGGGTTTAATGTATTCGTTACTGGCGGGACATGTTTTAAACTTATTTTCGAAGAGGTGCGATTTTTGTGACGCCGAGTGTATAAGAAACCAATAAAATGAGGTCTGTGGTAGTTATTTGCCATGTATACAGAAATGAATATTGCGCGTTGGGAAATAAAACACTCAGAATTTTAAATAATAATTTATTAATTAAAAGAGTAATTAATTTTCTAAGAAATCACAGATTACTTACCTAATTTAACATCAATGTGTATTAAAAATAATTACCTTAAATGGTAATTATTTTTAATACTAGAAACGTATAATATTAGAAGCTATTTTTATTATGCTACATAAATAAAACAATCGCTCGTACTTTATTGGTTATCTTAATTATCTTTAGACATTTATAAAAATATATATAAAATCATTACAACTATACATTTTCACGAATTTTACTTATAATGTTTTCTAAATCTAAGTATATATCACTAGCGCTCGCATTTTCAGTTATAAATTGCACACACTTATTTGCATTGCACTCGCAAGGTTTTTCTGGTAAATTATCACTCTCATATATCTCAATTTTGATTGCGAATGTCCTTGAAGATGTATTTGGCGCCCTGGTTTTGATGTACGAGTAGTTTTGCTGTCGTTCACGTTTCTGTGGAGTGCTTGCCGCATCATTTTTTTTTCTCTTCAAATTGAGTCGTGATGTAACAGATTCTTTGAGCTGCTGGTTCGGGATAAAATTAAAAAGATCCTCGCTGTCCTGAAAACAGAAATAAATAGTGTTTTGAATATAAATACGTGCAATGCCTACATTATGATAATAATAATTTAATAAATTATAACTATTACTTACCGACATTGTGCTTAAATCAAACAAAAAAAATATGTTTACTGTGTTGCAGTCAAAGGCTCTCTACGATCTGTACAAAACAGATTCTTTTATTTATGGTGTATAAATTCATGTCTTTAAGGTTTAAATTTATTCATAATAATACCTATTAAAACTAAACATCATGCTTGGTGGTCAAGTCGAAACATGTCGATATTAACAATGTGCTTGTGTAGGTACATAATATTGGCAAACGCATTATTTCTACTGAAAGCAATAAGAACTTAAACTTTGTAAAAATTAGATCTATTTTAGAAACAAATTCATGTCTTTAAGGTTTAAATTTCTTCATAATAATACCTATTAAAACTAAACATCATGCTTGGTGGTCAAGTCGAAACATGTCGATATTAACAATGTGCTTGTGTACATAATATTGGCAAACGCATTATTTCTACTGAAAGCAATATGAACTTAAACTTTGTAAAAATTAGATCTATTTTAGAAACTGCAACTGGAACTATTGAAGTGCAAAGAAAAAGGTCTTAACTATAATTTTTGGTTGCACTGGAATTAGAAGGTTGTTGTGTTACATTATGTTTGTAGTTCCAAAAACATAATAAATTAAATAATTTATCTTTATTAACGAAAGGCAAAGTGTTACAATATTTTGTCACATCTTTAAAAACACATTTGGTGCATTTAGGTTTAATAGATGTCTTATCGAATGCATCAAAAGTGTTTTTGCGGGTTCGATTCCCGCACAGAACATATATGAATATTTGTTCCGGTTTGGTTTTTATGATTATTTACATTCTTTTTTAACATAATCAATTACTCTATCTCCATAATACAGTTAAATACTAGATCTTGAGTTCAATCCTTTTTCTGGATTTCTATCCGTACCCAAGGCACCGATAGCATTAACTTGCACGGTTGCTTATATATTGAACGCTGTCATAGCGCTCAATACATCGAGCGATGCGACAAGCGGATGACATCATTTCACATTATCCACTGACCGCTGCTTGATGTACCTAAGTTTATGAATGTTGATGAATACATTTATTAGATGCAATATGCTATGCGTTTTCTTCAATGTTTTGTTTGAACTCTGTGAGTGGGGGATTATTATAATATTATACTTATAATTATTATATTTTACAGCACAAACATTTTAATCGCAGTATTAATAACCATTATAAGTTACTTTTACACAGCTGTACCTACATCAAGTTATACTTTCCAGCAAAAGCTGACTTCTCATTAAACGGAAAGCCTAATACATTCATCACTAGATACTTACAAAGATGTGTGCCAGGTGCACCTCATCGTTTCGATTCAACGCTATAATTTTGCTTCTCTGTAGTTCAACGCTGCGCCAGGGAATGAATGAACACAGCCATATTATAGACCGAATCGCAGATCACGATAGTATACGACAGCATAAATTGAAGAGTTCTGTATCACCCGTTCGAGCGAACTGCCGTGAACTGGAGGCAATTACAACGAACCGGTGGCAACATTCGCTCATCAGTTTAAAAACCGTAGTGGTTAAAAAGACATCAATAAGTCAATCTGTAATTATGAAGAAAACCCCAATTACACAATTAGTTCTCGATTATAAAATTGGGGATTCTGTATCACGCAGCTCGAGCGACTGCGCGAGAGCGAGTGATACAGAATCCCCAATTTTAACCTACTGACGGTAATTTCCAATCTCAGATTTGTCTCCTTTTTTGTGTAAAAGAATTATATTTGAATGGCAAAAGTTACTAGGAAATATCCCCGTTTTAAGAATGGAATTAAAAAGGTTGCAGATATGAGGTAATAAGGTTGGCTCTCCAACTCGCAGTGATTCGGTGGTGATACCGTCTTCACCAGGGCTTCTGTTATATTTCATGCCACGAAGAGCTTGATGGACTTCAGAACCCGTTATTATTGGTATAACGTCCGGGCATGTATATGTTTCGGTTACGAGTTGGGGATTATTTCTGTCGGAGTAAAGAGACTTATAAAATTGTGTGCAAAGCTCTATAACTTTGGTCCTATCTCCTTGCCTCACACCATTACTGTCCTTTATGTGGGTAATTGTGGACCTGCCCGTATCAGTGCCGCGTATGGCTGATCTCAGAGAATGGATGCTTGTTAGAGCTGTGTGAACGAGTTGGGTGTTATAGTTCCTGATATCCTTTCGGATGCCTCTCTTTACTTTTCGATCGAGCTCTCTGTATCCTACTGACTGAAAGTCCATTCTTTGTCGTTCCTCGATAAGGCGAATTGTGTTATCGGTAAGCTTCTGCTGTTTTTTATTCAAGCTCTTGATATTTTGGTTAGCTGTTTTTATGGCGTATTTAATATTGTCGTACTGGGTTTGTACATCTCCTGATAGTTTTGTTTCTAGAAGGCTAAAGGAGTTTTTGAGTATTACATTGAATTTTTCTTTATTTGCAATTAATGTGGTCTTGTCTAAGCGTTTTATTGAATTTCAAATAACTTTGTTGCGGTGAATTTTCATTTCAAATCGAATATCGACACGGACTGGTCGGTGATCGGAGCTAAATTTAATTGTATTAAGGACTTCTACGTTTTTTATTATTTGTTTACTAGAAGATAGACAGAAGTCGATCTCATTTTTTGTGCGTCCATCCGGAGAAAGCCATGTCCAACGACGGTGTGGTTTTTTTATGGAAAAAACTGTTGCTAACACTTAAGCTCTGTCCAAAAGCAAATTCTAGAAGGCGCTGACCTCGCTTGTTTCGGATTCCCGAACCATGTGGGCCCAGGACACTTGGATTGTCAGATGCTATTCTAGTCACCGCGGCACCACACCACGTCATATATTGTCAACAAAATCTACAATGCTTAATTATTACTAGGTACACACATATATATCTATAACATTCACTACGTACGGTTTATTTCTCCGTGCCAGTCTAAAAATTGGAGGCAATTGGCTCGGTACAAAATTATCCCCACATGTTTTCAAAGCATGGCCGATGTTGCTGTGCACGGAGTCTCCTTCGCTTTGTCCATGACATGGCACGGAGAACCGTAAAGTGATATCCTGGATTTTTGTGGTATTGTTAATGACATACAGTAAGGTCGATGCTACAATGGAATTTTTGTTCTGTCCACTGCATCCATCAGCAAACAGATAAACAATCTTAACGTCTCTTGCTTCACTGTTCTTGAGAAAGTCATACAGTGAAGTCAAAATTTCTGACGACCCTCTTTTGCTTGCTCCTTCATACCATGTATAACACGAACAGGCTCCAGAACTCATATCTTAAATTGTGAAATTGTATGCTGAAAGACGACGTTTATAAAAAACAGCATTTTCATTGCTCAAAATTCCTGCCTCTGACCATAATACATAATCTGCACCGTCTAATAAAATTCCTACGTAACCTACAAAGTGCACCTCTGTTGTTAGTAACTTGTACCTAGCAAATTCGAGCTTTTGTCGTAGTTCTTGTTAGCTATTGTTCTCTCCTTGGTAAACTATTTCTTTAAAATAGCCCCAAAGAAAAAAATCTAATGGATTTAAGTCGGGCGACCGGGGTGGCCACTCAATATGTCCGCCTCGACCAATCCACCGGTTGGGGAAGCGCTCGTTCAAATGATCTCTAAGTGCTCAAGTGTAGTGAGCCGGGCGGGCGCCATCATGTTGCAGCCACATTTCTGCTATTATTTCTTCTGGAACTTCAGCTTCGTTAAGAATAAGGTTTAAATTATTTTGCAAAAATTTAAATACCGAGCACCATTCAGCCTTGCTGGCATTTCATGCAGCACCAACTGCTGGTCAATTATACCAGCCCACATGTTAATACCAAACAGATGCTGGAATCGATCATTTCTTATGATATGGGGGTTCACTCTGGAGTAAAAATGTAGATTGTGGATATTGACTACTCCCATTCTTCTAAAAGTTGACTCATCCGTCCATAAAACCTTGTTGAAGAACTGCGGATCCTCTCTGTGGTATCTTAGCATCTCCCTGCAAAACCGCACTCTAGGTTCATAGTCACCGGTCAGCAAAGCTTGCACCCTTTGCACGTGGTAGGCGTGATATCTGTGTCTGTTAATGATACGTTGCACCGTCGATCTTGGAATCCCGAGATTACGGGATATTTGCCAGTTCACAATGCAGTTTACAATAACAATTCGCTGTACAATAAAACAACCTTGCAATTGCAAGGCGGCGGAAAGGCCTGGGTCCGAAGAATAGTTTATTGTACGAGTATCTATTACTCCAAAGCGTGAGAAATTTACTGGCTACGTGAATCTTAAAACTGAACAATTAAATAAATCTACATACAAAAACTACTTACGATCTAAATATCAATATCATTATAAAATCTACATTACGGAACTAAGGGAGGGGTAAATAATACTCAGCTAACTAAAAGGTTTTATCAAACATGTCTTTACAATGCGACTATGGCCTTACTTTCTAAGTACTTATTTACTATGTACAGGTGTTTCTCAGGTTGCTGTGCTCCTCAACAGGCAAGTTAGCGGTGTTCCCGCTAACTTGCCGCGGTGTTCCCGCTAACTTGCCGCGGTTTGTCGACGATTAATTCCAACAACTCCCTGAAACGTTTTTGAACAAGTTCTTTCTTTTCTTTTTTTAATCTCGTACTTTCCTCAGTTGAAGCAGACCAAGTCTTAAACGAAAGATTATAGGAAATATGCAATATAATTTCCATGCAGCGAATCCAGGCGTGTAAGGTGGACAATCATATTGGTAGGCGTTTTCGTTTTCAGGTCTGGCAGTTACTTTCGATAGGTCATTCATTAGCCGTGGTCCTGTTCCCTACAAGCCAATTACAGTAGTACTCTAAAATAGCATCCAAGACACAATCATCATCATATTCTGTGTCAAATAAAACATAAGAGAAGTAAACTCTCTGGGAAAAATGATGAGATTTCATACGTCCTCTTAACAAACTCTTCTGGACACACTTCATCAATATACATACCATTCTCCCTAACGTGTTCACCGAAGTACGAACGCGCTTTTTTCACTTGATATGGGCCAAGTGTAAACAATATTAAATCATTGTGTGTAAAAACCGGGAAATTATTAAGTTGAGGCAAGTTACCATCAATATGTGTAAACACAACTCGTCTTCTGTTTAAATTATATTCATTAATAAATTGTCCAAGATGATTAGGCTCATCCATATATCGGAATGCTCTTTGGATTATATTTTCAGCATTGGGACTATCCCTTATAACGGGATGGAATTTATTGAATAGAGCCCCAGCAATTCTAAAATCGACTATTAAATGTGTTGAGGCATTATTAAAATACCTTTGCCTGAACAGTTTAAAATCCCTCTTAAACCTCCCGTTCACGACTTCAACAACCCATCTACATAGTGTCGCTTTACGGCTTTTGTTAGCTTGTGAATATGTAAGTTGACATTCTCCTTCCTCTAATGATTCATTAATTCATTCACTTTCACTGTCCGCGCAGCAGACACAATACCTAAACAATAGTCGTGAATCACATGTGATTCATCGGACAGGGAAGTGGTTAACCACTTCCCTGTCCGATGAATACTCGATACTTACAATTTTCCAGCAAAGGGATGGCATGGCATCCCTAAAGCCCCTATCTAAAACAAAAATGGCATAACGGTCCATTTTCATTTTCAAATAAGTGAGTCATAATTTTAGCATCGGTTTGGGTGGCAGCATATGGCCCTACAGCATCTATGATGTGACCATCCCAAGATACAATCATAAATGGTTTAATCAAATTATCACATTTGTGCAAACTATAATATATGTTTTCTTTTTAAACATATAGTTTGCACTTTTCTGCAAGTAAAAATGTCCCATCAAATATAAAGATTGCGGGCCTATCGCCAGGTTAGACTCGTCAGGATCGCTCAATGATGATTGAGGAACTCTTTAGTTTCTGTCTGCTATTTCCCTTTGGCTGATACGGTTTACACCAATATTATTAGGTACAAAATACTCATTGAGACATAACCTAACTTTTTTCAGGATTAGTTCCAATGTTGACCTGGGTATGACAAAAAGAGTTGCCAAGCGTCTATTATTATAACCTGTTCTTAGTTTCATTAAATAAATAGCTAAAGCACGTTTAGGTTGCTTAACATTTAAAGGAGGTATCAGATTATACAGAATTAAAATCTGAGGTACTTTAAGACCAGTCCAATAATGGCAAAAATGATTTGGCATTTCGGAGACATTTTCAAAATTCAAAAAGCTTCATAATATTAATTAAGTCTTCTATACGGACAGAACTAAATGTAGAATGTGTCCCATTCATTTGAGGTAATAAATGCCACTCATCGCTATACAGATGTGTTTCACACACTCTACAGCTGCGAGGAACAATAAATTATGCTCTTGCAATAATATTCTTTTAATGAACAGTGGGACCAAATGTAGTAACATTCTGTTTCTGCATTGTTGAAATATACAGTGAACAGATGAGATTGAAGCTCGCTTGTAATTGGGTAATGATAATAATGGTAAAACTTTCCCTTCGATGTGGATCACTTTGAACAAGCCGTAATGATGGTGGCGCTGGTGGGCTAACCTTTGAACGCAAGGGCTGCATTGTTGTCGGAAGCCAATTCCTGCACGTTGTCCGAAGCCAATTCCTGCACGTTGTCTAAAGCCAATTCCTGCACGTTGTCCGAAGCCGATTCCAGCATGTTTCGTGATGAGTCCTGCACTGCATGTCTATTTGCTCGCATCCAACACACATGACATAGTTGTTTCTTGAGACTGTTCTGTTCTTCTAAAAAAAAGGAATGGAATGATCTGCCCGACTTTGACGATTGCGCTGGGTAGGTATACATATACTCGTACGATGGTCATTCAATAAATACTTAGCCTACAAAAAGTAAACGAAAATTTTGGAAAAGTGGCAATTTATTTTTCAACATTCTCCTTTTAGTTCGATACACTTAGCCCAGCGATGCTCCAACTTTTTTAACCCGTCCGAAAAATAGTTTTTGTCAAACTCTGCAAAATAGGCCCCCGTGGCGGCGATGACCTCATTCTATCCATATCTATTCTCGGCGAGTGATTTTTTCAGATTAGGAAACAGAAAGAAGTCACAAGGGGCCAAATCTGGAGAATACGGTGGATGGGGCAGCAATTCGTAGCGTAATTCGACCAATTTGGCCATGGCAACGGCAGACGTGTGAACCGGTGCGTTGTCGTGGTGAAACAGCACTTTTTTCTTCGCCAGATGGGGTCGTTTTTTCTTTAATTCGGCGTCGAATCGGCCCAATAAATCGGCATAGTAAAGCCCTGTAATTGTTTTACCCTTCTTGAGGTAATCGATGTAGATCACACCTTGTGAATCCCAGAAACGGTGGCCATAACTTTTCCGGCCGATTTTACAGTTTTCGCCTTCTTTGGAGCACGTTCCCCGGTCTGGATCCATTGTTTTGATTGCTCCTTGGTCTCTGGTGTCTACCAGTGGATCCAGGTTTCATCGACGGTCACAAAACGACGCAAAAACTCCGCTGGATTCCGCTTAAACAGCGCCAAACACGTCTCCGATGTGGTCTCACGGTTGCGCTTGTTTTCTGGTGTGAGTAAACGCGGCACCCATCGCGCCGACAGCTTTCTCATGCCGAGTTCCTCGTGAAGAATATGATGCACTGTTCCTTCTGAAATGCCTACAGTCTCAGCTAGCTCCCGAACCTTCAATCGGCGATCTGCCAATACGAAATCATGGATTTTTTTAATGTTTTCCTCCGTAGCAGCTGTTTTCGGTGCACCTGGACGTGGTTCATCAAAAACCGACGTACGGCCACGTGCAAACTCGTTGAACCAATTCTTGACGGTGGCCATCGATGGAGAAGAGTCACCGTACACAGCATCCAAGCGCTCTTTGATTTCGATGCGCGTTTTCCCTTCCAAAAATAGGAATCGAATCACCGAACGATATTGCTCTTTTTCCATTTTTGTAAAACCGATCGACACGTTCGCTTCCCTAAGTTGTCAAATTAAAACAAATGAAGGGATTGGAATGAAAATTTGAAAAAAGAATTATAAAAGAATGTGCTACACTGTGGTAAAACTCTTTTGAAACTACAGCGCCCTCTGGCGATGAGGTTAGGTACTTATTGAATGCGTAGCTTGATACGTTAACATTTTAACAGGGTGTTTCATATTTCTAATGTGCCTATTTATTAAAAATAAAAATTATTATTACGCTCAAAAAAAAAAAAAGTCGCCTAGAGGTATTTTAAGGTCGGATACATTAAGTGGACCACTTTTGTAAGACGACTAAAAAGTCACGGTGTATATAATAAATTTTCGCGTGGGAGTTGGTACCGAAAAAAGTACTCTATTGCTTAAAAATATTTATCAGAAAAACTACTAAAACTACTAATTCTACTTCTATAGTGTAAACTCATTTCGATGCCGTTCAAAGAACGTGGGCAAAAGTACAATCAGCTACGCATCGTGAAGACTTGCGGTATGGTGCTCCCTTAAGAGTTGGCGCATGGGTGAGAGGTAAGGGATATGTTCCGCAAGCAACACTCGCTCGCTATACTGGTATAACCTCATAGTGTGGGGATGGATTTGGTGGGGTGGTTGTGACTGGATCTTTGAGGATTATTCTAACAACCCAGATCCAATGAATACGCGTTTCCGTAATCGATGGCTCTTACTTTGGCGTTTCTGGGTAGCATTCGATTGAAGCGGCCCCGGGGTTCTCTTTTATTGTGCCACATAGGGTATGGAAAATCGGAATTAACTCTGCTTATGTGTAACACCCAATCATGGGTGTGAAACGCATATTCACCAAGGAATATTTCGTCAATATGTACTAAGCTCGGCAACATCGTGGAACGAAGGATCTCCAGGGTTTGATCCATGTTCGTCCATATTATCGGTGGTAGGTCTTGCGCATGCGGTTGGCGGAGGTTAGAATATAGAAAATCTAAGTAGTATATGGATTGTGTTAATAGGTCGCGAGGAGTGGTTAAGCGAATTGCAGACAGATCCGAACACTTCCCCAATACGGGGTCCAAGGACTTAAGTTCGCTGCGCTGAATGCAACAAAGAGAATTTCACTTAATAAATAAATAAAAATAAACTAGTTCCTTTGTCCTTCCCCACACGTGAAAATCGAGCGGAGTGAGGTCGGGCGATCGCGGAGGCCAGGGAATTGGTCCTCCCCTGCCAATCCACGAATTTGGGAAACAATTATCCAAATGCTCACGTCACAGACTAAAGTGAGCTGGGCAGCCATTGTGTTGAAAGACAATAGGCCTGTTTATGTCTACTAATGGTGGTAAATCATTTATCAAAAAATCCAAGTAGTTGTTCGCATTGATGTTGTCGGGCAAATAATGAGGCCCTATTAGCTTATCGCCAATCACTCCTGCCCAGACATTCACATGGAATCTCCCCTGGAAGCCCCTTTGTCTCTTCACGTGTGGGTTTCGAAATCTTTATCAACTACATTGTTTATGCAATCAAAAATGTTTATTACTTGCCCGGGCATGTTTTCAGTTCAGCACAACACAAAACACAAGATAAAACACAAACAAAAAACTGGCGGGCGGCGACTAGTTGGCGCGAGTGGCGAAATCTCAACTGGTGTGGCAAGCGGGTTTCTAGTAGGATAGATAATAAAACCAGAAGTCACTTAATACATATATTTGTAGAAGAGCACGAGCACACAGAATCAGGGAAGTGGTCCTAGGGTCTCTAAGCACTTGTCACTGGTCACTTTGTAAAAGAAGGGTACTGCCCTGGGCTTTAGAACGCCGAAGACGACGGTGCAGAGCAGGAGGCGAGCGCGTGGCAGACGCGTCCGCCGGCAGAGAAGCAGGCAGGTAGGTAGGCAGGCAGGCAGGCAGTGCCTTCCGCTAGGCACGTGGCCCGCGCAGGCAGGGCACAGCAGGTCACGTGGCCCGCTCAGGCAGGGACCTCCACACGCGGCTGGCGTGAGGTCTCGGTACTCACGCGCCGCGTGGGTGGCCGACAGGCAGGTAGGCGGGCTCACGGGCAGTTGGTGCCGAGCGCGTGGCGAAGTGCCAGCGAGGTAAGCCTGCACGTGGTGGCGTGGGTCTCACCCACGAGACGTCCGACGGCGTTAGGCGTCTTTCTCCCGCTGTAGGCAGGGAGGCAGCGGGACGCCTGACGGTTTAATGTGGAGCCGTAAGTCGGGATGTTAGCCGTAGCCTGGAACCCTGGAACGAGTGCGGAGAAGGGTGCGTGCGTAAGCGTCGTGCCGTAGCTCTGCAAGCCTCCGTCGATGTGTGGGTCCTTCAGCCGCAAGCCCAAAGCAAGGGGATTGGTGGAAGACTCACCCATCGCGGTGGCTTACAATTAGAGGTAGTTATGCGCGCACATGCCCCAGGCATCCTCGAAGGTTCCTCGCCGCGTGGCCAGGCGATTTAAGCGAGCAGCTAGGCACAGCGTGGCGAGGTAAGCATAGCGTAGGATGCGAAAAGCATGTGGGCGCATTCACAATGAGGTGCAATGAAGAAAAGGTGATGATTTACATTATAGCTTTTCGACAGTAAAGGTTATAATGACGCTGATACAATAAAATGGCTGCCAGACCGCGCAGACAAAGAAATACATAGAAATGCGATCTGGCAGGACAGTGAACAATTGAAATCACATGAGCACTTACCCGTTTAGGTTGGGGTTGTAGGATAAAGGAGGCTTCCGCTTCGAAAAAGAACTAACTAACGGAGCGGGCCCTTATATAGCCACACACGAACGCCGCCAAGCGATGACGCGTTCGTATGTGGAAATTTAGGGATGGGGCACGTTACTAGTGAGGTGCGTTTAGTTGATTTTTTAGAAAATCGACTACAACGCTACACTGGCGAGCCCCGGTTTGACACGTTCGTTCGTTTGAAATATTTGGACTGACGTAAAATGTCTTTCTTGTTCTTTCTTCTAGACTCTGGGCAAGTTTGAGCGAGAATAAAGCAGATCCGAATGGGACCAATTGGTCCCGTCGACAGACTTGGTAATTGGATCAAATGGTCACCTTAACATTACAAGGGCATCGCCAGATGGCGCCTGCAACTGTCAGAACTGACGTCTGACGTAATATATGTCATTTAGAAAGTTATTAACCTGTATCACCTATATTTTGATCTAATTTTTATTATGAAGCTGTTTAAAAGGTTTAAGAAAAGTGATTTATTGTGAAAAAGTGAAATAACAATTGAGTGTTTTTCCATCATGTTTGTTTGACGAGCATCTCTGTCACGTTTATATTTTGATTGAACAATATTTAAGTAAATATTTGTGGATTCAACAATAATCTGTAAAAGAGACTTGTCAAAAAATTGCTCGAAACAATACAGTTCTCCACTCGTTAAACGCTTCTTCTTCCGTTCTTGGTTTGCTGGTGATCTTGGGTTCTTCGCTGATCGTTCGCTTCATTCCTCCTCCAAGTTGTAGTGGGAAACTGTAAAGATGTTAAAAATTATTAAAAAAACTATATAAAACAATGTGTCAATAATGATCGAAATGTATGTTTAATTTACTTTCTTAAACTGTGTTTCAACTAGAGATGGGTAACTAGCCGGATGCTTTGAGTTATTATCGATTTTAATCCATTAACAGCCATCCAATGGCTAATAACCCTGCTATTAATGTATTGTCAAAGAAATAAATGTTCTTTTTGTTTTTTTTTAATCTGTGGGTGTGAATATAAATTGGGTGCGTGTACGCAGTGTGATTCAATGTATTGCATTACTCTTTTTATTTATTTTCACCTTTTAGTATGTGAAAAAGTGTTAATAATAAAATGAATACACATTTTTCGGGAAATCTAAGAAAATACAAAGCAATGCAATATATTTATGAACTCGAATTCATTTCCTCGCAGTAGGTGTGAAAAACAGAGTACGCTCCTCGGGAGTAAAGCTGCCTTGTCTTGGGGTAACTTGAATCCCTCGCTCACTAAGTATTCTTTATAATATTAAGTAGGGATTACAGGTGAATGCTCGCGGTGAGGGATAGCGCCTTAACAGAAACGAATCGCTGCAAATCAGTCTTGGTAGGTAGTAATCAGCAACTTGACTGAGGATGTAAGAGCGAGCGAAGTGAGCTGAGGACTTGGGGCACCCGGACACGGAACCTTGCAAACAGAAATAGGAGCCACGCGTAGCGGGGCTCCGTCGAGCCACCTTAGTTGGTGGTAATCAGCAACTTGACTGAGGATATAAGAGCGATCGAAGTGAGCTCAGGACTTGGGGCACCCGGACACGGAACCTTGCAAACAGAAATTGGAGCCACGCGAAGCGGGGCTCCGTCGAGCCACCGTAGGTGGCAATCAGCAACTTGACTGAGGATGTAAGAGCGAGCGAAGTGAGCTCAGGACTTGGGTCACCCGGACACGGAACCTTGCAAACATAAATAGGAGCCACGCGAAGCAGGGCTCCGTCGAGCCACATTAGTAGGTGGTAATCAGCAACTCGACTGAGGATGTAAGAGCGAGCGAAGTGAGCTCAGGACTTGGGGCACCCGGACTCGGAACCTTGTAAACAGAAAGTCGAGCCACCTTAGTAGGTGGTAATCAGCAACTCGACTAAGGATGCAAGAGCGAGCGAAGTGAGCTCAGGACTTGGGGCACCCGGACTCGGAACCTTGCAAACAGAAATAGCGGGGCTCCGTCGAGCCACCTTAGTAGGTGGTAATCAGCAACTCGACTAAGGATGCAAGAACGAGCGAAGTGAAGTCAGGACTTGGGGCACCCGGACTCGGAACCTTGCAAACGGAAATAGGAGCCACGCGAAGCGGGCCTCCGTCGAGCCACCGTAGGTGGTAATCAGCAACTTGACTAAGGATGGAAGAGCGAGCGAAGTGAGCTCAGGACTTGGGGCACCCGGACTCGGAACCTTGCAAACATAAATACGAGGCACGCGAAGCGGGCCACCTTGGTAGGTGATAATCAGCAACTTGTCTAAGAATGCAAGGAGTTCGTTACTTGGGGCACCCGGACTCGGACAGGTTAGGTTCGAAGTGTTAGGTTACATTAAACTTTGCAAACAGAAATAAGAGCCCCACGAAGCGGTGCTCCGTTGAGCTTCCTTGATAGGAGGTAATCAGCAACTATACTAAGGATGCAAGAAGGAACTAATTAAATTTTCGGAATTCTAATTAATCGGTATTTTTATAATCGGTTTTCATGTTTTGAAAAATTTAAGCCTTTAAGTCTTTTTGTTATTCGATCTATTCAAACGTGGTATTTATAGAAGTTTACGTTAGGAATATTGTTTTTTTATGAAAATAGGAATACCAGGGTTGGAAAAAAAACAGTTTTTTTTTCAAATTTATAAAACAAACAGTTCAAAATGTTTTAAACAAGTGTTTTTTTTGTTTTTTTTTTAGTTTCTGGTATTTTTCAAATTAGTTCCACCTTGTTTGTTGATGTCTAAACGTATAAATCAATTATGTTTCATTTCTAGACTACATATTTTCAAATTCGCCCTTTGTAATGAAATTTTTACGAAAAATGATCAATTGAAAAAAAACATGTGATGTTTTTTTTCTAATAATTTTATGCATTGTTTCATTACAATGCCATTAAAAGTTAAAAATATGACATAACAATGGCATTAAACTCAAAAGGTTTTATGTCAAACTATTTTGACTCCTGAATATTAATTTATTTTCATTTTATATGCATTCATCTGCCTTGAAAAGTAGTTGAAACGGGTAATAAAAAACACTGTTTAATTTCAAACTGTTTTAAACACTGTTTTAAACAGGTGTTTTAAAACAACTTGTTTTAATCATGCCAACCCTGAGGAATACTGATCAATTAGAGTTGGTATATTAGGATTTTTGAACCATTCGGAATTATGAAAATCGGTATTTTGAAATTCATGTTATCGTAGTGTACCCGTAAATAGCTGATAAAATTTTTTTAAAGGGCCAGATTATTTCTAAATTGCACATTTATTTACTACAAAGAAATATGATGAAAATGAAGTCTAATCTGACAGACCTAAGCCTGAAAGCCATGGGTTCAATCACTAAAAATATTAAATAACATTAACAGCAGGGTTATCATCAGTTATCATCCATAATTGCTATTAGCTGGCTACTAACTGCTATTAATCGATTAATAGCCAAATGATATTAACCGGATTATTATCATTGCCCATCTCTAGTTTCAACCATCGCAAAGTGATTATACAACTCATCATCATAGTAATATGATGATTCGAAAAGTTAACTCTTCTCCATTTCTTCACAAACTTTAGACACTTCCTGATTGAATTCGCTGTTGAATAGTTCCATATTCTCTTCCATGGATATGGAAAAGAAAACATTGGTGCACACTTCACTGAAGATTTCCATCTTAATAGCAAAGAAGAAAATAGGTAGCAGCATAAGTAGCAGTCCAGTGTTGGTAGACAAACTGTGTCGTGCGTCACACCCGGCTGCGAGCGATGCAGTGTCAGTGTTGTCTTGTTATCGGTGTTTTAAATACCTAGTTTTAATGGACCCTCCATGATTGTATTTGTAGCGGTGATAACACTATTTATTTTACATACTATTTTATTTTATACACACCAACGACGATATAATACTAGACTACGCATTGCACGATCTAACGAACAAAACTATTCTGCCAACTCGCTGAGGTACTACGTAAGCGAGGGGGGCGGGGTAGTGCGTTGTGATTGGCTAACTCAAGGTCAGTTCTGTCTCAAAGTATGTTTACGGCTCACAGGATTGGTCGAAATGAGACGGATATAAGACTTTTTTGCCTAATGTGTTGGCAGACATCGGTCGCCTGTTATTACGAGTCTAGTATTATATCGTCGTTGATACACACTGTTATTAATATAGTACACAATATTTATACATATACAGGGTTACAGGAAAAGTCGACCTAGATCCGTTAAGGGCGTGTAGTACACATCATTTCTGAATGATTTCACTATGGAACCCAACCCCCCAAACCCAACCCCCCATCCTAAACTTAACCGTTTTCGAGGTTTTCGAGTTTTAATTTTTTTTTTATGAAAATGCCCAATTTTTCGGCTATTGAATTGAATATTTTGAATTTTTTTGACTCTAATGATTATTTTTTTGGTTTTTTAGATGCTTAATGACCTCAATGACTAAAATTGCACGTAAGTTAACTAAATAGGTCGTAGACGATCGAAACTTAACACGTTAAGCGCCATGTGAAAATTTGAGGATTTCCATACAGGTCACGGGACACACCGGTGAGCCTTTCCTTACTGAACCGTTCGAGCCACGTGGGTCACCGGTGAGCCGTGTGTTAGGTTCAACGAAAACGTTTCCTACAAGCCAAGTATTGCAGCTATCGAATAAAACGTATATTAAAGTGAGCCGCGTGGCCCCGTAGCCTAACCAGACAGCGTGTTTTTTAAATCCTGTTTAAATTTGTAGGATTTTTCAAAGTTATTGTAATGACACTAGGGTTGCTCCTAACGATACAATGATTATAAGTTATTATTTTCAATAAAACGAAAAAAATATAATGCAATGTTAATTATTTTAAATACAGGAACATAACTTGTTCGTCACCAAACAAAAATATCGCTTACGAATATTTTAACAAACTTTTATATCAAAATTCTTTATATAATTATCACATTTTAATGGCACTTCTTTATCTTCTTTATCACAACAATAATCTGTTCTAATCATATTACTAAAAGAACTTATTAAAGCATGGCAAGGAAAGGGTTATTTGGACAACTTCCGCAATAAGTAGATACTTTTTTGGTTTTTGTCTTAGCCTGTTTGCTACCCATGATTGGCACGTTTTCTGTGCAACATTGACGACAGTCATGTTCTTCTTACTTTTCTAGCCAAACCATCTTTCTTTTCCAGGGTGTGTTTTACTCTTTTCGGTCTTTCTATGGGCGCAGCATTTTGTATGACTCCGCAAAGTTTCATCATTACAGACCTTCGGAAATCCACTATTTGTATGTTTTTTTTTGTCACTGATTTATACAAAGTTAGAGCATTTACCATCGAAGTATTTAACAATAAATCTATAGCCAGCTTTTTATACTGTTACATAAAATATTTTGTCCCTATCCGTTGAGGGTCAGACTATAAAACCACAAAATAACATAAACCGGTTTATTACTGCGAGTAACAATAACCCGTATAATTGTATTATTCGATTAATTAATTGATTTCCTTTAAATTGAATTACAATAAATAAATTACTTTAACATCCATCCTATTTTAATAATAATTAATAACATTAACAACAGTCCGGGAATAAAATTCGTATAAACTACTGTGGTGAGATTCTTTACCCTTTATAATTAATGAAAGCTAGCCAGTTATAACTTAGGGATTTAAAGAAGAGCTGAGGTCGTGGGGAGTTGGAGATAAACCGAGTACTGTTCCGCTAACAAGGTTAAATTACATCTGTTCTAGTGCAGAGCCAAAATTTACTAATCACCGGAACCTTCCAGTTAAAAAACAATTATAACAATTTAACCAATGGGCGCCAGGGACCTGGAGAGTCCCGAATCCTGGAGCTGAAGATATCCTCAATTCTACCGTCACCTCTGGAGGAATGCAGCATGAGCCCAAGATTCTCAAAATAAAGTTCGGGGTAGTACCGACATCAACACCGGGTACCAAAATTACACCGGTGTTTCAAGGTGCGGTTATAAAAAAAAACAAATATAAAGAAAAAACCGTCACGCCTGCGCTCACGCTAGGCGGTGTCTGCCAGCCGTACAGCAGCCCCTGCAGGAGGTTCCCAGCGTTCTCAAGGATCGGTCTCCGCGTCCGGAGTGAATCACCCGATGAGCCTCTCCTGCAATCGACAATACGGAGACCAAATAATATAGGCACATGCATAGTTTGCCTTAGGGTTAATCCGCCTCTGGAGAGAAGAATAGATTAAAAACTAACAATGACAGGCAGGCGCACACCAGGCAATCCATCCACCGCCACTGGACCAATAATTGATAATAAGCGCTGCTCGTGGTCGCTCAATGGAAGCACTTTACTAGGGCCTCCACCAGTAGCAGCTGCAGACCTTCTTGAATCTGCAGCCTTGCCCTTGGTTTTGGCCTTAAGCTCGATCCAGTACTTGATAGAAAAAAAAGCGTGCGTTAGGTTAGGTGCTTCGCAAAAGCATTCATCAAGCAAAACCAAAACAGACAATGTAAACATGCAAACTATTTCAAGAATTGATGGTGTTTCTGTTGGATTGTTAACTTACCCTTCGCCATTGGTCGCCCGTCTTACTGACTCCTCCTTCAATGGAGTTCAGCTCTATTGCGACAGCTTCCCATTTTTCCCGACTCGTCCGTGCAGCCTGTGGGCCTCCTAGTTGGGGAGCCCAGGAAGGGATTTTTGCTGTGACTCCAGCGCGTCAGATTATTATAAGGGAGAATCCTTGCACCCTTTAATGTACCTGAACCAAGTATCAACCCTTCATCTGGTGGGGTTTGTTTGGGAGAACCCGTCAGATTAGTAAAAAAAAATCGATCTGCAGAAATACTCGAGCGCGTCAGATTAAGAAAAGGTAGATTAATTACGTTCAGAAGAGAGTATATTTCAATAATCTGACAATTTGAGCGTGGCATTAGGAAATGAGCGAGTACTGAAGTTGTAAAAAAAAAACGTCATTTTGAAATACTCGAGCGCGTTTTATTTATTTTTTAAATTGAAGGTAACACTGTGGCGATGTCGGTAAAATCGTGGAGAAAAGGTGAACTACCAGTTAGTTCGCAACTATCGGTCGTGATTTAATGTCCGCCATCTTCGATGGCGATCATTGATTGTCAAAATGATCCGCCATTTATTGAATTAATTTGTTACAAAAAATGTGATAAATGAAGAACCGCTCTACTGATTTTGTGAAAACTTCACATAAACCATCTACTAAATAGTTCGAACAAAACCTAAACATTTGGTTTGGATAGGTGAGCCCGTTCTTCAGTTATAAAATTACAACGAAAAGTAGCATTGATTTCGTGTTATGTGAGGATCATTTCATTGTATGGGAAGGAAAATGTCTGGGCAACATAAGTGGGTTAAATCTAATGAAATGCTGACTACTACAAATAAACTTCATGCTGTTAGAAGAAACTTTACTGTACTTTTGACCAACTTCTACTGTCCAGATATTTTCCTTCCCATACAATAAAATGATCCTCACATAACACGAAATCAAATAACATCCTAAAAAACTGTAAGTAATTTTGTCATTCATATAGTGTCATATACAATTTGTACGAAAAAATATTTTGCGACCAACTTCCGCCATCCCGATTTTTTTCTTCCGATACAATAAAATGATCCTTACATGAAACAAAGTCGAACGGCATTAAAAAAAAATTGGCCAATTTCACTCATTTCTGTGGACACTTGACGAAAAAATAAAAAAATGCTTAAATAGTCATAAAAGAGCTAAAGTTTCCTAAGAAAGTTTTCCCGTATCTCTTATGGATTCGGATTTCTCCATTTTAGCCAATTTAAAGGAAACACCCTGTGTAAAGATAAATAAATTTCAGGTCTGACCACTGACCTTGGCACCCATTTAGATTTCACTTATTTTGTCCGTGAAGTCAACAAGCAACCAAGGCATAAATCATAATTGAACTTGGCTCTCATTTCACATTTGTGTTTTTCATGGGATTTTAATGATGTAGATGGGTTTTTATTCGTAATTAATACATTAAATTTTATTTTATACATTTTTTATACGTGAATGCAATTATCTTGTTTATAAATTTCCTTTAAAATGCTCAGAATAGCGATATCCCTCCATATAATTGTCAGATTATTATTCAGGAGGACTATGATATCAACTTGATCCTCCCACATAAAAATCTGACGCGCTCGAGTATCTCGAGATTACGTTTTTTTTTTACAGATAGAAATATGAATTATTGCTTTGTGCCACATCCAAATCGTCAGACATTTTAATACGACACTTTTTAGGGTGTACTTTACATACACTTTGAATATCTGACGCGCTCGAGTAACTTATTTTTTTTTGGATTTTCAACCGCTTGCCACGGACAGACCCCTCGAGTTAATCGTCAGATTAATATGTAATGGTTATCAGAAATATAAAGCGCGTTTACACTATAAATATCTGACGCGCTCGAGTATTTCTGTACAACTGTTTTTTTTTACAGTTTTAAAACTGTTTACACGCTTTCCCCCCCACTAAAATAGAAAACTTGTCAGAAACTTTTTTTATTTTTAGAACATGATCTTTCAAATCCAATAGGTCTCCATGACGCTCGAGTAACTGCAAATTTAGCATCCTCGGCTCCCCTACTATCCGGAGAAGCGACCCAAGGCTACGTCACGGTGGGTCTCTGCAAAATTTAATAGTATCTCCAGTTGTCTGGCCGCGACCCGTCTACGTGTAGTCATCTGAAAAATATATTTACAACATCATTAGCTCCATAATGAAGGTAATAAGGTAAGGTAGGTATAATTAAATAAATAAAAAACACTTTAGCACCTTTTCTAATAAATTATTATCAAGTTCAAAAACTTTTAGATTGTTTTTCTATAACCTAAGTTTTTTTAACAATAAACGAGGGTCAGTGGGTCGTCCTAGGGGAGTCGATTTTCATTTGTATGACTCGTGAACTTACCTTTAATTATAAATTCTTCTAAAAACTTTACTTGATAAAATGCACAATAAAATGGCAGTTATGGGCACTATGGACAGATACGAGTTGTAATAGGTACTTGTAGAATTTTACCGCGAATTTTACCTGTCAGCTGTGCTGTCAAGTGTCAGTTGCATATGAACCACAGATTACTTATATGATATCGTCGTAGTCGTAGAACAACGACGGTTTTGATTATTTTCAATTTTTGCTTTTTTACGTAAAATGAGCTTATAGCCGTGCTTTATTAAAATAACTGAGATACTGACTAGGAATACTGACGGATTTGATTTCTTAACGCAGTAAAATGACGTAATATTCTATTCGCCCGTGTACTACGCTGCCCTCTGCCCCCCGCGCCCCGCTGACGCCCGTGTGCGCCCGGCGGATTGTTAGTTCCGCCCATGTTCTGAGTAAGGTTGCGCGTGGCCTTCGCTTTGCACTAATTAATACGTTAACTTATTTTTATTTAACTCTAAGGCTATATTGCATGTCCCATAATATTATTTTTTTTGTGCAGATTTTCCTAGAACAACGACGGAAACCACTTTGCGTCATGTAATTACGAGAAAAATCCGCAAAACAACGACGTATGATAACATACGACACACAAGTTTTCATAAAACAATGATATTTTATAAAATTTAGCCGTTTTAGGAATTTATCTTGTTGGTCAGATTATAAAAGTTCAGAAACAGAACAACATGTCCAAATTTCAAGAGTAGCGGATCAGCGGTTTCTAAAATATACCCTTAAACTCCATTAGAAAACTTTAAAGCGCCGTACTGTAAAGTTACTGATTTACAAAACCGTCTTTGTTCTACGACTACGACGATATGAACCACAAAAATATAAAATGCTCCTTAAAATCAACTATTCTAATGCTCTTGAGGTACTCCTCAACTTAGCCGCGTAACAGTCGATAACTCAGGCTACACATATCGATAAAATTAGAGGTGTCAAGATTAAGCAACCCATCGCACAGTGTCGCTCGTAGATAGTGAATAGCCCCGCAGTCTTCACTACTCCAGTGGTCAACGTTGTTCTCATTTGATTTGCTGCATCTATTTATTTATTTAAAACTTTATGCAACACAAAAGGTACATAGGCGGACTTAATGCCTGAGGCATTCTCTACCAGTCAACCCAGGGTAGCAGAGATCTACAATCCTTTCTTTTAACTCTTCCACAGACGAAACTGCCCGCTGTAGACAAGACTTTTCATGCGCCCCCCCACACATGAATATCCATGGGGGTTAGGTCCGGACTTCTTGCTGGCCATGGCAACGGCCCACCTCGTCCTATCCATTTGTTTGGATGATTTGTGTCCAGCCAGTCTCTGACACTTCTCCTGAAATGGGCAGGGCAGCCATCATGTTGGAACCACATGTCCCTGAACAAGTTGAGTGGCAGATCATCCAGCAAATCACTCAAGTCTCCTCTCAAAAAGTTTTCGTAACTTTCCACATTTAGATTGTCCGGGAGAAAGTAAGGTCCAATCAAATGATTGGAGATAATACGAGTACCCATCCACACATTCACGCTGAATCATCGTTGGGAACCCTTCACTCTTTTCTTATTGGGATTCCTTAGTTCTTTTGGGGCCCATTAATGGGCGTTGTGATAGTTAGTTATGCCATCTTTATCAAATTTGGATTCATCTGTCCACAAGATATTTCTTAGAAAATCTGGGTCTTCTACGTCAGCATTTAGCATAAATCTACAGAAGTCCATCCTTCTCGCGGGGTCTCCTTCTTCAATAGTGTGTACCGGCGTGTAATGGTACGGGTATAGGCCAGCACTGTAAACCACACTCTCCATTGCGAAAGTCCCAGATCACGGGCAACAATATTAGTGGAAGTAGTCGATTCCGCTCGAAAGCGTTGCACTATCTCATTGTCCTGTTCTTCATCGTCATCAAGTCGTGGTCTTCCCATGTCTGTATTTCGTCTCAAAACAGAGCCCGTATCTGGAAGTCTTCGATAAACTCTGTCAAAAACAGCCACATCCGGCACTCGACGACCGGGGAATCGAGTTATGTATTCGTTGCGAGCTTGCGCAGACACACAATCGCAGTATCCATAACAAATAAGCATATCAGCTTATTCCTCAGGTGTGTAGGACGTCATCTTCAACACTTCCGTATCACAAGTACAAATCAGAGTCCGGTTAACAAGCAGTCACAAATCAGAAGAAATATTCCAGAATGTGATTCTGTCAAGTCGAGAAAAAGAGCAAAACGATATCACATCTACTATGTACGAAGCACAAAAGCAGACTGACAACCAAAACAATATCCCGTGTTGTATTCCCAGCCCCCTAACAGGTCTCTACAATATTTTTTCTTTCATTCGCACCTACATAAACCGTCGCTTGTCTCGCTCGCACGGTGCGTCATAACTTGAAGGACAATAGGTGCGGGACCGTTAGAACTGCTACCTGGAGTGTCCCAACTACTTTTTTTCCACGAAATGCAATACAAATCCTAGATTTTTATACCTCGTTAGATAGCTGATCAAACGTAGATATTTTAAAACACATCTGCCGAACAACTGCCATAATATTTTTTTTAGATATCCCTTAGAGAAAATTAAACTTTCTATTTTGTTTTTTTAATTACCTAACTTTCACTTGTCTACTACGGCGTATTCAATTAACTTATGTACTATTTTAATGATTGACGTCCTAAAGCATGTTATTTAAAATGTAAAAATGCAATAACAATAATAATAAGTCACACAAAATAAACAAAATTAAATTTAGTAGCCTAAAAATCGGCAATTTTCAATAAAAAAATTAAAAGTATCTCGAAAAGGGTTTAGGGTAGGGTGTTACATAGTGAAATAAGTCAGAAATTATGGGTACTCCACGCCCTTAACGGATCTAGCACGACTTTTCTTGTAACCCTGTATAATATGTCCCATCAAATATAAAAATTGCGGGTATGTCAAAAAGAGTTGCCAAGCGTCTATTACTGTCACCTTCCACCACCTGTTCTTAGTTTCATTAAATAAATAGCTTAATCACGTTTAGGTTGCTTAACATTTAAAGGAGGTATCAGATTATACAGAATTAAAAACTGAGGTACTGTAAGACCAGTCCAATAATGGCAAAAATGATTTGGCATTTCGGAGACATTTTCGAAATTCAAAAATTTTGCTTTTGACTTCATAATATTAATAAAGTCTTCTATATGGACAGAAAATGTAGAATGTGTCCCATTCATTTGAGGTAATAAATGCCACTCATCGCTTTACAGATGTGTTTCACACACTATTGCTGCGAGGAACATAGAAATTATGCTCTTGCAATTTCTTTTAATAAACAGTGGGACCGAATGTAGTAACATTCTGTTTTACATTGTTGAAATATACAGTGAACAGATGAGATTGAAGCTCGCTTGTAATTGGGTAATAATATGGTAAAAATTTTCCTTCAATGTGGATCACTTTGAACAAGCGGCAATGGTGGTGGCTCTGGTGGGCTAACCTTTGAACGCTAAGGGCTGCATTGTTGTCGGAAGCCAATTCCTGCACTTTGTCTGAAGCCAATTCCTGCACGTTGTCCGAAGCCGATTCCAGCATGTTTCGTGATGAGTCCTGCACTGCTTGTCTATTTGCTTGCATCCAACACACATGACAAACATAGTTGTTTCTTGAGGGCTGAAAATACGTGGTGTATTTTCAGCCCTCAAGAAACAGCTATGTTTGTTAGTATAAACACATATAAAACCTTGTTTTCAAGTTTTATGTTATTGTACAATGAGAAGTTACAACATTTACTATACATTATACATTTACAATACTTACTATTATTTTTTACATACTTTATTACTTTAAAAAAGCATATTATGTTATACATGGAAAATACACACAGACATACTATGAAAACTCAGTTTTTTTATTACAGATTAATACAACTAGATATTTTAAATGATGAATTAAAAACCCACATTAATACTATTTTGTGATATTAAGACAGCCAGCAATGGACTCTCCAATGGTGTCTTATTTTTCTAACCAATTTTCCACAACCATGTCTCTCATGTTCACCAGCTTCTGTATTCTGACGGCCAAGCCAACCACCGTGCAAGAACAAAACCGAGCAAGTATGTGGTTTGTCCGATCGAAGTTTACACTGATATACACCCAAAATTGTCCGAGGTTTAGCAAGTTGTAGTGACGGCGCGGCGTTTGGAGCAATATGTTATTGAACTGATCGTGGTTTACCCCAGTCCAAAAGTGGAGATCATCTTCAATGATTTCATGGAAGCTTTCAAAATTAAGACAGTGTCTGTTTTCCAGTACTCGTAGTATTTAGTACTTTTTATTAAGTTGGTAGACAAACTGATGTCCAATTTCAAATAATGCCCAATATTTAATATCCCACACCAGAAGTACTTCAAGTAAACAGAAACACATTCACTAATAATGATCAGCTAATGACTGTCATTGTTAAAAAAGCATATTTTTATATTTTCACTTTCTGCTATTGTCTTTTGTAATATTGTATACGAGGGCGTTTGCGTTGTAGATGCTGTCGTTATTATTCTTTACATGATATAAAGCGGCGTTGCTTGGTCTCCGTCGTCAGAATTTGTAGAAATGTATGATATCGACTGCGATTTCCTTTTTCCACCAGCGTATGTGTTATTAATGACGATGTGGATCACTCTCTTCTACGTGATAGAAAGTTTCGCGGGAGAATAAGGATCTAGGAAGTGATCCGCGGGGTGGAGGGCGGGAAGAGTAAAGGGTTAGGTAGGCAGGTGCGCCGCCCGCGGTAGCGTTTGTCGGCAGTTTTGTGGATGTCGATAGGATATGTAATTTTTTAAATTATTAGTAGAGTCTGCCCCCAGAATCTCTGTCATGCTGGACATATTTTCCGCCATGCTGGTTATAGCAAAAGATATATTTAATGATGCTGGGGTCATTGTTTGGTTTGTTCGCGCCTGCATCTCTCCAATGCGGGCAATGTTGCCCTGGCCTCATTTTGAGGCGCTGTGTTATCTATAATACTCTATCTATAAAACTCGCTGGCACATTGCACGGGGAATATCTGCCATTTCTTTCCGGATATTGGTCTTCAACTGGTCAATTGTGGCTGGGTTATTGCAGTAGACTCTATATTTTTAGGTATCCCCACAAAAAAAAGTTCAGTGGTGTAAGATCCGGACTTCTAGGAGGCCATTCAATGTCACCTCGGCGCGATATTAGTTTCTCAGTAAACATCTCGTTTACGACCGCCAAAGAGGCATTAGCTGTGTGGCATGTCGCACCATTTTGTTGAAACCATGTAGCACGATTATAGGCTTCATATTGTTGCAGTTGTGAAAAGAAAAAATCCCTTAACATGTCTATGTATCGGTCAGTATTTACAGTGACAGATTGGATATGTCGATTTTCGAAGAAGTGGGGTCCGATAATTCCGTGTGCTGACATGCCGCCCAAACGGTTACTTTCGGCAAATGTAGAGGCTTTTGATGTTTTTCACGTGGGTTCTCTGCAGCCCAGTAACGGCAATTCTGTTTATTCACATGCTCATTTATGTGATAATGGGCTTCGTCGGAAATCAGAATATTGTTCAAACTCCGAAAGCGTTCCAGCATCGTTTCAACAAAAGCTCGTCGTAATATTGGATCATTTGTCTGTAATTCCTGCACAAGTTGAATTTTATATGGGTGCAATTTCAGATCTTTCAACAAAATGTGACGCAAAAATATTCTGGACACCACAAGTTCGGCTGAACGCTTTCGAGTCGATAGAGCACGATTACGTTGAACTGAAGCTCTAACTTGTTCAATTGTGTCTTCCGTTCTTGTTGACCTTGGGCGTCCCGCAGGCTTCTGTTTCAGAGTCGAACCAGTAGCTTCGAACTTTCTGACCCACGATCGAATCACGCTTTCCTTTGTACAATGGAAATGGGTGGAAACGGATATGGAAAAAAAAACATTGGTGCACACTTCACGGAAGTTTTCCATCTTTATAGCAAAGAAGAAAATAGGTATCAGAATAAGTAGAGGCCCAGTGTTGGTAGACCAACTGATGTCCTATTTCAAATAATGCCCAATATTTATAGTCCCACACCTTAAGTACTTTAAGTAAACAGAAACACATTCACTAATAATGATCAGCTAATGACTGTCATTGTTAAAAAAGTATTTTTTAACTTTTTCTCTTTCTGCTACTGTCTTTAGTAATATTGTACAGGCTGTACCAAAAACCCTGTTGTTCCTTTTACCTACGTTTTAAGAATTGGTATACAAACGTAATAAAGTGAGTAATTTATGAAAAACTATTAATAAAATTAATTAAAATAAATATTTAATTATTAATGTTTGTAATATTTAACTGGTTTGTTACCTCTGCTGCAATACTGCATGAAGCGATGTCGCGAAACTACAAAGAGATATAACGCTACCGCCACTCTCTTTGATCGATGCCGCTGAACCGCCGCCGCGCGCCGCTGGCGCGAATAGGTATCCAACAATTTTTCTACACAAGTTGCTATAATCACTTTTACGAACCAGTTTTTGAAAATGTTGGATTAGTAGGCGGTACGAGGGGGCGTTTTTATATTCGCGGAATGGGGGATAAGGGGTGGAAATAAAAAAACCAAATTATTTTTCCTTTTCAATATAATCACCTGCAAGACGAATACATTTTTCAGATCTTTCAATTAATTTATTTATACCCTCATAAAAAAATGATTGCTCTTTGTCTGCAAAATACGCCGAAACTGCCTCCTTGACTTCATCATCGGTGATAAATTTTTTACCCCGCAGCTCTTTTTTCATTTTTGGAAACAGGTAATAATCACTGGGGGCCAGGTCTGGGCTGTAGGGTGGGTGATCCAAAATATCGAAGCCCACCTTATGCAGGGCAGCCAACGCAACGCGGCTCTTGTGAACGGGCGCGTTGTCGTGCAAAAGCAACACACCTTTGCTCAATTTTCCCCGTCTTTTCTCCTTAATGGCTTCTTTAAGTCGCTCTAATATTGAAGCGTAGTATTCTCCGGTAATAGAAACACCTTTATCTTTATAATCGATTAATAATATTCCTTCAGAGTCCCAAAAGACCGTTGCCATGAGTTTCCCAGCTGACTGTGACACCTTAAACTTCTTAGGGGGTGCTGCGCCCTTTTTATGCCACTGCATGGAGTCTTGTTTCGACTCAGGTTCATAATGATGAACCCAAGTTTCGTCTCCAGTAACAATTCGACTCAATACGTTATCCTTGTCTTCATTACAGAGGTCCAAAAATGCACGTGAACACTCTACGCGCTGTCGTTTTTGCGGCGGCGTGAGCATTCTCGGCACCCATCTTGCACTGACCTTAGTCATGCCAAGATGATCATGAAGAATTTTAAAAATGGTTGTATCGAATACTCCAACCATTTCTGCGAGTTGTTTCTTCTTTAGTCGAGCATCTTCCAATACAATTTTTTCAACTTTTTCGATAAGTTCTGGCGTGGTCTCCTCGATGCTCCTGCCCGGCCTCGGGTCGTCTTCAAGGGACTCCCTTCCTTGTTTAAAAAAACTGTGCCACTTGTACACCATGGTTTTTCCTGGACATGAGTCGCTGTAAACCAATGACATCTCATTCATTATGGTCGCAACTGATTTTCCTTGCTTGGTAAGGAACTTAATAACGTCACGATACTCGATTTTTTCCATATTTCACTTTTAACTCCCGATTATGTTGCTTGATTGACGATAACTCAAAGAATAATAGTCTAATAGCAATGAAACCTCGTATTTATACTAATTATGAGTCACTGAACACGTTACGACCCTAATGAGACTAATCACCCCCAAAACAAAATACGAGGGTGCGTTTTTAAGTTCGCGGAATGAAAGGGTTAGGGGGGGGCCCTTTCATTCCGCTAACTTAAAAACGCACCCTCGTATTTTTATGCACAATTGATTAATTTTTAAATTACATTTTAACACTTTCACTACACTTAAAATGTCGTCGAGTGTGTGTGTCGAATGTACCTATTAATTTATTATTATATCAACTTGACGGCTACGGAGATGCTGTTCGATGTGACCACCTTCTGCCTCTACACATTTGTGACAACGTCTAATATTGTTTTCGCGCACGCTTCGCAGAACGGAGGTATCGGACTTGATGTGGTCAAATGCTGCTACTATGCGTGCACGCATTTCGACCTCCGTATCGCACACCGTTTTGAAAACCTGTTGTTTTACAGTACCCCAGAGGAAAAAGTCTAATGGCGTCAGATCAGGTGATCTTGCAGGCCAATTGATGGGTCCGGCGCGACCAATCCATCTGTCTCCGAACTCGGTATCCAAATAGCTTCTCACAGCGCGGGAGAAATGTGACGGCGCGCTGTCATGTTGGAACCACATACGTCGCACGATATGGAGGCCTAATTCGTCCAGTTCATCACTCAGCTGTTCTTGAAGGAAACGAAGATAGTTGGCACCGCTCATTGATTGGTCTAAAAAACAAGGTCCAATAATCTTAAATATCACCAATAATTCCAGCCCAAACATTAATCCGCCACCGATGTTGAAAATGACTGGGTTTAATAGCATGCGGGTTTGTGATCGACCATACGTGTTCATTGTGTGAATTGAACACACCTGTTCGAACAAATGAGCACTCGTTTATATTATTATTATTATTAGTCTTGGGTCATAATCGGAGGGAAGTAATGATTGGACGCATCGATAGTGGAATGGGTGCTGGCCATCTTCTTTGAGGACTCTCCACACGCGCATATGGTTTACTGCGAGTTCACGTGCCACTGATCGCGTACTTCGCGTTGGATCGTGCTCAAACAAGTCCAAGACTTGCTCTTCAATATCGTCTCGAGTCCTCGGTCTGCCTGCGTCAGCTCGATGTTGGTCTCGTCCGTGGACACTGCCGGTATTGAACTGGCGCATGTGCAAACGTTGGAATGCCATCGCCGACGGTAATGGTAAACTCGCAAAACGTTCTTGGTGGAGTCTGCGTGCTGCTGCATAATTGCAATCACATTTCAAGACACATCAACATATTAAAATATTCTGCGTAAGAAAAAGACATGTTTACGTAAACAAAACACAAGTCACTCACTACGCGGGTCAACAATCACATCTGTTCTATAGGAAGTTGCGCAGGAGACTAAGGAAGAAGGAACTAGGAAGTGATTTGCGGGGCGGAGGGCGGGGGGATAAAGGGTTAGTTTGGCACGTGCGCCGCCCGCGGTAGCGTTTGTTTAAGTCAAAGAAAGCCGCTGAGCTCGTTGGCTATTTATTATTAAAAATGTATTTTTAAAGTCAGAGACTGTAAACATTTTTTTGAATATGTCGATTTTAATAGTTATTTGATTATGACAAACGGACTAGTAAATATTGTTTTTTTTTTAATTCTATTTTCATAAATGTTATCCTTATAGGTATATGTATACGTCCCTAAAAGGAACAACAGGGTTTTTGATACAGCCTGTATATGTTATTATTCTTTACATAAAATTTAATTCTCGTGATAGCATGTTTCCAATGATCAGGGGGCTTACTCTTGATTATAATTCCGATCGAACGACATTGGAATTGGAATGTTTCGTACTCTTGAGTTCGATGCTAGCGCCACATTGGTTTTAAATTGCGTGTCCATCTTGTTAAGGATTTGGCATTTTTTTAGCTACATCCGAAATTGCATTAGCTACACCCAGAAAAAAATATTGTTGGCTCCAACAATAAAACTTTAACAGGGGAGAGCCCACCATAGTGTATAGTTCCTGCGCCAATGTTTTATTGTCATGAATTAAGTTGTCAGTACAACAATATTCCTTCAACAAATATATGTATTGATGCTACAACAATGTTTCTATGTCAAGTTAAATCTCAGTACAACAAAAATGTGTATTGATACTACAACAATGTTTATTTTGTCAAGAAGTAAATTGTCACAGCGACAACATTTCTTCAACAAAATATATGTAAGTATTGATACTACAACAATGTTTCTATATTGTCAATACAACAATATTTTTTCAACAGAGTGTGTTTGGATACTACAACAATGTATCTTTTGTCTGTGGAACTAATTCAATTTAACTGTCACTTTGTTGTAATAACAATACTAAGTTATGAGCGCAACAGCTTTACTTAGTTAAATTAAATATTTTGCCTTTGTAACCACCATTAAAGCTTAGTCATGGTATTTAGGTTGTTTGACTTAATCAACTCATAATTATCTACAGTAGCAAAGTTATTTGAATGCAGGAGCTACTCTACATCGTGAAAACAACTATACTTCCTTTGTTAATATGAAAGAGCCTTTGTTCCAGTAGCAATGTAATTTAAATACAGGAGCTTCGCTACTTCGCGAAAACAACTATACTTCCTTTGTTATTATGAAATAGCCTTTGTTCCAGTAGCAATGTAATTTAAATGCAGTAGCTTCGCTACTTCGCGAAAACAACTATACTTCCTTTGTTAATATGAAAGAGCCTTTGTTCCAGTAGAAATGTAATTTAAATGCAGGAGCTTCGCTACTTCGCGAAAACAACTATACTTCCTTTGTTAATATGAAAGAGCCTTTGTTCCAGTAGCAAAGTTATTTGAATGCAGGAGCTACTCAACATCGTGAAAACAACAATGCTTCTTTTGTTAATATGAAAGAGCCTTTGTTCCAGTAGCAATGTAATTTAAATACAGGAGCTACGCTACTTCGCGAAAACAACTATACTTCCTTTGTTATTATGAAATAGCCTTTGTTCCAGTAGCAATGTAATTTAAATACAGGAGCTACGCTACTTCGCGAAAACTACTATACTTCCTTTGTTATTATGAAATAGCCTTTGTTCCAGTAGCAAAGTTATTTGAATGCAGGAGCTACTCTACATCGTGAAAACAACAATGCTTCTTTTGTTCATATGAAATAGCCTTTGTTCCAGTAGCAATGTAATTTAAATACAGGAGCTACGCTACTTCGCGAAAACAACTATACTTCCTTTGTTAATATGAAAGAGCCTTTGTTCCAGTAGCAAAGTTATTTGAATGCAGGAGCTACTCTACATCGTGAAAACAACAATGCTTCTTTTGTTAATATGAAATAGCCTTTGTTCCAGTAGCAATGTAATTTAAATGCAGGAGCTACGCTACTTCGCGAAAACAACTATACTTCCTTTGTTAATATGAAAGAGCCTTTGTTCCAGTAGCAATGTAATTTACATACAGGAGCTACGCTACTTAGCTAAAACAGCTATAGTTTTTTTGTTAACATGACAGAGCCTTTGTTCCAGTAGCTGACTTTCCTTTGTTAAAACAACTACACTTTCTTTGTTTATACATAAAAGCTTTTGTTCAAGTAGCAATATCATTTACATGCAGGAGCTACTCAACTTTGCCAAAACAATTATACTTCCTTTGTTCACATAAAAAAGCCTTTGTTCCAGTAGCTTCCTTATAAAACAATCGTTATATTTTCTTTTTTACTGCGAACAAGCCTTTGGTTCAGTATCTAATAAATATATTAGCAAATAATGTAATATATTTGCTACTGAACCAAAGGTTTATTCATAGTTATAAAGAAAATACAGTTGTTATTATAGAAGCTACTCGAACTAAAACTTTTTCTTAATATGAACAATGAAAATATAATTGTTTTGGCGAAGTTGAGTACATATCTCCTGCATTTAAATAATATTGCTACTTGATCAAAAGCTTTTATGTATAAACGAAGAAAGTGTAGTTGTTTTAGCAAAGGAGAGTTAGCTACTGAAACAAAGGCTCATTCATTTAAAGATAAGAAGTATAGTTGTTTTCGCGAAGTAGAATAGCTCTCCTGCATTTAAATAAAGTTGTATTTTACTAGTTTATTAGTACCAGTAACTAATACTCATTTGATTTCTCATTGAATAAACTTATAGTTTGTCAACATAGGTATGTACTTAAATATAACAATAAACTAGTTTTTGTTTTAAACACAAATGAGTATTAGATACATAGGTACTGGCAGTACAATAATACGTTAGTGAAACAAAGGCTTATTCGTAGTAACAATGGCACTATATTTGTTATTAGAATAGCTACTGAAATTAAATTCTAAACACCTAAAGTAAACAGTTTTGAGAGTACCTAACAGTGGTCAAAATTATGATAAAAACAACATATTATTTTTAGGGTATTTGTGTGTTGTTGAATTGAAATAAGATTAATTACATACTCTCTTATAAGTAGGTACATAATAATCAGTTTAATTTTGTACACTCCTTGCAATAAAATCTAACATTACCAGTAGTAACCCAAGTCTGTTTCCTAAGTTTTTTGTCGTTTTAGGTTCTTGGTATTGCGAGCCCGCAGTTTTGACCTGCATTATAACTACGCACCTTTACGACCACGAGCTATCAGTTTTTACATACAGCATTGTAGATAAAATTAAATTAAGGATTGGAATACAAAATCTAACAAAATCTGCGGCACGCACAATACGGAAAACCAAAAAAGAAAAAAACTCATGACTTGGGGTACAAGTCAAGTCTGGTCAATACTTTGTATATTATGAAATATTATAGTAGGTATGATTACACAAAATGAATTACTCTTATAAGTAGGTACATAATAATCAGTTTAAGCTATAGTACACTTCTTGCAGTAAAATCTAACAAAAAACGAAAAAAAAACACGACTTGGGGTACAAGTCAAGTCTGGTCAATACTTTGTATATTATAAAATATTATAATAGGCATGATTACACAAAATTAATTACTCTTATAAAGGTACATAATAATCAGTTTAAGCTAGTACACTTCTTGCAGTAAAATCTAACATTACCAGTAAGTAACCCAAGTCTGTTGTGTCCTAAGCTTTTTTTCTTGGTTATAAAATATTATACTAAGGGCCGATTCGACCAAACTCGAAATTATAGGCGAGTAACAATACAGGGGATAATTTTACGCTCCATACTTACACGAGGACTAATATCTGTTACGTTCTACCACACTATACCTAGATTAAAATTAGATTAAATACCTATTTACTAGAGAGTAAGCTCAATTTGCATTCTACCACAGAATTACAGGGTGTTTTTTTTTATTTCCCATAACTTTAGGGTTATATTCTAGACGTAAAAATAATACAAAAACTCCTACATTATGTGGTCCAAAAATGCATAGTTTCAAAGATATCATCAATCATAATTAAATTACATCAAAAATTGTCATTCGTTCAATCGATACGAGAATAATTTTAATCTAGGTATAGTGTGGTAGAACGTAACAGATATTAGTCCTCGTGTAAGTATGGAGAGTAAAATTATCCCCCGTATTGTTACTCGCCTATAATTTCGAGTTTGGTCGAATCGGCCCTAAGGTTGATTAAACAAAATTAATTACTCATACAAGTATGTACTTAATAAAAAGTTTAAGTTAGTACAATTAATAAAAATTCACGACTACACATTTAGCTTTTGCAGCTTAGAGCCTGATTTTGATGATTCTTTTCTTATTTAATAATTATATTATACTTGTTTCTTAGCAAATTAACAGAAACTAAAAATAGCATTATCAGTTTTATTATTCTTATTAGTTTTAGGTGTGTGTATTTATATTCAATTTATTTTTATTTTTCAGATTACAACGGATAGCAATGTTTCATCTCCCATATATTACTCGTAACATATTAAAACTACCAGTAGATAATCAGTTGGTTTTTAACCATACCATTTTACGCTAATTTTATGCTAGCATACCAAACGTATAGCAATATTTTAATATTTAAAGTGGTTTTCGCAAAACAACGTGCTGGGGGGGTATTACAACGTCTACCAGGCTTATTCCGGCGAGTGAAAATGACAGAGCTATACAAGTCGTCTAGCGGCATCTCGTTCACTCGCCGGAATAAGCCTGGTTTTAAGACGTTGTAATACCCCCCCTGTTCAGAATGTGAGTTACCATAACCGATATTTACAATGTTGCAGGGAAACTGATACTGCATAGTATCATAATCAACATTAATTAACTGCGTATCAGTCTGGGCATCTGTTACGTTATAAGCATGATAATGCGAGTCAAAAGCAATAGTTACCATAGGCAGCGCCATAAAGACTATTTTACTATTATTGTATACGTAAATCTTACGTATTTTACAGAAGACAAAGTGTCTGCACTATTTAAATTATTTTGTGGTATAGTAGCTTCTGTGTCTGGAAATGGAAAATCAGGAGAAATATCACTAACTGGCTCATCTATCAACATAATTATGATTATTTTGATAATGTCTTTTATACGAATTAAATAATTGTCTGGTGCAATCTGAACTAGCACATTTAAAGATTTTTACGGAGGGATGATAAAACTGCATCTGGACTTTTAAATGTCGAAACGTCTGAAATGAGTTTTGGCACCGTTCGCAGGGTATCATATTGTTAGATAATAATTTAAGGTAAATTAACATTCAAAACCTATACGTTTAATACTTGTAACAATTCACGCAGAGGTACACCCTCAATCTCATACTTAGACCTCATATTGAACATTGCACGTTGTATAAACATCCAGCAAATACCGGAGTCTTTTGGGTATGCTGAATCTAGTGCACAATAGATGTGATAAATTGTTTTGATTGCCGAGCAAATATCAGGCATTTCGTATCTCAATCCGTTATAAACGACGATTTCATAATGAGTTACTGTAGCCCACGAACTTCCTACAGCAAGTACATATGGTTGGGGTGGAATACCTTTAGCAGCCACAAATGCATCCCTGTCGGCGCAATATCTTTCGATATCTGACGCTGTTGTTACACGAGCAAGAAAGCTTGAACGTACTTCTTCCTTCGACAGCCTCCACACTTTCTTCCTTGGCACAGAAACAGTTGGCACTTGACGTAAAAGCGATATTATTCCCAAAAATGCTGCTAATGATGCCTGGTGTTCTCCGACTGAAAAATTACATTATGAAAATACATTATTACCTTTAAATTACATCAAATCTTTTTTAATATTATTATATACCTATCGATTGTATTTTTATCAATATTATTTTATTTTTGTTTGCGTACTATCAAATGTCCACAAATAAGATTTTTGAAAAAATAAAAGTGACAAAATACAAATACTAGAAAACATGCAATTAAATAATCTTAGTAATTAAAATTACCGGTAGCTAAATCAAGCAGCTCAAGTGTAGTTTGATCTTGCCTGGAAGAACTTCCCTTCTCTGCCAGAAGTTCCAAAAGCCTTGTTTTAATCATTGGGAATTTTTTCTCAAAAACTTTGTCAGCATCTGGGTACACTGTCTGGAAGTCCAGAGATAACTGCAACAAATACAATTAAAACATAAAACATGTGTAAAATTAGAACTAAATTAAATATAATTAAAGATGAGGGATTACAGATAGGTATTGGGTCTTAGCGGAATATATCAATTCGTTATCCCTTAATAGGGCATGGGCAAACTGTGGGTGTTTGAAAAAAAAACGCAGTCAATTTGGCATTATGGGTGTATAGTGTTGTCGGATAGTAAATCATTTGCTCCCCAAGTGTTTTCAGTTTTTCAGGAAAATGTGTGGGAAAATAATTCCTCTTGCCCATTTAGATCAACACATGTAAGTGCTATGTGGGAAATTATTTCCCTACTTATGAGAAATATATTACATACACATCCAATAGTAGGGGCAAGAAACTAATATATTGTGATTATTTTTATTACAGGATAATTATTTTATGTAAATAAAACACAAATAAATGTAATAAAATAATGTTTATTTATTGGTGGAACATTTCAAAGCAAGGAGCAGCGCACAAAGAGACCTTACAAATTTTGCAAATGTATTTGCTGCGCTGTTCCTTTGCACGTGTACTGCACATCCTACACCTCCGAAATTTAGATAGCTCTGGCATGTGTGTTCCAACATCCGCTTTTCTTAGTTCCTCAGGTACTGCAGTGGCACCTCCTTTTTTGGTTTTGAATACTGGAGCAATTTTTTTTCGTGACGTAAAATTATTTATTAGGCCCCGGCCTAATCGCAGACGAAATTCTTTATGAGTATTTCGCCGTTCCGAATGAGTTGTCATATAAACAATGTATGCATTAATCACAGCTGCCTCCAGCAAAAACCAAAAAAGTCGATGCCAATTCTTTCGAGATTTGCGCCCAAGTGGGTATGAAGCTCTAAAGTGATCAAAATGATCAACTCCTCCCATAAACTCAGTGTACTTCTTGATTGAAAGAGGGCAAAACATTTTTTTTTTTTGGTACCATCTTTTTGTTTCCGCTCAATCATTTCCACAGCTCGAGGATTGAATGCAGTAGTTGCAACAAAAACATCTTTTGTATCTTTCCATTTGATAACAGTTATTGGTCCATCACACTGGTATATAAATTCTCCCGGTTTCAGGACTGTTTCCTTTCTCTCTTCACTGTTTAGATTTTTTCCTGTCAATAAATCTGGTAAACCCTTGCGGTTTATTCTTACGGTTCCAACACTATAAATATGTTTCTCAAATAAAATCTCTAATAATGGAAGGCTGGTAAAAAAATTGTCAAATGCTACCAATGTGTTGCTTGGCAAAGATTCACATAAATCTAATATTACTCTAGCGCCTAAGTTCTCTTCTGTTCCACTATCGACTTTCCCAGAATAAAATTGGAATTCATATAAGTACCCTGTTTTTGAATCAGCCCTTGCCCAACATTTATATCCTCTCTTTATAGGTTTCTTGGGCATATATTGTTTCATGTGGCTGCGCCCCTTGAATCTTATCATACTCTCATCTATTGAATTGAATGCAGAAACTTGTACATTATCTTTGAATGTTTTGTTCAGTATTTCAATAGCAGGTTTAATTTTTCCTAATTTATCATAATCAGGAGAGTTTCTTGGTGCCTCTGTTGTAATGTTTGATATGTGTAGATTTTGAGATATTTTTTTAAACCTTTTTGATGGCATCACTTTACAAATGACTGGGTTTCTGAAAAACTCATCCGTTGACCAATATGTATTTATATCGGCTAACGGATTTATACTCATAAGTATAATCAAACCAAAGTATGCTTTCATTTCTTGTTTTGTGACATCTGTCCAAGCTTTAGAATGTGTGTAATTTGCATACAAATTTGTGTTTTGAACAATAATATCAATTAGTTCTTCTGGAAAATAATCAATGAAATATTCAAGTGGTTGAGTTCTGTTAGTGTACCTCTTTTTTACTTGCATTTCTCTGTCAAAACTAGGCCAAGTACCATTTTCATGTATAAAGGACCAATTCCTTGATTTATCTTGCAATGGTCTAAATGTATCTCGAGAGAAAGACAATGTAGTTTGTGCATTATTTTGTTCATCAGACACAGTCACTTCAGGTAGTGGAAGAGAAGTTGATGTTGAAGCAGCAACAGAAATTTCAGGGATTGAACATATAGCTTCCTCATGGACTTCAGCCATAGTGACATCTTGTGAAGTAGTAGTATCTTGAATAAGTGATAAATCTGGCTCACCCTCCAATAAACTGTGCAATGCTTCTGTAGAAAGATTTTGTACTTCATCCAAACGCTGATCAAAATCGATATTGTAGGAGTCAGAGACAAAATAACCAACTGCTTCATCATCAAATTCCTCATCCTCTGACGAACATAACAGCGCGGACAGTTGGGCTTCAATATCTGAATCGCGAAGATGTTTCTGAAAGAAAAAAACACTACCATCAGTCTGATTGTGAAACATAAACATTCCTTGCAGGAAAACCTTTCCCACAATATAATAAATATTGTTTACCTAAACGGGCAACAAGCTAATATTTCCCACATAGTTTTGAGTGCTAAATTTCAGTCACTCGTTGTTTTTCATAATAATGAACTACATAAACAAGTAACGTGACCCTTTATCTAATAAAATAAATCAATAGTCAACACTTACCGGATTTTTTTTCGGCATTATCACAATTTTTATCCGAAATCACACGAAAATCTGTTATCCGTTTGAAAAAATATTGAAAGTAAAACTTTGACAGCACCTTTTTTTTACTTCGTTCGTTTTGGAAACGTGTCTTTTGGCTCATGTTGTAGGTTACCTCATAAATAAGAAAATGACAGTGACATTTTGTGGGAACAGTGACACATTTGACCGTTTACGACAACAAAATGATGTGGGAATAATGTTCATCTGGCCCTATTAAGGGTTATAGAGATCAGACAGGTTTTAAACGTCTGATGTCTAATGCAACTAAGACTCACCAGTTCATGTCCATTGGGTAAAGTGAGGGCAGGAAACCAGTCAAAGTATTCTTTGTATGATAGACCTGCTTTCAGTAGACTGTTTCGTAATTGAAAAGTGGTCAGCCACTTTGTCACCACTGTCTCTCGGGGCGATGATGTTCCCCGCAACCACGTTAAACATTCTTCTGGAGATGAGGTTGATTCAAAATCAGAGTCGTGAACAGTAAAACTTTCTGGAAGAGGCCTCACACGTTTGGAATTATCATTTTCAGAGCAGCTGCTATTGCTCTCGCTGCTTATGCTCCTTTTCGTTTTTTTAGTTTCTGAAGAAAGAAGTTGTCGTCGATGTGTAATCAACCTGTTGTGGAAGAGGCCACTGGCCTGCACGACTTTTCCTCCGACAACATGGTGAGCTACATAATACACTTCGATAACCTCGCCCTTGAATAAAGACACCACCTCACGTGCCCATTCTTGCCAAATATTTTTTCGAATGGTTGTCGAAATGTCCTGTAATGCCCTGAGTTCAGTCTCCTCTATTAGTTTTGCTATTAACGCACGGTCGCGCGAGGTGAGCTTCTCTGAATCGTCTGCTTTTTTTAGTAGCAATTTGCCCAAAGTCAGAGACGACAACAACTGGCGTAAATTTTTGCAGCAGTCGGTTCCAATATTTTGACCATCCAAATTTCTGCTCTGATCATCCACGGCCAGTTGGAAAATTCACCCTGTATACTGGGTCTTTCCTTAAGGGAATAGGGTATTAAATATTTGGTTGCATCGCCTGGCGCATCTAATACAGCGTCCAGCCTATCCTTCATGCCGACTACCATATTCCAGCACGTCTCCGTGCCACGGAAATGCTCCCATGTAGTATGGACTTCTCGCTGCAAGTTTTCATTGTTGCGAATTTCTGAGGTATCCTAATTGAGAACCATGAGACCCCATAAATTCTTGATTGGGATTAGGTCAGAACTCTTTGCGGGCAATGGCAGGCATATGACGACATTGTTTGCCCAGTCAAAATTATGATATTTGAGGCAAAACTTACTCTTGCGTCCTTATGCGCCTGGTTCATTAAGATCCTTTTGGCAGGGCGGTAACATTTCTTTCCGGCGTCCTTGAAGCGCCTCCGTACGGTATCCATTGAAATATAAAACTAAGGGAAAATTGGCAATTTCCATTCTTACATAATATTCTGAATTGTGACAAAATGTACGGGCCAACTTAACTACTATTATTGTATGTAATATATATGTATGGGACGGTTAAAAATTATTCCTCAAAATATAAAACGACAAATAAATAATCCGTTGACTTGAGAATTTCAATCTTTGTTGAGATAATCTCTAAAAGGGCAGACACCCTTTCCTCTAATACTGGCACTCTGCTCAGTCCACCCCGTAGCGCTAAAACCTGTATTAATTTCTGTGACATTAGCGCGCACTCGACTGTAGTCGTTTCAAAACTAAAAGAAATAGAAAATTATTGTTATTTTCTTGTCACGTATATTCACTTGAAAACATACATACCTTACACCAATCATTAGGTGTTCTTGTAGCGCCTTCAGCATTTAAAATTTCAGCACACTGTTCCTATAAGTTTGCAGAGGTGGCTCGTCCTTCTTTGGACCGCACTTGACCCACGGCGGCGTCCAATTTGATGTCCTATGAAACAGCAGAAGTTCAAATTGTCCAATTGAGGTTGTCTGTCGCCCTTCCATTATGCCTGAGAATATTCACGTATTTATACACGAACGGCTGCAGCGAAGCTAAATGTTTTGCGAAAAAATAAGACGCACCAATCTGTAAGTTGTTTAATTTTAATTCTTAGCTAATTCATGTATGATTCGTGTGACTGTAACCCTCAAGTGGGTCGTAAAGGTTATAATATCCACCAGCTCCCTTGAAACCTCCGAGTTTGCAACATGAGTACTTACAATCAAGACTTCCAATTTACTCTGGGGAATCGAATGACCGCTTACTGTGTGTTTCGGATTATCCTCATCCAACGTTGTGAGACATTCCGTCTCCGTCACACATTTCCTTTTAGTCCCTACCATTAACATTCAGCTCCTGAAAGCAAGTTAAATGCATCAGTTGTTACATAGAATATTTTCTCCCTCTCGGTTTGTGATCAGACTAGAAGAAAACAACAAATCAACTCAAACCCGGTTTATTATTTTAAAGAACTATTTCCCGAACGATAACTTATTATTTTATTGATTACAATAATATTCAAATTATATTGATAGACATTATTTTATTATACAACATTATTTTTAGTATATGCGAAACCTGAATAAAGTTTGTTCAGAATCAGTAACTGATTCGATTCCAATAATTTTTACACCATGTTATATTTTTT